>CM052546.1:56679953-57145418 GCA_028533065.1 Trachops cirrhosus | reverse complement strand
CGCAGCCAGGGAGGGAGGGAGGGAGGGGGCGGGAGGAGGGCGGGGCGGCCAGCCCAGAGCCGCGCCGGCACGGGCACCGACTCTCTCTCGCTCCACCTGGCGGGAGCACCAGGCCTGTGTGCGGAGGGACTGGTGAGTCCTGGGGTCCCCTCCTCTGTCGGGGAGCCTGGGGGTGCCTTGCAGTTTAGGGACGGTGACGGCGGGAGCGCTCTGGGGGAGCGTCTCTAAGTGTGTGTGAGTTTTGAGGGTGCACTGAGTGCTGTGTACGTGTGATGTGTGCCGAGGGTGAGGGGTGGACTGTGTGGGTGCCGTCGATGGCCCTGCGTGCCCGAGTGTTGTCTGGGTGCCGCGGTGGCCTCCCTCTAGGGAGACGTGTCATTCTTGAAAGTGGATGCCGGTGTGGTTGCTTCCAGCGGGAGAACGGTGTGGCTGGGACTGTCCTGTCCTGTGGGGGGGGGGGGGTCCGCGGTGTGACTGGGGCTGCGTGCCTGCACGTGCGGTTGGGGAACCAGCAGCTGTGTGTCCGTGTCCGTGGGCCGTGGGCCGTGTGTGCCCTCTGGGGTGTCTGGATGTCGTGTCTGCGTGTTGTGTGTGCGTATTTGTGTTGTGTGTCTACACTGCGGCTGCTCTTTTTGTGTATGTGTGTGTGTATTTTGAGCCCTGGGGACCCCCATCCCTCCAAGGGACCCAGGTCCCTGTCCTTGGCTGCCCCGAGCAGGGGGTGCAGGGCTTCAGCCAGGCGCCCTCCCCTCAAGGCCACTAATTGAAGCCAGGTTTTTGTGGGCCGCCCTTCCCCCTCAGCTGCCAGTCTCTGGATGGGGGTGGAGCCGCTACCGCCGCCCCTCAGCCTCGGGACTTGGGGTACCCAGGTCTTAGGGGTGGATTTAGTATCATCTGCATATTCCTGACCTCACCTGGGGCCTCTACGGTTTACAACAACGCCCCCGAGTGAGACGGGCCCTAAAGAGAGGCCCTGTCCCAGGCTGGGAGTCCTGGCCCGTCACCTGGCGCCCACCAGTCCCCACAGTGCTCCAGGCCTTGCTGTTTCTCGTCCTGACACCAGCCCAGGGGGCGGCCCCCATCCACGCTACAGACGTGGAAACCGAGGCCCAGAGACGATGCACAAGACCCCCTGTGCAGGGCGTTCTGAGTGGCCTCTCTGTTCAGGGCCCCGTTCAGGACCCCACACTGACAGGCTGTGCGACCCTGGGCAGGCTATCCCTGACTCAGCCCATCTGCCTCTGGGAGGAATGAGAGGGGTGGCCCGACGCCAGCTCTTAGTGGTTTGTGAGTTCCCAAGTCCTGGAAGAGTTAGTCCCGGAAAGGAGCTAGGGCAGAGCTAGTGCGCCCATTCTACAGCTGGGGAAACTGAGGCCCAGGGAAGGCAGGGGCTCACCACGAAGGGTCACACAGCCATCTCCCATGGGGCCTGGCCAGCTCCCTCACTTTGCCTGCACATTTTCTGGGGAGCCGGGAGGGGGTGTGGGGTGTGGGGGACTCTGAGAATTGGGGTCCTCATCTTTAGGAGCTAGAGATTGTTTGTGTGGCGTCTTTCTTCATCCTCTGTGCCCCCAGCCCAAAGCTTCAGGGGCAGAGGGCCTTTTCTCCATCCAGCTCTCTGCTGTGCCTGCACGTGTGTGCGCATGCGCGTGTGCCTGTGTGCATGTGTGCGTGTGTGCGCGTGTGTGCATGTGCAGGCCTGGATTCCTCAGCGGTCAGGGTTGAAGAGATGCCACCCAGTGAGGTGAGAAAGCTGGAGGTGGGGGAGATGCTGACCAAATGCACACATCCGGCGGGGGGCTCGCCTGCTGGCTTTGGTGGGAAGATGCTTCCTCCGGGCGCAGCTCCTCTGTGCCAGGCAGGGCTGGGGGTCCCCTCCCCAGCATGTCCCCAACTTACGGATGGGGAGACTGAGGCCCAGAAGGGCCAGATGAAAGAGTTGGGCTGAGATGGAGCCAGGACTCGATTCCTTGCCTCCCCACTCTGCCGCCCGCAGGGAACTTCCCAGTCGACCCCTTGGGAAAGCCCCCTGGTCTTCAGCCACCACTGGTCACAGTCTGTGGTGAGAAGCTTCAGCTGACACTGTGAAAGGTCTCTCCTGAGGCCAGACTAGAAGCAAAAGGCAGGGTGGGGACCGGTGAGACAAAGACCCCCAGATCAAAGCTGTCTGTGGAAACCTTGCCAACGAGTGCCAGAGAGAGGAGGGCCAGGAAGGCTCCCGCAGTTCAGGTAGCATCTTGAATCTTTTTTCCAGCTGACAAGTGACATCAACCAGGGGATGTGAGGCCAGCCCTGGGCAAGAGGGAGAGGGAGGGCAGGAGGGAAGAAAGGAGGGAGGGAGGGAAAGAGAGAGAGAGAGAGAAACTCTTGGCATCACACAGAAGAAGGTTTGAATCCCAGCTCTGACACTCACCGTCTGTGTGTCCTTGGGCAAATCACTGTTTGTCTCTGAACCTCGGGTCCTCATCTGAAGAGCAGAGACGATGACAGCGTCGCTGCCAGGGCTTCTGCAGGGTGGCCGGCACCCACAGTGGGGCTCAGATGAGTGGCCTGAGGTGAAAGGACAGCGGCCAGCTCACTAAAACTGAGCCCCTGAGCCCTGGCCGAGTGTCTCGGTTGGTGGGAACGCCATCCTGTGCTCCAGAAGGCTGTGGGTTCGATCCCCAGTCAGGGCGTGTACAGGGGGCAACTGATTGATATTTCTCTCGCTCTCTCCCCCTCTCTGTCTGCCCCTCTCTCTGCCTCTCTGTCTCTCTGTCTCTCTGTCTCTTCCTCTCTCTCTAAATCAATAAAAATACATCCTCGGGTGAAGATTAAAAAAAAAAAAAAAAGAACCCCTGTGCAGTGTTGCCTCTTTTTACGTCCTGAATTACTTTTTGTTCTTGCCATCTGAGCCCGTTTGTCCGAATTCATGTGGGTACAGTTCATTTCAATCTGTGGCACTTTGGTTGGGAGGCCCTGCGGCACTTGGAACAAGTCACTCAATGGCCTAGCGCCACTCCTGCCTCAGCCCCCGAGTCCCCAAGGTTGCCTGTTGCACACAGCAGGGCTCCAGGCTGAGGCACTCAGGGGCAACTGCAGTCGAGGAGCTGGATCCCTGGCCTCCTTCTCCAGCCCAGAACCTGCTGTGTGTCGTTGGGCCTGCCCCTTGTCTTCTCTGGGCCTGTCTCCCCATCTCAGTCCTCTGAGAGAAGGTCTCTGGCAGGGGACCCTAAGGCCTTTCCATCTCAGAGCCCCTAGCCTCACCCAGTTGTCAGGGTCCTGGGCCCTCCCCTGAGTCAGGATGGGGTTCTCAGGGGGTGACCTGGGGGGCACAGGAAGCGGTCCCTGGGTTCATCAGAGCGCCTAGGCCCACTCAGACTGGCCAGGAGGGTTCATGTTTTAGAAGTCAGTCTCCTCCATAAACCCTGGCCGTGAGGTATCTATCAGTTGGCTGTCTGGGCCAGATCGGGTCTGGGGGTTCACACTGGGAGCAGCTTTCCAACAGGAGGGGGTCAGGGTGCAGCTAGTTCCCATTTGGTGGTGGGACTCGGGCTCCAGCTTTGTCTCAGGCCTGGGGGCCGGTCCCCCTGCAGCCTCCAGGTCCTGCTTTGGGCCTTGAGGCGAGGTCAGCCATGGGGCAGATGCCTCCAGCATGCTCCTCACAGGCAGGCCTCTGTGAGGCTCGGAAAGTGGGTGGGCTTGGACACCTCCGAATCTTCTGGAGAAAGCACCTCCTCAGGGCCCCCCGAGACCCTGGAGTCCCTCCCTGACCTCTCTCCTGCCTCGCTTCCCTGTAGGTCCTGGGCAACATGCTTTCTGCAGTGGCCTCCAGCCTCCTCGTGTCTCTGCTGCTGCTCCCGAGGGTCCTGCCTGCGGTGGTCCACTCTGTGCCCCTGCAGGACACCTTCTCGGAGGACCTGGGGGGCAGCGGGGAGGCTGATGGCTCTTCAGCCTCCTTGCCGAGCCTCCCGCCACCCCAGACCCCAGCCCTCAGCCCCACGTTGGTGGGGCCCCAGCCCACACCCCCAGCGGGGCCCAAGCCACCCACCAACTTCCTGGATGGCATTGTGGACTTCTTCCGCCAGTACGTGATGCTCATCGCCGTGGTGGGCTCCCTGGTGTTCCTGGTTATGTTCATCGTCTGCGCCGCCCTCATCACCCGCCAGAAGCACAAGGCCTCGGCCTACTACCCCTCGTCCTTCCCCAAGAAGAAGTACGTGGACCAGAGGGACCGGGCCGGGGGCCCGCAGGCCTTCAGCGAGGTCCCTGACAGGGCTCCCGACGGCCGGCCGGAGGAGGCCCTGGATTCCTCCCAGCAGCTCCAGGCGGACATCCTTGCCGCCACCCAGAACCTCAAGTCTCCCACCAGGGCGGCCCCAGGCAGCGGAGATGCAGCCAGGATGACAGAGGGCAAGTCAGAGGAAGAGGCGGCGGGTGGCCAGGAGGGGCACCTGGAGGCCCAGGGCCGTGGGGCCCCAGCGGAGACCCTACAGGCACCGGAGGAGGCACTGTGCTCAGTGCCGGCAGAGGGGGCTGCTGGGGCCAGCGAGGGCTCCGGGGAGCCAGAAGCGGCTCCCTCATTGGCCCAGGAAGCTGGGGATCCAGCTGGCCCCCCAGAAAGCCCCTGTGCTTGTGGCAGTGCCACCCCTAGCATCTAACAGGCCCCTGGAGCTGTGGCCCTGACTGTCGGACCTCTAGGGGTCCCCTCCTTGGGCATAGAAAGGCCTTTAATGCTCCCTGAAGCCCCCTCCTTGCCCACCCCCAGCTGCAAATCCCAGCGTGTCCTGATCCTACAGTGGGCAGAGACGCTGGTCTCCGGTCCACCCCCGGCGTCTCACCAAGTTCCAGAACGTTTGCCCCTGCGGCCCCAAAGGGCTCCATCCCCAGGCAGAGCTCCTCTGGGGAGGCGGGGTGGTGGTAGGGAGGGATGTCCTCATCACAGCCCCATCCACTAGGAAACAAGCTTCGAGGGTCCCTCGTGGCAGCGTGGACAGCAGCGCTTTTCGCTGAGGTAGCGAAGGAAAGCAGATGAACGAGCAGCTTTGGAAGGCTTTCTATGGCAGACACAGAAGCGCCCGGGGCTGGTGCCATCCGTGGGGATGCAGAAGTGGGTCTGATTCATCAGGAAGCTTCTGCGAGGGGTCCCTGCACCCCTCACGACAGGGCCTTCCATGAGCATTTCCCAAACTGGGTCCCCTGGGGTACCCTGTGGAAAAAAAGATTCTGGAACGCAGAGAGAGGTGCAGAAACACTGCGTCCAGACGCCTGCCCCCCCCCCCCCCGGAGCCCCCCGGGGCTCTCACAAGTCCTGCAGCAAAAGGCCCGTGGAATCTGGTTTCACTTAGCCTTTCCCAAACTGCTTTTGACTGTGCAGTACTTTTTTTTTTTTTTTTTTTAGCAGCTACAGTGTAAAACGCTGCAGAGCACACTTTGGAAATTATTGCTCTCCTGAAGGTGCCCCCAGGGTCTGTTGGGTCTGGGGGGCGGGCTGCGAGGGCCTGGGCCCCTCAAGTGCGACCTCTCACCCTGCTGTGGCGGTGGGGACAGGGCGAATGAATTGCACCTTTTGGTCAGACTCCCCAAGCAGCCTGGGAGCCCCGGGCGAGCATGGGGACAGCGTACTCTCCGGGAGCCTGAGCGGGGGCAGCCTTTCTGACGCCCGGCCTGGAGCAGCGGGGTGCTGGACCCCTGCCCCCTGCTCGCACACTGTTGTCCGGCAGCCGTGTCCACAGCGTTCTTTAGTCCTCGACCAGGGAGCCTGAGCTCCGTCCTGACTTGGGGAGGCTCTGGGGGGTCCTCTTCCCCATCCCTCCATCGGGGGCTGTGCTGCCTCCGCGCAGCTCCCCCAGTGCTGAGCTGTAAGGAACCAGCACAATAAACCTTTATCCTGTCCTGAGTCTCAATGGTTTTCTGAAGGGGGACTGAGCCCCCTGGGAGAAGGGGGCATTTCTCCCAGGTTGTTTCGTGGGGATGGGGCAACTTTCTGGGGGAGACATGTCATCCAAGCCCTAGGGGCTGAATCAAGAGAAAAGATGAGTGTCTCAGGGGAGTGGGAGTGGTAACTCGTGTCCCCAAGACTGGGCCTCAGTCCTGAGTTGTGGCAGCCCCGCCATGGTCCATGGTGGCTCTGTTACGGTGGCCACAGGGGAGCCACACACTGCCTGTGTCCCCGAGCAGCCATGGCAAAGGAGGGGCCCCAGCTTAGGCTTCCGTCCGGTGCCCCTGTAGGGTGGCTGAGGATGAGTGGGTCTCTGCACCCACGCCCTCGCAGACACCCGGGGCTGGAGGCAGCCCCGGCCTTTGTCTCCTCACCAGCAGACTCCTCCTCGCCTTTGATGGCAAGTTCCTGCGGCCACTGCACCCCTGCTGCCCGGAGCTGCCAGCTGGAATCCAGATGTGGCTGGGCCAGCGCGTGCTGGATCCCCGAGGTGATGGGGGCAGGGAGGCTACCCCCCTGCCACCCCTCTCCTCCTTCGACCCCACGTCCATCCGGAGGGGGCCGGGGTTTGGGTTTCACAGCACACAACAGCCTCTGTCTCGCTCAGTGGGGAAGGGCCCGCCCCCTCCAAGCCCAGACCAGCTCCCGCCCAAGAACACAGGGAGCATCCAATACCCTCACTGAACACCCGGACGCTGTGTGGCTCTGACCTCGCCACTTAGCCTCTCTGGGTGTGACAAGCTCTCCGCTGGCTCCTGAGCTCCTGCGGGACTGTGGCTGGGAAGGACATTACGCTTCTCCAGGACCGGGCAACCCAAGGAAGACAGGAGCAGGCGTTGGAGATTCTGGGGCAGGCAGGGGTGCATTTCCCCAGCAGCCGCTCCCTGCTCAGTGGCTTCCCTGGGCCCTCCAGAGGACACAGAGTGTGGGCCCTCGCCACAGCCAGTGTCCCTTGGAACTGTGGTCTGAGCTCCAGTGCAAGAGTCCACCTCTCCCTCACCTCTGAGCTTTTACAGCTACTATTCCTTCTGCCTATAACACCGTTCCACCCCTTCCTTGCTAACTCCCTCTCACTCTTTAGCTTCTGGCCTAGATGTCCCTCCTCCGGGGAGTCCTCCCTGATAGCCCCTCCCCCAGTGATACTAATGACTGCCCACCGTCAATGAGCACCTATCATGTGCCAGGCACTGCTCTAAGCACTGGACATCATTAACTCTTTGAGACTTGTGCCCCCACGAGGCTGGCACTATTGTTATTCCCAGTGTCACCGATGGAAAAACTGAGGCCCAGAGAGGTGAAGTCAGTTGCCTCGGTCACACAGCCAGGGCTCCAACCCTGCATCTGACTCCCGAGACTCAGTCGTGCACTGGGTTCTACTGCTTTTTTCCAAATGAATGAGTGAATGAAGGAATGAAGCCTTTGGGAGAGGGGACAGCAGGGCCCCACTCCTGCGTAGGGCCCCTCCAATCTGCAGTAGAATTACCCAGGAAGAGCCTTTGGCGGACGCTCGTCTGTCTGGGCGCTGGAGCGGAGTGAGCCACGGAGGGGTCGGTGGTTGGGGGGCGTGTGTAGCTGTGGCTGCGGTCGGGCCAGGGGGAACAGGGGGGCTTGAGGGTGGGGTGAGGGGTTCCCTGTTCCCAGGGATCCAGAGGCTTGGGAACAGGCCCCCACTGTCCCAGGGCTTGTAAAACTGCACAGCTGCCCCTGGCCTGGGAGCCTGTCCCAGGGCCAGGCCGGCTGTCGCCATAAAGAGGGAGAGAGAGAGTGGGCAAAACCACCCCCAGACAGGGCCCCAGCTCAGTGTGGGCATGGGGGCTTCTGGGGGTGTGTGGCAGGGTGGGGTGCTGAAGAGCCCCCCTTCCCCGTGCCCTGCCCTGCTCTGGTCAGCCTCAGGGGCTGGGCATTCGCTGGCTGGGGGGCCTGGCCAGGGCAAGAGCAGGAGGGGTGGAGCTCACGTGTCCTGGGCTCTCTGCCCAGGGCACCTCACCTTCCGCCCTCTGGGGTGGTTAAGGTGGTTGGGCCCCGCAGTGAGACGCCTGGGTCAATGCCGACTCCACCCTTTCCTGGCTGTGTGGCCTTGGCCAGTTCACCTCACCTCCCTGGGCCACTGTTTCCATGTGTATACAGAGATGGTCCTATTCCACCCGGGAGGGGTCTCTGCCTGCACAGTGGGATGACCTGGGAGCTTTAAAAGAGGTTCTGACTCCTGACCAGGCTGGTGTGGCTCAGTTGGTTGGCCATCGTCCTATACGGGTCACGGGTCCGGAAGGCAGCCATGCTTCTTTCGCACATCAGTGTTTCTCACCCTCATTTTCTCCCTTCCTTCCCCTCTCTCTCTAAAAGAAAAATCCTGACTCCCAGCCCCCACCCAGACCAATTAAATCGGAGTGTCTGAGGGTTGGGCTGGGCAACTGTCACCCTGTTACCACCGGACAACTGTCACCACCAGGATGCAAAGCCCATGAGGGAAGGGCCCTGGCGCGCTGTGCTGCACCGTCTCCCCAGCACTCGGCACAGCGCCCGACACACAGCAGTTACTCCGTGTATGCGCGTAGGTACACGCGCCCGCCATTAGCAAAACAGAGCTGAGGCAGTATTCTAGGGGAGAAGATGAATTCCACAAAGAATCGTCCAGGTGCAACCACGTGATTCATACTGGGAAGAGCCGCCATTTGCAAATGGGCCATCACGCATGTCTGGGGTGTTACCATCTGTAGGTTTGCTGAGGCGTAATGGACGCACACTCAATGCGCACATTTGAGTGTACAACGTGATGACTGATGTATGCGTACACCCATAAAGCCGCAGCCATGAAGGTTCTCGGTGCCCCTTGCAAAGCCTCCTTACTGCTCCTCTCCACCCGTCATCCCCGCCCCCAGGCAACTGGTAATCTGCTTTCTGTCACTGCGATTCGTTTTTATTTTCTGGAATTTTACATAAATGGCACCGTGCAGTGTGTATTCTTTAGGTCTGGTTTCTTTCACTTGGTATTCATATTTCAAGATTTATTTATGCTGTTGTTTATATCAATATTTCACTCTTTGTCATTGCTGGGTAGTATTCCCTGTATGGCTGCATCACAATTTGTCTATCAGTTCACCTGCTGATGGCCATTTGCGTGGCTTCCAGTAGTGGGCTGTTACAAATAAACCTGCTGCGAGCTACTGATTTCATGTTATTTCTGCCTCGCACCATTGTTAATGAGACAGTCATTATTTCTCCCCATTTTACGGGTGAGAAAAACAGAGAACCAGAGAGGTCAAGTAACTTGTCCAAAGTCACACAGCTAGTAGTTGGAACAGAGAACCTTAAATGGTGGGAATGCTTGAGCTAAATGACCTTAGGGAACCGCTACAGGGCAGAACCCCTAATCGAGCCCAGCCCCTCGATATTTAAGATGGTGTCTGAGGACCAGACAGGAGCTGGGATATGTCCAGAGCTGGTGAGAATTGGGCTCTCCGGTGGGCAGCCTGGCACTGTGTCCAGCTCTGGGCTGCTTCATCCCGGCTCTTTGTCTGGTGTGGGGGAAGGACCAGCCTGTCTGGAGTGGGGCAGGGGTTTGACCTTTTTTCTGGAGATTTTCACTTTAGGGCTCCTCCGAATGCTCAGAAATAGCAGGAAGGATCTGGCCCTGGCTCCAGGGCCCGGGAGCTTTCCCTGCAGCTGCTCCCCCTCCTGGGCCAGTCCAGGGTTTATGGCAGCAGCTGCGAAGTATAAAATAGCCCTGCTCATAAATCTGCTCTTGCCAGCATCCCTGATGCCAGAGGCCTCTGCGGTGCCCAGCACAGGCATCCCGCCCCCCACTGGGGCCCTGCAGGGACTCCTGGGGGTGCCCTGGGAGGCTGGAGGGTCCAGATCTTAGGGTGGCCACCTGGGACCTCTCCCTTAGGGTTTGGGGAGCCAGACTCGGCTGACAGGTCTGGAGGGGGAAAAGGAGAGACTGGGATTGCCAAGGGGTCGATGGCTGGGGACAGCAAGGGGAGGAGGAGGTAGTGGGACATGGACATAAGTTACCGGGAGACCCAAGCAGGCCCTTCTAAGCTGTATGGCTTCAGGCAAGTCAGCTTACCTCTCTGAGCTATGGGTTCGTCCCTTGTAAAGCCGGACTGCAGTCCTTGCCTTGTACCCCACCCCCAACCCCCAGCATGCTGAGAGGTTAATAGATGGGAATGTATTTCACAGTGTGCAGGGTGGTGTAGCACGGTGGTTAAGGGTGCAGGTTTCACAGGACCTGGGTTGGAATTTTCTCAGCTGTGTGATCTTAGGCAAGTCACTCACCCTTTCTGGGCCTCAGTTTTCTCATCTGTGAAATGGAAATAATGGTGGCACCTACTTTGGAGGGTTGGTGGAAGCCGAGTTTGTTCACTTGGAGCTCTCAGGACAGCGCCCCCAGCCCCCATAGGTGTTCGATGAATGCGAGCTTCCGTTAGGTGTAAACTGGGGAGGGCTGTGCCCAACGAGGAGAAAGGGAGGAAACTTCTGTCTAAGTGGCTGGCTGTTCTGTGAGTTGCCTCTTTCTCTAGGTCTAGGTTTAGAAGTTTCAGAATCATGAGATCAGTGATTCTTAAATGCTTAACATTTTAGAGACTTAACATCTGTTCTTGGGGGTTAAGGCAGATGGTCCTAGAAGTGAAACCAGAGCAACGCCAGCAGCCAGGGAAGTCCTGTGACCTTCAGGGAGGGTGAAGGGTGTGGCCAGAGGAAAGAGACAGGCACATGCTGCCCTTCGGGTGATGTAGAGACCCCCATCCCCTGTGCCCGTCTGCAGCGGTTTGGCGCCCAGAGGAGGCCAGGGGGCATGACGCAGCTGTTCCCTGTCTCCCCCTGGGGCGTGGTGACCCCAGTCAGGGCTTAGACGTCGTCTGGGCGAGCCTAGCTGAACACGTGGCTGGCAACCAGGGCTGGGGGGCCCGGGACTTGGGTTCAAGGGGGCAGGCGCCAGGACTGTTTCTAAGGGCAGGAGAGGTGAGCGGGATCCAGTGAGATTAGTGGCCAGGTAACCTAGTGCAGCCTTCCCTTTCCCTTTCTCTGCTGTGTTCCCATCCAGAAAACAGACCAGGTTCCTATTGGCACCGATGCGGGCAGGAAAGTCCTCCAGGCACGGTGGAGGAAGGGCATAAGGCGTCTGCGACCCAAAAGGCTGGTGTTCGAATCCCAGAGTCTGAATTCCACTTTCCAGGTCCTGTGACCGTGAGCAGCCTCCGCCCCTCTTGGTAGCCACGGTGCTTCACCTGTGACACCTCTAGTCCTGCTGTGTTGCAAGGCTCAGGGGGGCGTGGCCTAGGGCCTGGGTGGGGAAAGAGCTCCGTTTTTCTTGGCTCTTCTGATTGTCCTTGTCGCTCCTACCATCGGGAAGCTCGAAAGAGGGCGTCAGGGGAAGTTCTGATCTCAGGGGTAGTGTAGCTGCTCCTCCAGGCCCTGTGGCCCAGCATGGAGCTGGGTACTCAGTATGTGCTCAATGAGTGCTTAACAGGGGGTGCTGAGCTCCCTTGAATGAGGCCCTGAGGGGAAGGGTGACAGTGGGGAGCTGGACATCTCTGTGCCTGTCCTGGGAAAGTTTGCCATACGACAGGCTCTAGGAAACCCCCGAACCCCCCAGTTCTTGAGCTCCCAGTTTGTAGGTATATGTAGCAGGCATAGCCCTGAGCACTTTCTACACACTGGGTCCCCACGCAGCAGACGGGGCATGGGTATCACCCACTTTCCACAGAGGAGCGCACAGAAGCTCAGAGAGGTGAAGTGTCTCGCCCAAGGTCACACAGCCAGAAAGTTCCTGAGCCGGGTTTTGAACCTCCAGGGGTTGTTGGTTCCTGTAGCCAGTGCCCCGCACTGCCTGTAACCCTATTCCTGAATGAATGAGAATGAATAAGTGCAGGAACACGGGATGAGGGGCTGGAGGACGGGGCCAAAGGCCAATGTGTCCAAACTTCCGCGTGGCCCCACAGCTCAACTGGCTGAGGAGTCTTCTCATGCTGCAAGATCCTGCGTGCCACGTGTTCTGAAAGCAGAAAGGCTGCAGAGGGGGCTCGACCACACCCCACCACGGAGTCTGGCGTTTCTGGTCCACAAACAGCGCATGCGCGCACCCTGCCCCGGAGGCAACTCCGGCTGCCCTCCCAGCTCAGGATCATGGCCTGCGCACCACGACCAGTCGGGCAGCCGGAGGTCGCCTGGCTGGTGGACGACCTAGCCAGTCTGTTGGACTCCAATGCCCTTGGCCCTGCCCAAGATGCTGCATGTGGGAGAGACCTCGAGAGTCCACAGGGCCTGGAGTTCAAGCCACAGCCCTGGGGCTCGCTGGAGGCATGAGCGTGGTGTTGGGGGCTGCTGGGAAGGCACTGGCATTGGGTCTGGAGCCCCATGGCGGAGGCCTGGCTCTGTCTCTCCTGAGAGAAGAGACAAGCCCCCTGGGCCTCAGCGCCCTCTCTGACAGGGGAGGAGGAGGCTTGCTCTGAATTCCAGCCAGCTGGTGGACCTCCAACTCTGTGACCTGTGTGAGGCGTTAGCACCTGGGGAAAAGACCTGCGGGCTGCAATTTTCCCTAAATTAAAGGAATCGCTCGATTCTTGGACAAGAAGGTTTTGGGAGAACCTGCTTCTTCTACCCCCTTTAATTCACCCCAGAGAGCTCAGACTCCCCCACTTATAAGAGACGTTCAGAAGAGACCTCCCAGATTCTTCCGTCGTGTCGCCAGCATCTCCACAACTGCACACTATCGGGAGTCCTTCCTCCTACCTAACCCAAGGAATGCGCCCAAAGACGAATTCCCCGCGCCGCGGAGGACGGGGCCAGCCGTCGGAGGGCCCGTTAGAGCCACCTTGGGATTTTTCCCACGACCTCTCCTAAGAACAGAACACGTTGTCCTCATCCAGATCTGACCTTCGTGCTGTCTGGTTTGAACAGGCAAGAGTTAAGAGAGAAATGGCCCCTTTCACAGGGTCCTGTGGCAGCCACCCACCAGTGTTGTAAATTTCCTGCCCTCTGCCCCAGAAATTCTTTCCTGGAAACTTGCTACAAACCGCTCTGTGTGGACCCGGAGATGGATGGACGGGGATGTCTGTGCCACTGTGGTTTGGATAAGTGAGAAAAAGGAATGCGCCCATGTGCCCGTAGTGCGGGGTAGTGCAAGCTGCGGCACTCCTCTCTAGTGAGGGGGGACCCCAAATTCGCTTTGGAGCCAGGGTCTGGGAGATAATAGAGTGACTATCTCCCAGTTTGCTTTTCCCGTGATGACTTCCAGTTTGCTTTTCCCGTGATGACTTCATACATATGCAATCATTTTACTGACGACAAAACCATCTCTGCTCAGTGAATTGTTGACGCATGCGGCTCCGCAGAAGTGAGGTGACGTAGCTGGTGAGTTGGGGAGAGGTTTCAGTGCTAGGTTTGGCCTGGTGGCTCAGCCTCCTTGTGGGGTGTGGTCTGCCTCTAGGGAGGGGAAAAGAGCTTTGAGCTCCAGGGGGCAGCTGTGACGCAATGGACTCACACACGAAAGTCCCCTGTTTGAGGTATGAGCCCAGACTTCAGCTCACCTGGGCTGTGGGCATCTTGGGAGTAGAGCCAGTTCAGACTTGAGGGGGTGGGGGGCCAGAGCAGGCACTGACAGAGCTCACGGAGGGAGGTCACAGGTGGCAGAACTGGAGGGCCTTTGTGTCATCCCACAGGTTCAAGGACACCCTGTACACGTGCGTCTTTGCAGGGTCATGGCATGCTCCTAGGTCCTTCTGGCAGGCTTGCTGCTCACAGGGGATATGCGCAGCATTTTCAGAGATGCTGCCAAATGACTTCCAACATGCATCACCCATTTCCATGCCCGTCTTGGTCTGAGCATGCTCCCATTTTCCCACATCCTTAATAACGCTGCTAGTTTTTTTTCTTTTTTGTACCCAAATGTGTTTTTTGGGATGGTTCCCGCTCATCTTGATTCAGGTGCTTTTCACGCTGCTTCCTTCTGAAGGAGCCCCCTTCCGCCAGCCTGGCCTTTCCTCCCATAGGCTGACAGAGCCCAGCGGGGCGGCCAACACACTGAACCACGTCTGGGCTGGGCCAACGACGGGGTTATGGGTGATGTTCTTATCCCAGGCACTTCACACCCATGGAGCAGGACCTGGCGCTCTGCACCGGGTGCTTCTTCTTGTATTTCGTCTTCTCCAGACGGATGGAGGAGGTTGTTAGTGAGAGGTACATTGTCCGGGGAGGTGCTCCCCTCTGGAGAGCAGCTCTGCTAGTTTTCAGTCTGTTCGCCACGAGGGGAGAAGTGGCACTCCGTTGCTGTTTCAGGGATGGCGCTGTGGTTCCTGGCGAGTCAAGGCCTTTTCCTGACGGAGTTTCTCTATGAATTACCCGTATCCATCCTTAGTCCCTGGTAGCGTTGGTTGGGTGTCTGCTGACTGTCAACGTTTTTGAGACACAGAACCCTTTGTTCTAATAAACTCTAATTTTGCTTACATAAGCGGAACGAAAGTGGAGCTGCATCCTGGAAGGGGGGTGGGATGCCCAGGGGCCTCTGTTTCCTCCTTTGTCCCTCCCCAGGGGCCCCCAGGGCTCAGTGGGGCACAGTTTGCAAATGATTGGTATAGTCCTACCAGTCAGGCTGCAAATGGGGAAATTAAGACCCGAAGTCACCCAGAGAGGTAATGGCTGAGGCGAGTCTCCATTTCAGGTCAGCTGACTGTGTCAGTGCTCGTTCGGGGGAACCTCTAGGTAGGCAGATGGTCAAAGTATCCAGGAGTGACTGTCCATAGCTTCCTGTCGATGCTCTTCCCTGGCTTTTTGTGTGTTTTATCTCAATGGCTGGAACTTCTACTTCAATGTGATTGGTGGTTGTGGAGGTGGTGGGGGTGCTGGTGGTAGAGGTGGTGGCAGAGGTGGTGGATGTGGTGGTGGTGGAGGTGGAGGTAGTGATGGTAGAGGTGGTGGTGGTGGAGGTGATGATAGTGATGATGGTGGATGTGGTGATGGTGGTGGTGGAGGTGGTGGATGTGGTGGTGGTGATGGTAGAGGTGGTGGTGGTGGAGGTGATGATAGTGATGATGGTGGATGTGGTGATGGTGGTGGTGGAGGTGGTGGATGTGGTGATGGTGGCGGTGGATGTGGTGCTGGTGGTAGAGGTGGTGGTAGAGGTGATGGACGTGGTGATGGTGGTGGTGAATGTGGTGGTGGAGGTGGTGAATGTGGTGCTGGTGGTAGAGGTGGTGGAGGTGATGGCAGTGGTGGTGATGGTGGTGGAGGTGGTGATGGTATTGTTGGAGCTGATGGTGGAGCTGATGGTGGTAGTCAACATTCTTGCCTGGTTTCTGATCTTAGTGAGGAGGCTTCCAAAATTTTCCAGTGGCCACGATGTTTGCCATCATTTTCTGGTTAATATCCTTTTTCACGTTAAGGAAATTCATCACTTTCTATTCTTGGATTGCCAAGATTTTGCATTGCAAATATGTACTGAAGTTTAGCAAATTCTTTCCAGTATCTACTAAGATGAGACAGTTCTTTTCTTTTTTTTTCACTGTAAGGAATGAGATGAAAACATTCCTAGGAAATCTGAACGCGCTGCTTTTGTCTGAAGCACAGAACTTCCCTCCCTATTGTTCACTTTCCCTGTCTCTTCTTTCTCCCCACAGTGCAGACACTTTTCAAGGCCTGGGGAGCTGGACACTAGAGGAGGGTGAGGCATTAGAATAGAAATGATCTCCTCATGCTGGGTCAGCGCTTTCCGCCTGCTTGACTTCTGCTGCTGTTTCCGGTACTAGTCCCGGGGGTGGGGTGGGGAGCAGTCCCCCCCCAACTTGTTCCAGACATAGCTCGAGACATTCTGAGGTTGCGTTAAAATGCTGGTGGCAGACAGACCTGGGGGGAGGGAGGCGGGCGGGGGATTTTGAAGCCTTGCATTCCTCTCCAGGATACCAGAGAGGGGGAGCAGCATGGGGAGGCTGGGAGGGCGTGTGGTGGGGGAGGAATTTTTCTTGTGGGGAGAGTTAGTTCAGGGTATGGGGAGAAGAGCCGGTTGCTAGGCAGAATCGGCAGAGATGAATCATGTTCTGGCGTGAGCTGGGTATTGGCTAAAATGCGAAGTTGTTTAAGTTGGTGGAATTTTTTTGTTTGAGCTGGAAAGGAATATGGATTCATTGGGTCCGATCCCTCGTTTTGCAGATAAATGACAAATACAGAGAGGAAGAAAGGTTTGCCCAGGGAGTAAGGAACCGGTCTCTGGCCTCCCCACTTTCCCCAGGGCGCCCACTGCGGGGGCAGGCCCCTGGCCAGAGCAGGCCTTCCGGAGCGCCTGAGAGGTTTGACGGTGAACCCTCAGGTCCACTCTCCCTGAGCAGCACAGACCCAGAGTGCTACGTGCTGCGAAGAAAACAATCAGTGTGATGACCCGGTGGGTGGGCGTGGGTTGCTACTTAAGCCAGGCTGGACTGGGTGGCCTGTCTGGGGAGATGACATTTGAGGTGAGACCTGAGTAGAGGAGGCAGCCTTGTGAAGCTCTGGGGAAGAGGACTCTGGGCAGAAGGGCCAGAAAGTGCAAAGGCCCTGAGGTGGGAGTGAGCTTGGTGGGCCTGAGGGGTGGCAGGGAGGTCAGTGCACGGAGTGGGCTGAGCCTGGGCCTGGCAGGGCTTTGGAGGCCAGGGGCTGGCCGGAGGGCCCTGGCTCTGCAGGAAACAGAGGCACGCTCTCCCTCCGATGCCTTCTCCTGCCCCATGGCGCCCCGTGGCGCCTGCGAAGGGCCTGTGCTCTGGATGAACGAGCATTTAGGAAGCACCTGTGGTGTGCCCGGCTGTCCTGGGCACTTCGTCTATGTAATCTCATCTCATCCTGCAACACCCTCTCAGGTTGTCCACGTGAGAAGGACAAATGAGAGAGGCCCACGCTCGCCTAGGGACCGTTCAGGGCAGGCGGCCCTGACCCAGGCTCCCTCCCCTGAGGCTGTCAGCTCAGTCAGCTCAGCCAGAAAATGACTCGCACGCACGAGCAGCCCGTCCTCTGGTCCAGCGACCTAGAAAAGAGTGGGAAAGGTCAAGAGGAGACTCAGATCTCCGCGGCTGCCCAAGAAATCTTGCCAGAAAGCAGGGCCACGCTGTCCTGAGCCTTTGGGGTTAGGATGGATGAGCACCCAGTCGAAGGGAGATGGTTCTCAGGGGCCCTGCTGTTGTGGGAAAGGGAGCAATTCTGGGGCTGAAGGGCAGAAGGACAGGGTGAGAAGCTCCCCCCGAGCTCCTCTGCCCCCAGATACAAGCCCAACAGATGCCTGGGAGTCCACCATTAACAGTTTCTTCACTGGTGGTAGTGTTTGCTCTTGGCCCCTCTTCTCATAAAGTACAAATCTCCTTTTGGAAAAAGAGTGAGAAGAAGAGTCTCAAGTTCAATAGAGGGATACATTTTAGAGATTGCTAGTTGTAGATCAACTCTTAGCCTGATGTGGAGATCCCCATGGGGCCACGGAGACTTTTGTTGGGGCTACACTGCTGCCCATCACCTCCCTTGGCCCAGTTCTGTGTTAACCACCCTTCCCCCGCCCCCCAGGGGTGATCCCAGCAACACCCCCGAATAAACGCCTGATTCCCATCCCAGAGATGGCTTCCTGAGGAATCTGACCTGTAACAATGGTGGTGATGGTGGTGATGGTGATGATGGTGGTGATGGTGGTGATGGTGATGATGGTGGTGATGGTGGTGATGGTGATAATGTGGTGATGGTGGTGATGGTGATGGTGGTGATGATGATCATGGTGCTGATGATGGTGATGATGGTGATGTGGTGATGGTGATGATGGTGGTAGTGATGGTGATGATGGTGGTGGTGGTGTTGATGTCAATCCCCAGGATGGCACTATGGCGATGGGGGTGAAAGCTAACATATATTGAGCACTTACTGTGTGCCTGGCACTGTGCTTTTTTTTAAAAAGAATTTTATTTATTTATTTTTAGAGAGGGGAAGGGAGGGAGAAAGAAAGGGACAGAAACATCAATGTGTGGTTGCCCCTCATGTGCCCCATACCGAGGACCTGGCCTGCAACCCAGGCATGTGCCCTGACCGGGAATCAAACCGGTGACCCTATGGTTTGCAGGCTGGCACTCAATCCACTGAGCCACACCAGCCAGGGCTACGTTTTTTTTTTTACTCTACATCTGATAATTCATTTTATCCTCACAGTAATTCTATGACTTAGGAACTAGTATGCTGCCAATTTTCCAGAAAGGGAAATCGAGGCTTAAAGCAGTGAAGCACCTGCTTCTGGCCACATGCAGAGATCATAGCTGAGCCAGGACCGGAACGCAAGCCCAGAGCCACCATCCAAGGCTGTCCCCTAACGTCCTGAGGTCCTGCACAAAAGGTGGCAGCGGCACAGCACTGCATGTGGGGTTTGGGCGGAGGGGGTCCAGCCCCAGCTGTTGACCCATAGGCCAGGAAGGTCCCGGGCCAGGAAGGGAGGCCCCTGGAAACTCTTTGGTACCAAAGCCCCAGGGGAGTAAGTGCCCTCCCTGCGGGGTGTGGGTGGGCTGCTGGAGTTATTCTGAGAGCCGGCTGCTCTGAAGTGAGGCCAGCGGTGGGAGTGTCCAATGTGACCTTTCCGAAGATAGCTGGGCGGGGTGTCGCTGGCGGCATTTGAGGCTGGGCCCGGGGAACAGCCGTGCCCTGTGGTTGGCCAAGCACCGTGGAGAGAGCTTGCCTGTCAAGCCATGTGTGACAGAAGTCATGCCTGTGTGTCTCCTGCAAGGGTACAAGGAGACCACAGCTTTGCTTAATTTTGGAGCCCTTGCCGGGAGGGCTGGCCCCATGGCAAAGAAAACCAGGTTGGAAGCTTGGAGGTCACAGTATTTAAAAAATAGTAACAGCAGCACTACTACTAGTAACAACAACAGTAAGGGTAACAGTAGTTACTATTAGTAGTGATACTAATAATACCAGTCCTAATAGTAACTGTGATAATGGCAGGAGAGAAAAGAGCTGTGCCCTTGGCCTCGAATCCTGCTTCCATCACTTCCTGGCTGCGTGAGCGTGGACACATCACTTTAACTTTCTGGGTCTTCGTCTGTAACAGGAGACAATCATGGTACTGCAGATTTCTGTGCCGGGTGAAGGAGGCCCCAGCAACGGGCCTGGGAGGCGGGGCTGAAGTTTAGCAGCTGCTGTGATGACACTGAGCTTTCTCCGTGCCACGTGCTTTATATGCATGGTCTCAGGTGATCGTCACATTAACCCAACCAGGTGGCACTGTTAACTTTCCCAGTTTGCAGAGGAATAAGCTGAGGCTTGGGGTGGCTGAAGGCTCTTGTTTAAGGTCCCACAGTGGCAGCCAGCCTTCGAACTCACCCTGACTCCAGGGCTCCGAGCTTATGCTGCTCTGTCCTAGCACTACCTCCCTGTGTGGGGGTGGTCTTCTCTGGGAGGTGGCTTTTTGAGGAGCTGGCTGATGTCATCTTGGAGGGTGGAGAAAGCAAGCAGACAGGCCAGGAAGAGCCTCTGATGAGGTCTACATCCAGCTTCTGGTTAGGGCTTGAATGCATTTTCAAGTCTCAGTGGGACCTAGAAGTCTTCTGTGCTGTCATGAAGATGTACACAAGGTCCTTACTCTTTTTTAAAAAAGCTTTATTATTATTACTAATCTTAGGCGGAGAGAGAGAAACACTGATTTGTTGTTTCCACTCATTGATACATTCATTGGTTGCTGCTTGTATGTGCCCTGACCAGGGATCGAACCTGCAACCTTGACGTATTGAGATGAGGCTTTATCACTGAGCTACTCAGCCGGGGCCCAGAGTCATCACTCTTGCCTCAAGTTCAAGGGGCCTAAATCATCAGGAGCTGCCTCCTCATTTGCTTGGCTCTTTAAGAGGATTCCATGATAAATATAGCTAGTTTTGAGAGGATAATGCTTAAAGTGAGGTTCTAAAATTGCATTTTTATGTGGTCTTAATGGTCAAAATCCAGGAATAACAGGTAGGAAAGGTTAGAGGCACGGTCAGAGCTGTGGTGTGGTGCTTTGAGCGGGGGGAGGTGGGCAGAACATCTCAGTGAAGGCGTTCACCCCCGCTTCCTGGCTGTGCTGTCTGGGACATTCCTCTTCCCTCCCCCAGCCTGTCTCTCCACCCACCCATCCACCCTCCCACCCACACACCCACAACCATGTGCCCATCTGGCTACCCACCCACCCATCTATCCACCTACCCACAAACCCACCCATCCATCCATCTGCCCATTCACCCTGCCTCTCCATAAGCATTCATGGAGCCCCTAGTAAGTCGAGAACTGTACCAGATGCTGGGCTCTCTAATTTAGGCGTTGGCATTAAACCGCCTTACACAATCACCAACAGAAGACTAAGTTACAGACCACCACACACAGAATGCCTCGTTCATAACAATGAGGCAGGTGTGTAGGAACTGATATGGAGAAATACGCTCAATTGGAAAATAAAAAGATGCTTTAAAATAAAAAAGGAATGGTCTATTTCTACACATACATACCTGGATATGCCTAGAACATTTTTGGAAGGACACTTAAGAAATGCACATCAGAGCTTGCCTTCGAGGAAGGAATTCGTAGCGGTGGGTAGGAAACAAGTCACGCTGTTCTGTTTCAGGCTGTTTGCATTTTTTGTAAAAAATACTGCATTATCTGTATAAAATTGGAAAAATAATTTATATACAAAAAAGAAGACTCAGTCTCTGGGTAATGAATGGTACAGGAAGAGGAGAAAACAGCACATTATGATGCCGTCCATGATTCATGTGTGATTAGGGAAGTATGGCGGAGGTTGGGGAGCACTGAGGGGCACCTAACTCAGCCTGGTGGAATCAGGGCAGGCTTCCCAGAGGAGGTGCTGCCTGAGATGAGGCTCCCAGGCCCAGTGGAGGTGAAGGAAAGATGCTTGGTGAGGGCATTCCCGGCAGCAGGAACAGTGTGAGGTCTGCAGTTACAGGTCAGTGTGGTTGGAGCAAAGCGAGTGATGTGGTAGGAGGTTTGGAATTTGTCCAAAGGACAGCAGCAAGTCATCGGTGGGACTTAAGAAGAGGAGTTGAGAGGGTCAGTTTTGCTCGGAAAGACCCCTCTGGCAGCCACATGGGGAGTGGTCCCAGCAGTGAGGCGGAGGCAGGGAGGCTGATGGGAGGCCAAGGGAGAGAGGATGGAGACCTAGACTAAGGCAGATGTGGGGCAGTGGTGGGCGGGGCAGAGAGGAAGGGGGATTCAAGAGCCCTTTGGACGTGGGAAGTGACACGTTCTCACAAGACTGTAAGCATCCTTCAGAATAATCTTGGCAAACTGCTTTGCTAAGTGCCAGTGCTTCATGGTGGTTCCCACCCATGAGTGCATGTTGGAGACTCCTGGGGCGCTTCTAAAGAACACCAGTGCCCGGGCTGCGCCCCGCCAGCACCGATGAAACCCGGCTCCGCGATGGCTCAGATGCACAGCCCCGGTGAGGGCCGCGCTGTGTGGTGGTGGGTTGGTCGAATGAATGAACTGGGCTCATCCTGTTGGTTCACCTTCTTCACGCACATGCTCAGGGCGCAGGCGAGCGTCTGACGCGCGGTCAGAACCCACAGCACGTTCTGCCCAAGGGAAACCACGCGGGAGAAGCGTGGGCTTTCTGGTCACCCAGCCCAAGTGAGCTGGCTTGAGTCAGTTGACCTCTTGAGCCAAGTGTCCTTGCTTGAAACCGACCTCAGTGGGTTGTCATGAGAACGAGCAGGGTCACAGGTGTTAGGGCACCCCCGCACAGACAGAGCGCGGGTGCCTGGTAGATGTGCCAAGATCCCGGGGGAAGAGTTTGAGACCCACCTGGAGAGGAGTAAACCCTAGGCTTCAGCTATGGAAGGGCACACGACGCCCTCGTGTGGTGCGAACTAGACTTGCCTGGGAATGGGAGCGCTTTAACGTCAATTTGAAAAAAGGCTCATTTCCTTCAGCTGTACTCCCCGCCCCCATAGTTTGAGGTTCGGGCTATTCTGGTGATATTGTTTTGGTTGTTTATACGAGTAAGCGGCGTCTGATGTGCACAGCTCAGCTTCAACGCTCAGAGGGCGTTCACCAGGACAAAAACATCTCATTTAAAAAATCCTAAAGAAATGTGGTGGGGAATTGTAGGGTTGTCACCTATAATAAAGGGAGAGACCAGCAGCCTGGAGGGACCGTGAATTAAACAGTAGGCATGCCACACAGGACAACGTGATGCGGCTCACCCGGCGGCTTTACTTCGAGATTCTCATAAAGGTCTGCCCTGTGGTCTCCACAGGCTGTGTGTGGAGGGAGCGGCCTTTGAAGTTCCGTGCCCTCCCCAGAACCCAGGGGACTTAAAAAAAAAAAAGTCCTGGCTGTCCTAGCTCAGTGGTTTGAGCACAGGCTGTGAACCAAAGGGTCACCAGTTTGATTCCCAGTCCAGGTATGTGCTTGGGTTGCAGGGGGCCAGGTGAGAGGCAACCACACTTTGATGTTTCTCTCCCTCTTTCTCCCTCCCATCCCCTCTCTCTAAAAATAAATAAATGAAATCTTTAAAAAACATATTTAAAAATACATATATTCACATATACATATATTTTAAAGGAGGTATATGTAAAAGAGAGAAGAGGCAGCTAGCTCATGCCTGAGCAAAAAAGCCACTATCAGAAAAGACACATCTTACTTTGGGAGCGTTGAGGAGACGTGAGACTGCTCACTAGAATTTCAGTGCCGTGTTTTCATGAGAAAATCAGGCCTCCTGTGGTGGGCTGCTGGCTGCTGCGTGACTGGGTGCCTCAGAAGGCTCCAGCCTGCCCGTCAGCCCCGGGGGAGGGGACAGTGATCAGCAGTACTCGTGCCTGCGCCGGGGAGGGATGTTTCCAGCTCCAGCTCGCGGTGCATGGCCACACAGCTCAGAAGGAACGGACGGTGTGGACCGCGCTTGCGCAGGGCAGAGATCGGACGACGGAGCTCCTTCCCTGTGGCTGGCCCAGCTGCATGGGAGTCGCCGCCCAGACCCACACCACCACCCTGGGCCTGGAACTCTGTATCTTAAACTCACTCCCCCGAAGCTCTTTACTGTATTTGGGCCACAGCTTTACAGCATCGTCTAAGCCGGCATTCGTCAGATTTCAGGACTTTGCAAACTAGTGACATTACAAAAAGAACCTTCTGCTTTCCCTTTGAGTTGTCAATCTATTATTTCGCAAAGAGCAAACAAAAGTGATGGCCATCTCCCTTGGCCTTCACCCTCGTCCCCTGAAACGGGACATCCAGCTTTGTACAAGTCTCCATACGCAGCCTCCCCGACCCCCACCGTGTGCTCAGGGGTGTGCGGCCATGGCCCAGCGCTTGGGAACCCCGGGGGCTCTGGGCAGCACTTTGGGGTGAGGTATCCAAGACACTCGGCCCAGCAGAGGGAAGCACTGTCTTACATTCTTTTATTTATTATATATATGCAGACCTGTTTTGTGTACAATACTTGGTTCTGTCAAGTAATCACACCAAGCCATTCTATTGGTAATCTTCCCCAAATAGATTCAGGTAAAATACATCTCTGAGCACTTCACGGACGAGCAGAACTTGAGATTCACTGCTGATGGCAGTTTTGAGGCCATACACACAGTTCTAAATAAACATAAACCAGACCAAGGCGACAAAAGGGGCTGAAAGAAAGCACAGGATTCCGAACAGTTAAGCGGTGTATTTTGCTTGCACTGCAGCCACAGCGGGAACAGCAAGGCTGCGGCAGGGCACAGCTCTGCCCCAGGAGCGCTCCGGGGCTGTGCGGCGGGCGGGCGGGCGGCTCCGCTGGGGGCTCACTTGCTCTCCGCCTCCCCCTTCTTGGGTTCTTGTTTCAGTTTGTAATCGGCCAGGGCGGCCTTGATCGCGTCTTCGGCCAGCACTGGAAGGAAGGAAGGAAAGACAGCCTCAGTTTCTGAGTCTCAAGAACAGAATTTCTGGGGCCCAGAGGGCGGTGGAGTGGCACTGGGCAGGGCTCAGCCACCCCTGGCCAGAGTGCTGACGGTGGAGCAGGCCCGGGGCCTGCAGTGGCTATGGAGACGGAGTGAGGGCAAAGTACCCGGGGTTCCAGGTTAGTTTCCGAGTCTCTGCGGATCTACTTTCTCTTCTGTGAAAATGGACAATTGTGCTTTTCTTGCTGGGTCTGTGTGAGGACTTGCATTGCGTGGCTGGCACATAGTAGGGACACAACAGATGTTAGTTCTCACAGGGAAGACTGGAGTAGTCGTAGTGGATGCTGGTCAAGCTGGCTGACGAAACCTAGGCCACGTCACTCTCCAGTGACCCTACACTTGAACACTTACGTGGGAGCAAGGCTGCGGAGGAGACTCAGAGTCGGGGGAGCTGGAATGAGGCCCAAGGCCAGCCCACAGCGGGCAGCCCGAGAAGGCTGATGAGAAGGTTGGGCTTTGTCTGACGCCATGTGAAGACGTCTGCAAGCTAAGCCCTTTGTTCATGGGCGCTCGGAACTCCAGCTCAAGGGGAAAGAATTCGGAGCTGAGCAGACTCCTTGAAGACTGAGTTAGCCTGTCCCTGTCCTGGCACTCAGTTCTTCTGCGAGCCCTCCCCTGGCCAGAGGCCTGGCTCTGAGCTGCTTTTTAACTGATCTGGTCCATAAACCTCCATCAACCTGTTAAGGCGCTGGGAAGCGCTCAGCCTGAGACCCGATGCACACCGCCTCTCATAAGCTCTCCCAGAGGTGGTGCGAGACCAGGGGCTCAAGCCCTCTGGAGGTTAGAGGGATGGAGTCCTGAGTACAGAGGATTCGCCATCACTCCGCCACCAAAGCAAGGTGACTCCAGTTAACCCCCCGCCCACATCCCGGAGGGCAGACTCACTGGAGCAGTGCAGCTTCACCGGCGGGAGGCACAGCTCCTTGGCTATGTCTGTGTTCTTGATGGTCAAGGCTTCCTCCACCTGAGAGGCGGGTGGGGAAGAGAAGCAGTTAGTGATGCTCTGTCTGGAGAGACAGATGATGAGAAACGGAAGGCCCTCAAGGTAGGGAGTGGGAGGATGGTTTCTGCTAATAACCCCCAACAAAGGCGGAGGACCTTCTCAGGACCCCCACTTGTGTGTCAAGGCTGCTGGGGGTGGGGGGGGTCCTCAGGTGGGAGGTGTACAGAGCTTCGAGGCCTGGCTGGGCTCAGCAGGGCCGGCAGGGCCGCTTCTGTGAGCCAAGAAGAGACCCTGTGAGAATTCTCTCAGGAATCAGATTTGCTGGGGGCCGGTGACTTCCTGTGCTTATTTTGTGAATATCAGCTTCTCTGATGTCCTTATATCAAATGTTTAGAATGAGCCCCTTCAACTGGCAGTGCCGATGGCACTGGGAGGTCACAGAGGTGTCGGACAGGCTGGCGGCACTCCAGCACGGGGACAGTGGCACAGGCAGGTCTGGGCTGAGAGCTCTCTGTAGGCTCTTCCTCTGTGGAACCTTGGAAGAAGGGGCCTGGGGTGTGGTTGGGCCCGAGGGCAGAAGGAGGCAGGTGGTTCCTTGCCCTTGGGGAACAGGGGCCTACCAGCTTAAGAAAAGCCGGATTTCCCCATCTTTCCATTCCCCTAATCTGACAGTTCTGATAAATCCACTGAATTACGACTTCAGTTCTGTTTCTGGAAACTCAGATGGGAGGATCTCAAGGTCAAAGAAAGGCCATCTTCCTCCATTTTCTGACTGCAACTCAAAGGCCCCTCAGGGCCAGGTCCTGGGAGCACAGGTGCCCTGTCTCCTTTTTTTTGCCCCTTTCCCTGCAGACAGCCGATGAAAGAGCACTGCAGAGCCACCTCCTGCCAGGACAGGTCAGGTATGTGCTGCCTGGGCCTGAAGGGGCTTGCCAGCCGGCAGGCCCGGAGCCACAGGAAGCAGGCGGCAATGGCGCGGCAAACTGCTCCAGCGTGGGGCTGGCCAGTGCCGCACGCACTCTTCTGCGTGACTCAGCTCCCCGCACCTGCGTCCTTGGGGCTACAAGGATGAGCAGCCTGCAGCTGGGCTTTTCTGAGACGGTTTAGTGACGACTAGAGTTTAGAAAGCGCAGCTCTAAACTGGCTCAGGGCCTTCTCTCCTGCAGCTGCTGGGGAAAGAGGCTCTGGCAGAGAAAAGGTTGGGAAGATGTTCCTGCCTTTCTCTCTCCGCCCTCAGAGGGCCCGCGCCTGCCGCCTGGATCCCAGTGTGCCTGTGCCTGTTCACTCTGCCCCTACCCGCCGCGTGGTTTGGGTTCTTCAGTCCCTCTGCCCACAGGCCAGTCTCGTTTCCAGGACCCTTAAAAGCCACCTGCAATCCTTCCCCAACACACGGGAGAAAACAAACCACTGCACAGCACCCCCGGCCTGACGGACATTCCTAAGAAGCCGTAACACCAGCAACTTTGGAGAACGCCAGAGATTTCTTCTAAGCTCTATTTTGTTAGATGGAGAGGTTGAGGATCTTTTTTATATTTAATTAGGAACAAAACACCACAGAAACCCCCAAATGAAAACGATGAACAATGCCCCCCAAACTAAAAAACAGTAATAAAATTATTCACTGTTCCCAAGGCAGAGAAGAATTTAATAAAAATCTGGGTAGGGGAAATTAAAAATCAGTTACTTTTCTCCCCCCACCCATCAGGCCCTCCCCGTAACTGAGCGCCATGTTGGTGGAGCACGTGATTTAGTTCTGTCGGATTTGCGGGCAACCTTACCGTCTTCCCTTTCACCCACTCGGTGGCCAGCGAGCTGGAGGCGATTGCAGAACCGCAGCCAAATGTCTTAAACCTGGCGTCCACGATCTTCCCCTTCTCATCCACTTGAATCTAGCAGAGACACAGGAGGTGGGCCACTCACGGAGGCCTGCTGGGGCTCTCCCTAGGAGCTCTGGTCTGGCTTTCCCTGCTTCAAGTTTTGGCATTAACTACTGAGTTTGCTCTGAAGAGTTCAGTAATGGAACGTTAAACACAGGAACGATCATATAGAATTATATAGGTCTAGCCGGTAAAGAGCAGCTGAAAAGTATGCCCCCTTTGCAGTTTTGTAACCATAGCCTGCTTTTGGCTATGAAGTTCTCGTGGCTGCTATGTCAACCCGCCTCTGAAGACACTGGGCGAGTCCCACTCAAGGGCTCTGGTTAACGCTGTTCTCTCCGCCACCATTAGTGGCTCCGCCTGCCTTGTTTGTGTTCCAAGATAGGCCCGGAGACTCTGGCAAGCTGCCCACCCACCATGAAGGAGACTGTGGGCAAAGCCACAGTTTACCCACAGTGCCAGTCACTACCTTCCTGTTGTTTTCAGTTTGGGGGGTTTGATTTATTGGATTTCTTCTCTTGCTGGGGACTGCTAGCTCACCGGTTGTGGTTTTCATTTGGTCAGTGAAATTCACAGAACCTTTTACTTAACTGATGTTGGAATTTAAGCTGATTTGGCGGGTAGAACAGTGTGACCAGTTTACTGTATCAGAAAGGGTCAGCGTAGTGCGCCAGCAGAAGAACTAGGATTCAGGCTCGGCTCCATTTATAACACTGACTCATCCCCATTCACCGGCATCAAAGTGGAGTGCAAATGAAACGTTTCGTGAGCCACGTAAGCACACAGAGCACCACTGTTACCGCCAATGATGAAAACCAGCTGTACCTGTAATTTCATTACATCACCACATGCTGGAGCCCCCACCAATCCGGTTCCAACATTCTTAGCGGTCTTGTCAAGAGACCCCACGTTTCTGGGATTTTCGTAATGATCAACCACCTGAAATGAGAGCGTTAGGAGAAATCACATCACTCCTTTTTGGCGCTGATTTAATGCTGAGCGCAACGTCAGGAACGCGGAGCTTGGCGGGCAGTCACCGAATACCAGATTTCACCTCTTGTCAGTGAGAACGTTTGTGACCCAAAGCCTTTTTGCATCCTCTCCAACTACCTTGAGATTTGTGATACTGGAGGAAAATCATGTTTTAGTTCCAAAGGGTTTTTAATTACATGTAATTATTTGACCTTTACCCACCTAAATTGCCAGATTTGGGCTCAAATGACACTTTTGTTATTTCCAAATAAAACTGTTCTCAAAGGATAATTTCTACTTAAAAATTCTAAAAGCAACTATGGTCCATAAATTGAAGGCTTTCCCAGAAGCCTCAAGGAGACTGTTACAGAGGAACAATGCTATGAAAGTGCCCAATTCTGTCTGATGATAAACTAAGTTCCATCACTATTTCAGGGCCCTGAAATCGCCCCGGTGCAGCAGCGCACCCTGGTGGCTAGACGGCTGCCAGCCTGAACTGATTCGGCGGCGTGAAATGTCAACAAAACACACCCCTGGCTGGGGGAGGAGCAAAGGCCTTGGAGAGAAACTGAAGCCAAAACAGAATAAATGTCTACTCAAACTGGCACACAGAAGGCTCTATTAGCCTTGAGGTTTTTAACCAGTTAGCCGTAAGTATACTGGTCGTCCATCCCTCTTCCCCCACCGACCCGGCACGGACGTTGACTCCAAACCCACGCACCTAACAAGATAATATCCAGTCGGGACTTTTTGCCTCAGGTTGATTTACTGCATTCTTTCGTTGTTTTCCGAGTGCTAGAGTCCAAGGGACTTTACGCCCCCGGAAGGCAAGGACTGCAAATTACACACCTATCCCTATCCCTCGCCCCCAAACAAAACGTGAACACGCAAACAGGACTGTTGGCTACGCGTGTGACTCCACTCGGAGGCTATAAGCTCCTACAGAAACAACAGCGGCACCATAAATGGTCTCCATAGGCTAGGCACGAGTATCTTGTGTAGGGGGCTGCTATGATATCCATTTTACAAATAGGGAAACAGGTTCAGCGAAGGGCAGAGACTTTCCCAAGGTCACCTGGCCAGGGCAGCGCCTGGTTGAAGCCGGAGCCCGCCCGGGTGTGTGTGTCTTCCAGGAGTCGGGCTGGCAGGTCCTAACGGGACCCTCTTTTCTGGGCTGTTCAGGTGTTTAAAGGCTGGGATGCACGACAGCAACCATAGGCAGGACCCGCCGACAGTTTTTGTTTCCTGCGTGGCTACTGTCACTGCGCAGCGAGTAAAGTTGAGGCAGATTTGCGCGAGGGTGCGGCCCCTCTATCCTGAGCCGGGGGCCTTTGTTATCCTGGGCGCTGGCAGGGGCTTCCCCAGCGGCGCAGAATCCCGCGGCCACTCCTCTTTAGAATGGGCCTCATTCCAGTGCCGGCACGCACAAGCCCCCTTGGCGATCCTAGGACTCCCAGCCCCCGATAGCTGCGGACCCCACGCACCCTCTTGCCCACCCCTACCTTCTTGTGATAGAGCCGTGCCGGAGCTGATAGGTCCCGGGCTGGCAGGCGCGGTCTCTGGAGCAACAAGGCCGACGCCGCTCGCCTCAGATGGCCCGCTCCAGCTGCCGCCATCTTGCGGCCTTGCGCCTGCGCAGGCCAAGAGCGAGACCAAGGGGCGGGGCGCTCCGGCGAGCGGGCTCGGAGCTTGGCGCGCATGCCCTTTAGGATATCACCGCGATTTCCGACCTGCACCCTCCGGCTCCGTGCACGAGTCGGCGTTCGACCACGCCCCTCGGGGGGAAGGCGGGGCGCAGAGCGGGAAAGTCTGAAACCGCTGAAGGGCTCCTCTTCCGTGCTGGGGTCTGGATGTGAGAGGGTCGACCTCAGGTTGGAGTGCGGGACCCAGGTTTACATCCACAAAGCCCACCG
The DNA here is from genome assembly GCA_028533065.1 of Trachops cirrhosus. Lineage (NCBI taxonomy): Eukaryota > Metazoa > Chordata > Mammalia > Chiroptera > Phyllostomidae > Trachops > Trachops cirrhosus. The sequence goes on along the minus strand of CM052546.1, from coordinate 57,115,887 downwards.
CTGGAATACAGCGCTGAGGATCAACCAGTCCACCTTTCTTAACCCGAATTTGCAGCTAAAGACATTCAGGTTCAGAATGGTTTAGTAACTTGTCCAAGGTTGCTCAGAAAGTTAGATTCATTTGGGATTCAAATTTGGACAATAGTGTGTGAGAATCCTGGTTTTGCACCTTCCAGGTTGTGTGACCTTAGGAAAATGACATCAGCTCTCTAAGCCTCGGTCTTTTGTAATACGTAATTCAAGGACAATTCATTCATGGGCATGTATGTGTTGAGTGCCAACTATGAGTCAAGATGCCATACTAGGCCTTGGGGATCCAACGGAAAGTAAAAGACATAATTCTTGCCTCACCAAGCTTGCCCGTGAAGGAGATAAGGAACAAATAAACACACCTATAGTTTCACACCTCAAAATGGGAAGATTAAAAGATTAAAAAGGAACGAGCACCATGTCCTGATTTAGAAACATTTTTTTCTGTATAAATAACAGTAAACTCAATTTCTATGACAATACCTGGCAATTTAAAGTTTCTAGTTAAATGCTTAGTAATGTAATTCATTATGTTGGTTTGCAGAATGGGCTTATACAACGAGAAAACTCACACGTGTATTTAATGCCTACTAGGCACCAGGCAAAATATAAAAGGGAGCATTGTCTTTGGGAAATGGGTTTTTCTCATGAATGGTGCAATCGATTCCCGAGGACTTGGGGTTTTCTCTACTTTGAGGCTCACTTGCTGGGAATACTTGAACCACACGCCAAGTCAGACTAGGCGACAAGTAAGGCATTTATTTAGTCTCACAATCATTTTGACCTTCTCAAGATGGCGCCAAACCCTTAACTACAGTCATCACGCTCCCTCCGCAACTTCCTATAATGGCCTCCACTTCCTGTCCAAAGACCCAACTCCTTCCGGTTGAGACAGAACAGATGCCGTATTTGTGAGTCTTTTTTTTCCTCACGAGAACTTCTACAAAAGTAATGAAGGTAAAATAAATTGCGAATACTTAGGTATTTTCCCATCATCCGAGGTTCACATTTTCCCTTCCGGTGGCAAGAAAGCGAGGTTTCGGTCAGGCGCGCGCCGCGGGCAGCTTGTAACCCAGCGGGTCCTCGGCGGCGGAGTGAAAACCCGGGAGTCACTAGCGCAAGATGGCGACGGCAGCCGCAGCATCGGCTTCAGAACCTGAGTCCGAGCCCAAGGTGGGGCCCGAGGTTGAGGGCGAGGAGGACGAGGTTAAGGCGGCGAGGACCAGGAGGAAGGTGTTATCGCGGGCCGTGGCCGCTGCGACATACAAGACGATGGGGCCAGCGTGGGACCAGCAGGAGGAAGGCGTGAGTGAGAGCGACGGAGAGGAGGAGTACCCCACGGCTTCCTCTGCGAGCTCCCCCGGGGAGTACGAGTGGGAGTACGACGAAGAGGAGGAGAAGAACCAGCTGGAGATCGAGAGGCTGGAGGAGCAGGTGCGCCCGGGGGCGGACAGCGGACGCCTTCCCTCAGGTCCCCAGACCCCGGCCCTCCTCCCCGGTCCTGAGCGGTCTTGCAGCCGCCGGGGCCGCGGAGCCGCTATTAATCTCGGTAACGCCCATCCCTGGGCGTAACGCCCAGCACTGCTTGCCTGGGGTTTTGCCGGCGTCTTCCCCGTGAACCCTCGCGGCGGCCCAGTGAGGCGGTAGTGCGGTCCCCGCGAAGGGAACCTCAAGGTTATACTTCCTGCAAGTGGGGGAGTCAGGCTTTGAACTTGGGGTGGATTTTACAACTCCCATCCCTGACCGCACCGTTCGTCTGTGCCCTGTAGCTGCGATGAAATTCTCCTCGTAGTGTGGTAGGAAACAGTGTTGATCACGAGGATGATACTGGAAATGGAAAAGTAGAGATTTCAGCGTCTCGAGGCTGAGTTTCCCTGTAGGTGTTCCACACCTGCGTGTGCCTGGGAGGATTTCACTTCTTTTGAGTTTCAGCTTCTTCGTCTGTAAATTGGGAGCAACAATTCCTTCACCATGTAATTTTCCTAACAGTTAATTGTCATCTAGTTGTTAGGTGATTTCTCATCTGTTAACTCCTGTGTAATCCAGGGTCCCAGCAGGAAATGGTGGCACTTTCAAATTAGGGTGTTTTGAGAAAAGGTTATTGTAGGGACTGCCGTGTTTATTAAAGGGTTGGGCAGGGAAATCAGGGGGGAAGGTTCGTGTCCCAAGACCAGTCCTAGCGGGACCTGTGCTCACCCTAAGGCCTGAAGAGGTGAGGGGCGTGGCCGGTTTTTCAAAAAGTTGTGTGGCTAGGGTGCCCAAGAGGAGTCGAGACCTTTGGTCAAAGGGTGTGGCCCCAGTTTCCTATCAGGGAGGGAGAAATACCTTGACCTGCCTCTCTTCCTCCTCTTCCTCTCCAAACATCTGCTGATGCCTTCTCTTGGGCAGACCCAGCTGGGAGCAAGAGAACCGGAGACCCCGTCTTATGGGATCCACACAGCAGGGCAGAGGGGAGGGTGCAGGGGGTTTGGAGGGACAAACAGGCGGAGCACATTTTTTCTCACTGACAGCCGAGAGAGCAGGTTCAGAGCAAATGATAACACTTGTTCCAAGTCGTTCATAAGGGGATTTGAACTTTTCAAGGCTGTGGACCAGGTGCTGCACGGAATGTGAAATCGTTCAGTAGGTCACTCAGCCTTGCTGGGTGGGAGGAGTCCTTGTAATGTCTCTGGCAGTGATGTTTTTGTTCCATTGTCAAATGGTGATATCTTCCTCCATTGGTGTAGCTCAGCGATTTTCAGCCGGTGTGCTGCAAAGAATTTTTAAAGCACGGGATACCTGACTGTTTTGTTGGGGGCATTGACCTCTGTTCCCTTATTGTCAAAATGACGTCAGCCCACGCAACAATAGCTGTTCAGTGTGAATGAATCAAAATAATACCTTTTTTTTGGTCAGATTGGCAAAATATACTCTGGTGTGCTGCAGGTTCTGATCTTAGTGGTCTATGTGTGCCATGAGATGGAAAAGGCTGAAAATCGCTGGTGTAGCTTGTCCCACTTACTGCATCTGAGTGTCAGAGGGACCAGCTCGGGTGGGCAGGTGGTTGCCATTTCTGCTGTCTATAAATTAGATGCCCACGTTCAGTCAGTCTCTTGTTCATTCAGCAAATGCACTGGGGTGCCGGTGCCGGGTGCCAGGCTGGCTGTGTCCCTGTTGACTTCTAGCCTTGGGCCTTCCAAGGAGCCACTGGACTGACTTGGATGTTACTGTTTGGTGAGGTCGGGGAGGAGGATTATCTGTTCTAGTGGAAGGGGAGGCTTGGAAGCAGAGGGGTGAAGTCCTGGCGGAGGGTGCCCTGACTGGAGAGGAGGGAGAATCAGCTCGGAGGTCCCTGGGGCACTGGTGCTCTGTAGTTGGTTGCTGCCCTGCCTCAGGCCGCTGGGGGTGGGGTGGAGCTCAGAAGGTAACCAAGTAGGTTGGGATCTGCTTTGTCTATCCTCTTTGTCTATCCTCTTTATCCTCTTTGCCTGGAAATGGACTTTTCCAGACCTCCGCCTCTCCTCATTCTAATCCCACAGCCTCCAGTTGCTGCTGTAATGCCCTTATGGTGGAGCATAAGGTTGAACAGCCCCACCAGAGAGGCCTGTGAAAGACTCGGGTGGCACGTATGCGATTTCCGGTTCTCGTCCCTGGGTGTATTTTACGATAGCTCTCAGTTAGCTGCGGTACCTGTCCACCTTACAAAGGCAGAGCGTTCCTATTGTTTGTGTTTGTCCTGAGGCTGAAAGTGGCACAGCGTGGTTTCTCACAGCCACCTCAGCTCTGGGGCCTGTGCTCTCGGGCCATTACAGTGCCTCCCCCGCAGGGCTATTGTGGACCTTGGGGACACCGTGTGTGTGTGTGTGAAGCTTGGCAGAGTTGGCACGTAGTAGGTGCCATGCCAAGGCCTGCTCCCCTCTCCTTTCCCTGCGTAGGCCCTGGTGGCAGCTCGTGGCTTTTCACAGGCCTGTGTCACTTCTCCTCCCCACTCCAGGTCGGGCTGTTGGGGTTGGGGACTCAGTGGGTCATTTTCTGCACTTGGCCCTGCCACCTATTTGTTTGAAGCACCCTTTGTTGTTACTGACCTGAGACCAGAACAGACCAGCAAGTGGGCTCACTCACTCGTCAGTTCCGACTGAGCTCTGTGGAAATGTCTCATTCAAATGCACCAGCATGCACTTAATGTGCAAGCTTTCACAGCACTACCCATGTGTATTATCTTCATTGTTTTGGCCTAAAAGTCAGAAATTTAGACCAAAAGTCATCTTAGAGGCAGTTCCCCTACTTCAGTAACTTTTATCCCTTTTTCTTCTGACCTATGCGCGGTGTTCCCGCAAGGGGCACTTGCAGAGATGCTCCTCGCACTTACTGGTGAGCACCCACCCTCCCACCCCCTTCATGCCCAGAAAACACGTTCAGACCCAGGAGAGTGCGAGGTGATGGGTGACAGGGAGAGCCTAGAGTGTTCTTTAACGAGGAAAGGACATCTTTCAGAACTTAATTTCTTTGACTGTTAGTTGTGCGGCACACTTCACAGTCAGTTTTGAAACACGGGTGTGTCATGAGAGCCCACGTGAGCGCCAGAGGGTCACTGCAGCTCCTTCCTGGTACGAGTGAGGACACTGAGAACCAGTGGAGGTTGGATCCCTGGCGACCTGGCCCAGTCCTCTCAACATGTCACACAGTTGAGGGACGGGTTCAGCTAGTCATGTTGGATAAATCACGATCAGGATGACCTTGCTAAAAGTCTTAAGGTTTTTAAGAGAATTAATAGGTCATGTTCTTATTTGTTACTGAGTTTTCTTTATCTCTTTGTATGTGAATTGATACATACAAACACAGTCGTATCTGTAAATGATAAAGTGTGGCGATCAGATGAACACCACGTACTGCACCACCCCCCCCCCCCCGCCCCCGTCTGAAGGTGAGAGCTTCCATCAGTGCTGTTGCAGGTCTGTGGGGGTTGCCCCTGGTCCATTGCTCTGCTTGCCCCTTCTACCTTGCCCTTCCTAAAATCTAGGTAACTACTCTCGCACATCGATGTTTCTCTCCCTCTCTTTCTCCCTCCCTTCCCCTCTCTCTGAAAAAAAAAGAAATAAAAGCTTTTAAAAAAAGAGTTTTTAAAAATTTTATTTTTAGAGAGAGGGGAAGGGAGAGAGAAAGAGAGGGAGAGAAACACTGATGGGTTGCCTGTTGTGCACCCCTAACTGGTGACCTAGCCTGCAACCCAGGTATGTGCTTGGACAGGGAATCAAACCGGCACCCTTTCAGTTTGCAGGCCGGCGCTCAATCCACTGAGCCACCATCCGTACTTTTAAATATTACTGTTTGGGGCATCAGATACTCTTAAAACTTTTGCCATCACAGACATTTCAGAAAACAAGGAGGAGGATCATTCATTGTGCTTACCCACTTTCCTGCTGTTTCTGTTGTTCTTTCTCGCAGATATTTTTTCTTTAATCATTTCCTTTGTTTGAAGAACAAATTCTTTGAGTTTCCTTTTGTCTCAGAGGTATGATAGCTTTTTAAGCACTTATTTTAAAACACTTTTTAAAACACCTAATGTGTTTTAATTTTTAGTTTGAAAAGTTTCAAATGTAAAAATAAATCTTTTATGTGCCTTTCATTTAGCTTCAGCAGATATGAATCTGTTGTTGTCGTTTTTACCACTAGGGATCTTTCTCTTTGTTTTCTTTTTGTTTAGTAAGAGGAAAGAACTGTTACCTATTTACCTTGCACGTGCTAAAGCGTGTTACTAAGTTATCTTTAAAATCTTCACAAGAACCTACGAGTTAGAGAACACAGTAGCATCCCTATTGTATAGATGAGGGAACGGAGGCTTAGAAATGTGAGTAACTTGCCGAAGGATATACTTTGTGTTTATCTGATTCATTAGAATGTTTGCTGTATTTTAGAGAGAACCAGGGGTGTTCTGCCAGGTTTTGTAACAGACTTGAGGGAGCTTTACGGTTATTATAAAAAGCCTCTTGCATTGATTTTTACTCCTTTTTCCTGAGGGTAAGTGTTTCGTTTCTATTTTAGAGGCTCTCTCTGATAGCATGTTTATTTTGTTTGTGAAGATATGTGCAGTGTCACCAATGATGAAAAAAGCTAAGTTATTTTGATGGTGGGATTTTAAGTGTCGACTTCTGTTTCTTTTCTCTCCAGCTTTCCATCAATGTCTATGACTACAACTGCCACGTGGACCTGATCCGGCTGCTCCGGCTGGAAGGCGAGCTCACCAAAGTGCGGATGGCCCGCCAGAAGATGAGTGAGATCTTCCCTTTGACCGAAGGTAACACTGCAGCAGTCAGGCTGCTGTGCCGGACGGAGTGTGCACGTGTAAAATGCCCAGCAGGTGTGGAATACTGTGGTGGTAGGGGTTTGGTCTTGTTCGGAGTCTTTACCCTTCTGCATGCTTGGCGCAGCTGGTAAGAACTGAATTTCCGTGAACTACGCCAGGTTGTATAACGGTGGAGGAAACATTTGCACGCTGATGGCTCACAGTAAACTCCCTGCTTTCTGGGCGCCCTTGGCGAGGGAGGTGGTGACTCAGGAGGTGCTGTTGTCTTGCAGAGCTGTGGCTGGAGTGGCTGCACGACGAGATCAGCATGGCCCTGGATGGCCTGGACCGAGAGCACGTGTACGATCTCTTCGAGAGAGCCGTGAAGGATTACATTTGTAAGTCCCCTGTGGGCCCTTTCCAGGTGTGTGGCGGGGCCGCCCTGCGACATGCTGCCACCCAGAAAAGAGAGCGTCAGTCTAGCAATGAGGAAGGTTTGAGTTCAGTTATCAGCATTGTCTGTGGTTTTCCGTTGAAGGTGTTTGGTTTTAAAACACAGGCATAACTCCTTGTATTGTACTTAGCTGTATTACACTTCATGGAGACTTCTTTTTAATGTAATTTTAAGGGTTGTGCCAACCCTGTATTGAACAAGTCTCTTTGCACCGTTTTTTCCAACAACCTCAGATAAGCATTTTTGACACTGAATATTTTTAAATTAAGGTATGTACATTGTATTTTTTCTAGACAGTGCTTTTTTTAGACATAACACTTAATGGACTGCAGTATAATGTAAACATAACTCTTATATACACTGGGAAACCATAAACTTCCTGTGACTTGCTTTGTTTCGATATTTGCTTTATTGTGGTGGTCTGGAACCGAGATTGCAGTGTCTCTGAGGTCTGCTGTACAAGTAGGAGTATCTGTAGTCAGTGGATGGATATAATCACACCCAGCATTTATCTGGCAGGAAAAATTTACATGCTGTTTCCAGGTGACGAAGATCACCTTTCACGCATTGAATTGGTTTTTAGAAGTTTTGGACAGAATGCAAATAAAAATATTTAAAACTTCAGGAAATAATTCCATATTTGTAGGAAATTGCAAAAATAGCACAGAGGAGTCCTATGTACTTACTTTATCCAGTTTCCCCCAATGTCTTATAACACTAGTTCAAGATCAAAACTGGGAGATTGACCTTGGTGCAGGATGTGTATGTAGTTCTGTGAGATTTTACCCCTGCGTGGATTCCCGTAGCCCCCACGGCGTCCGAGATCCGGAACCCTCCGTGACCGCAGAGCCTGCCCGTGTCCTGGCATTTTACCAGTGCAAGTGAGGCGTAGACTCCTAACCTTCCTCTCAGTCCCTTCACCCTCCCCTGTCGGTGGTTGGTTCTCTAAATACTGCCTCTACGTACATTGGGGACCTCATCAGACAACGTTACGGACAAATTGTTTAAAAAGCATAAAAAATCCCCGTTTACTTAAATATCCTTCCTCCCCATCCAATCTTCCTCCCTATCCGCTGTGGGCATTCCTCCTGGTGAAAAGCATCATTTTGAAGAATAGAGACTGCCCTGAGGGAGAGAATTTCTCTTGTACCTTTACCACTCAAGAATGTCAATTTTTTCCTTTTTACGATCCAAATAATGGAAATAATAGGTGTTTTGTGAATTTAAAATTACACTCAACGTGCTTTTAAATGCTGTCCCTGTGGCCTCTGAGAATCCCTGACAGTTTCACATGCGGGGCGTTGCACGTTTTCTGCTTGTCCTGTTACCCCTTTCTCAGCGTCTCCGAGTCAGCGCTAACGGACCCATTCTTTTCGCCCACGGATCCCGTGTTCTTCCTCATGCTGTGATGTTTTTTGGTCCTTTATGGTTTTGTAGTCACTCACTGCTGGTGACAGCACACTTTCCCTTCCACCAGTGGCTTCAGAGTCGAGGGGGGTCAGGCACAAGACAGCCGCACTCCTTAGATTGTGTCTCATACGAAGTTTCGAACGGGAGCCCGAGGGGTCCCTGTGCTGTTTTCAGGAGCTTCAGTCTGTGGAAATTGTGTCACTGGTTTTGAATGTTGAGAAGCCACTTTTGCCTGCGTTTTAGGGTTTTTTTTTGTTGTTCTTTTTACTTAATATTCTATTCTTTTACTTTTTAGTTTTTAACTATTTTTTTCATATTTAAAAATGCCACAGATAGCCTTTCTTTATTTCTTGTACATACTCAGCAGTGATCACAAGCTGTCTGGGAGGCGACCAATGCCCAGTAGCAGCACGTGGCCAAGCCCTTCGACTCTTCAAAGGTTTTCAAAACCCTCTGTCTTGGAGGAGCCTCGTGCAGAGGCTTCATGCCTGTTTTGGAACCTGGGATATAGTGACACACTCTTCTCTTTGTTTCTTCTGGGTTTAAAATACTGTGCATAGTATTTCTCCCTCTAGATTGTTTAAATGTTGGGAGGAGCCATGGTGTAATCTATTGAAAATTACCTTCTCTTAGTGGAGGAACCGTTCACCTGTGAACTTGACTCACCCTCTCACTAAGGCCTTCACCTTCAAGAGCTAACTCATTTTCATTGTTAGTTTGCAGCCCATCTGGCAGCTCTTCATTGGTGAGTGAAAACAGAGTAGCTAAAACTTTGGCCAAGTTCTTGAAATAAGCCTACTTCTGTGAAAAAGCAAGTCTCAGGGAAAGATATAGTAAGCCTCAGATTGGCTTCTTTGTCTTTTTAGTATTTTTATTTTACAAAGGCAGTGCATAGGCCTCTGAAGTTACTTTCACATCTTTGGAAAGTGTAGGCAGAATGTGCACAGTGAGAGTTGACGCGTGCTCACAGAGCCTCGTGCGTTGTCTGGCCTCACAGCTGTGGCAGCGAGTGCGCCGGCAGTCGAGGGACGGAGACAAGCAGCCAGGCCTTTTCTGTCGTCATTTAAATGCCATTAGAAATAGGGATGTAAAACACAGATTTCTAGTAACAGCATTGTTGCTTTTAATTTTTTTCTTTCACTTTGAAAAAGTCTAGGCTTTGAAATCTTTCTGAAGGTTGATTGAGATTTGTAACTATTTTCATTGAAATTTATTGCTGGGTTCCTTCAATTTTAATAAATAAGCATTATAAGCATGGTCATTTTACATATTTTACCACCTGGCATGTAGTGTTGTGCAGGAAAATCGCCGCAATTACACCTGGTAGGAACACTGTTTAGATATACCCTTTTCAGCCTGCAGTATCAGTGTAGGTAAGTTGGGGTGCTTATTGATGATGCCCTTACCTTTTTGCATGAATGAGCATGTTTTTGGTTGGCTACTTTCTTTTGTTATGCATCATTTCTGATACTTGGGTATTTCACATTCTGCACTAATAGAACACTTCTCATTTTTAGGTCCAAACATTTGGCTGGAGTATGGCCAGTACTCAGTCGGTGGGATTGGTCAGAAAGGTGGCCTTGAGAAGGTCCGCTCTGTGTTCGAAAGGGCCCTCTCCTCCGTCGGTTTACATATAACCAAAGGACTGGCCATCTGGGAGGCTTACCGGGAGTTCGAAAGTGCCATTGTGGAAGCCGCCCGGGTGAGTGCCCTGTCCCTCTGGCCAGTGCTTGCCTTTGACTGGTCGGGCTGGTTTTGTGAGTGCTCTCAGAAGAGCACAGCTCATAGCATAGTCTTCGCTGGTGCCTCTGTGAGGGTGTGGGCAGCGAGTAAGTGAAGTCGGTGTCTCTGTGAGCCACCTGATGTCTTCACTATAAAGCACGGGACCCAGCAGTTTGTTCCTGATATTTACAGATACTGCTGTTTTAGTTAGTGGTTCCAGGATAAAGTACAATAATAACTGTATCACTGCCCCCCCAACACACTCAGTAGAAACTGAGACATTTGACCCCACCACAGTTGCATTTTTAGACCACAGTATATGGTATTTTACCGTCCCTCTCCACTGTGTGCGAATGCACAGTGGGTTATTATTGATGCATACATAGTACAGCCTTCTGACAGTTAGTTAGATTGTTACTGTTACACTAGCCCCGTCCCTGCAGAAAAATCGGCAGTGGTGCCGTTGGTGGCCCTCACGAAGCCGTCCGGGCTTGCTCCTTCGGCTGGCATCTGTGGCTTTCCAGAGTCAGACAGAACCCTGCCGTCCTCCTGGCGTTCTCGCACTTTCTGGCCACTGTACTTTTACTCATGACGTTCCTTCAGCGGGGAGTCATTTTCCTTCTCTCGCCGCTTCCGGGGTGCCTGCAGTGCATCCCCTGTGCCAGCTCCTCCAGGAGTCTTCCCTGACTTCCGCCCCTCGTAACGGTAGAACGCCACCCTGAAAGCCAGCTGAGAGCAAGCCGCACTGCTCTGATTCTCAGGTCACTTTGCTTATATGATATGCTGCCTCGTTGTGGTCATTTGTTACGTTCCTTCTTGTTTTCTCCCCGTCACAAACACTTAGTAACAGGGATAACTTTTATTTTTGTACTTCTTGCAGCATTTGACACAATACCTCGTGTTTAAGAGGTCATTTTTTTTCTTTTTAGTTGGAAATTAACAATGTGTTAAAATAATTTTTTGAGGTAGGAAGAAGCAGAGTTTGTCATTCACTGTGAATTTACTTCTTTAGCCCATGGCTGGCTTCCTTTCCCCTTCTGACTGGGAACAAACCTTTGATTCACAGCTGGAGAAAGTGCACAGTCTCTTCCGGCGACAGCTGGCCATCCCGCTCTACGGTAAGAGACACTGACTCGTCAGGAGCCAGCCCATCCAGGTTTTTAAATGCTTTCGGGTGTGTCACGTAATGTGGCCTGTCCCAGCGTCCCAGGAGGCAGATGTGGCCGGCGTCCTTACTGTCACTGGACAGTGTCTGTGTGGATGAGGCCCTTGGCAAAAATGTATCTTGACTTGTTAATGCTCAGGTGGGTTATGAGGGTCGGAGGCAGGACATCTCACTCCCTGTCAGGAGGCCGCTGTCACTGGGGGGGTCTCCGAAGGGAATATAGGGAAACCGACTCCCTGCCTTTTCTGGGGGGCTCTGTTGAGTCCGAGTTACATTCTCAGCACTTCCTTTTCTGTGACAGTGTGGGGATTTTACATGGGCCTGTGTCATTCCTCTGCGGGGGTGATTTGGTTCAGGGCACTGTCAGTCGGAGGTGTTCACATCTGAATTTATTGGGGTTTTGGTAAGGATTCTCCTTCTGGGGTGAGTGTATGTTGGCAAGCCAAGCCTTTGAAGTCCTGGAGCTCGAGCGGGAGCAGCTCTGGGAGGGGCGGGCGCCGCCACCTTGTTTGTCCCTTAGGCGTGGCTTGTGCTGTGCCCCCCAGGACCTCTGCATAACTTTACTTGAGCCTTGGCGTTATTTCTCTTATTACTTAATGGTTTATTTGGATTTGATTTAACAAATTATAAAGTGTCTCCTGGCGAGCCCTTGGATGATATGCAGAAAATGCTAGAATGGAGCTGGCTTGTAGATTTCTTCTCACATACCAGTGTGAGGCAGCATAGTGTACTGAGTAGAGCATGAACTTGAGCCAGACTGCCTGGGTTCAAAGACTGCCTGGGTTCAAAGCCACCGTGCTCTACCGTTTCCTGTAGAGAGTGAATGCATCCCTTAGTGCAGATGGAGATCCCAGTAAGACCCGCCTCACAGAGTCGTGAGGGTGTGATGGGTTGGAGCCTAGATGGTGTTGGGTAAGTGTTGTGAAAGTGTTGCTATTGGTTTCATTAACTGATTTCTTTTTAAAGATTTTATTTACTTATTTTCCGAGAGAGGAGAAGAGAGGGAGAGAAACAGCAATGTGTGGTTGCCTTTCACATGCCCCCAACTGAGGACTCGGCCTGAAACCCAGGCATGTGTCCTGACTGGGAATTGAACCAGTGATCTTTCAGTTTGCAGGCCAGTGCTCAGTCTACTTAGCCACACCAGCCAGGGCTCATTAACTTGATTGATTAATTAGTTGGTAGGACTGCCTGGGACAGGACTTTGAGACAGTCTCAGTCCAAGTCTGAGCTCAGCAGAAGGGTTCCGTTTTGATCAGTAAGAGCTGCTATGGCCACAGACGTGGCAGGGGTGAGTGGCACCCCAGTCACCCAGTATAGTCTAATTTTGGGTTGATAAAACCCAATGGCAAGACCCATGGGACTGAATCCATCTTTCAACAGATATGGAGGCGACATTTGCAGAGTATGAAGAATGGTCGGAAGACCCGATACCAGAGTCGGTAATTCAGAACTATAACAAGGCCCTGCAGCAGTTGGAGAGATACAAACCCTATGAAGAAGCACTGGTAAGTGTTGGCTCTCTCGCAGTAAGCTTCCCTCTAGAAACTTTTCCCTAGTCGATAGTTGCAAGTAAAACGATGTCTTTAAAATTTGTTTTATTGTGAAATATATAGAGTGTATAAGTGTGTTCTGCAGTTGACATACTAATAACAAAGTGAACATCCGTGTACCCACCACCCAGGTTAAGAAATAGAGCATTGCCAGTACCTTAGAAGTCTCCTATGTGCCCCTCTCCGATTGCCTCCTCTTCCCTCTCCCGAGAGGTAATCACTTTCCTGACTTTTGCGATACTCATTCCCGTGCTTTTCTTTATAGTTTTACAACCTATGAACGTGTCCATAATCAATAGATTGTTTAATTTTGCTCATTTTTGAACTTGTATGTAATGGTATCACACTGTATACTTTTCCTTTCAACATGTTTGGGGTTTCATTGATAAGTATAGCTCCAGTCCACTTGTTCTGCCCTGAAGTCGTGTGTGACAGTTCATCCACCTTCTGAGTTGGGCTGTCCTCGGGTTGTTCTGGGCGTGGCGCGTTGCTTTGACCATTGACGAGTTTTCTTGGTGCACATGGGAAGTTCTCTAAGTGTACCCCGAGGAACGGGACTGCTGTCCAGGTCATGGACCTGCACTCCCGCCAGCGGTGTCTGAGGTTTCTCACTGCTCTAGCTGACCGTGCATGTTGACACACTTACATTTAGCCAGTCTGTTGAGTCTGAAACTGGTGTTTTAGTTGGCATTTCCATGATCACTACTGAACTTGAGCATCTTTTCACATCTGTTAGCCATTCAGGTTTTCTTTTTTTGGTGAGTGCCTGTTGAAGTTACGGACACATTTTCCTTTTGGTTTATCTTTTTTTCTAATTGATTTGTGGGGGTCTTGGAACTTAATTCTTCCTTTCAGTTTTAGGGACTGCAGAGTATCCCCCCAAGTTAGTGGTTTGTCTTCTTACTTTTAAAAAGGGCATCTTTTCATGACTGGCCTTAATTTTAACCTAATTGGGTGTATTGTTGTTTTCCTTACAGTTTGTGCTTTTGTTATGCTTAAGAAATCTCTCCATAGTCCAAAGTCATTAATATACTTAGCTCCGTTTTCTTCTGAAAATTTGCATTTTTGTATTTCAAGTTTAGATCTCTGTTTGCAGTTGGTTTGCTATGTGGGATAAGGTAGGGCCAGTCCCGTTTCCCATGGAGAACCCGTTGTCCAGCCCTGACTCCGACAAGTCCGCCCTCCCGTCCCTGTTAGGGCTCCCACAACTCTCAGATCAGCTGGCTGTTCACGTGTGGCTCTATTTTTGGCCTTTCCAGGCCGTCTCCACTGGCTTATATGACCCTGTTGTGATGGTGATTTTTTCAGTGTTGGTCTTAGGTAGTGTGAGCCCTTTCCTTTCTGTTCCTCTTCAGGAGAGTCTGGGCTTTCTTTAGCTCTTAATGCTTTCATCGAATTTCGAAGCAGCTTCCCAAGGTCTGTGTTGTAAACAACTGTTGGATTTTTTTATTGGAATTGCATTGAATCTGGAGATCTCATTTGGGGGAGAATTTACGCCTGTCAAATGGCACATCTCCCAATTTTCAAACATGATGTAGGCCTGTGCTATTTGAAATAGACCCTGGCCAGGTGGGGCAGTTGGTTGGACCATAGTTCATACGCCAAGGTTGGGGGTTTGGCCCCCATCAGGGCACATGCAAGAACCCACCACTGAGTGCGTGAGTAGGCGGAGCAAGAAATCGGTGTCGGCCTCTGCCTCCATTTCTCTCTCTTCTCCCCTCCCCCCCCTCTAAAAATCAATAAGTAAAATTCATGGTAAAAATGCAGTAAAGGTGGCCTTGTATTCCTGTAAAGCTTTATACAGTTATAAATTCACCTGGTTTCTTGAACACATTTTTTAGGTGTATTGCTACATATTCGATGCTATTGAAAAAGGTATCTTTTTAAAGGTTTTCCTAGTTGTTTCTGGTATATAAAATTTAATTTTTTATATTAATTTTTATCTAACCTGCTAGAATCTTACTAGTATTAATAATTTTTGGATTTTCAGTGTTGTATGTTTTAACAATAATATTATTTGTAAGTGGTGTTCTTTTATCTTTCTTGGTTTTGGAATACTTTTAACTTCATTTACTGTGCCTGAGATGTAGTCTCTTGTGGTCTGGTGTTCCTTGCCTTTTTGTTTGATCCACAGGTGGTATTGCTAACATTGTGTCCTACAGTCCAGCTTGTTCACATGAACTCCATGCATGTCCCTCCCACTTTCTTTCCTCTTCTTTCCTGCATGTGTCCTGGAGTTTTCACCTGGAATCACTTTTCTTTTGCTTGTGGTCCACCCTATAGAGTCTCTACACTGGACATTTGCTAGTAAGATTTTCTCACTTTTTGTTTGACAAGGTTTTACTTCGTTGCTCTCCCTGGAAGTTAATATTTCAGGGTATAGAATTCTTGACTGACAGTTGTGTTCACTCAGCAATTAAATGTGTCTTTCTGTCCCCTGGCTTCTATCGTTGTTGTTGAGAAGTCAGCTAACTCTTGTTTCTCTAAAGGGAACCCTTATTTTCTCTCTGGCCGACTTGAACATCTCATTGGTGTGGCTCGATGCCTTCCTGCAGTTTCGTTACAGTGTGTCCAGGCGTGGATATCTTTGCATTTACCCTGTGGCGGCTTGTTGGGTTTCCTGGCTTTGCCTTCGGTGTCTCGTGCACAGTGAGTGAGAACACAGGTGTTGGGAGCCAGGCTGCCCCCAGCTTGAGGTGTAGCTCTGCCACTCGGTAGCTGTCTGACTGGGGCTGGACTTAGCCTCCCTGTGTCTCATTTGCCTTGAGTGTCAGATGGAGATAGTTATGTTATTGCCTCATGGGGTTGTTGTGAAGTTCCAAGTCTTCGTATATCTTAAGCCAGCAAAAGCTTAACCTTCACTTAGCTTCACCACCTTCACTTAGATTTCGTCCTCAGTATTTCTTGTTTCTTTACCAGTGTGTGGATGATTTTCGTGATGTTCCGTGTATTTAATCCAGCAGTTTTAGTTGTTTTCAGTGGCACCATGTGTCTGGGTAACTAATTGGTCGTTACTACTGGGAACTGAGGCTCTGAGACATCGTCTTTCTGCATTTGGGGCACATGTGCGCTCTTGCTGTCAGGAATGTGTCCCCCCCTCTTCACACGTAAATGGTGTGTGTGTAACTGTACTTCAGGAAGGCTCATCAGTGGCATCCTCGGCCAGTTCAGTTTTGGTTTGACGGTCAGCAGAGCGTGGCTGAGAAGAAAACAAGTTGACCAAGGATTTTGTTGAAAAAGACTTTTGATAGCGTGTCTTCGGATCCATCAGCATTCAGCATAGCCTCTTCCCTCTTCTGCCTGTGTCTGAGCTCTGGCAGGAGCTGATGCTTGGAACGGAGCACTCCAGTGCGGTGGCTCCCCCCCACCCACGAGGCCATGAGAATCACTTCTCTTTTGGAAGGATGGCTTGCATTGGTCATTTGTGTTTCTCTTTCATTCAGTTCCTGATGGGTGGGAGATTTAAATTTCCTGTACTTTGGGGATGGATTTAGGAAAGGGTTTGAGGGGCCTTTGTAGCTATTGCCATGAAGGGGCACTGTGGACTCTCCCTCTGCCCATCAGACTGTAGACCTGGCTGTGCAGCAGTTCTGAGTGGGGACTGGTGATTCTCGTCTGGGTGTAGCTGGTCTCCCCACAACTGAGTGTGGAGCTGTGTCGTGCTTCCCAACCGTGTCAGGCAGCTCATTGCCGGTCTCTTTTGTCCCAGTTGGAAGCAGAGGCACCCCGGCTGGCCGAATACCAAGCGTACATCGACTTCGAGCTGAAAGTCGGCGACCCTGCCCGCGTTCAGCTGATCTTCGAGCGCGCCCTTGTTGAGAACTGCCTGGTCCCAGACTTGTGGATCCGCTACAGTCAGTACCTAGTAAGATAACCGCTCTGATTCCGTTTTGCTCTTCACCTCTGTGGGGGCTACGTAAAGCCAGCCAGCGTGGCCGGAGTCTGCTGCACGCTGCCGGTCTCTGCCTGTCCTCTCCTCTTTGCCCCTCACTTAGGAAGTTCTCCTAGAGTTTTAACTTACACTGATCAGTAACTGAAAAAAGTTATACAGCCTTACCATTGAGGACCTCATAACAGATTTTTTTCTTATAACCTTTTATAACGGAAAATGTAACCATATAAACGTAGACAGATTAGTAAGATGGAACCTCATGTACCCATCACCCAGCCCAGCTTCAGTGGTTACCTACAGGCACTAACATCATTTCATCCATACCCTCACCTGCTTCCCCATCCCATGTTATTTTAAATTAAATCCGGAAATCACGTTTCCTTGGTAAATATTTCAGTATGTGTGTATAAAAGATTTGAACCTGGATCCGAACAAGATCCATACATTAGTATTGGCTGATGCTTTTAAGGCTGTTTTAACCTACCGGTTCCCATTTCCACCTCTTTTCCCTCACTCCCTTTTGTGATTTCTTTCTTGAAGAAACCAGTCACAAGAGACATTTCTAAGGAAATTCCTTTTGTCAGTTGGTTGTGCTGGAAATGTCTCATGGGTGGTGATGTCTTAACCATAAAATTTTTTATCTCCTGACTGTGGAATTCTTTACTGTAGGATCGGCAGCTGAAAGTAAAGGATTTGGTTTTGTCCGTACATGGTCGCGCCGTTAGGAACTGCCCCTGGACCGTTGCCCTGTGGAGCCGCTACCTCTTGGCCATGGAGCGACATGGAGTCGACCATCAAGTGATGGCTGGTGCGAATGTTTCTGTGGGCAGACCTCAGAGCCTTTCGTCTCAAGTCGGGAGCCAGAGCCCCGGCACAGTCTCTGAGCCGGCGTTCCCAGGGTGCTGTGTTGGGGTGGTGGGCAGTAGTGACCGGAAGGGCTCTGAGTGGGAGACACACTGATGTGTTTTTGGCTCCGTAGGGCTTTTTAACCAAAGGTTGATATTTATCGTGATCTTCCAGGAGTCTTTCCTCCAGACTTGCTTGACCTGGACCTCTTACTCCTTTTCCAGAACAGTTTGGGCATCACTGTAGTTGCTTTTCTTTTGAACATTTCTTTCTAGCTCATTTCACTCAGTTGCATCTTATCATTATATGAAATCATGCGGTATTTTACAGTCACTAGAGGTTTTTATAATAATATTGATAACTTTATTTTAGTTTCTTTTCGAATTGGCCACAAACCCTGTCTTTTTCCTCAACTCCAGCGACCTTCGAAAAAGCTTTGAGTGCTGGCTTCATTCAGGCCACCGATTATGTGGAGATTTGGCAAGCGTACCTTGACTACCTGAGGAGAAGGGTTGATTTCAAACAAGGTATTTAAGTTCATGTGCTTTCCATCAGAACTGCACTTTTTCTTAGCATATCTTTTGGTGAGATGCCCCAGCACCCAAATGCACTGTGATTGGGCAAGTATTGTAGACCAGTCATTGGTAACTCCCTCTCGGCGCCCCCCCGCCCCCAAAAAAGTTTTAGCCATTAAGTCTTTCACAAGTCGTGCTGTGGATTTTAAAGGAAGAAAGTACTGGTCCTTGTGTGTTATGCTGGCTCTTGCCAGCTTCTTTGGTCTCATTTTGTAGTTCTCTCTTCTCTCCCTTCTATATACAGAAAATAGTTCTCTAAGTAAGACTGCTGTGTTTCTATTAAATCTTTTGAACCTTTGCAGGATTCCTCTTCCTTTCTCTTTTTACCCCTCAAAAAGAATAGCAGCCAGAACCCCCTGTAACTCGTTCTTGCACGCTCATGCACGTGGCCTTCAGCATTCCGTGGGCCGGGGGAGGCCCACACCCGGCACCCTGGGCTCGCTGCTGTCGTTGTGCTGCCGTGCTGTGCTCTGCTCCAGCGCCTCTGTCCCCCACTCCCTGGTGGCGGCAGGGGCTGGAAATTTTATTTCTGTGTCCTCAGCATGATGCCAGGTGCCTGATAGGCCCCTGCGAGTTTCCGTGTAGAATTAAAAAAAAAAAAAAGACATGTTACGTGGTTTCCTGGAGCTAAACCTCTTCTGCCCTTTCTCGCAGACTCCAGTAAAGAGCTGGAAGAGCTGAGGTCCGCATTTGCGCGGGCTTTGGAGTACCTGAAACAGGAGGTGGAAGAGCGTAAGTGTGCCTCCGGCCTGCTGCTTTTGCCACTTGTATTTCCTGTTCTTGGTTGCCGTGCCTTTTCAAGCAAAGGCCCTGTGTCTCGAAATTGCTTTCTAATTTTGACTGATTCTGTTTTTAAAGGTTTCAATGAAAGTGGGGATCCAAGCTGCATGATCATGCAGAACTGGGCCAGGATTGAGGTAAATATTTGACAAATTCCTTGGTTTCCTCCACCTTTGAAGGTTGTTTGTCTAAGAGTGTGGTTGAAGTTGAGTCAGAATCCCAGCTGATGGTCTGGGCTCTGTGGGGACTCACGTTATTTACGTAGCCGGGTGCACATTTGTTTATATCTTAGTGGAACGTTAGCTCCCAGGTAGAAGGTGTGCGGCCAGTGTCTCAGCACCAGGTGTTCCCTCAGGTACCACCTCTCTCCCTTGCTCAGTGCGTAGCGGGTTTGCGCTGTGTGCCAGGCACTTAGCAAGGTGCTGGAGTAATGAGATTCACACGGTCCCCGCACTGGCAAGGCTTTGTAGCCTAGTGCGGAAACAGACGATAGGACAGATCATTACAGGGTACAGTGAGTCGAATGTTACTGCTGGACCAAGGACCCCCCGGGGGGTAGGGCTTGGCACCTGCCCGTGAACAGCTCATAAGAGTTGCGAAAGTCTTAACATTCTATTCTCTGAGGGGAAGTCAGGGCAAAGAAACACTTTTCTGGTAGTTTCTGGATGGGATGTTTGTGTGGTAATCATTTTAGAGATGAGGCAGCCGAAGCTCAGGGAGGTTAAGTAACCTGCCCAAGTCACTTAGTAACTGGGAGTTGGCTTTTGTTTCTAGATCAGACTGACTTTCTCTACACTGCCTCTCACATTAAGCACTTGCAGTGAAGCTTCATAAAAAAACAAAACTAACCGGGCACCTGGCCAGTACTGTGAGCGCCCACAGGCTACTGCTCTTTGTTCTGGACAAAGAGGCAGCCTGGGGCCGGTTACTGCAGACAGGCTGCTGAGCTCGGGCTGGCCTGTAGCCACGGAGGGCGGGCAGCCTAGGAACGCCCAGGGGTTCGTGGGACACTGAGCGTTCGGGGCGGCTATTTAGGCAGGGCTGCTGGAAGTATGTTTGGTAATGGGTGTTGGTGTCATAAGATTCAGGTGCTTTCCTGACTGAGCTTTCTAACGTGTCTTAGGCCCGACTGTGTAATAACATGCAGAAAGCCCGGGAGCTCTGGGATAGCATCATGACCAGAGGAAACGCCAAGTACGCCAACATGTGGCTTGAGTATTACAACCTAGAAAGGTAACAGCCTGGGGTGGAGGAGGTGGGGCTGTGTCAGAAGGCACCTACCTGTGGTCTGACTGCACTGGGCTGGCCTGGACCCCGCCTTCTTTCATCCTGTCTCTTTCATTAGTGGGCGGGGCTTGAGAACCAAACCTAGTATTTTGTGCCTGGGCTGTTACAGCCATGCGTTTCTTTTAATTTTGGTTTTCTTTGTTTTTTGTTTTTTGATTTTCTAGACATGAATGTATTATTTGACTTTTTGGGGAGCTATTTTTTTTTATTATATTTGCTTTGCCTGTAAAAGTATAAAATACTAAAAAGCACAGAGGGAAAAACCCAGATTGTCTACAGTCATGGACCCAAATATAACCACCATTAGTTGTTTGGATATATTTTTTGAGACTTTTATGCTTAAACTTTTAGAAAATTAACATGCAATTACAGTGCACATGTTATAAACCTCTAAAATTATTTTAAATAAATAAGCTATATGCAGTAATATTGATAACATGGGGAAGACATAAAGAATATGACCAGCTTTTTTATTCAGTGTATCTTGAACAAAGACAGTGGGAGGAACTCTGTCCTGCAGAATCCTCCTGTCTACTCTGAGTTTGGTAAATAAGTGGTCCCGACACAATATTTCTCTTCCGGTGGGAGAGGGGGTGGCGATTCCCTCTAGGGAGAATGCCCTGAACCCTTTTCCCAAACGGCTTTTATTGGGAATGGTTTGTGTAGGTGTATGCATGCATAGCTCATCAGTCGATGTCAAAAAGGCTATAGTCATACAGAAACAGGTATTATTTACAGGTGACAATGGAAGGAACACAGAGATCTGTCATAGGGCAGGGTCTATTAGTCATGCTGACGCCAGAGGGTCTTTAAGGCGTGTTTCATGAGATAAGGAGCTTACTCCTTATGCCGTGAACTTAAACGTCTGGTTTATATCACCAGGGCCATACAAAAACAAAGCAGAGCAAGCTTCAGAGGATACAATGTATTTATCAGGCCTGGTTCCCACGGGAACCCTGGGTGTTAGAATTGGGTCATACCTGCCACCTGCGTTTTCACCTGGTTTTCCAGGGAGACTTACCAGCTCCTTTCAGGGCTTGCTCTCATGGGGCTGCAGTCTTGGAAACCACACAGAGTGGTCCCCAACAGTGAAAGTTCCCTGTAACCTCGCCCCCCAGAGGTGACACTATTAAAGCTTGTTGAATATTCCTCTTTATGAGCAGCTTTCAAGCTTTTTTGTCTCAGAACCCCTTGGTACTCCTGAAGTTGGAGGATCCCCAGAAGCTTTTGTTTATGCAAATTATCTAGGACTCTAAATACTTAACATTTTAGAGAGTGAAAATGTTGTTCCATGAAAAAGCTAGTTTAGATTCCACCCCAAACAATGACAGCATTTTCTTGGCCACAACCATGGTACCTGGTGTGCGGAAGAAGAGCTTTATGGGATAGGGCTGGGAGCTAGTGGCTCCTTGTGGCAGAGCCTCGGATCCTGTGGCACTGACCCTCGAGAAGACTGCCCCTCTCTTTGTGTGCCTTCTGCTTTGTGTCTTAGTGGCAGCACCTGTTGGCTTTCTTCCCTAGGGCACACGGTGACACCCAGCACTGCAGGAAAGCTCTGCACCGGGCTGTCCAGTGCACCAGTGACTACCCAGAGCACGTCTGCGAAGTGTTGCTGACCATGGAGAGGACAGAAGGTGGGGACACTTGGCGCTCCGCTTCTGGCTTGGAGTCTGTGAGGACAGGCTGTGTTCACGGCTGTAGCCCTCGAGTGGTGATCACCGTGGGGCCGGCTGCTCCCAGGTCCTCTAGAGCCGAGGGGCACTCCCCGGTGTTCAGTTCTGGCACAGGCTCTCAGAGGTCTTTGTGGAGGGCCGTCCTGTGCATCACAGGGTCTCTGGCATCATCCCTGGCGTCTCTACGCACTGGGTGCCAGTAGCACTCCTCTCTGCCCCCAGTTATGAAAACCAAAACTGACTCCAGGTGTTGCTGAATGTTTTCTGGGGGTCAAGTTCAGTCCAGGGGAGAACCTCTGCTTGAGAACGTCACGCACACTAGAGGAGCACAGAGTGGCAGACGGCCACTCTGTGCTCACCTGCTGAATTTTAGAGCCTCAGTATTGATTGCATTTCTAATGGAGAAATAGTGAGTTTATCCATGGGCATTGGTCTGGATTTTGGGTGGGAACCCCTCAGAACTTGAAATAAAACCCCTAAACAACAACCAATTTCAAAATACCCCAACATCTATCATTTGAGATGCTTTTCAGATTTTTTAGTTTTAATAATGGGTTTGCCAAAAGGTTTGTTTTTTTTTCCCATATGATGGCTCTAGTGGTGCTTAGTTGCCTTGAACTTCATTTGAAACACTTTTGTTAGATTGTGTTGTGACTGCTGTCATATCAGCATGCATTAAAAAACAAAACTGCCCTGGTTGGTGTGACTCAGTGGATTGAGCTCCGCCTGCAAACCAAAAGGTCTCTGGTTTGATTCCCAGTCAGGGCACATGGCCTGGGTTGCGAGCCAGGTCCCTGGGTGGGTCCGTGCGAGAGGCAACCGACTGATGTTTTTCTCCTTGTCTTTTCCCCTCCTTTCCTCTCTCTCTGAAAATACATAAAATCTTAAAAAAAAACCAGCAAAATTGGTGATTTTTTGTGTAGTCATTTTAATATTGAAGATGGAAGAAAATATGCAACATTTTTGGCATATTAAGCTTTATTATTTCAAGAAAGGCAAAAATGCAACTGAAACGCAAAAAGAGGTTTGTGCAGTGTATAGAGACGGTGCTGTAACTGTGACTAATGTGTTAAAAGTAGTTTGTGAAGTTTTGTGCTGGAGAGTTCTTGCTGGATGATGCTCCATGGTCCAGTAGACCAGTTGAAGTTGATAGCGATCAAATTGAGATATAAATTGAGAACAATCAATATTATATAACATGTGGGAGATAGCCAACACACTCACAATACCCAAATCAGTAAAGTTATTGGTGAAAATGAAACTTCCATTTTACAGAAAAAACAACATTTTTTGGCCAACCCAATATAAATGTCTTAACACCTTTTGATTGGAATGTTTTCCTAATCTGCTAGGGAGTGCCCGTGATAGATGATACTCTAGTTTTTAGGTCTCTTTTCTAAAAGAGAAGGGATGTTTTAAACACCCGGAAGGACTGTTGGGATTGTCAAATTTCCAACCTGCGTAATGAAGTGGACTTAAAATGGGGAGCTCACTGTCCAGTTCTTATTGTCTGATGGCAGAGATGTCTTCTGGAATGTGAGGAAATTAAGAAAATCGTATGTTGTTAGATCCTTCAAAACCCCAAAAAGTGAAAGTTCACTTCTTTTTCTCTCCAGGTACTTTAGAAGATTGGGATATCGCCATTCAGAAGACAGAAACCCGATTGGCACGGGTCAACGAGCAGAGAGTGAAGGTAATGGTGCTGTTGACTGGGCGTCTTGGCGATGGCTCCCAGCTGTTTCCATCGTGTTTGGGATGAATGCTCTTTGTCAAAACCTGAGGTCTTTCTAAAACGTGTCTTAGTACTGTGAAATATCCAAACCAATATTTAAACCAAGTCTTGTATTATTTCTTAGTAAAAGGTGAAAGAGGTATACAGTCTGAAGAGAAATCAGAGTGTGCATAGTATTGTTTTAGAAAGCCTTAAAACTAGTCCCAACAGTGAATACTTTCTTAAGTAGTAGGGGAATTTTGCCCTAAAACATTACTAGAATAGAAGAAAAAGATAATAAAAAGGCGCTTCACTTAGGCTAGTGGTTGGAGTATGAACACCCTCAGATTAATTAGGGCCCTGGTTTCAGAGATTGTTGACCTTCTCTTGGTGCATAATCCGGGGAGATCGTGAGACATGCTGGGGATTTGGGGGCAGATGCTGAGGGGCCTGAGGAGCCCTGGTGGGGGAAGTTGCGAGCCCATTCTCCGAGTTTTTTCATGGTCTGTCCGGGCATTCGGGTCATGAATTTCCCTGGCCTGTCCCTTTTCCCCTTCCATCTCTCTTCTCATCACAAGTCAGTGGAGTTGAGGTCATTGCTGTGTCCAGTGATGCATCATGTGCCCCACTTTCCAGGCTGCGGAGAAGGAAGCCGCTCTCGCCCAGCAAGAAGAAGAGCAGGCTGAACAGCGCAAGAGGGCGCGGGCTGAGAAGAAAGCGTTGAAAAAGAAGAAAAAGACCAGAGGTGCAGACAAGCGCAGAGCGGATGAGGATGATGAGAAAGAGTGGGGCGACGATGAGGAAGGTAGAGATTTGCAGAAGTTTTATTTTGGAACATCTCAATGTTCTAGAAAAGTTGCACAAAAACAGTACAGAAACTTTTCTTGGATCCTTTGAAAACGTCACCCTTCCTGTCCCGCTGGGCTCTGTGCCCTGTGCGGGCACTGCCCTGCGCCCCACTCCCCCCAAGCCGAGCTGTGGCCTCCACTGCCCTCTGTGTGGTGCCTTCCTCACCCCCTGGGGCTCCCATGCCCTGAGCTCTTTCTGTCTCTGCCCCACGTGTGGACATCCCTTCATCCCACTCAGGGTCCAGTGTCCCCTAGCTGCCCACCCTGCACCGACACCTGCCTGGTTGCCCCACCCATGGTGTTGACTTGGTAGAATTTTCCAACCAGTGTTTCTGTCAGCCCTGCAACTTCCGGAATGGACAGCTGTGGGTCCGATTTATTTCAGCCAAGTCAGCGTGAAGAATTGTCTGTAGACGTTAAGGAGCTCTTTTCCTAGTATAAAGTTGTCAGCCAGAGGGAAGCAGTGATGGAGTCGTCGTTCAGTTGACCTTCCTTGCACACCTTTCTGGGGCTTTCAGAAACGACCATAAGCTTACGTTCCTTCGGAGCTCCTGGGTTAGCAGGGTGAGGCAGGTGTGCTGTGCCTGCAGTGGTGCGGCACTGGGACCGGGGGAGCTGAAGGGGGCGCTGGTGGGCCAGCTCCCTGCATGAGTGAGGTCACCGGGAGGTGATGTGGGCATCTTGGCATCTGGGGGAGGGCTGAGTGACTGTCAACTGAGTGACTGTTAAGTGGAAGAGAGAGGAAGCCAGACAGAGAGCTGGTGTGAGCAAATCGCGAGGCACACAACAGCCTGGCATTTTCTGTGAGCAGCAATAACGGTTCAGGCCGAGATGCTGGCTGGGGCCAGGTGGAGGGTGGTGAGGCTGGATCAGCAGGCCGAGCCCCATGCAGGGATTTTTTTTTTAATCCTCGCTGGAGGATTTTGACTTTAGAGAGATGGGGAGAAACATTGATCGGTTGCCTCTTGCACACGCCCCGACTGGGGACTGAACCTGCAACCCAGATATGTGCCTCGATTGGGAATTGAACCTGCGACCTTTTGGTTCATGGGATAGTGCTCCAGCTAAGCCTCACTCAGGGATGCTCTTGAATGCAGCATGCAGCAGTTAGATTTCATCGGGAAGCGGCGGGAAATTGATGGAAGGGTCTGGAAGTCAGGGGCTAGTGCCAGTTGGGTTGCAGGACTCTCCCTCTGGAGACAGTGGGGAGTGGGTTGCAGTAGACTGTTGTTCAGCTCTCCTGAAGGACATGAGACAACAGTGGAAGTTTTTAGGAACGGTAGACCCTTCATACAGCTTTCCCACGCGTGGCCCACATGTGGAGAATGTACTTCAGTCACCTAAGGTGCTTGTTTAAATGCAGGTCCCCTGACCGAACCCCATCCTGCCCTTGGTGACCTGGGCTTCTTATTCTTAGAAGAGGGGCCTCGGAATTGGCTGGCTGAACTTTTAGACCCCCTGACCTTTTATATAATTAAACGTAGACAGTGAGGACTTACGTTGTCACATGTACTTGATTTAGCCCATTTATTGACATGTGATCAGGGCCCAGAAAGCTGCGGAATAAGCCGGTGAACCAAGAACGGCTTGGCAGGTATTGCGTGTGCAGACGTGCAGAGAGGTGTGCGTGTTTATCACGTGCAGCTGTGGCAGCCCAGCCGTTTGTAGTGGGAAGAACGTGAGCCTGGACCAGCTCAGGGCAGAGAAGAACGAGTGATCGTTGCTGCTTCTCTCCCGACACCCTGTAGAGCAGCCTTCTAAACGCAGAAGGGTGGAGAACAACGTCCCTCCCGCTGGAGAAGCACAGGACCTCGAAGCGGAGACGGGACTCTTTGGGAAGAGCGCACCTGTAGATGTTGCCCCCCCTTCGAAGCAGAAGGAGAGGGCGGCTGCCTTGAAGAGGGATGTGCCCAAGGTGCCCCACGACAGCAGTAAGGACAGCATCACCGTCTTCGTCAGCAACCTGCCCTACAGCATGGAGGAGCCGGGCGTGAAGCTCCGGCCACTCTTTGAGGCCTGTGGGGAAGTGGCTGAAGTCCGGCCCATCTTCAGCAACCGGGGTGACTTCCGAGGCTACTGCTATGTGGAGTTCAAAGAGGAGAAGTCGGCCCTGCAGGCCCTGGAGCTGGACCGGAAGAATGTGGACGGGAGGCCGATGTTTGTGTCTCCGTGTGTGGACAAGAGCAAAAACCCCGATTTTAAGGTATGTCTGTGGGAAAAGAATGCCTTTCTTGAAGGGTTGTTACAAACAGGCTAAGCACTTTTTTTTCATGAAGCAGCTGTTATTTACAACGTCCGTGGAATAGGGACCAAACTCTCACACTAACGGGGGTCTGTCCTGAGCTGGTTATCTGAGGTCTGGCTCACGGCCTGGTCACTGCGAGTGCGCTTTCGCTGATAAATGATCATAAACTGAGGACCTGGGATAATGGTGACCGTCCATTAGTGCTTAGGAGTGACAAGGGGCTGTGCTAAGTGTTTATGTGTTATATTACTTCATGGGATCCTCACCCAAACGCTGAGAGTAGCTACTCTCATTCTTGCGACTTTGCAGAGGAGGAAGTAGATACTTGAGTGGTTAAGTGACATGCCCAGGGTGACCCAGTTAGCAGTTCCCAGCACCTGGGATCGGCTTGGCTCTGCCTGGCTGGGATGTGGACTTGCAGACGAGGACGCTGGGCTGGGCTGGGCTGGGCATCGAGCCATCGGTTTTCCCTCCATTCCTCCTGTAGGTGTTCAGGTACAGCACTGCCCTAGAGAAGCATAAACTGTTTATCTCGGGTCTGCCGTTCTCCTGCACCAAAGAGGAACTTGAAGAGATCTGTAAGGCTCACGGCACCGTGAAGGACATCAGGCTGGTTACCAACCGGGCTGGCAAACCAAAGGTCAGTGTCTGGGCAGCCAGTGCCTCACCTTCTGAGGCTGGAGGACCTGTCCCTATGTCTGTTCACAGGTTATTTGGTTTCTAGAGTGGATTCCTACTTTGTCTCCTAAGAAATAAGTTAACGGAAGGATAGGTACATTAGGCTTACTTGCATTTGGAGTCAGATGAATCTTTCTGTAGCTAATTGTATTAAAAAAGTACAAGGTGTTTAAAAAAATGACCAGGAAGTAGCAGGGAAGCACAGTGCACAGCCCACACCGGGGCCTTGGGGTGAGTGGCTGTCCTCTGTGTCTCCGCCTTCCTGCCCAGACCCGCCTTTCCTCAGGCCTCCAGCCGTTGCCCAGGCCCCGCCACCGGGCTCCCGGCGTGCAGCCCGTTCGCCCCTTCTCGTCTCGGGAGATCCGTGTTGTGCCCCATTTGGAGTAGTGTTTCAGCATGAGTTTGGATGGCCTTTCTCCCCCCATCCAGGTTAATCTAGAGTTGAAGGGTGTGAACTGAGGGGGTGACGAAGGCACAGGCGTTAGGGCACACCAGGGCTGCACCCCAGTGCCCAGGCCACCTCAGCCGTCGGCTGGATTTATGCTGGTTTGTCTTCCCTTTTTGCTGGAGTAAGCACAAGAGGTGCTGAGCTTAACACAGGTTACCGAGGGCACAGTCAGTGACAGAAGCACAGAGGACAGTGTAGGGGAGGGAAAGGAGCCTGTAGACAAAGGACGGCGGTGGTGGGGAAGGTCACGGGTTGATGGGGTGCCTGCTCTGGCCCCCCAGCCGGAGGGAGGCAGCGGTGTCCTGGCTCTGCAGCCCCGGACCTGGCTCTGGCGTCTTTCAGGGCCTGGCCTACGTGGAGTATGAAAATGAATCGCAGGCCTCGCAGGCTGTCATGAAGATGGACGGCATGACCATCAAGGACAATGTCATCAAAGTGGCCATCAGCAACCCGCCGCAGAGGAGAGGTCCAGAGAAGCCGGAAGCAAGGAAAGGACCGGGTGGCCCCATGGTGCCGCGGCAGATGTATGGAGCGTAAGTGTGTGCCGCTGGCTGGTGCAGACCCTGTCCTGGCCGGCACCAGGGTCAGCTGCTTTCCTGTTGGCGCACTGCGTGGGACAGAAAGCCGGGGCCCGCTGTCCACTGCGGTCGCCCAAGAGGCTGTCCAAAGCACAGCCCTGAAGAGATCAGCCCAGAAGTGGGGCCCACCCGTTCTGGTGTTGACACTTGTGATTTATTTAAGGCCGAGTTTTTCTCTGTCTCATTGTTTTAAAGTCTTCTTTGGCAGTTGAATCCTTATGTTTAAAGAAGGCCCGACAACCGTACCCATGCCAGGGTAATCTGTGCCTCTGGCTGTCTTCATATAAAAGCTATTTTTTTTACCTGATGGGGTGACACAGCACAATTGCCAGGTGATTTGCTGAGGTGTGAAGGGATGCAGCCATTTTCACCTGTCCGTGGGCGACTACACTGCAGAGGTGTGGTCTTTGCCAAACTTGAAGAAAAGGCCACATTAGTTAACGTAGTTTTTACCTACTAATCAATCTAGGAGATGTAGGCTTTGTCTTATCCTTGTATACAGTCTTTTTTTTACCTTTGCACTTCGAGTGATTTCAGCCTCCCCTGGCTTATTTTCACAAATAGACCAGGGTCGTGAGTTGTCGCATTAAAGGGTACATTCAGTGTTTGCTCTTCCAGGAGGGGGAAGGGGAGGACCCAGCTTTCTCTGCTGCCTCGCGCCCTGCAACGCCCAAGCCCCGCAGTGGCTCAGGCCGAGAACGGCCCTGCCCCGAAGCCGGCGGTCACCACCTCAGCGGCCACTGAAGCTCCCAAGATGTCCAACGCCGATTTTGCCAAGTTGCTTCTGAGAAAGTGAATGGGATTCTGAGAGAAGCGGAATGCCTTACTTCACACTGGCCAGGAGGACCACCCGTCACCCAGCTGTACCCTGGGTATGGAAGGGCCCGGGCAGCACCCGCGCCCACGTAGTGTTCGCTGGTCTAGACAGACAGGGAAGGGTGTCCAAGGGAAGAGGCTGTCAGTGTTCCCTCATATTGAGGGTGGCAGGAAGAAAGCAGTCACTCCACAGGTTGGGCCCAGAGGGTAGTTTCTAAGATATTTTTTTGTCTTTAAGAGTGAAAAACAGAAGTGAAACTTGGACACGCTGTTTTGAGACATACTTGTCCAGATGTTTTCGGCCAACTCTGGCCCCTTTTATAAGACTCTTGTCCCCCACTCTGCATAGTATGTGTGCCCGCCACTCTTTAATTTTCGAAAGACAAGATGGCAGATGCTAGTAATTCACCGGAATGGCCTATTTTAGTAAGGGGGTGGGGACAGGGGAAGTCACATAAAAAATATTTGACGGATTTTTGTCCAAAGGGGCTGTGCGTTTTTATATTACGTATTTGTAAATGACATGTCAGCCCACTGTTTTTATGTTTCCTGAAAGCGAAGTACCTGTGACATTTGTGTCACGTAGGAATTCTGTGTGCCGTCTGCTGTGGGCCGTTTTCTCTGCCTAGTGAGTAGTGGACTGTGTTCTCTGTCTAAATACTGAGTTTTAGCCCTTTGGTTTTGTTTAAATACCATGTCAAGTGCAGACTTAAATTTTCCCCATTTAGGTTTGTTTATTAAACCGGCGTTCTCTTAAAACTCTCGTGTGGAGTGGTACTCAGCCCTGCATTCCGACGTGGACCTTTTGAAAGGGGTGTGCCTTCCTTTACCTAACAGATGTGTAAACAGAACTTCTGTAAGTCAAGTCCCACGTCACTTTGATTTCAGTCCTTTCAGCTGTGATGTGTGTTCAGCCTTAAACTTCAGTTTACGGCAGTTCACCCATGAGCTTTTATGCATTTTTACCTGTACTCTTTCATCAAGGATTTACTGCCTTGGTAGCCGACACTGGCAGCTCAGTAGGGAAGCTTACTTCATAAAGGCACTGCGGGGAGAAACCGGGGACTCTGAGGTGTGATGGAAATCAGCACAGCTCTTTTTGAACCCTCACCTGAGGATATGTTAGTTGCTTTTTAGAAGGGGTGGGGGAGAAAAAGAGAAACATTGATTGGTTCGCTCCTGTATGAGCCACCAATGAACCGCAGCCTTTTGGTGTAAGGAGGATGCAGCAGCTGAGCCACCCAGCCAGGGCAACTCAGCTGTTTTTTAAGTCTGTGCCTTATTCAAGCCTCACTATATTTAATGTAACATTTTTTAAGTGGAAAACTTTAAAATGATAAAGATTAGCAAGATAAACTCATGTGCCTCCCATCGAACGCCAGCATCTCATCCCAGAGCTGTCTTTCTTCCTCTCTGCCTCCACCCCTGCCCCTCGTCCGTATTATATTGAGGGCAGCCCTGACATCAGAGCAGCACCCAACGGTGTTGCAGCGTGTGTCTCTAGGCGATGAGAACTTAAAGGCCGTAGTTTCATCATTCTAAGAACATTAGCAGTAATACCCCAGTGTCATCAACTGTCCAGCCAACTTCCTGTTTCCCATTTCCCGTTTTTGTAAATGTCGGTTCCGTCCCATAAGTTGGGGTTGGTGGATCATAGCTGAGTCTTTTAATCTGTAGGCCCCCCTCTACTGTGTCTCTCTTTTTGCACAAAGACAAAAATGTGTTAGGAGTAATCTGAATTGAATGCAAGCAGTGGGTATTTCTTATTTCTTACCTCATAAGCAGCCACAAGAGGCTGCATCGTGCTCTGCAACGGCTCCTCCCTGCCTGCGGAAGCCCCCTCGGTCGGGGAGGGTTTGGGCTGGTCTGGGGCTGACCCTGCAGAGCCATGAATATTCCCTTGCCAACCCGGGTTCCGGCGGCTTTGCTCTCTGCCGCTTCACAGCTCACCGTTCCGTTCTCTGGCGGTCGGCTGGTGCTCTGGCCTCTCTCATGCTCTCAGGTGTCAGCACAGGCCTTGCACAGAGGCGAACCTTTTCAGACCTGAGCAGGACCGGGGTTGGGTTGGGGCGTTGACTATTCTAGACAGCAATTTTTAGGAATATGTGACTGGGCTTGTGTGTTTTCCCCAGAATATCACGGACTCATGGTAAATAGAAACATGAAAAACCACATCTGCTACTTGAGTCCTAAGTGCGAGATCAGTGAGCCGTGTCTGTCGGCCTCGGTGGGCAGCTTATTCAGCCAGCTTTGCCTTGTTTCCCCGTGGGAGTTCCCATCTCGGGGCTGCTTCCTGCCGGGACTGTGTAAAGGATGGGTCTGCGGCCCTCCGACAAGTGGAACCGTCTCTTAAAGAAGACAGCAAAGTCTCAGGCATTTATTTAATATAATAAAATACTTTATTAGAGTCAGTTATTCGTTAAAGTAATGTCCTTCACATTTAGCTAAAGTGCCAATGTCAATAGTACAAAGCAAGTACTTCCATCAGGCTTCCTTGGTGTGCTTATAAAACCGAGGTGTAGAAGATTGAAGGTTTAAGAAATACCTTCATGGTAGCATACAAGGATGAAAATATTTTTATAAAGGTTTGAATAACTCATTTGGGCCCATTTCATATATCTTCCCATTCATTTCCATTAATCTTTCAGAAAACCATTCTGAACATGCTTACCACACAGTTAAATAACCACGAACACTTGCTACGTAAGAATAGTGACTGGTCCTCAGACCAGAGCTGGCGCTGTGCCCTCGGCGCCTCTCGGACACTGGCAGGGTGCAGGGCAGCGCCGGGCCGCCGGGCTCTGTCCCAGGGCAGGAGCCCGCAGCTGTGGCCGGTCTCATGAAATAGCAGCAGTCGTGTTGGCTCCTGTGCTGTATGTGATTGAAAGAGAAGACTTTCTGCTTCCACAGGAGGACGGCTTGGCCGTAGTACATATGACACTTTGTAAGTTGGTGGAAAACTAAGGCCACTCCAAGGCAATCGTTGTTTCCCCGAGGGTGGTGGACAGGACAGTGGCTGTGGCAGGTTGGGGGCAGATCAGTAAGTGGATTGAATTGCATGACAAAAAGGGACATGTCCCGGCTGTGGTCAAAGGTTTCTTGTGGTTCAGTACAAACTGATGCTCTAATTCATTACCAAAATGCTTATTTAACCCTGGCTGGGTTGCTCAGTGGGTTGGAGCATCTTCCCGTACACCAGAAGGTTGTGGGTTTGATTCCCCAGTCAGGGTGCGTACGGGAGCCAGCTGATCAATGTTTCTCTCTCCCTCTCTCTCAAATCAATAAACATATCCTTGGGTGAAGATTAAAAAAAAACGTACTTGGTGGTGATACGGCATCTGTTTTTTCAGAGGTGCTCTGCAACACCCAGTTATAGATGTCACACTCAGAGAGAGGGCCGTGAGGGCAGACCTGCCCGCTTGCACATGGCCTGATCAGCTGCGTGATTCAGTTCGGGGACACCCAGAGAACTTGCAGACATCTGGGCTGAGTTGCCGCAGATGCCGGAGAGAAACATAGCAAAGGAAAATCCAGGCTGGCCATTGCCCTGTTCTTCATTAGGAAAATAGTATTAATGTGGAAAAATAGCCTCAGACACTAGAGTTTGCAAACTCTGGCTCTTGGAATAAGCAAGATACCAAACTAGAAATGTTGTCAGTGCTTGTGTCATTTTATATCTCAGTTTGCCCTGCCAGTAGGAATTAGTCACACCACCAGCCTCTTTGTAGGGAAGCAGAAAGCTCTAAGAAAGCAAACTTTCAATCATTTCTCAAAACCGGGACCAGGTAAAGTCACAGAACCTGTTGGCCAGTCTCAGAGAAAGACTTGGAGGAGTTAGTCCTGTGTCTCTGGATCTCATCCCAGTCTTGGCCTCTCCCCACCTTAGTGCAAATTCTGCTCCAGAACCTTTTCCGGTCACATGCAAAGAACACAGGTGCCCCCAATGCCTGCTGGGACCACTGTAAGCATGGGCCACCAGCACGAATGGCAGACACCACACATTTCCTAGCTCAAAAGAAGAAAATAAATAACTTAGCTGAATTATAAGTTATCCTAGAAACAAGTCTTAATAATTTAGTTTTTTTCTTTAAAAAAATTGGAGGTAAAGAATGTTTAAGTTCCTTATCTGTCTCCTTTTGCTTTGGGAAATGACAAGGTTTCTAGAAATGCTAAGTTTTGATGTTCCTCCCCCTGGAAACCCCATCACTAAGGGAGGCTTTTAAGGATTAAGGTTTCACAGGTAGTGTCTCCTTGAACCCAGAGTGGTTGGGTTTGGCCTCGGGCAGTGCCACTGGGTACTCTGTTGTGGCAAAGAGCAGGGTGTCCAGGGTGGTCTCTGTACACTTGGCAATGAAGCGAATGAATGGCCTCACGTCGCCTTCATTGGCGACTTCCAGTACGTGGTAGTACTCAGATCTCTGCTCCTTGCGGATGGTGATGGGTGGGTAGCCCGCCTGCATCAGGATGAGGTTCATCAGCAGGCGTGAAGTCCTTCCGTTGCCGTCAATGAAAGGGTGGATGTAAACAAGTTTGTAATGGGCCAAGGCTGCAAACTCCACTGGGTGCAGATTCATGGCGTCCTCAGAGTTGAGCCACTGTATGAACTCTTTCATCTGCTTCTCCACCTCCTGAGGGTGGGGAGGGATGTGGTGTCCCACAAGGACCTGTGTCGTCCGAAACCTGCCGGCTTCCACGGGGTCCACGTAACCCAGCACCCGCCTGTGGATCTCCAGTACGTCGCTGATGGTGACGGACCCGATGCGGGAAACCAGGGTCGTGTTGACGTACTTCATTGCTGCGTGCATGCCAATGACCTCGTTCTGCTCCTCCAGGCTTTTCCCCGGCACAGCGTAGCGGGTCTCCAGAATGTGCCTGATTTCCGAGAGGGTGAGGGTATTGCCCTCGATTGCCACTGTGTGGTAGATGTGATGGTAGTACGTTTCCTCCATGACCCTTCGCAGTGCGGAGCTGCCCTTGGGGATGGACATGACCTTCTTCACTTTGCTGTCGATGATGCTGAAGTACCTCTGGTCGATCTCCTCTACCAGCGGCAGTGTCCGGTCCCGGTTGATGAGTGCTTTTTTGTGGTCGGGTGAGATGGTCAGCGCTCTGGTGTACAAGTAATCTGCCTGGATAATGTCCTTGTCCTCTTCCGAGAAGATGCCAAACTCGTTGAGAGCATCCACAAAGTCTGGGTCCATCTTCAGGGCGTGCAAGAAGAGCTTGTGGGCTTTCTTGCGCTTGCCTTGGCGTTTCATTTCCAGGGCTTGGTTCAGAGCTGCTTTGGCTTCCAACTTACCGGCTGGAAAAAGGCCAAAGAAGCACAATCAGGGAGGGGCAAAGCACATTCAGGTGAGTGGTCCGCCGCTGGGCCCCAGGGGAAGCCATGGCCTTGGGGGCTCGGTCCAGCCACGCTGCTGCTCCTCTCAGCATGCCGGTACTGCTGCGTGTGTGGATGTGTTTGTTTCCCACAGCCCTGGAGGCATCACCTCGCCCCCTGCCTTCTGCCTGCTGCGTGGGGAGTGGATGTGTACCTCTGGCCACAGCTCCCAGCACTTGGCCCTCCCTGCATCCTGATGGGGCCTCCCCTGCTCTGGAGGCCAGGCTGTGAGTAGCTCCCCACTGGTACTAGCCCCTGAGGCCTCCCCATCCCTGGGCCCTTTAATTATCTTAACCTAGTGGTTTTCAGCTGCACCCCGTTAAACACCTAGTCTTCCTTCCACCAGCTCTCCCACCAAGTGAGTGTCAGCCACACTTCCTGGGCTTCCTTTAGTTCCTCAAGTGCCCAAGACTCTTACCCTCAGGCCTCTGCTGGAGCACTCTCCCCTTGTGACTGTTCCTTTGGATCACTCCTGCTCACACTCTGGTCTCAGCTTAAGTACCCCCTCCTCCAGGGAGCCTTCCTGGTGTGCTCCTGTGGCCTCCTTTGCTGTCCTGTCACCACGCTGGTGGTGCTGTATGGGTCACCTGTCAGTTTGTCTAGGCTGGGAGGTCAGGGCTGACTTATTCACTGTGATACCCTGTCCTCTACACACAGGATGAAGTAGACACTAAACATCTGCTGCATCAGCAAGTGCTGAGAGTGACGTGAGCATCATGAGGGGGGTGAGAAGACTCCATTGTTTCTCCCCTGTAATGTACAACAAGTTGGGTAACTGAAAAAAGGATCCCCTGTCCAACACAGATGTGCCTGAAAGATCCCTACACACGGACATCTGAGGTTGGAAGTAGGGAAGGTGGGATGGGGGAAGGGCAGGGATGGTGGCCACAGATGAGGCTCAGCATCCACCTTGGCTCCAGCCAGTTGGCAGCAATGGGGAAGTCGTGCCGCAGCCCTTACACTACAGCCTGGACTGCAAGGCAGGCAGGGCAGTCTCCCCCCCCCTCCCACCGGCAGAACCAGGTAGAGGCAGCTGGCAAGTCTTCACACAGTGGTGCTGACAGCCTCTGCTGCTGGTGGGGCTGGGGGCAGAGTCGTGAGATTGCAGATGTGCCTCTGCTGCGCCACACACCCTGGCAGAACCTGGTAAAGAAGGCTGGGAACTGAAAATAACAACATAGCAACGTTTGGGGGATGCTGCGAAAGCACAGAGCGGTAGCAATCAAAACAGTATGGCACCGGCAGAAAAATGCACAGATGAGTGGAACAGAATTGAGAGTCCAGAAATAAACCCCCACACACAGGCAACTAATTATCATAAAAGGAGCCAAAAACATACAATGGAGAAAGGAAGGTGAATAAATGGCATGGGAAAACTGGGAAGCCACACTCAAAAGAGTGAACTGCTGACAATACACAAAAATTAACTAAAAATGTATTAAAGACTTGAATATAAGACCTGAAGCAATAAAATACATGGAAGAAAATATGGGCACTAAACTTAAATACCTTGGTCTCAGGAGTTTTTGTGAACTTGACACCAAAGACATGGGAAGTAAAAGCAAAAAAACAAAACAACAAAAAAAAAAAACGAAAAGCAAAAACAACAAAACGAAAAGGCAACCAACTGAATGGGAGATAATATTTACAAATGATACCTCCAATAAGGGGCCAATATGCAGAATATATAAAGAACTCATACAATTCAACACCACATGAAAAGTTTCTGATTAAAAAATAGGTAGAGGACCTGAACAGACCCTTTTCCAAGAAAGACATACAGACGGCCAGTAGATGTATGAAAAGATGCTCAACATCACCCTGACCAGTGTGACTTGGTTGGACATTGTCCTGCCAAATAGAAAGGTCACTGGTTCAATTCCAGGTCAGGGCACATGCCTGGGTTGCAGGTTCCATTCCAGGTCCAGGTGCTCGTGAGAGCTACTGATTGATGTTTCTCTCCCACATCGATGTTTCTCTCCCTCTCTTTCTCCTTCCCCTCCCCCTCTCTAATAAATAAAATCTTAAAAAATTGCTCAACATCACTAGTTGTAAAGGAAATACAAGCTACAACTACGAGATATGACCTCACACCTGTTAAAATGGCCATTACCAGTAAGAGAAGAGAGAACAGAAGTTGGGAGGATGTGAAGAGGGAGCCCTCACACACTGCTGGGGGGAATGTGAGTGCAGCCCCTGTAGAGATGGAGGTTTCTCAAAAAATTAAAAATAGAGCTATCATGTGACCCAGCAATCCC
Organism: Trachops cirrhosus; assembly: GCA_028533065.1. Taxonomy (NCBI): domain Eukaryota; kingdom Metazoa; phylum Chordata; class Mammalia; order Chiroptera; family Phyllostomidae; genus Trachops; species Trachops cirrhosus. Next base: position 57,079,276 of record CM052546.1, on the reverse strand, counting down.
TCTTCTGGGTATCTACCTGAAAAATTTGAAAACATCCATAAAGATACACGTAGCCCTGTGTTCACTGCAGCATTCTCCACAGTGGCCAGAACACGGAAACCAGGTGCCCTTCGATGGACGGATGGGTAAAGGTGTGGTCATGTGCGCAATGGAACACTAAGCCATAAAAAGGTGACACTGCCACCTGCCTCAGCATGGCTGGATCCCGGGAGTGTTATGGTAGGTGAAATAAGTCGGCTAGAAAAGGACAAGAACCACATAAATTCACTCATGTGGGATGTAAAACATAAAGCAATGAATGAACAAAAACTCATAGATACAGACAACTGAATGGTGGTTCCCATTCAGAGAAAAGAGGGATGGAGCAGGGCAAAGACGGTACAGGGGGTCAAGTGTATGGTGAGAAGGAGGTTATAGATTCTGGGCGGTGAACACAATGTGGCATACAGATGATGTGTATAGACTTGTACATGTGAAACTTACATAACCTCATTAACCAACGTCACCCCATAGAATAAACACGTCAGATTACTAAGTTGTACACCTAAAATTTGTTATTAACCAATGTTACCCCAATAATTTTAACAAGTGTAAAGAACACAAATGATAACAAACGTGGCATTATCCAAACAAAGCAAAAAACGAAGAGTGGAGGAGAGACAGCCACTCCGTCTTACCCGGAGAGGACTTGGTCTTGATCACCAGCAGTGCCGCATCCTTGGAGGTGACACTGAGTTCTGTGGATGGTCTGGCGTATCTGGTGACGGCGTGCTGTGCCCTGTCCAACTTGCGGCTGAGCAGGTAGAAGCCTTTGAGCAAGGCCAGACCCTGCTCCTCCATGGCCCCCAGGGGCAGCAGCAGGGCCAGCAGGGACCCCAGCACCATGCTCAGCAGCATCACCCACAGGAAGCGGCCCCAGATGGAGACCCATTTTGGTTCAGTCACGGCCATCACTGAAGCCATTGGCACGAGTGTCATCTGGACTCAGGAGTGGCCCCCTTGCACATATCCACAGTCGTCTGAGAGAGAGCCAGATCTGAAAGGAACCAAGAGTTGGAGGAGATGAGGCAGGGCAACTGGAATGTTTGGGATGCATTTCTGGCTCAGCTAGGGCTTGGAGACCCTTAGGCCTCTTAACTCACTGTGACCAGGGGGTGGGGGCAAGCAAGGAGTGGACATAAATGTGAGGGGCCAGCCTGGAAGGATCAGTGCCCTCTCCAGGTGGTGTCTGAAAGTAATGCTGCCATTGCCCAGCATTTATTAGGCACTTACTGTGTGCCAGGCCCTGTGCTAAGCACTAAGGACCTACAAATACCCTCCTGCAATCTTCAACAAGAGCTGATGCTACAGTCACCCCACTCTCCAGATGAGGAACAGGCTTGGAGAAGTGAAGTGCCTCTTGCCTGAAGTCACCCAGTGAGCAGGTGACGGCTTTAGGACTTGAAGTCAGGACCCTGTAGCTCTAAAGTCTACCCCCCTTCATCACAAATTCTGTGGCCTCTGACCCCAAACACTGAGTGTCTGGGACAAAAATAAGAACCTCACACATACCCAGATTGGCCAAGGCAGTTCTGAGGCCAATTCCTTGATAAGCGCATCTGTTTGGTGGCCTGATGTATTGTCACATGGCTGGCCACCTCTTCCTGCCCTCACTCTTATATTAGCCGCATTGCCAGTCCCCTCTCTGGCCTTCCTTTTCTGGGATGCCTCCTCGAGTTTGGGCAGTCAGACATCTCAACAACTCAGAGTGTGGGCCAGAGCCAGTGACCCCTCGCCCTCTGTGACAGGGTTTGTGCCGGGGGCTAGTAGTGAAAGTCGAGGGGTCAGGCATGCTAACAATAAGCATTTATTGGGCAACTGGTGTGCTGAGTGCCGAACTGAGCGCTAGCTATGCGTTACTCGAGTAACCCTCAGTACCCTAAGGACAGCCACCCCAGCTCCGCTGTACAGAAGAGGGAAACAAGACACAGACAGGGCAAGTCAATTCCCAGGAGGCCCACAGAGAGTAAACAGAAGCATCGGTACGAATCCCCAAAGCGTCTGAGTTCTGGGTGCCCGAGGCGTCACTTCTATTGTATCCATAATCAGGGCGTGTGCACCACCAGCTCCTGGTGCTAGGCCTCCAAGAACCAGAGATGGCTGGTTAGGTTCTCATCGCTCAGGGCTGTTGGTCTAACGGTGGGGGCGCGGGGTGGGCGCTGGCTCGTTGATCCAGGACATCAGAAATGGCTTGCTACGCGCTCTAATGGAGGTTCGCTTGTTCCACTGTGGGGTTACGGTGACTGGGAATATGGAGACGGTGTGGGTCACTCTTCGTCCAGGTGGTCTGCGCGTCATCCCCGAGGGACGGGCTCCTCGGGGTGGCTGGTGTTCGCCCGTGACGCGGGTGTGCGCGGGGAGCTGGAAGTGCGTTCCGGGAGGCGCGATCTCTCACCCGACACTACTCTAGGTAGGGGGAAACTGAGGCCCAGGGAGGGAAGAGCGCTGGACTGTCATTCTGGGGAGCCGCCCCTTTCCGAACCCCGCCCAGAGCTCCTTGTCCTACCGCACCCTTCCCCGCTCGCTCCTTCCAAGTCCCTCGGGTTCACCCGCTCCTCTCCGCGCACCTTTGCCAGGCCCTGCCGCTGCTGTCCCGGCGTTCGCTAGCTCCGCGGCAGACTCTCACGAACCCCTCCGCAGCTGCCTGCCTTCTGGCCCCGCCCCCTGCAACTCGCCATTGGTCGGCTAGTCACTCTCATCACGGCCATTGGCTTCCCGCACTGGTGCGCTCCTCGCACTTCCGTGTTCTCGCGTCGCCGTCGGCTTCCCGGGGAAAGTCTCGCCGTGGGCCACTCCCATTGGCTGGCTTCTGCGTCGGTCTCGTGCCGGCAGCAGCCAATAAACAACAGGAGGGGTGGGGCCTGGGCGACCGGCGGGAGTAGTGGGTGCGGAAAATCCGGCGCTAATGCGGTTTTGCAGGCGTGGAAACTGGGAAACTCAGAACTGCGCTGGTTTGAAACTGCTGCCCTTCCCGCAGGTGTCCTTCTCAGGCATCTCTCCTGGCCTCAGTTTCCTTAGGTGTAATATGAGGATGTTGGTGGTTTGCACCTCTCCACCCTGTTAGTCCGACTTCACAGCCCACTTGTTATCCTCCACCCTCTGCTACCAGAATTGCGTTTTCTCCTTTTTCTCAGCTTCTCTCTTTTCGTCCCTGACTTTTAATTTGGATCCTCCAGAGAAGGGCCTGGCTGCTTGTTTTGTGGGGGAGGGAGAGAGGGGGAGGGGGAGGGGGAATTTTTTCCTTTATGAAGAAAGCTGAAACCTCCATCTTTTTCTCTTTTTTGTATTTATTATTTTTTTTCCTTTTTATTGAATATATTGGGCTGACACTGGTTAACAAAACTATACGGGTTTCAGGTGCCCAATTCCACAGCCCATCAACTGCACACTGTCCATCACCATTTATCTCCCCTATACCCTCCTCCACCTCCCCCCAACCCCTGCAATCACCACACACTTTGAAACCTTCATCTTCTTCTTTTTGAAATCTCCATCTTAATTCGTGAATATTGAAACCAAACATCCAGGACCTGCGGCATGCCCAGTAATTCTAAACATCAAGACGTGATGTCAACCGAGGGTCGTTGTGTCAATTCAGCACTAACAGGAGCCCCCAGTTTGGGCCGTGGTGAAGTGGGAGACCATTCGATGAAGACAGCTCCGTCGTGCAACAGCACAGCTGTGGGACAGCAGGCCGTGAGGTGGCCCCATAGAAGCGGTCCCACAGCACCAACGTGGCAGCTCCACTTCCCTCTGGGAGCCAGCTCGCCTGTTACAGCTCAGCTTTGGCCCACTGCAGAAGGCCTGACCCTTCAAGATCTGACCTTCTCCAGAACACACATTTCCTCTGGGGAGCCACTCTGAGGGAGTGGTGGTGGGTGTCACCATTGGAGTTACACAGCCCTGAGTTCAAATCCCATGTCTGCCACTTGCCAACTGAGTACATTTAGTGATTTGACCTTGCTGATCCTGTTTGGTGTAAGATTGGTGCAATGCAATGACTGTCCATCCACTAGGGTTTTGTGTGAGAACCAAGTGGTGAGTGTGTGCTATTGCACTTATTCCTAGTGAGTCATTGCTTATTTGTTACCTGCAGAAAAAACTGTCAGAGCTGCAGCTTGCTCCAACCCCTGGGGAGAGACCCCATTGCCGTTTTGTAGCTCTCAGTCAGATTCCAGTTTTAGGGAAGCCGCTGACTGACAGCACAAAAGGAAGTGTCCAGGCCCAGGCCAGATGTGTGTTGTCATGAAAGGCAGCATGTGGGGACATAGGTGAGGGACCAAGCGGCTTTGGCCCTTGCTGTTTGGGCTCCCTGTTTCTAGCTTACAACTGGCCCCCAGTTTGCCCAACTCCCAGCCCTTGGCATGGGGAATGGCATGTGGTGGTAGATGCTCCCGAAATTCTGTTGACTTGAATTGAATAAGAAATCTCTGCAGTAGGACCAACCATGGAATTTTTAAGAAACAAAATCAGGATGGTGGTTATTTCTGGGGCTCCCTGTTTCCATCTTTTGAACAAAGATCTTGAACATCATTCTCTCCATGTCACCTGAATTCCACTCCTGATGGTTCAAGCAGGAATGCAAAACCCTTTCCCAGAGGAGGCCCTGCGACGCAACCGGGGGTCAGTTGGTGGAGCGCAAAGCAGTGAGGTCCTGGGGTCAGGCAGATGTGTGTTCAAGTGCAGGGCCCACCACTTACTAGCTGTGTGACCTTGAGCACGTCACTTAGCCTCGCTGAACTGGGTATTATGGGGCTCGTGGACCTCTGTCCCGTTCTAGGCATAAGGTGATGTAATCATCCACTTTAAAGGTACCATCCTTTCTTCACTCCTCCTTAGGATGGCAGTGCAAACTCTTCAGGGAGTTTAGGCTATGGTAGTGAATCCAGAAGCTGTATCAGAACCATTAGTGAATAAAACTCTCTGGGCATGAAACAATAGGGAAAGGTGGGGAGTGTGGAGAATGTGTGAGTGCCTGTCTCATCCAAAGTGGGCAGCAACTTCTCAGCTTTAGCCTACATTTATTACGCTAGCATGTGGCCCAGAAGTTGACAGGTTTTCCAATTTTTCAAAAGAAGTGTCAGGCCTAGATTTTTAAACACAATCTCCAGATTTTTAAACAATTGGCATGTTTGCCAGTTACAGAGAACTGCCAGATTCCTGCTTAAAGTTTCAAAATGGGCAGGAAGCCAGCCAATGAGTCTGCTTACCTGCATGTGTTTCTGCAGAAATTTAGAGAAAGCTGGCAATAGTAAAGCCGTGTTATGAGCCTTCAAGACATTGACATCATTAAGGTCCCTGAAAATGGCTATAAGAAAAATAAAATAAAATGGGCAGGAGATGGTAGCAGGGAACACAGGAAGCAACACCACAAACGACTCTCAGCAAATGATTGCACCGCTGTCCGTGGGCACCAGGGGGCAGTAATTCACCTGGCATCACTTCCCCCTTTTAATGCCCGGTGTCAGAAGAGCACACTCAATTTTCTTTCTGGATGTTGTCTGCATTCAGTTGTGTTAAATGCACAAAATATGGTCCCTGAAGCGATATTGAAAAGTTGTCTTTCTCCCTCTTAAGTTTCTGTATTGGGTGGAAATTGCCTCCCAGTGGCCCACGGAGGATTTTTTCTGAAAGCTAACCTTGACACTTGACAGAGAACCTAAGAAAGTGGCTGCATGGGAAATGTGTTCATTATGCAAAACAAAACAAAACCCCTTATGCATCTTTAAGAAACAACATTCAAGCACTTCTTGGTGGCAGAGGCAGATTAGATTGCTGAGAAAGCCCCAAACCCCCAACCTGCGGCTGCATTGCATTGGGGTGGCTCCAGAAGGACTCACCTGCGTTTAGAAGAAGATACACCCTACTGGTTCTCTCTCTCTCCATCCCCAGGCTCTCCTCATTTCCCAGCCTGCCTGGATGTTTCTTTTTCCCCCTTCTAACTCAAAGATGCTGCAGAAGAAGAGACTTCAGCAGCCCTCCCCCCTGACTACTAAAACTCCTTATTAGGCATACCCAGTGCGGTCAGGTTCAGCTTTCGAGGCACCACCAAGGGACAGAGTTTGGGGGACCCTGTGTGGGTGTCCCTGGGCTGATGGCCCATGCCCTGGACTCAGGGTGTTCCACGTTGTTAAATAGCCAACTGCTCTATTTCTTAAAAGCAAGTCGGATCATTATAGATAAAATAGAAGGCACAAGTAACAGGAAGAAAAATGCCCATGCACAGCTGTACTGGCCCAGTAGAGCTGTGCATGGGCATTTTTCTATGCACATTTATTTTTAAATGAGCAATATTTCAGACATGCAGAAGACCTAGCCAATACAGTGGGTACCTGTGTGCCTGCCACCCAGCTTAAAAAAATACCCTATCATATTCCCAGTGCACCGAAGCTCCAGGGCAGCCCCTCTCCCTATTACATTCCCATCCCTCCCTCCCAGAGGTAACCTCCAGCTTGAACTTGATGCTTATTATATGCGCCTGTGGCTTTTGCTTTTTACCAACATATATATATTTCTAAATAACATATAGCAACGCTCTGCATATTTTCACATGTTCTGTATACTCTATGTATCCTTCTGCATTTGTGGGAGGTGGTTCAGCATTACATTTTAGAGATCTATATTCACGTTAATACACTTAGTTCTGCTTCATTAATTTTACACTGCCGTGTAGTATTCCATTTAGAATTTATTTCCCATTTACCTAGTGATGGGCAGGGGATAATTTCCAGTCCTTCCCTATTACGAACGGCACTGCAGTGAAATTCTTGTCTGACTCTGGCACACGTGTGAGAGCTTCTGTAGGGCAGAGTTCCTCAAAGACTCTCCTGGGGAGCTTCTAAAAGAACACCTATACCCGGACTCACTTCAGACCGATAAAGTCCTCCAGCCTCTCTGATCCTCCTGTATCCTGGCTCTAAGTGGAAATAATTGTACTCGTCACATTATCTCATTATTGGTACTGGAAACTACCATTTATTAAGCACTTACTGTGTACTAAGTAAATTATATGTGTTAGTTCATTGGGTTTTTGTAACCGTGCCGGGAAGTAGGTTTGATTAACCCTGCCGTATGGAAGGTGAAAATGAGGTTCAGAGAAGTTACATAATTAGCCTGAGGTAGCACAGCAAGCAAATGGCAGAGTCAGCGTTCAAAACCAGTCTTCTTGACTCAAAACTTATGTTTTTAACCATTGTGAGACCCTACAATTTCAGAGCTGACAGGTTACATTTTGATTCTTCAGTTTTATAGGTGGGGACACTGAGGTGGGTAGAGGGCAAGGACGGAGGCAGGACACAAACCCAAGTCTCTAAGGCCCCTACCCAGCAACACACCACTTTCTTATGTAAAGGTACTTTGGGGAAGGGAGCAAGGAGCAGGGCGGGAACAATCTCGATAAAGTTGTCGTTCTTCTCAAGACAGTTTCTGGCTATTCCATGGGCATCTGGGTCCGCTCTGTATCCATGCTGTGCAATGAACAATGCCCCGATTTAGCAGCTTAACCCAACAATAAACATGTTTTCTTTTGCAGTTCGTGTGTGTCAAGAACCTGGGAGCCCCCCAGCGGATAGTCCGACTCCAGGTCTGTCCTGAGGTTGCATCACGCTGTTGGCTGGGGCTGCAGGCATCCGAGGGCTTGAGGACCCATTTCCAAGGTGGCTCACTCACGTGGCCCGCAAGCTGGTGTTGGCTGGTGCCGGGGACTTCCGCTCCTCCCCGTGAGTGTGGCTCCATAGGGCTGCTTGAGTGTCCTCACAACATGGCCGCCAGTTTCCCCCAGCATGAATGATCCAAGAGCCCAATGTCTTTTATGACCCAGCTTTGAAAGTCATACCCTGTCACCTCTGCTGAACTCTCTGGGTCACAACGCAGACTCACCTTGGAACAAACCAACCTGAAGGTGAAGGTCATTGGAGGCCATCTTGGAGGCCGCCTACCCTACACCCTCTGCACCCGGCCCTCCTCAGGCACAACGGTTCTGCCCGACAGCCTGAGGGCACGGGCTTCAGGCCCCTTTGGCGTTGGGTGGCCGGGTCATCAGGGCCTGGGGGCAGGGAGCTTCTGCAGGTCTGAGACCTACCCGTGAGAACACAGGGCTGTTTAATGAAAGCGTTCAGGCCGTGTTATGTTCATGGGCCCGAGATGCTGCCTTTCTTTTTCTGCCACCAAATGTGGTCACGTTGACATGGACCCTGACGCAGGTGCTCCCAAGGCCGTTTCATGTCACAGCCTCTGAGAGATGTGAGCAGTACCCTCTCCTCTTCCTGCATGGTGCCGGTGGCCCAGGGTAGCCACTTGGCCGGCATGAAGTGTGGACCCAGAGGGGCCCCTCTCTGCATCCTCCCCCGTCTCAGCGAGGGACGCCCCCTCCCGCAGCGTCCACGAGCGAGGCGGCCAGGGCATGGGGGCTGCCGTGCGGAGCGGCTGAGGTTCACCCTGGGTCCAGATTGCGGTCCCTTTGGATGTACCCCAAAAGCTCTCAGTGGAGCTTTGTGTTGCCATAGTAACGTGGAGCCGAGGAAATTAACATGAGTACTTGGCTAGCCAAGAAAGCCAAGCTTTTAACAAGCATTCTCCTCTTTTAAATAGATAAGAATTCCTAGGAGGGCTTTAGATGGACATCAAAGGGTCTTTTTTTCAGGTGCTGAGAAAATGCTCTTTAAAAAAATTATTGTGAAATCAGGGCCGCCCAAATAAGAGAGATGCTGGCGGCTTTGGGGAGCTTAGAGGAACCGGAGAACTAAGTTTAGAGCCAAGGCAACTTTTTTGGTTTGTTAATATCAGCTTTCTCGAGATAAAATTTGCACAGCACACAATTCATTGATTTAAAGCGTACAATTTGATGGTTTTTAGTACCTTCACAGAATTGTGAAACCTTCACCACAGTCGATTTGGGACATTTTCCTCCCCCCATAGAGACACCCTGTACCCTTGAGCCATCAGTCCCTGCTGCTCCACCACCGTCCTCCCTCAGCCCCCCACGATCTGTTTCCTGTCTGTGTAGATGTCTCTGTCCTGGATGTTTCCTATAAATGGAATCATACAATAGGTGTTTTTTTGTGACTGGCTTCTTTCAGCATTTTTATTCTTTGCCTCCTTAAGGTTCTCCAAGGTTTCTCCCAGGACAATGGTGTCTCCAATCTCTTTGAGAACAATTCATTACCTAGGGGTGCAGCTGCCACAGGAGCCCACGGGCTTGAGATGGAGAGAAAGGAGCAGATTCCTTCGAGGCTGGTGACCCTGGCCCTCCCTCTTCCATCCCGAGCCTTCCCAGCTGCTCTGAGGCTGTGGTGGGGAAAGCGGCCCCTCCGGAGCACAGCTGGACAGGCGGCACGCCAGCATGAGCTGACACGCTCGCCACGACTCCCTCCTTCGGAGGCTGGGGCTGGAGGAGGATGATCACAGCCAGCAACCGCCTGCCAGGTGCCAGGCACCAGACCAGGAGCATTGCACGTGTTAAGATGATCACATTGTGACAGGCCTTTTTCCTTTTCAAAAAATTATATTTTATTGATTATGTGATTACAGTTGTCCTGATGTTCCCCCTTTGCCCCCCTCCACCCAGCATCCCCCACTCCCTCTGGCAATCCCCCCACCATTGTTCATGTCCAGGGGTCATGCATATAAGTTCTTTAGCTACTCTATCCCCTACACTGTACTTGACATCCCCATGGCTACTCTGTAACTACCTATTTGTACTTCTTAATGCCCTCATCTCTCTACCCATTCTCCCCCTCACCCCTCCCATTTGGCAACCTTCTGGTAACTAACTTCTTCTCTCGCTTTTAAGGTCCTCTCTTTAACCTTTGGCATATTAATTATGATGTGTCTTGGTATGGGTCTCTACTGATCCATCATAATTGGGACTCTGTGCTTCCTGGACTTGCAGGTGTATTTCCTTCACCAAATTAGGGAAGTTTTGTATCACTCTTTTTTCAGATTTCCAATTTCTTGCTTTCTCTCTTCTCCTTCTGGCACCCCTATGAGGCAACTATTGGACCTCTTAAAGTTGTCCCAGAGATTGTTTATACTAGCCTCATTATTAATTTTGGGATTATTTTTTCTTGTTGTTTAATTGGTTGTTTTTTCTTCCTTATGTTCATATCATTGATTTGATTCTCGGCTTCATCCACTCTACTGTTTTTTCCCTGTGAATTGTTCTTTATTTCAATTAGTGTATCCTTTGTTTCTGACTGCGTCTTTTTTATATGCTGCTGAAGTCCTCACCAAGTTCCCTGAGCATCCTTATAACTGGTGTTTTGAACTCTGCATCTAATAGATTCCTTATCTCCATTTTGTGTAGTTCTTTTACAGTTCTTTTGTGCAGTTTTGATCTGTTCTTTCATTTGGGCCATGTTTCTTTGCTCATTCTGGCAGCCTCCCTGTGTTTGTTTCTATGTATTAGGTAGAGCTGCTTTGATTCCTTGTCTTGGTAGTGGGGCCTAAGGGAGTAGGTGTCCTGTAGGGCCCAGTAGCACAGACTCTCCTATCGCCCAAGCTGGGTATTGAAGGTGTGCCCTTCATGTGAACTTAGTACACTCTCCTCCTGTAGGTGAGCCTTAGTTGCTGTTGGCAGGTCAATGGGAGGGATTTACCCAGACCAGTCAGCTGCAAGGACTGGCTGTGACCACTGACCACCAGCCTGCAACCTCCGTGGAGGATCAGCTGTGCAGGGGCAGGGTGGTGGTGCTTCGATGTGGTTTGCAGCTGTGCACTGGGTGTGCTGGCCCTGGCGTTTCATGGGTGGCGCAGGCCAAGGTCAGCCCCCACCTGTGTTTTGCCTGGGGCATTCTTCCGGAGCTGAAAAGCAATCTGAGATGACTGCTACTTGTGCGGGGCTTGCAACTTGTGCGGGGCTTGCAGATTCCCAGGTGAAGCCAATCTGTGACTCTAATCTGGCTGCAGCTAGGGCTCACAGAAGCCAGCTGTTGCTTGTTTGAAAGGATTTAGGAGCTGAGACCAGCCATTCTTATGGAAAAGCAGCTTGGGTGGGCCCACACATTGCGGGGAGAGAGCCTCTGTTGATATTTAAGGTGGGTCACACTGTGTTAGCCAGGCTGGTGGAGTCTCAGATGTGGCACCAGCCTACCGGCTCTGTGCGGGGAGGGCTCAGCAAAGGGACAATGGCTTCCACTCGCCCCGATGCCAGACACTTCAGTCTCTCCCTGTGCACCACTGGTGCCCTTCAAGCTGCCACTCCAGTGCTGGAGCCCAGAGGGAGTGAGTCTGAGTAGGTGAGTCCGTGTGTGGGTGCCCCAAGAGGAACTGCTTAGGGCTCCGGCAGCCTCCTCCCCCGACTCAATCCCCGCTGGTTTTTGCAGCCAGAAGTTGTGGGGACTTATCTTCCTGGCACTGGAATCTAGGGCTGGGGGGCCTGGTGTGGGGCTGGGACTCCTTGCTCCCGAGATATTCCTCCCGAATTTTTATCCACATGGGTGTGGGGCTAGCCTGTTCCACATCTGCACCCCTCCCACCAGTCTGGATGGATGTGGTTTCTTCAGTTCTGTAATTGTTAGACTTCCTTTCAACTCAATTTCTGATGTTCCTGAGTGATGGTTGTTCTATATTTTAGTTGTAATTTTGATGTGGTTGTGCAAAGAGGCGAGCCATCTCTGCCTATGTCGCCATCTTGACCGGAAGCCTCCTCCTTTTCTTTTTCTTTTTCATGAGAGTCACTTAAAACTGCCCCTTGGACCTCATGAATGTTTCCCTGAGCCTGTAATCTGGGTTAGTTTTCTATAATACTTTTTAGCCATAAACAATGCATATAGAAATACTTTCACTTTTCACCTTCTGCTAGTCTAGACATTGCCCTTGTTTACTGTTATTATTTTATTGTGGTAAAATACACATAATTACAAAATTTAGCATCTTAATGAGTTTGGGTGGACAGTTTTGTGGTGTTGAACATGTTCGCATTGCTGTCCGGCCATCACCGCCGTCCATCCCGGTAACTCCTTCTGTTTCCTCGGCTGAAACTTGCTGCCCATTTTACAGGAGCTCCCCTTCCGTCCTCCCCTTGGCTGGGAGACCCCCTTCCGCTTGGTGTCCTTAGGGTGCTGACTACCCTAAGTGGCTCCTGTAAGTGAACTCACACAGTGTCTGTCTCTTTGTGACTGGCTCATTTCCCTCGGCATGCCGTCCTCCGGGGTGGTCCCCGTGGTGGCAGGTGTCGGCATTTTCTCCCTTTGAAGGCCGAATAACATGCCAAGCTCACTTTTAATACGTGCAGCTGAGAGGCCAGCTCGATGTCGTCTGTTGTTGTTGTTTCAGACTTTCAGGGCTCGCACGCCAGTCACAGACACGGTCACGGCCCCTGCACTTGAGATGGAGCTGGGGCCGGGGCACCAGCTGTGGGTTATGGGGATGGAAGGGGGTTCCCTGTGGTGGGAACCTGGTCATGGTCGCGGGCCCTGAGTCAGGCTGTTGTGAATGGGGGTTCTGGCCCCCCAAACTTAAGGAAGGAAGTGAAATAGGCTGAATCCTCCTCAACGTGGAAACAAGAGCAAGGGAAGTTGTGTAACGCCTTGGCAGGATTTTCAGAGCGCGGCTACAAGCCACGTGCCCAGGGATTTTTGGTGGCCGAGAACCAAGTGTTTGAATGAAATGGGCCACCTGTTGTGTCACTCTGTCTCAGTCCCATGGTTAAAACACCGGATCTGAGGCCTGACCCGGGCTCACATCTGAACTCCACCACGTCCCAGCTGTGTGATCTCAGGCAAACAACTGGACCTCCCCGAGCCTCAGTTTCCCGAGCTGTAAAAGGAGACTGGCAATAGCACCTTTCACCCTGTCCTGTAGTTCCCTAAATCACTCTCACATGTACAGCTTCGCCCCAAGGCAATACTGTTGGTGCCACGGCAGGTGCAAAGGGCTTTGAGATCCCGTTTAAAAAGGGCTTGTCCCACCAGAAATGCAGCTTCCCAAGGTCAGGGGTGTCTGTGTGTTCAGTTTGCTGTGATGTCCCCAGCCCAGTGCCTGGCCCGTCATGGATGTGTCAGGAACGTTTGTTGAATGAATGCAGCAGTGAGCGAATGATCAGATGACCTGAAATGGTCCTCCATGCTTTGGGAGATGTGGAGATAATTCACAGAAGGTGGTGGGCCTGGCTCCCGGCCCCGGTAAGCATGTGATGAATGTTTGCTATTAGTTTTGGCTCAGGCAGTCTGAGGAACGTGGGGTCCTCCGGTTGGAAGGCCGCCCTCTGCCCATCGCCCCCGCCAGCAGCTGCCCTCCCACCCCTTTGGTTCCAGTGAGCCAGAGGCGTGGTTGGGCTACTCCTGGGCTCTGGGCCCAGATGGCTGGATGGGTTTGAACTCTGACAGTTGGGGAGCCGCTGTGGGGTCTAGAGAGAGATGCTCATGGGCGTGCGGGCTCGGTGTGTACAACGACCCGATCAGTCCTGAGCCATTATTCGTCCTCACGGCAGCAGGCATTTTGGTGAGGACGACGGCAGGCGTTCAGGCTTCCAGATGTCCGCCGCAAACGCGCCGCACTTGCTGAGCACCCAGGAACACGAAACCTGCTGTCGCTGGACTTGCCCAGAGCCTGATTTGCCGCGTTTTTGTTCTTGTTTAGTTATTACATTAAGTCTCCTGTGATTACAGAGCCGACAGCTGGTAAGGATTTGCATATGGCATGAAATTAAGTTAGTTTATTTTAATGTCTAAACTGAGCAGGGCACAAATTTGTCTGGTGGAAAACTGTCTCCCTTATCTTCATGTGCACATCTGCTTTGGGCCTGGCTTCTGATGTCTCCAAGTTGGATTTCTCCCCTACAGAGGACGGGATCTGTGGCCCCCTCGAGAAATCAGGTGGGGTTTTGGACTTGGGGCGTGGAATATTATGCTTCAGGAGGAATTAAGATTCAGGGGCCACTGCGAAAACACCAGCATTCTAGTCCTCAGCTTTGTGTCTCTTTTGCTGTGTTGCCTTGGGCAGGTCACTTTCCCTCTCTGTACCTTAATTTCCAAATCTGTCAAACGAGGAATTGGAAGTAATAAGCGCTCCTCCATAGGGGGGCTTTCAACATTTGGAGTGGCATAGTTTTTCACCGTGTGTGACTGGGTGAGATATTGTACAGTGTTTAGCATCCTTGGGCATCACCTGCCAGCATCTTCCCCCAATCGCTGCCCACCAAAAAACACCTCTGTACAGTTCCTAATGCCTCTGTAGCAATCCCATCAGTGATACTAATAAAAATGCTCCAGCTCTCTGCCTCTTACCTGGTCACCTCTAACATGGGACCTGCACTGTCCCCAGAGCTCCCTGGGGCTCTTAAGTGAAGGCTACCCTCTGTGCGATTTTACTTACTGGCTTGCCGTGGGAACATTCCCTAATCATTTTTACACAAATTCTTACCATAGGACCTGCTTCTGGAGAACCTAACCCAAGGCAGCCTCCAGGGGGTGCTATAACCCAGCACGATGACCTCCAAACTAGATGATCTCACTGAGGTAGTTCCTCATTCAACAAATCTTTGGTGTCTGACAGGTGCGGGGTCCAGGGCTGGGTATTCACCTATGGACATGAGATGCATCTGCCCGAGCAAGGCTGACAGACCCTGCAGTAACCTGAGGGGATGTCCTAGGATGACAACAAACCAGGGCACCATGGGATATAAGAAATCGGGGCGACAGGCTTCCTGTTGGCTGCCTGGGAGAGAGGAGGGCTTGTATGAAGGAAGGACATTTGTGTTGGTACATAAAGGAGAAAAAGGAATCAGTGAGACAGGTGGGGGCAGGGAGAAGAGCGTGGCAAGTGCAGGAACAGCATGTGCAAAGGCCCTGGAGAGGACAGGGTGTGACGTGTCGGAGGGTAAACCGAAGGTCAGAGGGGCTGGAGTGCGGGCGGAGGGAGGGGAGACAGGTGAGAGCTGGGGTGGAGGGCTAGGTGGGGGCAGATCTTGAGGACCTTTCAGATGATGGTGAGGAATTCGGCTTGTGTTTTAAGGATGATGGAAGCCCTTGAAGCATTTTGAGCAGAAGCGACATGATTTAATTTACATTTTAAAAAGATGACTCTGAATCCTCAAGTCTTATTCTAGCCATGGCCACACGGTGCTCGGGGCTTCTCTGATGCTCCCTCAGGAACTGGTTGCAATCTCTGCGTGTGCCACCTGGAGCCACCAGGGAGTCAATGGCCCGTGGGTGGCCCTGACCAGTGGGAGACAAGAGCTGGTGGAGCAGTGTGCCCCCACTTCTTGCCCTAGGTCGATGGCTCTGAGCTGCATTTCGCAGGGCTGCTCTAAAGACCCCGTGGGAGTGAGCCGCTCCTCTCAGGTGGCCATGGCCAGCTTGACACTGCGAGTTGTGTTGGCGCTTCCCCCTTCCCCATGCACTCCCGGCCTCTCAGCCGAGAGCAAGGTCCTAACTCAACTACGCAAAAGTCAACTGCGTTTGGTGCAATTGTTTCCAATATTTACAATTGCAGTAGTCAGGGTGCTCCGGAGAAACAGAACCAGAACCAGTAGGAGATCTGTCTGTCTGTCTATCTATCTGTCTACCTATCTACCTATCACACAGAATTGGCTCCCACGATTATGGAGACCCAGAAGTCCTGTGATTTGCCATCTGTAAGCTGGAGACCCTAGAGAGCAGGTGGTATAATTCAGCCTGAGGCCGAAAACCCAAGAACGCATGAAGCTGATGGTGTAAATGCAGTCTGAGGCAGAAGATGAGACACTACGTCCCAGCTCAATCAGGGAGTTAGGAGAAAGGGGGCCAATTTCCCCTTCCTCTGCCTTTTGTTCTATTTGGGCCTTCAACAGATTGGATGGAGCACCCCCCTCCATCAGGGAGGGCCATCTGCTTTAGGGGTCACCATCCAAATGCTAATCTCACCCAAAAGCACCCTCATGGACACACCCAGAAATCACGTTTAATCTGTGTGCCCCGGGGCTGTCAGTCGGACACCTGGAATGGACCGTTGCCCCTGCAGTGAACAGCGTGGCAGTGAATGTCCTTGTACCTGAAACGCTGTGGGCGGTGCAGACAGTTCTGGGAAATGAGTTTCCTGCAGGGTGAGGGCTGGGACGAAGGGCGTGCCCAGTACCCAGCCTAATCCCTGGTGCCTAACTGCCCCCGGAACTACTGTAGCAATTTGCCCCTCAGAGCTTCCCTAGTGTTGAGTATTATTAACCTTTAAGATTTTGGATAAACGAATGGGGGGAAAATAGCACTTTACAGTTTTAATTGATAGACCTTTGATTAGTTGAGAACCATTTGCCTATTTTTGAAATTGCCTGTTTGTGTCCTTTCCTCAGTGCTTTTGTTTTGAATTCTGCAATTTTTTTAATGGATTATAAAAGCTTTCTCTCTTTTAGAAAGTAAATCCTTTGTCATGCATGTTGAAGATATTTTTTCGTCTGTTATTTTGCATTATGTTCTATTTATTTTTTTATATAGTGGTTTTAGTTTCAAATGATTATAAATGTTCTTTGGGGCTTTCTTCTAGGATGCTTTTAGCTTCACTCTTGAAAAAAACATTTCAGCCGGGATTTATTTTGGATATTATGTTCAGCCCTCGCAGCAGCTGAACTATTTGTTGCCATCTGGGTGGAAGACTGGGCCTTTGTCCCAGTTTGCTGAAGGAGAGAGAGAAGGCCTGGGAGGGCCCGGGAGATTTGCCTCAGGCCATTTGATAACTGAGAATTTGAACTTGGCTGTTGGAGCCTCAGTTTGCGTCTGCATCTTAGGACCCTGAATTTGGGGTCTGTGCAATGCATTTTTTAAAAAAAACCCTCACCCGTGGGCATGTTTATTGATTTGAGAGAGAGGGAAGGAAGGGAGAAAGAGGGAGGGAAACATCAGTGTGAGAAACATCGATCAGTTACCTCTCAAATGTGTCTGGATGGGAGACCGAGCCTGCAGCCTAGGCATGTGCCCTGACTGGTATTTGAACCCACGACTTTCTGGTTTATGGCATGATGCTCCAGCCAACTGAGCCACACCGGCCAGGGCTGTGCAATGCATTTTGATTTTTTTAAGCTACTGTTGTAGAAGAGAAAAAGGAGACCCAACCGCGACCCGAGGACTTCCAAAATGCCCCCGCCCCTTCTCAGCACGGCTCCTCCTCTTGCCACCTGCTCTCTTTCTTGGTCTCTTCCCATCTTGAATCTTTCTAACTGTGCGTGTCTGCAGTGTTTTCAGCTCTTGTCCCCAACGACCCAAAGTTGAAGGTCCCGGGACGTTCAATGGAGTTGTTTATGAAGGTGAGAAACTCAGAGCATCCCCTGCTCCTCAGCAGGAATCCGCCACGTGCGTAACGGCGGAAATGAAGTCATCAAAGCGCTGTGAGTGCTACTCAAGGGCGTGTTCGCTGTGTGCTGGGAAGCACGGAGCCGACCGTGGAGGCCACGTGGGACGCAGCACGCGGGTGCGGCGAGAAACCGCGGGTGCGGCAAGTACGGAGACCCGGCCTCCCTGCTGGGGGCAGCCGCCGCCCACCTCCGGCTGATTTTGCCCTGTGACTACACGGGTCAGGTGTCTCCCCATTGTCCCGCTTTTTCCAGAAGCCAGAAATCTGCCTTTGAACATGAAGTCTCCGGAATCCAAAATTTTGGCAACTGGGTAGATCCGAAGAACATTACTTGGACTAAACCAAACACGTCTGCAGCTGGATCCTGCCGGAAGCTGCTGATTTCCGAGGGCGAGCCACATCAGCTCTGATGGCGACGCTGGTGATGGCGATGCCGACAGCGATCTTGTTGCAGAACTTTGGTGTCTCAGGCCTGTTGCAAGTGCTTTCTAAACATGAACTCACTTATTCCTCAAGGCCGCCCTCTCAGGTAGATATTATGATCATCCTCTTTGTGCAGATGAGGACAGGCACAGAGAGGTGGAGTTACCTGCCTCAGGTCACACACAGCTAGTAAGTGAGGAGCCAAGATCCACACCCCGGGGTCTGGCCCTAGAGCCCACACACCCTCTTCTGCCTCCTCCACAGGCCCGGCTCTCGATGCAGGATGGCTTGATTTTTGTTTAAACACAGGCACCAGGTCTGGCTGGAGATACCCAAGTATGCTGACTGCTTATTTTATCTTTGGGTGATTTTTTTAGGAAAAAATCTGCATTGAACCATTTTTGTACACTGAACATAAACAGTGCAACAATGAAATAATCAAGGTCAAAGAAGGCCAAAGGGCCTCATTGTCTTCTTTCTCAGCCCTGTTGCCATGGAGTCTCCATTCCCATGCCTCTCCCCAGCTATCCCTGAAGCAGTGTGGCCACTTGGTTTGGGACATCCCCGGAGGTGTGCATCTCCATTCAGGCCGAGGGCTCTGTCTGGCTCTCGCTGTACCAGGACCTGGAGTGGAAAACCAGCCTCGTTGTAGGATGTTTGTCTTCAAGGGGCCTTGGTCTTGGGCTGGGTTTCCCAGAAGAAGACCTTGAGGACGGATTTATGAGGTCTGTCCAGAAGGTATTACGTAATATGAAAAAACAGAGACATTTATGGAAGAAGATACAAGAAACATTGTATACAGGACAATGATGCCTCAGTCCCCTTCAAAGTAGGCACCTTGGGACCTCACACAGTTCTCCCAATCTCCATCAGCTGCCCCGTCTTATTTTCCTGAATCTCATTGAAATCTCTTCCCTTTCAAATGTGACTTTAGTTTTGGGAAAAGCCAGAATTTGCAAGTCACCAAATCTGGGCTGTAGAGGGGCTGAGTCACCTGGGTGATTTGAAGTTTCTCCAGAAAACTCTGCACGAACCTGATGTGTGAGCAGGCACATTGTCGTGATGAAGCTGCCAATCACCAGTTGCCCATAGCTGTGGCCTTTTGAATCATCTGAATAGTTTCCATGGAGGAGTGTTCAAACTTAACGCAAAATCTGATGCAGATTCATTGTTCTACTTGCTCAGTCGTTTCGAATGCAATGGCATCTACCACCCCCACTGATCAGTACAATGAAGTTGTCATTGTTCACGCATGCTCATTCCAGTCCACCCTCCTTGGTTGCCGGGTTACATTGATGTTGCACAAACCATTCTCATTATATTAACAATGGCTGGACTCTTCTTGGACAAACCTTGTATGTGTCCCATGGGACATGAGAAGGGAGCTGGGGAGGCAGGACAGGGAGGGCAAGGAGGCACAATTTCAGTCACATCCTGTCCTCTGGAGAGTAGCCTGGGACTGATCCTGTGGGCGTGGCCTGGAGGGTGTCACCTCCCAGAATTACCCATGCCTGGGAAAGGGCGCTGGCTTCACATGCATGCACCCGGCAGCCATCAGTGAAGGGCTGCCTGGGAGAAATGCCCAGGCATCTCTGGCCCTTTGCAAATGCCAGCAGATAGTTGCCAGCAGCCCTCTGTCTGAGGCCGGGGACCCCTGGGGGAGGTGAATACCCAGAGGTCCTATCTTCCAGGGCAGACTTGGTTTAAGGTGGGGAACACTGGGATGGGATGTCCCAGAAAGAGTGCTCTCAAAATCCAGGATTGACCTGGGGCTTGTTCTTCCCCAGGTTGCCTCGGGCCAGGCTCTCAGCCTCTCTGAGCCCTGGTCTTCTCATTTGAGAAATGGAGGCAAAGATCTGTCCCCACACCCAGGGCTTGTAAACTGTAAAATAATACACACTGTAATTGACTTTTCTCCGGGTTGGGGATTGATTTATGTCACGTCTTTCTCTGCATTTTAAATCAAATGGGACTGGGTACTGTATTAGTCAGCTATAACAAAATATCACAGACTCGGGGGCTGAAAGAGCAGACTTGTATTTACTCACAGTTGTGGAGACAGAAGTTCAAGGTCAAGGGCCCAACAGGGCTGCTTTCCGGTGAGGCCTCTCTCCTTGGTTTGCAGATGGCACCTCCTGTCCTCGACATGGTCTTTCCTCTGGGCACATATCAGAGGACAGTGTTCAGGAGAACTTTTTCTTTTTACGAGGACGCCAGTCCTATCTGATTAGGGCTCTCCCCTTCTGACCTCATTTTACCTTAATTACCTCCTCCAGGGTCCTACCTCCAAATACAGTCATGTGGGGGTTATGGCTTCAACACATGAATTTGAGGGGACAGAATTCATCCCACATCACGTATATGAAATGCTTGCACACCATATAGCAGATGCTCCCAAAATGTTAATTTCTCCCCCTTGCCCCTTCTTCCCTCACCCTCCCTCCCTTCTCTTCCTCCTAATGTGTATTACATTCTAGACCCTGTTCTGGGCTGGGGAAAAGGTGGTATGTAAGACAGACCCAGTTCCAGCCCACATTTGCTCTGAACATATCTGACCCCTCCCCTGTGGTGAAGCAAATTCACAAAGTTCAGGATTGGGCCTGAGATCTCTAAAATGCAGCATTTGAAATAAGAGCCGGTATTCGCAGGCCTACAGCCAGGGAGGCCCCAGAATGTGCTTAAATTTAAAAAAAAAATAGTGCCTAACTTGAAAATATGACTTCACTTCAAAATGCCTATTTCCAGCTGCCCTTGAAATAATTAGCTGAGCCGGCAGCCCTGGGCCTGCGTTCTTGGGAGGCCTTCGCTGGCTCGAGCTGAATGGCTGCCAAGCCACCCCTGGGGAGACAGGGAGAGTGGTTTCCGGTTCATTCCACTCCCTGCCTGGTCTGGCTCAGTAATTATTACCTGCCTGTCTCCTGTAGGTATTAGGATTTGCAACTGCTGGTTTAAATAAATATGACTCTGATTGAAGAGCCTGACTTTGGGCCCTGACTTTTCCCGGATGGAGAATGGGGTTGGTAGAGTTTTGTTTGCTCTTCTTTTTCCATCGAATGTGGGGTGCGACTTGGGGTGAAGTTGGGGTCTGGTGGGAACTGGGAACCAATATTGTGGGAGGCTGGTTGCGTGGATGGCCCCAGTTCATGTCCTCCCTGTATCCATGCCCTTTGTCCTGTAACTCCTAGCCCCTCCTAATCTGGGCTCCACCATGTGACTTTCTCTGGCCAATAGGATAGTAGCAAGCAATGCAAGCAGAGGCTGGGAAAAGTGCTCGCCTATTTCTACTTGCTCTCTTGGACTTCAGCAGTCACCGTGAGGATGTGCCTGGGTTGGCCAGAAAGCTTGTCCAGACCCAACATGAGAGACACAGGCATGTGGGAGAGAGCCTGGCCGACTCTCAGACATGTGAGCTCAGCAGAGGCTGGAAGACCTGCTGGCCAACCTGCAGACTTGTGAGAAGTAATAAAAATAGTAGTTGTTTTAAGTCATTGAGTTTTGGGGTCATTTGTTACACAGCATTGTTGTAGCAGTGGGTAACTGATACATTTACATTCTATACAGACTCCCTTCCACCTTCCTTCCCGGTCTTCCTCCCTCCCTCTTCAACTGATATTCATTAAGCATCTACTAGGTGTCATGGATACAATGCTGAACAGAACTAATATGGTCCTTGTCCTTTGGCTGTTTACAACATTGCTCTATTTCTATCACTCACCTTGAAAGACTAAACTTCAACAAGAAGGTACCTTTCGTGGTTAGAACAACCCATTCTGCTCTAGGCTGGCGTGAGATGGGTTTCCTTCCCACAGAGTGCTTTGTTATAATTTCTCTCTTTCCCGTTTTAATTGTTTCAGCAGCCACTGCAAAGACCACCACTGCTGGAAACTCTTCTTCCCAGAACAGAAATCCTTGTGAAAGTGTGTGCAAGAGGGTGTTCTTAAGTAATTTATGTAAAGGGTGAGTGATCCCTTGTATGTTATTATAAGGTAGGGAGAGTTTTATGTACTGTGAAGTTTGATGTATTGTGATAAATTATGCTTTGGTCTCAGGTCTATGCAGAAAAGCGCAGTGTTTCTCAGAGTTCTGGGAAATATACCATAAATAAAATTGGTGGCTTATTTCTTGGCTGGTGATTTTCTCTAATAATGTAAAGAGATGTCAACACCCATTTCTTACGGGCAAAATATGAGGTTCTCGCCACAGAGGGAGTGGCCAGAACTTGCTGGGTTCATCAGACCCTTGAAGGAGAGGTGGCCACTCTAGAGCCTGTGTCCCGGTCAGACGGTGGTCCCCCGGCTTCCAGCTGGCCCACCTGAGGTCGGGTGATTCAGGGAAGTTGGCACCAGGTGACCATAGGCTCGTCCCACCGCCTCCTTCCCTTTGGGTGTCATCACCAAAGATGTGTCAGCTCTGCAAATGCCTCTGTGGACCCGGAGAGGCCAGTCACGGTCCCACTCCCAGCCTCAGTTTCCCCATCTGTTAAGTTACCCAATGGTAACTCACAGCCTCTTTAGCTGCACAGCTCTCCCAAAAAGCCTGGTGTCATTCCTTCTCTGGGCTCACACTTTTGTTAGCACGCCGTGGAGACAGAAGACAGTGAGGAACGGGTCCCCGATGGGGCGTTTCAGACAGTGTGATGGGGTGGGGAAGGCGTGTTTGAGGGCTGCTGCTCGATGCGCCTCCAGTGACATGAGGTGGCTGACGCCGTCATTGCTCACACGCAGAGGAAGGAACTCTGAACCGGCCACGGGTCCTGGTTTGGGCCTGTATTGTGTGGCCTTGGCAGTGAAGTCCACTCTCTCAGCCTCAGTTTAACCCTCTGATATTGTAGTGGCTCTCCCAGGTCTGGCGTTCTGGAACCGACCGAAGCCAGTAACAGCCTTGCCTGTGTGTGTGAGTGTGAGAGGGGATTTTCGTCTCGTCTTGGGGGTAGAATCCAGAGTGTGAATAAGGATTGTTTTGATTGAAAGCCTTAAAAACTGAGTTCAAATTGGCTGAACCAAGGTAATTTGCTGGCTGAAAAACCTGACAAGCACTGACTTCAGGCATGGCTGGATCCAGGTGTCCTTTAACTTTTCAGCTTAGTGACCCTGAGAGAAAGGGAGAACCTTTTCCTCAGGTGTTCTAGCAAAAGTCCCATGACTGAATTTCACTGGCTTAACTTCAGTTATAGGCCCACCCCTGAGCCACTCTGATTGGTCAGACTTGGGTCATGTCCTCACCTTGGAGCTGGGGGCAAGGTCAGCCCCATCTAAAACCACCAACAGAGAGAGGCCAAGGTTCCCCAGAGGACGATGAGGCCCTGAAGGCAGACGAATGGGGAATGGGCGCTGAGCAGCGGGCCCACCGCCAGGGCCAGGCTGGGATCCTCTAGTCAGAAACTTTGTATTTTTTCTTCAGCAAGCCCTGACTGGATGTGAGAGCTAGAGGAAAGTTGCGGTACTAGGCTGCTCAACCCCGTCCCCACCAAGCCTGCTTTTCACAGATGAGAAAACTGAGGCTCAAGGAGATGAGGCCATCGACCCACAGTCCTTGAGTGTGAAACACACAACTGTCACAGCCTTAGAGGGCGGGTGGCCCCCATTCCAGCTGATCTCAGTATCTTTGTGTCTCCCCCCCAACACCCCCTGGGAGGGTCCTCACTCAACATTGGCCCTTCCAAGCAAGCAGCACCCCAGCATAGGTCGCCTGCTGCCCCTTACTCACTTGTGGCCTGGAGATCAGCAGCCTTAGTGTGCGCCGAGCTGGGTAGAAATGCTGAATTCCAGGCCCCGCCCCAGACTTGCTGAATCGGGGCTGCATGTGCACAAGGGTGACACTGGCGTGTGAGAAGTGCTGGTCTGCGCCACGGAGCCCGGGTTTCCAGGGGTCCGAGAGGGGCTCCACTCTCGCATATGGGCTCCAGTCAACCCGGAAAGGGCTGTCTCTTCCTATAACCTTGCAGAAGAGGAGGATGTTGTAGATAGTTGCTGATTATAGAATGCTCTAGAAGGTCTTCTTTGAACCTGACCTGGCTCCTTCCTGCTGCTGCCTAGGCACAGTTGCTGTCCTACTGGCCTTCCCAGCATCGCCACCAATGGTGTGGGAGGGGACCAGGGGTTCCCGAGATCTGGAGTCAGGTCCTGGAGCTTCTGCGGCCTGCGTGAGTCGGCCAGTTCCCTCTCTGGTCTTTGCTCTCCCCTTCCACCAACGAAGTGAGCAATCCTTGCTTTGCTCTTCTCCTGGACACAGCAGAAGGGTCAAGGGAGGTCAAGGACATGGATGTGGATGAAAAGCCTGATGGGCCGTGCAGATCCACGGTCACGTGCCTTTACCCTGTAGTGTGGGCGAAGTTGCTTCTGCGGGTCTCCTCTCTCTCTTCCTCTCTGCACCGGACTCACCGGCAGCCTGGCCGGGTGCATGTCACTGTTACTGATATGGCCGCAAAGAGTGCCGGCCATTAGGAAGAGCTCTGCCGAGCGTGAATCACAAAGCTCAAGTCACATGTTGTGGGGGCCAAACGTGGCTTCTGTCCTGGGCCTGGGAACCACTTCTGGGAAGCAGGAAGCCACCTGGCATTTCATCACACGTTTATGGCTGTCGGTTTGGGGAGGAGTGAGTTTACAAGGCCCTGCAGGCTGAGCCCTGGGAAATTAAATTTCTTGCATTTTGACTCAGTCCTCATCATGCCGCCAGCCACAGGATTTATGGGGCGGTAGAGTGTTGAGCACATTGCAGGCTGGACGCCTCGCTTCTGGCTTCCAGCACCCCGTGTCCTTGATGAGCAGCGTCCTCCAGGAGCCCAGGGCTCCGCTGTCTGCTTGGGTAAGTAGGGCTCGGAGCCACCTGAACCTGGAAGAGGCGGGGGGGACTCCTTCCTAGAGTGTCCGGAGTACGAAGGGCCCTCCTGACACCTGGATTCTGGACGCCTGCCCTCAGGAATAGTGAGAGTGAGTTTCTGTTGTTCGAAGCAGGGGGAGTGGCAGGGCCTCATGGGCACTTAGCTCTCTCAGGGTGGCCTGAACACTAATCATGGGGGCTGGAGCGCAGGGGTGGTACCGAGCTGTGTGTCCAGGCCCTGCTGGACACAGCAGGGGATGCAAAGAAATCAGGGCTTGGTGCCAACTCCAGAGACACTGTGGTCTCGCTGGGAGACAAGACTTAACTTCGCCAGAGTTCAGAGTTGAGGCCTAAATAGTGGGCAGAGATTCTGAGATGACTAAGATCCTAGAAAGCTGAGGACATCAAGTCAAGGAGAGCTTCCTAGAGGAGGTGGCTCTGAAGGGTGGGCAGTGGTGGGCTTGCAGAGAAACGGGAAAGACAACAGGAGCTGAAGCAACCTCCAAACATTAAAAAGAAACACTCTTCATAATATCAAGCATCTATTACATGTACCTTTTCTCTCCCATTCGATCCTCAAACAACCTTATTTCTATTCCCATCTTATAGATGGGGAGACTGAGGCTCAGCTAAGTCACACGCAGGTGTTAACTGGTGGAACTGGGATTGGTGCCCACCTGGGTAATGCTGTGTCTTTCCACTCCTGTCCTCTTGCTGCTCCAGAGACGAAGTCAGAGCTTCTAGGTCCTGGCTTCTGCTTAGGCTGCCTACAAAAAAAAAAAAAAAAAAAAAAAAAGAGCCACCTTTTAAATCCCCTCCTTCCTGACCAGGGAAAGTGCCCGTGGGGCGTGAAAGTAGGCACTGGCCAGGCCAGGAAAAGGTTTCTCCTGCCTGGTTACCAGATGAGTCCGCTACTGGTGTGAAATTTTCATTCAACAATACAAAAATAGGGGTGCCTATCCCCCTATGCAACAAACACAGCCTTTTCTCACTTCGAAGAACCATAAATTAAAACCTCAAATTAATCAGCACTTAGCATGCACTGTTTTCCCGTTATGGGGCAGCTGACCCAGGGCAGTGGGAGCAAACCGTGCGCCAGATCACGCAAGCACTGTGGCGCGCCTGTGTCTCTCTTTCCTCCTGACATAAACTGCTTAAAGGCGGTTGACAGAAATGGTAATTTGTCCCCCTCAGAGATTCCGCAGCCTCCTGACCTTTGTACCAACCTGGCCCAGGAGGCTGTGGTGGTTGAATCCTGCAAGTGGGGAGATGGAACGGATGTCCTACTGTGAGCAAGAAGTAAACCCTTGCCCCAGCTGGGTGGCTCAGTCGATTGGAGCATTGTCCTGTACATCAAAAGGCCGTGGGTTCGATTCCCAGTCAGGGCACATTCCTAAGTTGTAAATTTGATCCCCAGTCAGGCACATATGGGAGGCAAGCAATTGATCTTTCTCTCTCACATGGATGTTTCTCTCTCTCTGAAATTAATCCACATATCTCTGGCTGGGGATTAGAAAACATTTTTTTTTTTAAAGAAATAAACCCTGATTGTTAGAAGTAATGAACATTTTGGGGTTGATTGTTACTGCACCAGAACGTGGCCAGTCCCGCTTGCTAGTTACGCTGGGTGACAGGGAGCCGGGGGCAGGAAGCCAGCAAGGAGACCCTGGAGAAAGCCGTGTCCTTCCCAAGCTGAGGGATGCTGGTGGTTGGGCTGGAGGAGCCGTGTGGAGGTGGGAGGGAGCAGTGGAGTCAGTGACGTGCTGGCGCTCAGTAAAGAGGCCATGACTTGCACACGGACACGAAAGCTCAGGGAAAGAATCAGGTATGCTGAGCTTACCTGTGTCTCTTCACCTGAACCGCTGTCGGACCACGAATTGGGCTGGAAGTTCCTCCCACAATCTCGTATTGGAGAGTACCTGCTGTTCATCATCTCTCAAGAAATGATCTGTGTTTGCGTTTTTCAAACAGAGCAAAGGAGCATTCACTCCAGAGAGGCGCAGGGCCGAGGTCGACCCCTCCCGTGGCCAAGGCGCTCTCCGCTGCTCACACCGTCCCTTATAACCGAACACGGCAGGCGCCGATCAGCTGGCCTCGCAGTGGGCGTTAGGGAAATCGCCTTTGGCTTCATTATAGTCCTTGGCTGTCCCTGAAGAGGTGAGAAAATAGACCCCAATCCCTCGGGCTTTGGGCCTCCCCGCCCCCACTCCCATGCGCACGCACCTGGCCTAAGCCCTTGTTCTGTTGGAAGACAGCTGTCCGGAGCAGCTGGGGTGACGCTGGGGTGACAATGGTCGGCTGGGAAACTCTTGTCACAGGCAGGGCTGTGTCAGGGGACAGGAAGAGAGACGCAGTTGAGCACTGTCTGCTTTCAGTGATGCGACTGGGTATCTTTGTAAAGGACCCACATGGTTTCCAGGCGGTGAGGGTGAGAGGAGCCCTGCGGATAATCCTGGGACCACAGGGCAAGGGTCGCGTGGCAAAGGCAGGTCAGCCTGGGATGTGTGATTCACTGCTCCCGCGGGCTGCCTTACTGTGGAAAGCTCAGAAGCTGGGTGCAGGTGCCCCGTCCGGCGGGATGTGCCCCAGCGTTGGTCCCAGTGTGCATGCCTGTGCCGTGCAGCGTGGTAGCCGCTTGTCACGTGTGGCTCTTTACCGTCATATCAACTAAAATGCAATGATATGAAACATTCAGCCCCTCAGCCACACTAGCCACGTTTTAAGTGCTCAGTAGCTACATGTGGCTGGTGGCTGGCTGCTGTGCTGGGCAGCGCAGGCTGGGACCTCCCAGGAAGGTCTGTTGGATGGTGCTGGTGCCGACCGCTGGGGGGACTTCAAGTGGAAGAGATTCAAACAAAAAGGGGACCTTTACTGGCTCTAGCGTAAGGCATCTGTATGCCCCCACCTCTGTCTCCCCGATCTCATTTACTCCCGGAGCCCCCACCTTCGGCTTGGAGCATGGACCCCCTGAGGCTGCTCTGCAGTGGCTAGTTTTATTCAATAGTAGTTGAGCGGCTGAGCTGTGGAGTTAATCGGCAAACTCTGACAAGAAACTGATTGAGGGGCGCTCCCCGGTGGGCGAAGGCAGCATGAAATCCAGGCCCTGCCCACCTGCCCTGAGCAGCCAGAGAAAGACCCCGGCAGGAGGGTGGGAGCTGGCAGAGCAATTGGGGGTTAGACCAGGCCCCCGGCCTGGCATGTGCAGAGGGATGAGGAGGGCACCCAGAGTGCTTGCTCCGAGCAGCAGGAGAGTTGGGGGGACACTGGCCTTGCCACTTACTAGATCTTTGGCCCCCATGTTTTCTCTTCTCGCCCCATTTATTTTCTCTCCACAGTTAAGGAGTCCCTGTAAAACACAAACCAGGCCCTGGCCAGTGTGGCTCAGTTGGTTGGGCGTCATCTCGCAGGCCAGGGGTGGTGGGTTTGGTCCGTGGTCAGGGTACAGGCCTAGGTTGTGGGTTTGGCCCCTGGTCAGGGCACCTATGAAAGACGACCAATTAATGCTTCTCTTCCTCTTTCTCTTTCCCTTCCCCTCCCTCTGAAGTCAATGGGCATGTCCTTGGGCACAGATTAAAAAAAAAAGAACCAGATTCTCCTGTTTTAATCCTACTCATGATTTCCCATTGATTTAGAATCAGATCCAAATCCTGCTAAGCCCCATCAAAGCCCAGGGTCCTGGCTCAGCCCCGACATCATCTTCCTTCACAGCCTCTTGTTTGTGCCTTCCTGGCTCTCACACCGCCTGCAGCTGTCTCGGTTCTTGTTCGCTTTCCTGGTACTGCCGAAAGCCCCCTCCCTGCCCCAAGACTGGAAACTCCGCGGGCGTGGGGCACACTTACTGGTGCCTCACTGTATGCCCAGTGCCTGCATGGTCCCCCGAGATGCGATAAAGCCTCGTAGAAGAGCAGAAGTAACGGCCTTGGGCACGATGCTTGACCTCTTTGACCCCCAGTGTCCTCATCTGTAAGATGGGAGTACATTAGAAATACTTTGAGAGGTTCGTTGTGGGGTAGACATGTCATTATGAAAAGTGCACCGCACACAGGAGGCACTCCAGTTGGTAGTTATTGTTATTATTATGGAATAGTTGCAAGTTCAATACAAGTTAACTTTTTTTCCTGAGTCATTTTGAAGAAAGTGGTCAGCCTGATGCCTCGTGACCCCAGGTTTTAGTGCAGCTGGCTCTCTGTATCCATGGGTTCAGCCAGCCGTGAATCAGAAATACTTGGAAGAAGTGTTACGTGGCTGCTGACGTGTACTACGCAGTCAGGCTTACGTGGTTGCCTGTGTAGTGAACATGTACAGACGTTTCCTCCTTGTCCTTATTTCCTAGACAATATGGTATAACGACTGTCCATGTGCTGTTTCATTGTATCAGCTGTTATAAGGAGTCTGGAAGTGATGTAAAGTGTACGGGAGGGTGTACGTAGGTTATATGCAAACACTGCGCTATTTTATAAGGGATTTAGGCATCCACGAACTTTGGTATCCACGGGGGTCCTGGAATCAGTCCTCCGTGGATACCCAGGGACACCCGGAGAGTCGATTTCCGTAAAACAAAAAGGCTCCCAGATGATCACAACCGAGCCATTCGGATCGGGACATTAGCTCTGACGCACCACCACCGTCTAGCCCGCAGGCCCCAGTGAAGGCCCGCCCTTCGTCCCAACGGTGTCCTCTGCGGTGGGAAGGGCCAGTTCAGGGTCGCCTGTTGCATGTAGTTGTCCTGTCTCCGAGTATCCCTCAGTCTGGGACATTCCTTAGTCCTTCTTTGACTCTCATCACCGGGACACTTTTGACGGGGACCGGCTAGTTACTTTGCAGAATGTCCCTCAGCTTGGGGTTGTCTAATGTTTCCTCGTGATTACGTTTGAACTGTGCGTCCTTGGCAGGAATTGACCAGGACTGAGGCTGTGTCCCCACTGAATCCCGTCAGGTGACACATAATTACCCCATTGCTGGTGATGGTCACTTTGGTCATGTGATGGAGGTGGTTCTGCCAAGCATTCTACCACGAAGTTCCTCTTTTTCTCTTCATAAAATACTTTGTGAGTAAGCTCTTTTGTGGGAGGTTGCTTTGAAACTATTAAGTATTATCATCAAACATTTACTTTCGTTGTGCATTTCTTCACAGCAGCATGATCTCATTCTTTGCTATTTTATTTAGTGGGTTATAATCCATTACCATCACCATTGATTTCGATGCTCAGATCGCCACATGGTTGGCCAGCGGGAGCCCTTCGCACTGCCTGCTGTGTCCCTTGCTCTGGCCCCGTGGTACTGTGAGCACTTCCTCGCTTTCTGGCACCAAATGTTCCAGGCTCGTCTTGTACCGCCCCCGCGCCAGCCCGGATTCAGCCATTTCTCAGAGGATCCCTGACTCAGTCTAGTGGAGGATGCCTAGAAAAGAAGGTCTGGGTGTGAGCCGTGTTTATTCCTATTGGAGTATCACAGCTCTGAGGGCCCCTGATGGACAGAGCTGGGGCATGTGTGTGCATGCATGTGCATGTATGCATGCACACACACCGGTACACATGTTCACATCTGTACTTATTTCTAGATTTTTTTCTGTATGATGAAAACCACGATACCTCTGATTCTCATCCATCACCACAGAGCTCCTCCTGGTTTTCTTCCTTTCCTCTTCAAAAGATTTTCTTTATTTGTTTTTGGAAAGAGGGGAAGGGAGGGAGAGAGAGAGAATCATTGTTTCAGTTGCCTCTTACATGCGCCCCAACAGGGATCTGGCCTGGAACCCAGGCATGTGCCCTGACTGGGAATTGAACCCATGGCCCCTTCACTTTGCAGGCCGACACTTGATCAGCTGAGCCACACCATCAGGGCTATTTTCTTTCTTTTCATATTTGTAACTCCCTTCTCCGATGGCGAGAAATATGGCCGCCGTCACTCTCAGTATATTTAATTGTTTGATCAGTGAAACAATCCCCCTGTTACTACTGTCATTTCTGTCTTGCATGGACGCCCAGGTCACCCTGCCTGTGCTCTTGTCCCATCTTGGCAGTGCCCCTGTGTGGGCTCTGATGGCAGTCATTACTGTTTTGTTGTTGTTGTTATTATCTCTGGTAGGTTGGGGGGCTTGGAGGGAGGGGTGCTGCCCTCACCCAGACCACCTGCTTTTATCTAGCCGATCCTGGAGGCTCACGGGCTCATTTTTATATTCATAAGATACTTCTCTCCAGCCCCCTTGAAGAGGTCAAAGCAATTAAAAACTCTTAATTATGACCCACCGTTCAGCAACTGATGGCTGATTTTGAGTGCTGTGCCTCATCCTCTTTCACACTCCTGCCTCCCCCGGCAGAAATCTAAGGGAGGGGGAGTGAGCCGCAGCTGACGTGATCCCCCCACTCACGTTCTATAAAGAGGAAAATCAGCCTCTCTAATAATCATGAATATTAATGTATAGACAATTTCACTCAATTACAGTGATCTGTAATTTTGCCTCAGAGCTTTGTGGAGGCCATTTCAATGAGCACCGAGTGGAGTTGGGTGCTTTTCAAAGTTTGTGGGTTTGGCTTAACTCCCTCACCTCCGTCACTGGTTTCCTGGTAGGATGGACCTTGAGTTCTTCCCAGACCAACTCGTTCAGTGCTCAGAGGATACGCCTGTTCTGCTTTCAGGACCCAGGACATAGCATTGTCATGGCCAGTTTGAGATTCTGCCCAGTTCACAGTGATTTCCTATTTCCTGAAAGTTCCACCCTGCACCCCCCTGCCCCGTTCCTCTGATGCACGTAGGCCTGGCATGCTACTCAGTGGCCACAGTTGTTGAGTGAAGTTCCTTTCTTCCTGGCCAGAGCTGACTGGCCAAAGGGGGAGACCCTAGCCCCAGATGAGCCAATTAGAGACTCTTCTCTGGGAATCTGGGGTTGGGACTAGGCGGGACCCGTGTCAGAGGGATGCCTTTGAGCAGAACTGTAAAACTCAGGAGCTGTAGGCTGCTGTCTTATCTGCTGTCTCGTATACTGGGTGGCCCGTGTGCAGAGAGGGAAACAGGCTGAGGGGCAGACATGCACAGGGAGCAGGTGTCCTGAGGGCCATCTGCTTGCTTGTCCGGGTCTCTCCTGAGTCCTGCCTTGTCCTCGCCCTGGGCTCCTTGGAACATTTCTGCATCCTTATACCAGAGTCTCCTTTTAGAAGGCTGCTGCAACTTGCCTCCAGAGAGTCCCAATGAACCGAGAGTCAACGGACGAGCCTCTGTTCTTATTTCTGAGACCTGAGCGTGTGTTCCTGCCAATCCTCGCTGCTCACAGCAGCACTGTCTTACCCAGAGGAAAGACCCAGGCAGGCCAGGGAAGGGAGTCCCAGCTTCCAGCTCTCACATTCTATTTCTACCTACACATGGAGAACTCTGCCTTAAAAAGAACAAGATCGGCCCAGTGGAGAGAATCCCTCAGGAGGTTTGGTAGCTTTGATGACAAACAGCAGGTTGCCTGACATGTTATTTTGCAGCCAGTTGTTTGGGGCTCTTGATGACACAGCTGCCGTGTGTCGTTGGCTTTCTTTGCTGTTTCCTAACAGATCCTGTCACCCTCCATCCCCTCACCCTGCTGTATTCTTCTTAGCACTCATCACTGCCTAATATTGTAACACCTGTTTGTTTGTTCACTGTTCACCGATTGCCCCCGTAGGTACAACAGGGACCTCATCTATTTTGTTCACTGCTGTACTCTAGTATCTACAGTAGGGCTCGACACACACCAGGCGGCCAGCAAATGTTTGCAGAATGAATGAAGGAATTGAACCTTTCTTCGGTAATCCCCAAGCAGAGGCTCTGGCTAGTAACCAAAAACATCACAGGGGCCTGAATGTCCTTTTGCTTAACCTACATCCTAGTGTACAGAGGCCAGTCATAAGGACAAGTGCCTTTTCCTGGGTGTATCCAGAGAATGTGGCTTGGGGCTCAACCTTTAGATTGAGCTCGCCTGGGTTTGAATCCCAGCTCTGCCACACTAGCTGTATACCCTGTGGGCAATTTACTCAACCTGTCCCAGCTGCATTTCTTCATCTTTGAATTAAGGGCGATAATAGTTTCTACTGTACCTGATTATTGTGCAAACTCAATGAGCCAATAAATGTCAGTTTCTTAGCTAATAAGTGTCAATTTCTTAGTCCTGTAACTGGCATATGGTACTTGCTCCAGAAATGTGAGTTTTTATTTTAGTTCCGCTAAGAGACATCATTCTGTTTTGTTGAGCAGCACTGCCTCATTCATTCTTTCATTAGCACACACATTGATTAGTTAATTCAGCCAACATACATTGAGTATCTGTGTGTGTTGCACCCCAGGGTTGTGAATATGGTGGTAAGATGATTTGCTTCTCCCAGGAAGAACTGGCCTCGCAGGAGAGAACTCTCAGAATGATGACTAGGGTGTGGTTACCTCGCTCACTCTCCAGGACACCAGCAGAGGTCCTTAGGGTAGGATTTGGAGGCAGGACCCAGAACAGTGCTGGGTGGTTTCGACAAACCTTGGAGTTGGAGACATGGGGTTCTGGGTCCAACTTTGTCTTTAAACCTGGGAAATACAGGTACTAGCCCACTTTCCCACCTGAAAAGTGTGGGTGTAATACGAGATCCTTTAGCCTCCAGACTGGAGGTGCATCGGAATTATTTGGAGTAATGGGTCCCTGTACGCACCAGGGTTCTGCCCTGCAGAGAACAAGTCAGATGTCGGAAGGAATGGTGCTCCAGAACACACTTCAACGAGCACCTGTGAGCTAAATGATACTTGAAATTCCCTCTCTGTGGTTCAGGCACCCTTAAATACAGCACAGTCCCCGCCTTTAGGCCTTGGCCTTCTGTAGAAGTCTGGGAGATGGTGTAGCCTCCCTTGCTCAACCCTTAAGCTCCCCACAGGGAGCTTTCCATGGTCCTGAAGTCAATTCTAGGGCTCTGCAGAAGTCTCCCTTCCCTTGTTGGCATCTTTTGAGTGGCTGTTTCTTTACAAAGGGAGAAAAAAAAAAAATCATCTGTAAGGTCTCTCTCACCTGCCCTGAAGTTGTTCCAGCCTTTCCTCTGCTTGGTGAAAGAAGAAAACTGTGTTCTTATTTCCACGCCAAGTTGCCGGTGAGCTGGTTTCCATGACAGCAGAGAGAGGGAATAAAAGCCAGGCTCTCACCTACAGAGGAATTAAAGCTGCCCTCTTGGAAAACAAACAATGATTGCAGGAGAGTGCTGGAAATTGTGGAGTGTTGGTTTTCAATTCATCCAGCCACATAATATGGGGCTCCACAAAGGAGAAGGTGTGGGAGGCACTGAGGGGGAGGGTGGTTTTGTAAGGCCTTTCATGGGGAGAGGGATACATAGCAATGACAATGGCAATGATGATATCTCACAAGTCCACTGTACTTTAAATTTTTGGACAGCCACTCGAGACCCTCAATATACCCTATGTATTTTACTCAGACAGAAATGGGGACCTCAAGTGGAAAAGTGATTTATTCCCTACTTTCACAGTCTCTTTAGTGCTTGGGGCTTCTCATACTTGGCCACAACTTCTCTGAGCACTGGCACACCTCTTCTCCTTCTTCTCCAAATCCACTAGTTCCCTGTCCCATTCCCTCCCACCCCTGATTTTTGATGCACTTGAGAAGCCAGTCTTAGCTAGAGACCAATAGTGAATAGGACTATTCTCTCAGATCAAGTTTATTTCTGGAGGCAATATCCTAATCTAAACCAATGACTGTATTGGACAAAGAACTGAAACTTTGCCAGATGAGGAAGGAAAAAAATTGAATACAGGTACAATTCCCCATTCTGCTTCCATGGAGGGTTGCTCTCACATAACCTGGGTGGACTAGTTTCATGTTCTGTATATTCCCAGGACAATGCTATGGTAGGAGCTATTATTGTCCACACTTTACAGGTGAGGAACATGAGGCCCAGAGAGGCTAAGGAGCTTGTCCAAGTTCACACTGCTAGGAAGTGCCAGAGCTGGTGTTTGAACCCAGGTCACTGACGCAAGTGTGCTGTTCAACTGGACAAGTCAGGATAGACCCCTCCAGGCGTCTTGCTTCTTGCAGCCAAGGACACCTCTGGGGCTCTGCTTTGGTTAATTTCAAAGTGCTTTCTTTAATCAGGAGGATTTCGGAACATAGAAGGACATCTGGAGAGAAGGGTTTTGAGGTGGGTTCACTTTGGAACAGTTGCCCGCATAGGGTAGGTTGAGTCCTGAGGTGGGTGGCAAATACAAAAGGCTCACAGTCACAGCAAGACTTTATTTCATGCCTTGCCCTTCTGGGAGGGGCTGATGGCATCTTTGGACTTACAGAGGGTTTGGTGGAGCTGTCAGGATGAGATTAAACCTTTGCAGAGACTCCAGTGATTTGGTCTGGGGAAAGAATTAGGCTCATGCGACCATAAGAGGTCAGGATCTGCATGTCTCAGAGAGGAATAGGACCTTAGAAATAGTCAAGCCAGATGTATCACAATGTGGAGCTATAGATATAGATATACAGATATATGGTCTGTCCAGAAAGTATTCAGCCACATACTATGAAAAACAGAGACCTTTCTTGAAGAAGATACTAGATACAAGAAACATTATACATAGGACAATGAAGCCTCAGTCCCCTTCAAAGTAGGCACCTTGGGACCTCACACAGTTCTCTCAATCACCATCAGCCTCCCCATTGTATTTTTCTGAATCTCATCAACAATCTGAAATCTCTTTTCTTTTAAAGGTGATTTTAGTTTTGGGAAAAGCCAGAAGTTGCACGGTACCCATTCTGGGCTGTGGGGGGCTGAGTCACCTGGGTGATTTGATGTTTCGCCAAAAAACTCTGCACGAAATGTGATGCATGAGCAGGTACGTTGTCATGGTGAAGCTCCCAATCAGCAGTTGCCCATAGCTGCGGCTTTCTGAATCATCACAATAGTTTTCACAGAGGAATGTTCAAGTTTAAAGCAAAATTTGATGCGGATTCATTGCTCCAGGTTACCTTGATGTCACGCAAACCATTCTCGTTATATTAGTGATGGTTGGACTTTTTCTGGACAGACCTCGTGCTGTGTTAGTCAGGATAAGTTTTCTAATGCTGCAGTAATAAGTGAACCTAGAAATCTTTGTTACTTATCACAACACAGCCTTATTTCTCCTACACAAATTCTGACGCAGGTCTGACTGTGTGGGATGGTGGCCCTCTGTGCAATGGCTCAAGGACTGAGGCTGCTTTGACTTTTGTCACACTGCCATCTCACTGTGCAGCCTGCAGGCCAGGACTGTGGAGGAATAGAAAATTAAAGGGCTGCATGTGTTGCCAAAAAAAAATGATTATAGACACAGAATTTTAAAATCTTTGTTCTAAACCAGAACTGAGTGGCAAGAAGGAAGGAGAGTGTTCTTTAATTAGGGGCTTGGGACCATCCATCCCCTTTTCTTAGCTTCTCACAACCGCAGACCTTCATTTATCTCTGCACCTAACCCAACTCCACCTCCAGGACTGGCTCTGTGGTCAGCAGGGGCCAAGGTGTCTTGACATCCAAGAAGGGAAGATGAGACTCGAAGACGTTCAATGGGGAGGGAATGTGGGCCACACGGCCTACTCCCCAAGGGCTATTTGAAAAGGATACAGGAATCATATCCTTGGAAGATGTAGTCAGAGACAGAAACACAAAAGCATGCACCCACAAAGGCACACAAATACAGGGGCTGATACACACAAAGACACACAGTTTGCACACACAGGCACACCCACAATGATACAGTAATACTTTCTACCTCTGAGTGTGTGAACAATGTCCCCAAGGCTAGGAGGAGCAGCCAAAAGTTCCCCAAGGTCCTGTGAGGGCTGAGAGTGAGGCCCGGAGCGCATAAATTGGGGGTTGGCAGAAGAATGGGCCCACCCCCCCATTTCTCTTTGCTGGTTGCCATCAACCTCAGCCAGCCTGGGCTGCCCTCATAGCAGCAATCTTGGCTGCCACCTCCCCCAGGTTTATTAGATTTAGGTGCCGCAGTGGTTTGCTTTGTCCCCGGCCAGCAGAGCCTGCCTGACAGGGGCAAATTGACCACCCCAGAGCCTGCAGAATCCATGATGCTTTCTCCTCACCTGGGGGAGAAGGTGGGATTTGGGGACATCAGGCATGGTCGGTTTGACCTGGTGCCCCTCTTCCTTGCAGAACAGGGAAAGGGGTTTCTGGTGTAAGGGGGGACCGACCCTCTCCCCAGCTCAGTGTGGGTGATCTGGCCACCCACATACCCCACAGGTCTGGGGGCAAGGAAATTAAGATAGAATCCAGCTGGTAGACTTCTCTGAGATGCCACTCACCCCACAGCATCCCCAGTGTCAGGAGAAATCCATGTGACAGTGAAAGCACTGACTGTGTACTCAGCCTGCGTCCAACTCTCAGCCCAGCCGCTGAGCAGCTCTGTGACTGTGGGCACTCTGAGCCTCCGTTTCCCCCCACCTGCAGAATGGGTCCAATAATGGTGCATCTCTCATTGGATAGCTCGGGCCCTACCAGGTATGTGGCGTGTAAAGCATTTTAGCCGAGGGCCACAGACAAGAGAAGTGTTCACGATATTACAAGCTTCGAAGAGAAAGTGGCAGATGAATCCCCATCCTTCTCATTGGAGGTTCTGGCCATTCTGAATACACCACAACCAGACTCCATGGGGCTCCAACAACACCCACTACTCACTGTGGGGGTGTTGACAGAGGGTGGGAGCGGCTTCAGAGTCCGCTGGCTTGCTGGTTAGCTGGCTCTCATTCGAGTGTTTGGTGCCGTGGCTGAGGTGTTACCCTGAGGAGGCTGCATAGGCTTCCCTTTCTCTCTCTTCTTCCTTCCACCTCCCCCCTTCCTGTCTTCTCAGATATTTACTGAGCACCTACTATGTACGGGGTGCTTGAACAAAGTTGATCTGGTCCTGGTCCTGGTAGTGTGATTGTGTGGGAAGACAGTCAACCAATAAACAGGTGACCACATTAATTTCAGATTGTAGTAAATTCTTTGAAAGATTAACCCAGCTCATGAGATGGGAGTGACTGGGGGAATTTAGATGAACCCAGGGAGAACTTCTTGGAGGAGGTGACATCTGAGTTGAGACCTGAAGGGGAGAGAAGGAGCCAGTTCTGCAGACACCTGGAGGGCTGAGAATTCCAGGGAGAGAGGACAGCAAGTGCAAAGGCCATGGATGGGGTGGGTGGAGAGCTGGGGGTTTCCCAGAAAGAGGTCAGTGTTAGTGAGGGGAATGCTACAGGGGATGAGGTCTGAAATCAGTGCAGACAGGTCATGTCTGCCTTGCAGATCAGGGTGAGAAGCAGAGGTTTTATTTTAAGTGCAGCCAGAACTCAGTTGCTGGAGGCTCCAAGCCTGGGAGAGACACACGATCCAATTCCTGTCGTATAGAGAGGACTCTGGCTGCTTGGTGGGAACGCCAGTGAAGGCACAAGAGCAGAAACCAGGAAATGAGGGAGGGGCTGGTTGCAGAGATTCGGGTACCTTGGGCGGGGGTAGCCTCAGTTAAAGGGAGATCTGGATCCCCAATATATTCTGAAGGAGGAGCTGATAGAAACTTGCTGACAGGTTGGATTGGGGTGAGGGTGATAGACTTGAACTTGTCTGTCTCAATTTATGTCCAGTTCCATTTTAATATTAACCTTCCTATGATGATTAATATTACTGTGCCTCAGATTCCTGGGAGGGCAGGAGAGATGAGCTGAAATAGAGGGGACTCAGATGGAAGTGATGTCCGAGATCTGGGTCATCGCCATGTCTCCGCTACGTCTGGTTAGGTGATGTTGGCTAAGTCACGCCCCCACCTCACCCTAAATATGCATGATCACGGTGCCGCTTTGGAGGGGTCTTTGAGGAGAACCTGATCTCAGGTGCTGTGAACCGCGCCCCCCCCCCCCCGCCCTCCCAGTGCAGAAAGCAGTAGAAATGGACGTGTGTGTAAGGATTTAATCAGAAAACGTCCCTCTCTTTGCTGGCCGGCTTGCCCCTGCCCCCTGCAGTCTCACTGTGGTTCTGAGGACACTTTGCTCCTCTGTCAGATGGCACCAAAACGGGGGGACAGATGATGGGAGGAGGCTACAGGGAGACACAGATGGGTGCCGGAGTCCCTGGGTGCTGCTGTGATTATTGTTCTGGCAGCTGTGCAGGGAGTGACTTACCCCAGACAGAGCTTCTGAAACTTGGGAAGGGCCGGGCTACTGATCAAACCTCTTCTACATGGGTTCCCTTTGCCTTTCAGCCAACAGGTGGTTTACGCCTTAGTCTTCAGCAGCTCTGATTGGCCTCTGGGATCACTCTCCTGTGTTGGGATGGTGGGGTCGGTGGAAGCCTGTGGATGGGGGTCTTCCCTCTTCCCACTGCTGGGGTAGTTGCCTGCTCCCCACTTTCCCTGGCTGGTCTAGACATCCCCTGTCACCTTCCCTATCTGTCTGTGTCACTCTGAACCCGGGAGGACTCTTTACCTTCCAAAGTGACAGCTCATTTGTGGATTCCCTTATTCATGTTTCTATTTCACAGGTGATCATGGTGCTATTTCTCTGAAGTATTTCAACAGGGAACACTGTGTTCAATCCAATGAATGACTGTAATGGAGAAATATCAGCTATTCTGAGTGACCAAGGGAGAGAATAACTGAGAATTCAGTAGCTGTTCCGATTGATTGTTAAATAGCATTTCTTCTCCTATTTATAAGAGTTGCGTGTTCTCCCTGCATAACCCTTGCAAAACACAGGACACAAAGAAAATTAAATAACAAATTCCTCTGTAATTCCTCCAGTCAACAATTAGTACTAGCAACACACGCACACACACACACACACACACACTACATATAGGTATTTACCAAAAATAGCATACTTTGCATATTCTCCTGTAGTCAGTTCTTTTAATAGAACGATATTACTGTGAGAATATACCACAACTATAAATATTCGAGCCCATGCTTTTTTATTAAATGGAAAAATGTCAAACACCACAACACATTAAAAAAACTACTTGCTATTATCACAATTCTCAAGATAACTGCGAGCACTTTAAATATTTTTTAGGCTTTTTTTTCTATGCACGTACGCACTTACGGAGCCTTGGCTGGCTTTCACCACCCCTGTGCCCTTGCACCTGGAAGACTCTCTGGTATATATTAGGTGCTCAGTAAATATTGTTGAACAGATGAAAAAATAAAAAAGCATATTCAATGTGGTGCCTGAAGTAGAGTCAACCTGCATGGTTTCCCTCCCCCCAAAGCTTGGAAACCCTCAGTTAGCCCTGGCCGGGTGGCCAGGTTGCTCAATTGGTTGGAACATCATCTGGTACACTAAGGGGATGCGGGTTCGATCCCCAGTCAGGGCACATTCCTGGGTTGCAGATCTGATGCCTGGGTTTGATCCCTCGTTGGGACATGTCCAGGAGGCAACTGATTGATTTTTCTCCCTCTTTCTTCCTTTTCCTTTCTCTAAAATCAATAAAACATATCCTCAGGTAAGGAATTTTTTAAAGTAGTTTTTATTAAAAAAATAACAACCCTGATTTATTTATTTATTTTTATTTTAAAAGATTTTATTTTTTAGAGAGGGGAAGGCGGGGAGAAAGAGAGGGAGAGAAACATCAATGTGTGGTTGCCTCTCACATGCCCCCCACCAGGGACCTGGCCCACAACCCAGGCATGTGTCCTGACTGGGAATCAAACCAGTGACTCTTTGTTTTACAATCTGGCACTCAATCCATTGAGCCACACCAGCCAGGGCTAAAAAGACCCTCATTTAATACAATACATGCATTGTCTGCTTTCCAGGAAGGACTGGCATTTACCTTTGAGAAAGACCATCCACTGATTGTGGGTGTGGGCACTTGGTGGGCAGAAAGTAAGAAAAAGTATCTATCCGCAGTTCCTGGGGAGGCCCTGAAAGCTCGAATGCTGAAGCCACAGATGGAGCGGTTAAATATTCTAAAGCAAACCTAATGCAAACTGTGTGTGCTGGTGGACCATGCCCTGCAGGGTTGGAGAAAAACCTGTTTCCAGACTTGGAGTTAGGTAGCTCTAGTCCTGAATGTGCTTGTTAGCTCTTGAGAGATGGGGTGTGTCTTCTCATCCAAGTGTTTCCTCAGTGGAGTGGGCAGTCGAGGGCCAGAGGGTGGTGGTGTTGGGAGGTGGAGCCTAGGGGAGGCGATTAGGTCTGAGGGCGGAGCCCTCATGAATGGGATTAGTGCCCTTATAAAAGGGACCCCAGAGAGCTCCCTTGAATCTTTCTGCCAGATGAGGACACAGCAAAAAGTCTGCCATCTGTGAACCAGGGAGTGAGCCCTGGCACTTTGTCCTTGGACTTCCCAGCCTCCAGAATGGTAAGAAACAAATGTTTGTTGTTTCAATCACCCAGTCTATGGTATTTTCATTAGAGCAGCCTGAGTTGCCTAAGACAACCAGTCAGGCCTATGCAAGGTGGGAGAGGAGCACACATAAGGGTGTGGATTCCAGGGATTCACGGGGAGGCAGGAATCATTAGAGAACGTCCCAGAAGGGGGATGCCACAGCCTGGCAGAGTCTGGTTTCACAGGTGTGTGAAGGAGAGCTCAGGGGTCTGCCTTGTTAACAGGAGCTGCTGTGCGCCCAGGTACCAGAGCGGGGGGCTGGGGCGGGGTGTTGCATTAACCTAACAGAATTAATTACTGGCTCAGTGATCAGTTCCCCTTCCAGGTGGCTACAAAGGGGCTCCTGAAGTTTGCCTTCCCTGGGATCTGGGATAAGGGATGAGGAACTCTGTTTGATTCCTTTGGCTTATGCATACAGTAGTCCCCCCACCCCCCTTATCAGCAGGAGATACATTTCAAGACCCTGAGTGTGTACCTGTTACCACAGCTTGTACTGAACCCTATGTCCACATTGCTTTTTCCTGTATATACACACATATTTATGATAAAGTTTAATTTATAAATTTGCACAGTAAGAGATTAACAACACTACTAAAATAGAACAATTATAACAATATGCTATAATAAAAGTTATGTGAACATGGCTTCCTTCCTCCTCTCTCTCTGTCTCATAGCCAAGTGACAAATGGGCAGGTAGTATGGAAATGCTGGACAAAGGGATGGTTCACATTCCAGGAGGGACAGAGCAGGACAGGGTGGGATTTCATAACACCATGCAGAATGGTGTACAATTTGAAACTTACGAGTTGTTTATTTCTGGAATTTTCCATGTGATATTTTCAGACCATGGTTGGCTGTGGATAATGAAATCGTGCATGAGGGGGATTACTGTACAGTAGAAGAGTTTGGACAGATCACCCCCGGGCCTGTGATTGTACTCTGTAAGAAAACACAGCGAGTGGATCTGCTCCGCAGTTTAAGGACCCCCCACTTTGGAGTTGAACAGATTGAAAATTTCAGTGTTATTTGACCCTTCTGAACCCCAGTTTCTTCATCTATAAAATACAATAATTATTATGATGAGTGTGCATGACTTGGACATCAAAAAGAGTAAAAAATCAAAATGACTATTTTCTGGGATCCTAGATCCTCTTGAAAATCAGGTAGATGCCAGCTGGGGATCCTGCGGCTGCATGAGCTGTGCATGCGGCCTGGCATACCACTCCTCTATTTCTTCGGTAACAGCACTCTGAGCCAAAGGGGGTTGGATTAGCCCCATTCCAGCCTCCCCTGATAAGGTAACATTAGGCCTGGCCTATCAGAGCACTTACTGGATTCCCCAGCACAATGATTGGTTCAGGTAAGTCACATGACTCCAGCGCTGGTCCAATCGCAGTGAACTCCAGGACTTCTGAAAAAGATACTGGTATAGAGGGATTTTTTTTTCTGCTGGGATCTCTAGTTGCTGGGATATGAGCAAGAAACTGCTGTCTGTTATCTGGGGGAAACACCTGTTAGTGAAACCAACACAGAGATTTAAAAAAATAGAAAGGAACCAAATCTTGAGGCATGTCTCTTGAGCACCTGGATCAAGCCA
This sequence comes from Trachops cirrhosus, assembly GCA_028533065.1. Taxonomy (NCBI): domain Eukaryota; kingdom Metazoa; phylum Chordata; class Mammalia; order Chiroptera; family Phyllostomidae; genus Trachops; species Trachops cirrhosus. Next base: position 57,036,799 of record CM052546.1, on the reverse strand, counting down.
CACTTGAACTTCCAAGTCATGTCAGTCAGCAAATACCCCTTTAGGCTTAGTTGCTTTGAGTTGTGTTTCTCATCCTTGCAGAATCCTGCATAGCATAGCAACAGTGAAACCATTTTGAAATGCTAAAAGCCCCAAATAGATGCAAATTATCTGTATTAAATGCATTTGCATGCATTTGATACCTTTGATGGAGATGTGGCAAGGTGATATCTTCCTGGATCTCTTTCCCATCCCCTGGGGAAAACAAATTATTTTGCTTATTTTGAGAAGCCAGACATCTGGCCACTCCTGGAAAAATAACACAAGTCTGTTTTTCAAAGCATGGCTGTGTCTTTAGAACGGTGTATCTGCTCTGTCGTGCTGAACATGCATGTAATGAGCACTTTCCGTATACGAGACATTCCTCTGTAGAAATGAACTTGTTTCCAATTTGCAGGGGGAAAAAACCAATCATACCCAAATCAATAGAATTTATAGTTTTGGCTCTTTCCCCCTGTTGTTTTCCTGCTAGATCATTGGCTCTTGCCACTGGCTTATATCAGAATTTGGTATGAGATGATAACTGATTTAGCACAAAATTTTGTGTCAGGACAATTCATCGAGATACTAATTTGTGTTTGGCTTTGCTACAGGAAAAGAATCAGAATGGATGGGAGTTATTTGTAAATTCTTTCCTGTACTGGATCCAGTTAGGAAAGGGGAAAAGGAAATGGACACTAATTCAGGAGTCGTGATGTCCCCTACTCTTGGCACTCAGTAAATGTTTGTTTCCATCTCTCTCTCCCCTTCTGGCTTGGAAGACATCAAGACAAACCAGAAGAGCAGTTGTCTACAGGCAGAACTCCCCCATGGAGAGGCAGAACCTGCTTTGTAGCCAGTGGTCTGCAGACAAAGCCTGTGAATTCATAGCCAGCAGAGGACAGGGCTGATGAGGGTTTTCAGGGATGCCATAGGAGAGGGCGGGACTCTGATTCCACGTCCTGTCATAAGAGGTAAATGACAGGCAGCCCAGACAATGCTGGTAGCCCAGGAGCTCAGGGGCCCCTTCCAAGAAGGTCCTCTGTTGTCTCAGGGAGGATGCTTGGTCCATTGTCTTTGTCCTTGAGTTTGTAGCCTTGGCTGATGTCTCAAAGGGGAAGAGAGGGAGATGAGTGACTTTGAATGGGGAAGAGGCAGAAGCAGCGAGAGTAGGGGGAGATGCCTTAACACCAGAAGGATGTTGGAACGCTGTGGGTGCCATGCGCCAAGGGATCCTGGAGAGATGGACCGTGACTGGGATGGGGAGGCATCGGAAATGGATGGGGTACACTGAACCTTGGACATTGAGGCTCGGCCTCCACAAAGATTGCTGTGGTCACTCTCAAGTGATTCTGTGGAGGTGGGTGATCGCCCACTGGTGAGGTCATGGGATGCTGAAGACCAGAGGCCTATCCTTTGTGTCCTGAGTCCCATGTTAAGCCTCTCAGATTCCAATGGGACCTTAGAGAAGTGGAAGGACCACCCCAAAATATGGAGATCAAATTTCTTGCCAACTCCCTAGGATTGAAATTGGGGCTTTTAATTAAAAATTGAGCATGGTATTTAATTGCATAATTGATTCTGTAGGCTGGGGCTTTTAAACAGAGCTGTCATTTATTGGATGCTTACTAGTGCCAGGAACTGTGCTGAATATTTTAACTTACGGTATTGTCTTTACCCCTCAAAGCAACCCCATGATATTAGATGTTATATTTTATAGGTGAGGAAACCGAGTCTCAGAGAGGTTAGGTTGCTCGATGTAGGGTATATTGTTGGTACCCCTCCTCACTTACCCACGTGGGTCTTAGCATTTTGGCATCTGTGGGCTGGACTTCCAACCCCTGAAGCTGCAGCTTTTTGCCTGAGGGCTCTCACTGACCAGCAGGCCAGACGTACCAGGTAGTTAATGGCATTGGGGGTAGCCTTCAAACAATGACTTAGAGGAATTGGTGCCCTTGGATGTGTTGCCACCATCAGCCAGTTCAATCCTAGCTCCAAGGGGGCTCCAGCAGATTTTAACTTCCTTGGCAGCCCCTTGGATACATGCCCTGCACTGGTTCCTTCTCTTTCCCAGTTCCCTGCTGGTGCTTCAGAAGGTCACTTTCTGAATCAGCTACTTGCACTAGAACTCTTGTCTCAGAGTAAGTGTCTGAGGGAACTCAAACTGAGACACTTGCCCTTGATAAGTAGTGAATTGAGGAGCTGGGATTTGAACCCTGTTCTGCCTCTCTCTGATGCCTGGGTATTAGTGGCTGCTCTATAGTTTTCCTTTTAAGCTTGACACATCAGCATTTGAGTGTCTGCAAGGACACTATGATGTTCAAGTTCTCTGCCACTCAACATGCTTGCAAGCAGTGATTCCCCCTGGACATGCGCTTGTAAGGTGAGCACGTTCAGCAAACTCCTAGTCTTCTTTGGGATGAAAATGGCAGGGAGAGAGGTTTCCACAGGTCAGCCCCAAGGTGGAGTTCTGCTCTTGAGTGGGAAGGAGAAGGGAGGCTGTACTGCTGTGAGGAAGGGGGGCCTGTGTGCTGACACTCACTCTAGTTAGCATGCTGCCTGAGTACAGTTCCTCCATGCTGGCCATCTCTCAGTTGGGCGATAAAGTAATTTAACTAGGGCTGTCTTCCAGGCTGGAGCTCCTGGAGATTGCTCCCCATCTATCACCGAGGGAAAATCTGGATCTGCAGCCCCTTGGCTGCCAACATCATCAAGGCTGCACGTCATTGATCTTTGAATGGTGAAGTTCTGCTGTGGGTAATGGAGTCAGAGCCCTTACGCTCCAGCAGCCGTGAAAGCTCTTCTCCACCCGGTCCTCTGCCTGATGTGAATTCACAGGCTTTGTGTCTTGTCCTTAGCACTGGCATGAATGGGGGTTGATGGACCCCCTGGGAAGATTTTTCTGCCTACAGATGCTGGCTCTGCTGCTTTGTCATGATGTCACTCAATAGAGAAGAGATAGGGGGAGTGAAAGAAGTGTTTTTTTGAGTACTACTGCAATGGCAATTGTATGTTTGCCTACATGCAGGGGTTTGCAATTTTTTTTCTGTAAAGAACCAAAAAATAAATACTTTAGGCTTTGCAGACCATATGGTCTCCGTGGCAACTGCTCAACCTCGCTGTTGTAACATAAAAGCAGTCTTAGACACTGTGTAGATCAATGAGTGTGGGTGTGTTCCAATAAAACTTTATAAAAACAGGTCTGGATTTGGTAGGCCAGCAGATCCTGGTCTATAATATCCTTTCTTGCTATTTTCTGTGGTACCTGATTTTCATTCCACCTTCATTGGGCTCCTGGGAGACTGTCTCTACCCCCAACCATTGGGGATGGATTCTGGATTGGCTTAATTCAATCAGCCTATTTCATTTCTTTGACACTGGTTGGTTCAGAGATGGGCATGTGACCTAAGTCAGTCCAATCAGAGTGAATGTCAGGACTGTTGCTTGTAAAGTTGGGGGGAAGATATTCTTTTTTTTTTGTGGATTGTGTGGGTTTCAAACATGAGGTCTGGAACTTCTGCAACTATTTTCTGCCTTTATGAGGGAAGCCTTTTTGTGGATGAAGTCAACCACAGTGAGGAAGTAAGGACCAAGAGAATTAGAAATGAAGAGTGGGCCCCGAGAATTTCCAATTAGATTACTTTTTAAAATGCCAGTTCGAGATGAGTTTTATGAGGTCTGTCCCGAAAAAGTGCAGTCATTTTAATATAAGAATGGTTTGTGTGACACTGATGTAACCTGGCAGCCAAGGAGAGTAGACTGAAATGTGCATGCATGAACAATGACGACTTCACTGTGCTGTACTCAGTGGGAGCCATAGACTTCACTGAGTGAGCGTGTGTTCTGTGTAGCCATTGATTCAAAATGACTAAGTGAGTAGAGCAACGAATCTGCATCAGATTTTGTGTTAAGCTTGAACATTCCTCCATGGAAACCATTTGGATGATTCAGAAGGCTTTTGGGGATGATGCAATTAATGCAGCACAAATAAGAGTGTAGCACAAACGCTTCAAAGATGGTTGAGAACCTGTTGAAAGTGATCCCCATTCTGGAAGGCCTGCAACAAGCAGAACATCTGAGAATGTTGAACGTGTACAGGTTGTAGTCAACAGAGATCGGTGACTGACTAGAAGCTGATCTGGGGATTCCAAAAACTATTGTGTTTGAAATTTTGACTCAGGACGTTTTTACAATACGAAACGTGTTGTAGCAAAATTCATTCTGCAGCTTCTGCTCCTGGAGCAGAAGGAACATCGTGCTGTAGTTGCTAACGACTTGATTCAAACCACTACCAATGAACCAGATTTCCTCGAGAAAGTCATAACAGGAGATGAGTTGTGGGTCTAAGGCCATGACCCAGAAATGAAAGCCCAGTCATCCCAACAGAAGTGGACTGATTCTCCACACCCAAAGAAGGCACGGCAAAATCACAGCAAGATCAAGACCATGTTTACTGTGATTTTTGATTGGGAAGGTGCTGTCCATCAAGAGTATGCCTCTCCAGGCCAAACAATTAATAAGGAGTACTACCTCAGTGTTCTTTGTCGGTTGAGAGATGCAATACTATGAAAATGGCCACAGCTATGAGCAACTGATCATTGACAACTTCATCACGACAATGCACCCACTCATGTATCACAGCTTGTGCAGAATTTTTTTGTGAAACATCAAGTCACCCAGGTGACTCACCCCCCTACAGTCCAGATTTGGCACCCCAAGACTTCTGGCTTTTCCCAAAACTATGAGTAAAATCACCTTCGAAAGGGAAGATTTCAGACTATCGATGAGATTCAGGAAAATCTGACAAGGCGGCTGATGGCAATTCCAACAAAGGATTTTGCAGAGTACTTTGAAGAGTGGAAGAGATGCTGGGAGAACTGCATGAGATTACAAGGTGCTGAGGCATCATTGTCCTATGTACAATGTTTTTTGTATCTTCAATGAAGGTCTCTTTTTCTGGACAGACCTTGTAGGTACTTGTGGCAGTAAGGATCTTAATAGACTTTTATATGGCTGAACATCATGCTTTACCGATATCATCTAATTTTGTAATCCTAACAACTCTGTTCAGAAGGTCTTCTAATTCCTGCTTAAGAAAAACTAGGACATAGAAAGATTAAGTGGCTTGTCTAAAGTCACAGAGCACCTTCACTATCCTGCATGATACAGAAACTATTCTTTTTATGACCAGTCTCAGAAGTCGCATGTCATTGTTCTATTTATTAAAAGCAAGGTACTAAGTCCAGCCCACATGCAGGGGGATGGAAACTAGTCTCTACCTTTTGAAATGAGTGTCAAAGAACTTGTATGTATTTAAACCACACACAGGACTGATTCTTGGATCAGGTCTTCACCCACTTTCATCAACTGTGACCAGAAGCAGGGTCATGTTGTAACATGGTTGTCTCCTCACAATCTTGTGGAGATGGGGAAAAATTTCTAGTAAGGGGAACTGTGCAGAGAAGAAAGGCCTCTTTTCCTCCAGTTCCAGAGAGAAAATCCCAGGGAAGGATTCTGATTGGCTCAGCTTGTGTCACATGACCCTCACAAGAGCCATCAATCACAGTGCTGGTCAGGGGCAGGGTCTGGTGGTAGAATAAGAATAGAGAACGAGATTCCAGGAGGCCATGCACAAAAATTATTTATTTATGCTTATGATAGATGTTACAAAGCAAAAAAAAAGTGGGGGAGGGTGGAGAATATATAATAAACGCCCCAAGGAGGGTACAATAAAACAGAGACTCAAAGAATAAGTAAGACTTTGTAAGTAGAAGTGTGGGAGGAAGGGCATTCCAGGCAGGGGGAACAATAAATGCAAAGGCTCTGAGGCAGAAAGGAGCATTCTGAGAAACAGAAGGCCGGTGTGGCTGAATTGCAGTAAGCAAGGCCAGCGGGGAGGGGACATGGAACAATGCAAAACAGGAAAGATGGATGGGGCCAGATCTTTTTTTTACTTTATGAAGTGTAAAGAATTTGTCTTTAACTCAAAATCAATGGAAAGTCAGTGAAGGATTTTAAAATATAGATGCAACATAATCAGATATGTGGTTTAGGAAGATCCCTTGGGCTGGGGTGGAGCAAAGCTGGTAATGGAGATGGGAAGAGGTGGATGGAGTCCAGAGAGATTTCAGAATGCGGGTGGAGAGGGGGACTTGGCTGTGGATTGGGTGTGGAGGAGGCAGAGGAACTGTTGAACTCCAGGGATTAACAGATGTGTGGAGACACAGAGGGAAGCATATTGAGCGGGGAGGTCCGGAGTGGGGCTGAAGATGACCAGTTTAGGTTTGAGGCGTCTCGGAAGCCTCCGAACACTGCGGCTGCCATCAGCTGACAGGTTGTCCCTAGCTCTGCAGGGTGAGCGGTTCACAACAACTGAGGCTGATTTTATTACTGTCGTCAGGGAGCCAATGCGGGAAGAGGTGGACAACCCCACTGTGCTGTGGACACTCAGTTTTGTTCAGCTCTAGCAGCCCTGGTAGAGAATTGTCAGGAAAACGGTCCTGCGCTAGTCCCATTCTTCAAAGCCTCTAGGGGAGCAGTCACCAGGTTCAAGGCAATTTAACTGAAATCTACGACACTTATTGAGTCCCCATTTGATGGCAGACTTCACGGCACACATCAGGCCCTGTCTTTCTCTCGGTGCCTCCCTGGAGAAGACTCGGAAACCATCTCTATGTGGTCTGGACTGGAGAGACCTTATGTTTGAATAGAGGCAAGGACAAAAAAAAAAGTAATCAGGACAAGTAATCAAAACTAAATTAAATCCACATGCTAAGTAGAAGCTCCGCCAGCTCTGCCAAGTGATTAGAATTAAATAGAAATATCTGTTTTCTTCCCCGCCCCTCCTCAACCTTTTCCCAGAGTTGGTTTTATCCCCCCTCGGAAAGTAAAGAGAAGTCTTAACAAGCACCTCGGTGAATGATGTGGAGTTCTCTTGGAGTTTTCAATTTGGCTGTATTGATTTATAAGGTCGCTTCAATTACTGAATTCTTCTTGGTGGCAGTGCGTAGGGCCCGAGTACGTGACAATCATGCTCTATTGATCCCAGGTACTTAGAAAGGGGGCATTTAAGTGTCTGCTGTAGATTGATGAAGTTGCAAATAATGAAGCTTCCCACACAACATTTATTAAATGAAAATCTAGAATTCATTAACACGAGAACTTGTCTTATATTAGAAAAGAAGGGGGGGCTTGAAAAAAAATAAGGACTACAGTAGTTATTGTGAACATAATATATGAAGCAATTTGAATTCAAGGGAAGGCAATTTGGAATCTTATTAAATTTTCTTCTCTCTTTTTATTGTGTGAGCATGGTTGGGTGGCTCCTGGGGAGTCATAGATCAAAACATAGGTCCGCGGGGAAGTGGGGACTGGAAAAGAGACCAGTTCCCGGATCCTTGCTCTAGTTAAAATGGGAGTGCTTTCCATTGCCTTGTATCCCACCCAAAGCAGGAACACAATAAATATGAATGATAGATGAATGAATGAATGAACAAATGAATCAGGATTGGAAGAGACCGTTGAACATTAGCCATGGTTGCCAGAGGCTGATGTAACTATTTAGCGAAGCCCTGTCAGGCTCTGTTTCCAATTCATTTCATTCATTCATTCATTCATTCATTCTCTCACTCACTCAACAGCATTCATTGAGAATTGACCATGTGCAGTGTACTATGTTGATCACTCTTACTTTCCCAGGCTTCTCCTAGCAACTTGCTACAAACTACCAGTAGGTGGCTTAAAACAACAGAAATTTCGTTTTTGACAGTCTAGGGGCTAGAAGTCCAACATCAGCGTGTGGACAGCACTGTACCCCTCCAAAGGCTTGAGGGAAGAATTCTCCCTTGCCTCTTCTGGCTTCTGGTGGTCCTGGACGTCCCTCAGTTTGTGACAGCATCACCCCCCTCTTTGTCTCTGCATGACCGTCCTTCTCGTGTGTCTGTGTCTCAAGATCTCCCTCTCCCTGTAAGGACACTGGCCATTGGACTTGGGGCCCACTCCAATCCCGTGGGGGTTCCTCTTAACTTGGTAACCTCTACAGAGAGCCTATTTCCAAACACGGCCACATTCCCAGGCCCTAGGTGAGCACGTCGGGGCTAAGATGAATGGGGGAGAAGAGAGACACACAGGTGCTGGGCCATGGCTCTCTGTGTTTGTTCAGTACCTGTGAAGACACTTTGATTAATACCACATATCATTCTAGATGTGTGACCTCTGATTGCATTCATTCCAGAGGCACCTGACAAGATCCTGATTCCAAGTGTCGGGCTCCATGTGGGTGACCCAGTGGAGAGGGGAGTGCCAGGTGGCTTAGAAGCATACTGGTCCGTCAGGTGGTGGTGATGTGGGTAAGAATGACTGCTGTTGATTGAACGCTTATTATGTGCCAGGCACTGTGCCAGGCATTCTCATAGGAAGCTCGAAGCCGCCCAGTGAAAAAGTGCTATTACTCATTTCCATTTCATTGATGAATGAACTAAGCCTTATGAAGGTTAAAGAACTTGCCCATGGTCATCCATCTGGTGGTAATAGAGCTGGGATTTCCTCCCGACCTTGTTAGACACCAAAGTCTGAGCACCTGCACTATATATACCACATTGCCCAGAGACGGTGACTCACCAATGTCACAGCACACAGTGATGCAGCCAGCTGCTTCCTTCAGTTCTGCCTTCTCTACACCTCCGCCTTCCCTCGGGCAGACTGAAGCTCACTGCACTGTGCCTGGAACCCCTTCAAAGCCCCAGGGAAAGACAGAATGCAGGAGTGGGGTTGGCAGGTTTCAGCCCCCACTGTGGTTGAGTGGGTTTCTAGATTGGGTCCAATTTCCAGCCGGAGCTGAAGTGTGTCAGGCATTTAGCAGCAACCAGCCAAGTCAGGCCATGTGTGGTGGGAACAGAGGGGGTTAATGGTTTGCCAGTGGTGTCCAATTACCAGCAAATTGTCAGAACACGCCTGCTAGGGAAGATGGCGTCAGCGATGGCTCCGGGTCTGGGTCAGATAATGGGAGAGGAGCGAGGTGGGGCCGTGCATCCCCCTGGAGCCTCTGTGGTTGCCCTGAGAGGGGGCTGGCAGGCCTTCCCATCTTGGACATGGGAGGCGGCAAAGGAAATGGGGGGAAAGTGTATTCAGAATGGAATTGTCACATGTGCGCAGGAGGCAGGATGAGGTTGTGGTTAAAAGAGATCTTTGGAGGCAGGGCTGGGCTGGCCTAACTGGGTGACCTTGAGCTTGCATGCTTTCACTCAGTTTTTTGTTATTTTTTTTGGAGGCCCTAATGAAGCAATAAGTTACAATAAATGCTTTTCTGTTTAACAACATTCCCCAGCTTTATTGAGGTGTGATTGACATATAATTAATTGCCCATACTTCAAGTATATGAGTTCATGAATGTTGACACATTTACACCTATGAAATCATCACCACAATCAAGATGGTGAGTGTGTCCATCATCCCAAGGTCCCTTTGTCATCTCTCCCTGCCCTCCCTGTACCAGTTCTTCCCAAGGAAACACTGGCTTGCTTTTTGCCACTGTAGACTAGTTTGCATTTTCTAGAATTCTATGTAAATGGAAGGATATGGTGATGCTTCTGTTTGCCTTCTGACAAGCTGCATAATTATTTTGAGACTCATTCATGCTATTGATTGTAATAAGCCAGCTCTGACTCCTTTGTGGGTGTTATTTTGGGAGACTCAACTAAGGTAATGGGTGGGCAAAATAATGTTTTAAATAATACAGCCACGTAGTTGTTATATGATTCTTAAGTCACTTTCTGCCTAAAATATCTAATCCCCTCCCACTCCTTTGCCTGGCGATCCCATTTTCATCGCCTCCCCCGGTACACTCATCGCTCCCCCCTCCACCATGTGAGTGTTGGCGGCTGATGGCTCACAGTTGCCCCGCACTGTGCTGAGTTGCCTTTGTGGGGTGAAAGCTGCCTCCCCCAGGTCACCCTCCTGCAGAGTCCGCTGGCAGCCAATCACAGATCAAGGTAGGGCACTGTTGCTATCTCCCTTGTTTGGTATCATCCTTGAGCTGATCAACTGCCTCACTTGATGACAAAGGGATTATTACATCAGACCCTTCCTGATACCCTGGATGTCCTGACAGAGACGGACACATATTCCAGGTAGGTATGCGTTTGCCTCCCCTGCCCTCAGGGCCTCTGCCAGCACCACTATTGAAGGGTTTATACACACACATCATCATGAGATGCTGCAAAACATAACTTTGGGTAAAGTGCTGCTTCCATGGGCACACGGCCACGGAGTACACTGGTCCTGCCGTGTCCTGCCCTCTCCAGAAGCGGTTGAAGGAGCAGCTGATATGTTAGCTTGGAAATGACACCCTTGAGCTTGGAAGTGACACCCTTGAGGTTGGCACCCTTGATTGAGGTTGGCATCTTTAAGGAAGCAGAATATTCCTTAACTCAATGGCCATTGTGTGTGTCTGTGTCCTTGAGCCTCAGAACCAAGAGTTGCAAAGGAGAGATTGCTCCACTGTCTGTAACTCCCAGTGGTCTACTTGGAGGGTTTGTGGTGTCCCCGGGCTCTGTAGATCTTAAAGTCCCACTTTCTATAGGAGGACACAGTAAGAATCTCAGTAAACATAAAGCTGTGCCTGCCGGCGTGGCATTTTGGGCAGACCAGAAGGCCAAGTCACATTCTGGCAGAGATGGTTGACCCTGAGCATCATGGGAAGTAGGGCTACAGCCGCAGTGTGAGAACAGTGGGTCATATTCTTGGTGCACAGGTGAATCGCCTGGGGTATTCTGATGCCCCCATGCCTAATTATAGCCCAAAACAGACGAGGGCCTGTGCCACCCCATCAGGCCGGCCACTTAGCGCAGCAGGTGTGCTAACAGGGAGGGCAATGTGGAATGCGTGGTGGAGGAAGGAGATGATGCCTCTTCATTTTGCCGCGAGATTGACTTCAGTTGTGGCGCTCTGGTTCATCCCTCTAGTCTTATTCCTTTTTTTAAAAAAGATTTTATTTATTTATCTTTAGAGAAAGAAGGGAGGAGAGAGAGAGGGAGAGAGAAACATTAATGCCAGAGAGAACCATCCATCGGTTGCTTCTTGAACATGCCCAACCGGGGACCAAATCTGCAAGCCAGTGCCCTGAGTGGGAATTGAACCGGTGACCTTTCACTTTGCCAGACAATGCCTAACCAACGGAACCACACTAGTCAGGGCCCACTCATCTTCCTCTTGTTAAAATTTCACCAAATTGTGACCCACCAGAGTTCTGTAGAAGCTGTGCCTTCATGGAGTGAGCGTAACGTGAGAAGCAATGAACCCGAGTGGTTCAAGGGGTAAATTGTAATAGATCATGTTGGTGTCCCTCTTGATTCCTTTAATGGGCTGCTGACCCATCTTCAAGGTCCTGTGGGTGCTGGTCCACGGCTTGTGGCTGCCTCGTTCTCTGGGGAATTTACTTCAGCCAAGGGGAACCCCTCTGTTACCTGGGACAGTGACAGCCAGTGATAGGCTGATATGAGGGGACCAAACCCAGACCCCTTGCCTGGACAAATGGTCTTGGTGATGGTATTCATGCTCCAAAGCGTCCTGTGGGATCTCAGCCTCCAGCTGAGACCACATCCTGGGTTAGTTTTTACGCCCCCGACCCACCCCCACTGTCCTGCCTGGCCGCCTTTCCCCTTTCTTTTAAGAACATTCACTCAAAAAAAAAATTGCATAAAATAGCACCCAAACCCATGAAATCCAGAAATTAATCTACCCAAAGATGTGAAATACTATGATCACATCAGGTAATTTCTTAGAATTATCAAGTAATTCCTTAATCTCCTATAATCTCTTAAAATCATCAAATGTTCATGATTATAATTTTTGAAATATAGTTTACTTGTTTGGATCTGTATTCATTTTCTAGTGCTGCTGTCACAAATTACCATGAACTTGGTGGTTCCACAATATAAATATATCATCTTACAATTAGGCAGGTTGGAAGTCGGACATGGCTCTTGTTGGGGTCGAGTCAAGGCCAACATTCCTTCCTGGAGGCTCTGGGGGAGAATTCCTTTCCTTGCCTGTTTCTAAGGCCCTTCTTGTGTCTCTTTCTGATGACAGCCAGAAAAGACTCCACTTTTATTTAATTATTTTTTAGAGAGAAGGGAAGAAAGTGAGAAAGAGAGGGAGAGAAACATCAGTGTGTGGTTGCCTCTCGCATGCCCCCTACTGGGGACTGGCCCGAAACCCAGGCTTGTGCCCTGACTGGGAAGCAGATCAGTGACCCTTTGGTTCCCAGGCCAGCACTCAGTCCACTGAGCCACACCAGCCAGGGCAAGACTTCACTTTTAAAGACCCACCTGGGTGATCCAGAATAACCGTCCCATCTCATAGTCCTTAGCCTTAGCCATATCTACAAAGGCTCTTCTGCCGTGGAGGGTAACACAGTCACGGGTTCCAGGCATGAGAAACGGACACCTTTGGAGGCTGTTATTCTGAAGTCCATATATTGTGTTTGCTTGATATGTTTCTTCAGTCTTTCAAAATCCATAGATCTCCTATATTACTCCAGGTTCTTTTTTTCTAAAGGGTCCTTTGATCTGGATTTTGCTCTATGGCCTTATGGTGTTTCAAAAGTACTCTTCTGTTCTGTTTTCTCCTGTAAATTGGTAGTTGTATCTAGAACCTTTATCAGAGTTATGTTCATTTCTTTTGGTAAGACTATATCATAGCAGGTATTTTGTGTCTTTTTTTGTGATAGTAGTAGCCTACATATACTTAGTACACATTTATTACTTCTATAGGGGTTGTGAAAGGGTGATATTCTAATTCTATAATCCTGCGTTTATTCACTAGTTGGAATATGTCTACAAAGTGTCATCTGCTCTTTGGTTAGCCTGAGATAAGAGTTCTTTCAGGAGAGGCAAGATAGAAGCTTCTTCTCTCCCTTTATCTTCTATTTTTTCACAATGAAGAGTTGGTTCACCGGCCTCTCCCAACTACGACCAGTGAGCTTCCTTTTGAATCATTATGAAGTCAAGGACTTAAGCATGTCTGATGTCAAACCCAGATCTATATTTTGGTAGGAGAACAAGGGTACCTAGAATTCCTCTCACCAAGAATCCAGCTATTCTATCCCCCAAGACTCCTTGACTGAAAATATTTGGCTCATTAAATCCACTGCCTAAAATAAGAATTAATTAGTTGATCGAATGTTGGTAAATTAAAGACATAAGCAAGAGTCATATAAGGTTATGAGCGGTAGGCGAGTCCCCATATGGTTACACTGGGTTGCTAGTACTATACTCAAAATAAAAGATTCACAAGTCAGCACAACCTTCTTTCATGCTGTTAGCCTCTCCATACCAACAGCACCTTGAGTCCCTTCTCTCCCATTACTGGCTCCCAAAATCCCTTGTTTAAAACCATCTACTTAATGCCAGCCAACATTTTTGAGTTCTTACTGTGGGAGAGGCAGGCTTCTAAGTACTTCAGTATATTGATTCATTTAATTTTCACAATCAACCTGAGAGGTAGACATTATTTTTTTATCTCCATGTGTGAATGAAGAAATTGAGTCTCAGAGAGGTTGAGTGACTAGCTTGTGGTCACACAGCGCATAAGTGATGGAGCTGGGATTGGCTGCCCTGGGCCCATACTCCTACGTGGCGATTATCGGCTGAGTAGTAGCTGCCTCCCTGACACGGGACCCTGCATTTCACTCCAGTACGCGCTGGCCCTCCTCACTCATTGATATTACTTGCCTGTCCTCTGCAGGCATCTGAGTTTGAGATCTCTGACATGCCTCACCACCCCTGTCCAAGTCTTGCGATTCTAGGGAGCTTTAATTGGGTTAGTAATAAGAATGGATGCCTCATCTGAACCTGTCCAGGGAATAGTTTTATTTGTCCTGGATCCCACGCTGGGCTGGATTTATCAGCACAGAATCCCAGTGCCAAATTCAGCAGAGTAAATTGTTTCCCAAATGTAGGCTGAAGTGTCTAATTTGGGCTGTAACTTAGTAACTGTGTGTGCAATTACCCAGCCAAGTGATGGGTGAGGGACGCATTCAAGATGGGATCTGAGAGCTCTGGACTAAATTCTTTCCTCTTTTTCTTTCTCCTGCCACAAGAAACAGTTGCCTTCCTTATTGACTGTCTTGGTGGATTCAGCTCTTCCTTGGGCCACTGGAGACAACATTGAAAGCGAAGCTCAAAGTAGACGGCTGTCAAGAGACTGAAATGCAAGCCCTGAACCACAGTGTTTGCTGTGTGACTCTGGGTTGCTTTGTAAGGCTCTCTGGGCCTGCATTCTTAGTAACATAAAAAGCCAGAAATATTTACTTGTCAAAGACCTTTGGTTCTATGAAATAAATGGGGGCTTGGGGACTGGGTGGATTTCATTTCCATACAAGTTATGGTAACGGCCTTTAATTGTGCACTCACTACGTGCAAAGTATTTTTCATACGTTATCTTGTTTGGAACGCACGATGATGGGACACCCACCAGCTGAGGCTCGGAGAGTTCAGGGATTAGTCCAAAATCACACAGCGAGTGAGTGGCAGAGCTGGTCAAAGCCCATTGAAGCACATTCAATTGGGAGGCGGAGGACTTCCCAATTAAAGGCAGGACAGTGACTTGGCAGGGTGACAAGGGTTTACCCAGTCAGCAGAAAGTTGGTCGGTTAAATCCCCTCTCATTCCAATACTCTATAAATTCAAACTCCCGAGATAATGGAAGCAAAGCCTTTTTGGCCAGGCTGTGGATTATGAAATATTGGATACAGTGTCTTCAAGCTCCCGGCTAAACTGGGTAAAAATGAATTGCTAGGAAGAACTCATAGAACTAAAGAATAGATGAATAACAAATTCCAGAAATGGAAAGGACTTTGTCGCCCTGGGGGTCCAGGCAGCAGTAGGAACCAAAGGCTTCAGGGCTGAGTGGTAATGAATGTATCAGCTCCACCTCCTTCTAATCTGTCTTCACTGTGCTTAAGATCCAGATTCCTAGGACAGAGTGATTGGTTCAGATCAGGTCACGTGCTCACCCCATCTGCCAAGAGGTGATGGGCACTTTGATTGACAGTTCCTGGAGATCTGCATGCAGTGGAGTTGGATGAGTGGGAACAGATCCATATGCAAATCCAGGTGCTCAGGCAGGCAAAACTCAGCAGAGGTCTGCAGTAGAGGCCTTCCTGGGGATGGACGGGATGCTGTGGGGTCCAGGGCAGCTCTTTAAGGAGCCAGGATAGTGATCACTGGTCTTGCCATCTGCAGAATGACCATATTGGGGTGCGCAGACCCCAAGGGTTTCTCTGTCCCATCCCCCTCTATTGCCGCTCAAGACCCTCTGACTCCTTCACTTGGTTTCCTGGCCTGCTGCCTGGGTGCAGTCCTGTCACCTAAGTCTTCCCCTCTCCCTCTGATGATAAAACAGCTTGATGAGATGTGGGAAAAGAATCTTTAACATTGGATGTTTAGTGTCCATAGAAATCCTCTTCCCACTCCCCTCACATGACTGCATACCCATTTTAAGCCATAATGTTTAAGCCGTCAGTTTAGATGTAATGCGGGTATGTATCTCCCAGATACACTTGACCTACACTGACTTTTTTGACCACCATCTCCACGTTGGTATGCTTCAGCCTCCCCAGGTGATTCTAATGTGCAGACAGGAATGGGGACCCCTGACAGGTTAGGGGCTAGAACTCCAGGCTACTGGGTCTCCCTCCCCTACTGAAATGAGGATTCGGGGACAGTAGCCTTGTCCCTGAAGTTTTTCTTCCTGGGGAGAGTCATTTTCTGACATAGTCTCAAACTGAAGTGATGAAATTTCAGGCACTACAGTAGGGAGATATTTCTGATCAAAAGAGCTTAAAAAGTCATCCTGTAGGACTGCTGGGGTGTTCATGTTGACTTCTCCCCTTGAGGCTACACCCACTGTCACACTGAACGTCTGAAACAACTCTCTGTGACAAGTTCTTAACAGGCACCATCACTTCGCATATAATGAAATTGAGATTCAGAGAGGTTAAGGCACTTGCCTAAAGTCACACAGCTTGTGCAGAACAAAGTCTTCTGAAGCCTGCTCTAGGGCTCTGACTCCTTTGCTTTTAGCTGACTTGGACCCAGGAAGTAACCCCCAGATAATTCCTATCCCCAGTGCAGGGGACGAGAGGGTGTCCATTTTGTACCTCCCCCCTTGTTCTACACTCCTTCTAGCTGGAGTGGGGGCATGTCCATTAGGGGCACTCCCAGGAGCTGCATTCCATGTGGCTGAACATAAACACGAGAGCGTGATGCTCTTCTCTCCTCCCCGTGCAGTTCATTGATATTCACATGCACGCTGGACCCTCGAGCACAGGGGCTGAGTGGGGGAGACCAGATGAGAGCACACAGCGGAGATGGAACAGGAGTGCCCCCCAAAGCCTGAGTGCTGAGTGCTTGCACAGATCTATCTTCACTTGAACAAAGAATAAAAACCTCATGCCATTTCAGTGAAAGGGCTGAAGGGCTCGTTGCGATACAAGGAGTATATCGTGAGCGTTCCCCACTCCTCCCAAGGGGCCTCACCTTACTTGACTCATGGGGCAGTTCAAGGAGTTGGGGTGAGAGAGGAGCAAAACCCACATCAGATGAAAACCGTAGAAGAAGTTGAAGAAACGGGCAACAATTGTTCGGTGGTGGGAGGAGGCCGGTGTTGTCACGCAGCTCAGTGGTTCTGCTGCTGCTGCTGACTCTGGGGGAGAGAGGGGTCAGTTCCTGGAGACTGGGCCGCCCTTGGAAACTGAGAGGCCGGACAGGTGAGGTGGACCAGTGCCTTACTCCAGGCCGCTGGGGACACACCAGAGTGGTCCTGAGCGAGGGGGGAAATGAGCAGGAGGATGGTGACGCTGCTGCTGAGGGTTCGTCCACACTGAGAGCTGTTCTGTGCTGCGCACCACGTGCGTTCTTCCTAAGGAGCGTCCCATTAAATCCTCTAGCCGTGCCCCACGAGTCAGTCTTTCTCAGAGTTAGGTGTGTATGGACTAACGTTAAAATTCAGTTCTGCAACTGCAGTCGTCACATCTCGAGTTTCTGATAGCCATGTGCGGCTGCTGGCTTCCACCGTGGAGGTGGGGATGCAGAATGGTCTGGTGGCACATTCTGTGGAGCTGCTGGCCCAGACGCCCTCCACTCAGAGCGCGGTCCATCAGGTCCCCGAGAAGCCTGTTAGAGAGCCAGATGCTAAGCTCTTTCCATGAATATATGGAATCGCTGATTTGGGAAGATTTCAGACATTATTTCTTCAAATGTATTTTTTTCTGCCTCATTTTCTTTCTGGAATTTCAATTACTCTTATTTTAGACCTTTTAATATTGTTCCACAGCCCCCTGAAGCTCTGTTCATTTTATTTCTCAATCTTTTTCCCTCTTTTTAAGAACCAATCATTTTTATTGATCTGACTTCAAGTTCCCAACTTTCTTTTCTTGGATATTCCATTTCTAAAATTTCTATTTGGTTATTTTTCTTATTTTCTCTTTTTCTGCTGAGATTCCCCATTTTTAACTCACGATGAGCATCTTTTTTCCTCACACGATCAGACATAGTTGTAAGAGTGGTTTTGAATTCTTGTCTCATAGCTTCAGTGACCGTTTATCTGAGGATCGGCTTCCGTTGAACGTCTTCTCCTTTGAAAAGGGCCCATCTCCCACTGACTGCATGATGAGCCCTTTTGGATGTTAGCCTGGACGTCGCGCACGTTTCATGTTGGACATCATGAATTCTCTTACATTGCTCCAAAGAGTGTTGACTTTTTTTTGCAGCAGACAATTAAGTGTGTTAGATTGTCACCTCCGTCTCACCTGCGTGCACAGAAGTTAAAATCCTAGTTGAGATCTTTACTCCTTTCACATTTCAGGCCATTTATTTTACAGAACAGCCCTCAGGCTGGTTTTGTCTGCTGTCTCCTTGTGATGAGACTCAAGTTGCACATTTTGGGGGGAAATGTCACAGAAGGATGTCGTGTCCATCCCGGTGTGCCGCAGTAGGAGGTACGAGGTATTGATTTGTTCCTATGTGAATGCTGATCACTTGGTGTTGGCCAAGAATGTGGGCGCTCTCGGCTCTGTCTTTGCTGTTGTTCTGTATGTCTGAAATAAGTAACAACTTAAAACAATAATATAATAATCAAAAAGGACTTGCTTTGGCTGGCTTGTGTGAGGCCATGGATTGAGTGTTGGCCTGTGAACCGAAGGGTTGCTGGTTCGATTCCCTGTCGAGGCACATGCCTGGGTTACACTCCAGGTCCCCACCTGGGGGTGAACAAGATGCAACTAATTGATGTTTCTCTCCCTCTCCTTCTCTCTCCCTTCCCCTCTCTCTGAAAATAAATAATTTTGTTTTTTAAAAAACTTAAATTCTCAGTCATAGCTGGGCTGTATTTTCTTTGTACTATCACTGTTTAAAATTCTTATTACATTCCAGGTGTTGGGCCAGCACATTCTGTGTGCCCTCTCTTTCTCTTTCAGTCTTCACGGGGGCCCCTTGAGGGAGGCAGTATTGTCCTGTCTGACAAAGAGACCAAAGACCAAGGACTTCATGAACTTGCTGGGAGTCACTCAGTGATCCCACCTGGCATCCCAGGGGGCCACTTCCTTCCTGGGGGGAGGCAGGGGCATCAGTAGTGGGTTAGAGCCATAGTTCTCAAAATGTGGTCGGCCCCTGGACCAGTAGGAGCAGCAGCAGCACCACCTGGGAACTGATTACAAGAGTGACTTCTTGGGTGTCACCCCAGATGTCCTGAATGCGCACCCCAAGGCCATCAAAACAGGCCCTGCAGGCCATTCTGATCCTCACATTTGCAGTTCCCTAGCTGAAAACGCTGGTTCTTGCTGCCTGGTGGCAAGTTATCTACTCTGTTTGTCATCTTCTGCATTATTTATGAGGTTTTATTAATATGCAAATTTCTGCCAATTGACTGGCTTGCCTGGCATGGTTCCACGCATGCCATAAACCAGAAGCTGCTGTGCTTTCTTAGTTAGTAATTCCCTAACTGTGGGCCATTCTGTAGCTGCAATGGGATCCATAAACCCTCTGCTCAGAAGGAAATGGCCCAGGCTGGCTCCCATATGCCCAGAATTTCTGCTGCCTTGAAGCTCCTCTGGGGCCCACAGAATCGCCAAGGGGCCCGTGGAGCCAGTGGATCCACGTCCGCCTTTCAGTTCCGCCAATACTGTCTGCGTGAGGAGAGCGAGCCACTTCCTTCTCTGTGAGCTGGTGGTGGTGGAATCTTAGGGCTGACTAGTAGAAAAATGGATGGTCCTTGCTTTCCCCCAGTGTGGGCCTCTAAGGGGTCCAGTGACATGCCCAAGGTCACACAGCTCACTCGTGGTGGAATCGGGCTAGAAGACAGATGGCCTGGGTCGTCGACCAGCTTTCCCTCTCCTGTGCAAGGGTTCCGGGCCCTCCGTGGTCCACCCAGAGGCCAGTGTTGTCACGACAGCTCAGTCATTCTGCTGCTGCTGCTGACTGTGGGAGAGAGAGGGGTCACTTCACCTGGGAGGAGAAAAGCCAGGTGGTGAGGCAGGTGCTGTCCCTGCCTTGAAGTACAAGCCTTTGTCATCTGTCTTGTTCTCAACTGGCCTGCAAGCTGCCCGGTTGGTGGGGCCACTGAGCCCATGGGTCTTTGGTCCTTAGTCATTTGTCCTTGGTCTCTTTGTCTGTAAAATAGGACAACAGGATCTGCCTCAAGGGGCCATGGTGAGGACTGAAGATGATGTTCAAAAAGTGCTCCGAGTCACGCCCATCAGGGGACACATCCTCCCTGACCCTCAGTGGTCTCATCTGTGAAACAGGGACCACGACCGAACCCGTGTCAAAGGGGTTGATGCGATTCTTGCTGTTGTCACTGCCACTCCATTGTTTGGGTGTGTCCTGAGCTGGTTCCCCTAAGGGGGGACTTTGAGGTTGTCTCCACTCTTTGCTGGTACAGGTCCACCATCCCTTACCCAAACCCTCGGGGATGCCTGTGTTGGGGACTCATTTTTTTCCCTGAAGGCCAAGTGTGCATTTTATTTATCTGTATTTTTAAAGAACATTAAATTTTATTTTTCAATTATAATATATATTTAGTATTATTTTGTATTAGTTACAGGTACACAGCATAGTGGTTAAACAGTTATATACTTTACAAAGTGTTTCCCTCAATATTTCTAGTGTCCACCTGGTAGCATACAGAGTCATTGAAATAGTATTGACTCTATTCCCTATGCTTCCCTTATATTACCATGATCATTCTCTTTTTTTAACTTTTCAAAAATGATTTTGTTTATTTATTTTTAGAGAGAGTGGAAGGGAGGGAGTAAGAGAGGGAGAGAAATATCAATGTGTGGTTGCCTCTCACACACCCCCAACTGGGGACCTGGACCACAACCCAGGCATGTGCCCTGACTGGGAATCGAACTGGTGACCCTTTGGTTTGCAGGCCGGCACTCAATCCACAGAGCCACACCAGCCAGGGCTCACCATGACTACTCTGTAACTACCAATTTTTACTTAACCCCTTCACCTCTTTTGCCCAGCCCCTGATCCCCTCCCCTCTGTCAACCAGCAGTCTGTTCCCTGAGTCTATGGGGACTCAGTGTTTGGGGATGTCAGATGGGTCATAGGGCACATACATCATCACTCTGTAACACCGCTGCAGGAGGGGTCGGGGGCAGCCCCCTAAAATCAAGTGCACTGGCAAGTTCTGCAGTGAAGTCCATGAACACTGCTACCAAACGGGACCAGTGAAGGCAATGGATGGCCTCACGTTGCTTTGGGGCCGGTTTTACTGCCGAGTGTTGGCTCCAAACTTAGGGAAACACCTTCAGTTTCCAAAGCCTCTTGGATTTTTGAATTATAGACAAATGCCTGATTGTGTACTTGGGCAAATATTTCCGTGAAATGAATTTCTGGAAAAGATGATGCTGGCTTGAGGAGTCTGTGAATTTTTAAACTCTTTATAATTGTTTAGAAATTCCCGATTGACCTCCGAGCAGCGTTAGTTCTGAGCTGGGAGCACTATAGATGGAGGTGGAGGCCCAGGCCCTTGAACCCTGGGGTGGATGGAGGTTTGTGGGGGGTGGGATGGGTAGCAGGGTCTTGCCCACCCCCTGAAGGCCCTGGGGAGAGAGCTGAGTGGAGGCTGCCCTGTGCACCTGCCAGGAAGGTGGGACTGTGCCAGCAGAAGGAAGAGATGGGCTTGGAGCAACCAGAGCTCCAGGAAATGAGTCTGAGCTCCCTGAGGCTTGTAGGAGAAGCAGGGACAGGCCTGGGGGCACTGGCCTCAGAGCCCAGGACTGGGCCAGCTGGTGTTGGAATTAGCTCTGGCCCTCTGCCCATCCCAGCACTGAGAGTCCTGGGGCAGGGGCTGGGCTGTGTGTCCCTCCCAGTCTCTCCTTCTGTTCTTGTCACAGGGAAAAATATTCCTGAGTGGAGACTGAAGGCCTGCTGGGGCCACTGCTGTTGAGGTGGCCTGGGGCCGGTGTCAGGTGGGAGTCCTGGGTGACTTGGCAGGGCGCTGGGTGCCGCCCGTGCTGGGGAAACAACACAGGGACCCGGAAGAAGCAGGGAAGGTCTGTGATCTCCTTCCCATGGTGAGGCCAGAACCAGCACAGTGCCCAGCACTTAGTGGGGACTTTAAATGTGATTAGATGGGAGGAAGAACAGAAAGAAGAAAACAGGAAGCCAGGTGATTTTAGCAGGTCAGAGCTAAAATGGTCTTTGATCATCACACTGCATCCCCATTTCACAGGTAGGGAAGTGGAGGCTCAGGGGGGTCCAGGGGCTTGCCCAAGGTCACCCAGGTGGTGTGCCCCCCAAACTCTCCCCAGCCTCTTCTATTGAGTCACCCCACCTCTCGGCTTCAGCTTTCTCATCTGTCAAATGTGTGTCCTGCTCCTGACCCGCTCCATCAGCTGGGTGGGGTAAGACTCAAAGTTGATCCCATCCCTCCCTTACATAAAACCCTTCTGTGGCTCCCCATTGTCCTCAAAATAAAGACACGCATCCTTGATGTGATCAACATGTTCAGTGTGGCCCAGCCCCAACAGCTCCCACCCACTCTCCTAGCATCAGCCTGTGCCTCACCCCCGCCACCTCTGCCTCCAGCCCCCCTGCCTCTGGGCAAGCCCCCTGCCCCCCACACTTCTCCTCCCCACAGGCTTTTGCACAGCCCTCTGCCCGGTGGCTGGGCGGCTGCGTGCTGGAGCTGCCATCCCACCTCTGCACTTTCCTGCCGGGTAGCCTTGGCGAAGTGCCTAATTAGTTCCACCAATTGCCCACTCCCTAAACAGGAGAGCTGGAGATGTTCTGAGCTTCCCCGTGGGAGGGAAGGACCCCGGCGGGCTCTGAACGTGCCGAAGCGGTTGACTTTTGAAGGACACTTTTCGGGGAGAGACAAAGATTCAGGCATGAAAACTAAATTACTTGGTCATAAATCCTCGGAAAATGGCTATTTTCTCTCTCCTCCTCCTCCCCCTGCCATCTTACTAAGTCACAAGATGCTTTTCAAAGCTTAGTAACACCACAGGATCTAGGGCATGTGTTGAAGGGCGAGCAAGCCTTGTTCCCTAGACGCTGTAAAATGTGCTGATCCTCCTTGATCTGCACCTCGAGTTAGAAATATGGGGACTGCTCATGAACTGCACAAAACTGTTAGTTTTTGGAAAAGAAGAGGGCACGCACAAGCCTTGAGACCCACCCTACAGGCCCTGGCCTCCCCTCCAGCTGCAAATGCGGGACGGGCCTGTAGCTTCCGGCGCTGCCCACCGTGGACAATGCTGGAGGGTCGTGCCCGTGAGTTTGGAAGAGAACTTTTCAGGAGCACATTTTCTCCAGGGATTTCATTTGAAATATCACAACCTGCTTTCTGAGACCCTGAGCGATCAGCTCCCTGTCTGCTGCTCATGTTTGCCTCCTGCGTTCTCCTCACTCTCACTCTGCTCCAGCCTCACTGGCCTCCACGCACGCCCTCGGGCATCACCTGGCTTCCCAACTTCCGAGCCGGGAGTTCCCATTTCCTCTGCGCAGGCGCGTCCCCACGCACTCCTACCAGTAGTTCCTTCTCCTCCTTCAGGTGTCTGTTCCGCTGTCACCGCCCCAGAGAGGCCCTCCCCAACCACCTCATTTGGGGTGACGCATGTGCTCCTGTTACCTTCTTTGCTTATGAGACCTTGAACGATCTACTCTCTTAGCAGCTTTCAAACATGCAACACCGCCTCGTTCTCTGTGGTCGCTGTGCCGCACGTCACCCCCCAGGACTTAACCTATTTGTAACCTTGGCAACCTTCGCCCATTTCTCCCAGCCCCCCTCCTCCCACCTCTGGCAAACACCAATCCGTTCTTTGTATCTGTGAGCTTGGCGTTTTTGTGTTTTAGATTCTACATGTAAGCGAGAGCATATGGCATCTGTCTTTCTCTGTCTGGCTTATTTCGCTCAGCATAATACCCTCAGGTCCCTCCATGTTGTCACACATGCCAAGATTTCCTTCCTGTTTATGGCTGAATGATATCCCGTTGTACGAAGACACACCGCATCTTCTGTGCCCATTTGTTGGTCGATGGGCACTTAGGCTGCTTCTGTAGCCTGGCTGTCATAAGTAATGCTGCACGAACATGGGGGTGCACGTATCTTTTCAAGTCAGGGTTTTCATTTTCTTCGGAGAAGTACCCCCAGGCAGAATGACTGGGTCACACGGTAGTTCTGTTTTTAATTTTATGAGGAACCGCCACACCCTTTTCCACAGTGGCTGCACCACTTGGCCGTCCCGCTGACGGGGCTCAGGGTTCCCTTGTCTGCTGCACGTTGCTTTTTGATCACACCCCGTTTTTCCCCTCACAGCATTTATTGCAGCCATTAATTAATTAATTAATTGATTTCACTTGTTAACCTGTTTTTTTTAATTTCTTTGTGTTTTTATCCTGTTTACTACTGCCTGCCAAAAGAGAGAAGAGAGGTGTGGCTGTGGACTCTGAGTCGAGGAAGACAGTTTCAGGACTGGAGGAAGACAGTTTCAGGACTGGAGCTACCCAGTGGCCTCCTCCTTGCACTGCACAGCCCCAGGGAGTGTGTTCCCTTAGATCAGGGTGATTTTGTCACCAGCCCTTGGGGGACATCTGGCAGTGGCTAAAGATATTTTTTATTGTCACAACTTGGGTTAGGGTGGGTAATAGCCTATGGATGCTGCTAACCCCTCCTATAATGCACAGGGCACCCTCCCAAAATGTCAGTAGTGTCGAGGCTGAGAAAGTGTGACTTAGAATACAATGCGAATGTTACCTGTATAGGCGCCTGGCCTTCCCGGAGATTCAAGCTCTGGGCGCTGTCTGTGGTGCTGAAGGGAAGCTGACCTCCCAGCTGAGGTCTCCGGCAGCTTGTCCAAACCCCAGCGTTTCTGGATCCCGATTCCACCCCAGACACTTGTACGTAGAAATATACAGTATCAGAGTGGGAAGAATCTTTGAAGTCAGCTAGTCTAACTCCCTTCTGTTGCATTAAAAGAAACTGAGGCCCAGAGTCCAGATTGGCCATTGCAATAGAAGGTGATGTTGCAACAGAACACAATTTACCTGCGGCTTATGAACTTCAGGTGTCATTTCCCTGCCCCACCCTCCACCCTGTACTGGGCACAATGTAGCCAATGACATTTTGCCACCTGAGGACTGTTAATGAAGTTGCCCCCTGATTGTGAAACTCTGTGAAGTGTCTTGTCCCTGAATCACATCAGGACTGGAGAGAAAATGACTTAGCAGGTCTGCCCCTGAGGTGTCTGGGGCAGCCAGGGTGGGCAGGCCCTTGCTGGGTGCCCCGGATATAAACGTCCTGTCTTCCAGGGAGCTAACTGATTCTTTAGGTGAGCTCTGTTCTGTGTGCCCGCACAATCTGGGCATCTGTCCTGCTTAGGGCGACCCTGGGTGTTTCCCCGTGAGTTTCTTAGCCCCAGGCCTTCGCTGCTGGTTTCATGGAACTTTGTGAAATGTTA
Organism: Trachops cirrhosus; assembly: GCA_028533065.1. Lineage (NCBI taxonomy): Eukaryota > Metazoa > Chordata > Mammalia > Chiroptera > Phyllostomidae > Trachops > Trachops cirrhosus. Next base: position 57,011,811 of record CM052546.1, on the reverse strand, counting down.
ATTCCTCCACCCATCAGAAAAATGAATTCCAGGAGGCTCTTTTGTTGGTGGTGGTCTTTACTGAAAGCATTACTTTTATGCATCTTGAGGGAACTATCACCTAAAGCTGCCTTCAGCTGAGGGCCTACAAAGTGTCAAGTGCTTTATATATTATTGTCTCTGATCTTAATAACCCTGTGAAGTGGGTGTTATTTGCCCTATTTTAAGATGAAAAAACTGGGTCTCAGAGAGGCCAGCTAGTTTGATGAAGGTCACACAGAAAGAAAATGGTGGGGTTGCGACTGTCACTCCATCTTTCTTGTCTTTGCCCAGATATGTTGTCCTCACAGTGTGGTCCCCAGGCCGGCAGCATCGGCACAACCAGGAACTTGTTCGAGATGCAGGTTTTCACACCCCACCCCGCACGTGATGGGGCGGAACTCTGAGGGGTGCGGGGGGTCCAGCAATCTGTGCTGTACGAAGCCCTCTGGGTGATTCCGATGCTTGTTCAAGGGTGAGAGCCCTTCTCTAGAGCTTCCTTCCTTTTACTTACCACCAGCACTTTCTCCTAGAAAGACAGAGGAGCCACAAATGAAGAATTAGCTGGTATTTTCCAAGGCAGGAGCATTTAAACACCCAGACCCCATGTTCCCAGGAGCAGGTGATTGAGCATCTTAGGGTTTAGTGTTATTAGGGAAAAGTCTCCACCTTGTCCTGAGAGGAAAGCCTTATAGCCACGCAGCTGCCTCAGTATCTGGGATGTGACTAGCTTCTGAGAACCAAAGAAGCCCTTGCCTGAGCTCCCTGGTGGCTGGGAGCTCCCTTGTCTGACTGGCCCACCACTGGGTCTGGCTCCCCCTCCATGCTCAGTAAATAGCTGAAGGATGCAGGCGGGACAGACCAGCCTGAGGGCTCAGGGGTTGCAGCCACATGGATGTTTGTCCCCTCTCAGGATGGCTTCTGGCTCAGAAATTCTGAAGGTGCCCTGTCCCCCCACCCAGTTCATCATTGGCCCATGTGACACATCACCAGGCCTGCAGGGAGTGTCCTTCAGGACATCGCGATGTCACATAAATCAAGGAGTCTCCCCCTTTATCCTTCCTCCAAAGAGCCCAGGGGCTTTGTGGTGGCAGCTCATCCCTTCCTGGCAGTCACAAATCTTTCCTAGGTTGGGGAAAGTGTGGCTGGCAGGATTTCCTGTCTCTCAGGCAAACTCTTCATGTTCCAAGGTCTTTTTGCAGATGGGAATTTCTATGACGATTGCTAATAATATCCGCTTACTCAGGGCCGGATCCTGGGCTCATGGGACCCCCAACACCACCCTACAATGTGGGGGTAATGATTGTCCACTTTCCAGGTGAGGAAATGGAGGCTCAGGGAAGTCAACTTGTCTGAGACCCTGCAGCTGGTAAGTGACCAAGCTGGGGACCAAGCCCTGGTCACTGTCACCCCAGGCTGCTGTTGGTCTCTGTGGAAGCGACTGTGTCATCCTATTTCACAGACAAGGAAGCTGCGGCAAAAGGCCCTCTTCTACTCACACAGCTGGGGAGTGGCAGACACAGGATTTGAATTCAGGCCTTTCTTTTAGAAGCAGAGTCTGTATTTTGGGGTCTGTTTGGCCTACAAAACTTGGGGCTCAGTCTCAACAGATCTCTAAAGGGAGCCTAGGTGGATCGGAAGACAGGGCAGTGTCTTTAGGCTAATGGGTATGTCTTGGGCAATCCATTTCACCTCGCTCTCTGCCTCAGTTTCCTCGTCTCCGGTTACACAGTTCTGCCAACCTCTGGTGTTTTCATTATATGCCACCCAAATTATAACGATGCTGAGTGACATTTTCATAGTAACAATAGTAGGGGCTCTGCTTTATGAAGCACCTACTGTGTGCCAGGCATGATATCTGGAGATGTGTGAGCTGTGTCTTCTTTAATTCTCAACCTGTGAGATAGGTGTCTTCATTCCTCAGGGTGAGCTCCAGGCCTCAGTTCCTTCATCTGCGCAATGGGGATGATGTTGTAACTACTACGCGGGGTTGTTTGGGCATTAAGTGAATTCATGTATATAAGTGATTAGAATGGGACCTGGCACAGAGCAGGCCCTATGTAGTGTCTCATCCCCAGGCATATCTTGCATCTGGGGAAATCAAAGCTCAGAGAACTAACCACTTGCTCAGGCTGAGAAGTGGCTGACCCAGGTCTTAAACCTGCGCGTTAGGACACCAGCGCCCACTCTTTCACCTTCTGTTTGGAGGCCCCCACCTGGCAGGGACCCTGGTTTGGGTGGGCCTGCTTCTGCCCCAGACATCAGCATGGGCTACTCCAGTCTCTATGGCTTTAGCCTGTCCTCTCTTAGCCCCGTGGAAGCCCCATTGCCACTCTCTGAGCCTCCGGGGCCATGGAAATAAACTGAAGAGCCTGAGAAATAAATAAAAAATTAGCTTCACACTCCCAGTGTCCAGGGGCTATGGCGGGTGTTGAATTATTCAGGCTGTTTGGGTGTGAGCTGTTGGTTTTCCGCTGCCCTCGCCTTGATGGCTGCCCTGACAGATTGATGAATGAGCCAGTAAAACACTCAGGGGCCAGGAGGAAAATTCTTCATCATAACTCACTGATGGTTGCGAGTGGTTTTTTTCTGCGCTGGCAGGTCCGGAGGCTCGGCCTGGCCTGGGACCTCCCTCGCTTCCTCTAATGAGGCTGCAGGTGCCAAGGGCAGAGCCATCCTAGCAACCGGCTGAGGGCTTGAAGCAGCACTCTGAAGGAAGCAGGGAGCTCTTCCTTCCTTTTGTTTTTATGCTTTTATTTCTGAAAATGGAAGTATAATTTATATAAAAGGCACACAATCTGAACTGTACAGTCCGATGAATTTTTACATTTATGAACCTGGAATGACTGTTATCAGACTAAAGGGGTCCATTTACCTGCATGCATCAAAGCCAGTCAGACATGGACAGGGGTTTGCAGCAAAGAAAGTAAGGGCTCATTTGTCAAGGAAGTGGCCCAGGCCCAGAGACACAGGTGAGCTAACACCCAAAGACCTGGCTCTCCAACGGCTTCCAGGGGATGAGTTACACAGGGGGAAAGTCATTAATCGTGGTCACTAAGGGAGTTGGGGCCATGGTCAGGGTCGTGGTCTTTACTCAGTGGTCAGCGCTAGCATAGGGGGTAGCTGGTTGGCGCATCTGGTCCTGATGTCAGCCGTGGTGTCACTTCATCTGGTTTCTTCGCTTGCCTGGCTCTGGAGCTAAAACACAACCGAGGTCTGGGGATTATTTCAGTTTGACCGAAACTCTGTCTCTGGGGCCCACAGACCTGAGACTTTGTTCCTAAGATGACCTGCTGTGGATCAGAACCTCATTGGCCCGAGGCCCTAATGATGACGGCAGTGGTCTGCAAGGGGGCAGGGGGCAGGTGGGCCAGGGAGCTGGCTGAGGCCAGTCTGAATAAGAAGGAAAGAAAGGAGAAAAGGTCATATTAAAGAAATAAAGTTCCTGTGTGGTTACATAACCAACCACTCCGCTCAAGATAGGAAACATTCCTATTCTTTCAGAAGGTTCCCTAATACTATCTCTTCCCCCAGGCTTCTTTCACTGGCGTTTGTTTTTTTTAGGTTCATACATGTCATTGCGTGTATCAGTAATTGTTCATTTTTATTGTTGAGTAGTATCCCATCGTATGACTATACCGCCATTTTTAATCCATTTCCCTATTGATGGACATGTGGGATGTCTCCAGACTTTGTCTGTTATAGATAAAACTGCTAAAAACATTGGCGTGCAAGCTTTGTGTAGACATGTGTTTGTATTTCTCTTGGGTATATACCTGGGAGAGAGATGGTTGTGTCTTAGAATAAGTGCTCGCTGAGTTTTATAAGAAACAGCCAGACCTTCTTTTGAAGTGGTTGTACCTTTTAAAATTCCCACCAGAAGTATAGGAGAGTTCCCGTTGTCCCACATCCTCACCAGCACTTGACATTATCGGGCTTTCTGATTGTAGCCCTTTTGTGCGTACAGGTGTTATCTCATGGTGGTCTTGGTCTTTCCATGTCCTTACTGGTCATTTGCATATCTGCTTTTGTGCGGTATGTTTTCAACCCCACCTCAAGCCCCTGCAACTCTGGCTTCTGCAGGAAGCCTTCCTCCCAGACTTGGGAGCTGGTGGGCTAGTCTGGAGGTGTGAGAGGTAACACCTGGTGGGCAGGAGGGGAAACAATGGAGAAGGAGTTTAGTATGGAAATGACACAGCTTCTTATTCCCCCCTGGGGGTTGACTCAGCTTCCCAGTAATTCTCAGAAGGGCCCCAGTGGCACTGAGCCCAGTTATCTGTCTAGGTCATTGCTCATTAACTAGTGTCATTAACACTCTTTATTGGTTGTCTCCCTTCCTGGTCTTACTATCCCTCTCCCTCACTTGTTCTTTCTGAGATGCCTGTACACACCCTGGCTTCACCCGAGTCTTTGTTTCAGGATCTGCTTTGAGAGGAACCCACACTAAGCTGAGAGACATCTGAGAGATTAGCAAGAGCAGGATGTCCTTGGGACTGGAGGGAGGGGTGGTGTTACTGGTGTCCAGGGGCCAGGGCACCTGGTTGAAGCTGGAATTACAGTGGGTTTGTCTTGGGGAAACTGATGCCACCAAGAAGTCCAACACTGTCAGACTCACGCCCAAAGCAGGGAAGGAAGGGGAGAAGCGTCCTGGCTCCTCCCCCCACCTCAAATCTCCCGCCTGAGTTTCCCATTGGTGGGATCCAGGCAGAACCCAGCTGAGATGGGAGCCTGGGAGATGCAGAGCTGAGCTAGGGAACGGCCAGGCCTGGCTACAAAGAAACAGGCCCAGGCCCAGTGGGAAGCAAGGGGGTTCTTCCTGGGGGCTTCGGGTGAGCCACTGGGCACCCAGACCACATGCAGGAACCACCCTCTCTGCTGCCCACCTGGCCCCCCAAGGCTTTGCACAGGATTCCTGGTTTCTCAGCCACTTGCATCCTGAGCTGCAAGGGACAGACATCCCTGAGCCGTCTGTCCCTTTGTGTCTGGGCACAAGGCGTGGCCTGGAGCCCCTTCTTCCTGGGCTTTGAGCTTTTGCTTTTCCCAGGGTGGTGAGACACTTAGGTGTCAGTTATCTGCAAGATTAAAACCCGCCCAAGTGGAAAATGGCAGGTGGAGTGCCAAGCAAAAGGATTCCTTCCCTTCACGGCGGGAAGGCAGCCCTCTGAGCCAGTGCCAGGGACGCCGGTTGTCTCTGCGGGCCAGGCCCCTCCCGGCAGATGGCATTTAGAGACCTCAGTGCCCTGCGAGGGAACACAGGAGGCAGAAATGCAGACTGGGGTCTGCGTGCCTATCTGAGCCCACCCTCCAGCAGGCCAAGTACCTTGGGCGAATCATCTCAACTCCCCCCGCCTCAGCTTTGCCTTCTATAAAATGGGGTCGTGATGCCCCGTTCACTCTTCTCATGGGGTGTGGAGCAGACTCGTGTGTAAAGACAGGATCTGTTAACAGGGTGAAGGTAAAAAACTTAACTCTGGCCCCTGTCCGTTCTCCTACTCAGAAAGGTACCGTGGTGAGGTGTGGCAGGAAGTCCCATTTGTCTTTAGCACATTCCCGTGGTGGCCTCTGATGATTAATGATCAGTCACGTAGGGGCTTAATAAATGTTTGCTGGATGCATGAATACATCAACACCAGCCCCTCACCACTTATTAGATCAGATCTAAATGAATATTGGGTAGCCGAAGCTCCTCTGTCTTATCCCAGCCCTTCCTACCTAGCCTCCTTGCCCCTGCTCCCCAGCATGCAGCAGGCACCCTACTGATGCCTGTCATCTTGCTGTCCCGCTGGGCTGTGGCGGGGCACAGTCTCCCGAAAGCCACACAGTTCTCCTGAGCTCCGTAACCAGTTCCCCCCACCCCCAGGCCTTGTCCAGGCCAGCTCATGCCTCTGAGCCGCTCACTCCCTCCTACCTCGGTGCCTGAGAGTTGGGGAGGGTCAGGCTGAGTGGAAAGATTGAGGGGAGCATTCTGGAAAGGGGGCACTGCATAAAGGAGGGCCCAGGGGTGGGGATGGATAGAGACAAGATGGATCTGATGGAAGGGGTGGTAAGTGACGGTGCCAAGCTCATCACACACAGTCCCAGGTGAGCCGCTGTTATGTCTGCCGATGACCCTTGCTCCTGGCTCCTCCCGGTGGCGTGAGCTTGTAAGGACTTGACCTCTCTGCCCTTCAGTTTCTCTGGAGGGAGAAGCAGGGATACAGTACCTACTCGGGGGCTGCTTCTAAGAATGAGGAGTTAATACATGGGACGTGCTCAGAACAGGGCCTGCCACACAGAGTCATCGCTCAAGAGATGCCAGTTCCTGTTTGAGTCTCTGGACCTGCCCTGTGCAACCTGGGAACCGCTGGCCACGTTCGACTCTTTAAATTTAAATGCATTAAAATCCAATAAAATTCACCATTCAGTTCCTCATCGCATGAAGCTCATCTCGAGTGCTGGATAAGCAGTGTTTCGGAGCGAGCAGCTGTGGAATGCACGCCTCCAGCCCTGAAAGTCCTGTGAGACAGAGGGGCCGGCGGGGAGGCTGGGATAGTGGGGACACCTGGGGGCAGAACCCGGGAGATGGTGGGGGCGGGGCTGGTGGCAAGACTTGCTTTTATTGTGCATTTGGGAATTTTTTTTATTACAAGCATTTATTACTTAGCAAAACACGAAGTGCACCATACAGTAAACCTTTTTCTAGAGGAGAAACTGAGGCTCAGAGAAGGTCAAAGGCCTCAGAGTTAGAAAGTGGAGTGGAGGCTAGAACCTCCTGTCTGGTCTGGAACTTGGTCTCTCAAACACCAGACGGCCTAGGCGGGGATCTGGACGGAAATGGAGACACCCAAAGGCAGGTGAGGCTCAGCTCCAGACACTCCCAGGACCTTCCTCCCTCCTGTAGTCCTGACCAGGGACCACCTCGAAAAGCCCCCAAGGGAAGCCCCCAGGCAGATGCACGGAGCACACATGATGTAGACTGTAGGGAAGAGCTCAGGCTCTGGGGTCAGATGGTGCTGGTTCGAGTCCGGGCTCCTCCACTTAATGTCTGTGAGATCTTGTGCCTCGGTCTTCTCATCTGCGAAATGGGGAGAAGAACCGTTCCATACTTACAGGGCTGCTGCCTAAAGGAAATGGGACAATGCGAAGTGTTTGGCTCACAGCGAGCCTGTAATATTGGTGAGCTACTGTAGTGTTCTTACCATTTTATTAAGCCTTTCAATCTGGTCTCTGAAGGAGGGATATATGAGGGGAAGCTGTTTGTGCTCCCCCTCCCCCCACTACTTCAGCATTTTCTCTTCCCACACCCCTGGGAAGGGCAAACGAAGAGGGGTGCAGGGAGGAGGAGGCCTGAAATTCCTCTCGATTACGCAATGGCACCCATCCCTGGCGTGTCCCCCTGGGCCTTGCAAAGCGTGGACAGAAATACCCGGCGTTCCGATAACAAAGGGTGTGACAAAACGCAGGAGTGGCCTGGAGGAATATTTATGGGCCTGTCACACGGGCAGTCTCCAGATTTCCCTGACAGTCCCAAGGTGAAGAGGCAATTTTGTATCTGCCATTAATCTTGCAAATAAGTGCACGAAGTGGCTGCAGCTGGAGTTTTCATATTGACTGTGGCTGCAGAACCGAGTTCAGAGATCATCAGGCAGGCCTGGGAGCGGCGGGCCCGCTGCGCTCACTTGGCGTTCGTGGTTGCCGTGCGGCGTGTGCCGCCGCTGTGGCCCTGGCCCGTTGGCGGGTGCTGCTTGGGGCTCCCCACTGGGTCTGGGACTGGCGTCCAGAACCCCAAACAGAGGGAGAAGGGGCTCCAGGGTTGGAGAGTGGCAGGCTGCGGAGGACCTGGTGTGGCTCCTACATCTGGGTGATCTGGAGGCTGTAAAAGAGGGTGCAGCTTATACTTGGGGGACCGGGTTCAGGTCGGGGCCCCCCACTCTCCAGCTGTGGGACCTTGGGTCACTGCTCCTCTCTGAGCCTCAGGCTTGTTATCTTTTAGATGGAGATTATACCTTGCTTAGCATAGACAGTGGTTGTGAGGATTACATGGACTGTCCCCTTAAATGCAGGTCAGAGTAGATGCTGCTCATGGGCCGTGACTGCCGGGACCACAGCGATCTCACCTTCAAACGCCAACCCCCTCTGCGGTAGGATGACTGAAATGCTCCCATTAAGGCTCCACCCCTTAAACACGCGTATATTTACATTTACAGAAACGGAGTGTCATCCATCACTGACGCCAGGGTGGGCAAAGGATTGAAGAGCAGGCTGTGTGGGGGCGGGGTGGGAGGACCCAGGAGGCACTGGGGACCTCGAGGGAGTGGCAGAGGACCCCTGGCACGTGCAGGGGCTTTGCAGTGTGTCCAGGACACTCGTGTTCGTCGTCTCGTGTGTTCACCTCCCAAGTCAAGAAGTGAACAAGCAGGGTCTGGCGACAATAACTTTGCTGCGTTTCCTGCCTTTGCTTTTCCTGAACTCTCTGAGAGACTGTCACTTCTCCCCCCACCTGCCTCCACCCCCCTTCCTGTCTCTCCGGCCATCTGCTTGGGGCCTCTTCCATCATATGCTTACTCCACATCTCGGGCCTTTTCCGAAGCACTACGATCTGCAACCACTAACTCAACTGCTCACTCATGTTCAACCAGCCAGTTAGGTAGTCACACAGTGAATCAACCCATCACCTAATCAGCCAGCTGGCCAATCAATCAATGCACTGACCATCTAACCAGCTAACTAGCCATGAAATTGAAGAACCAACTAGCAATCAACCAACTAACTAACCAACCAACTAACCAGCCAACTAATCAATGAACTAGTCAACCAGATGACCCGCTCGCTACTCAACCATTCAATGAGCAACTAATAAATCATTTAACCAACCCACAGACCAATTAACCAATCAAATAACTGCTAACAAATCCACCAAAATGTACTGGTTTGGGGCAAACGCCCACCACAAGACTGGCTGGTCTGAGGAGAAGGCCAGCTGCCTCCTGTCCGGGCCTCCAGCAGCCCTCCGGGAAGGGTCCCACTCTTGAACTGCCTCCCTGCATAGCCCTGGGCCAGGCATTTTCTCTGTGGACCCCACTAGCGCAGTGGTTTGCAAGCTGCATTGCCTGGGGCCCGGGGCTGCCTAGGGAGGCCAGGGGCTGCCAGGTGGGCAGGTACTGAGACTGTCTTCCCTGTTTGCTACATTAGGATTTTGGGTAAGACTTTGTTTGAAGGAAAGTTAGATATCTTTAAAATATTTTTTTATAAACGTTTTAGCTCTAAAGGCCAACGACGGTGCTTTCGTGGGTGTGGGGGAGTCATGAAGATACCCAGGGCTCTGCACCTGGAGCTCCCAGTGGGCAGGGTGTGGTGAAGGACAGAGGCAGCCTCCCGAGCCTCCCCGGGACGTGGGCCCTCTGCGTTCCGAGGCAGGGCAGCTGGGAGCCGCAGGCATTGCACTCAGAACTTCTCAGAGACCCACATGTCAGCGAGGGGCTGGTACAAGTCTCTCCTGACTGCATCTCCTCACCTGTTTCCAAGCACAGCCTGCTTCCCACGATCCAGGGCCGGCTGGAATACCCAAAAAGCCCCTGGCCAGACACGGGACAACCTTGGAAGCAGCACCCACTCTGAACTGATGCCTAAGGATCTTTGGCCCCAGCAGGGGCTGCTTATCGGCCTGTTTCTCAGTCACCACAGCAGACGGAATAGAGTGGGGATGTGTCGCGAGACTGTTTGTAAACCGCCAACCTCCTGGGCGGGGTGTGCAGCTGGGACTTCTGCGGGGTTTCAGCTCCGAATAGCAGAAAAGCAGCCAGACAGAGTCCAGGGTTCTCCCATGGGGGCGTCAGGGGTGGACTGAATCCCACCTCGCTGTAAGACCTCAGGTGAGTCACTTCACCTTCCTGGGCCTCTGTTCCCTCTTCTGTGAGATGGGATTGGTCAGTGGTCACCACTGAAAAGTACAAGGCCAAGAGCAGGGCATGTCTCTGTTTAGTGAGACCCCCCGCCCGCCCCTACTTCACGAATGGAGAAACTGTCCAAGCAGGGGATTTTTGGAAAAACTGGGATTGCAATTGAGGTTTGAGTTGATGTCTCTTTTCTCAACCCGGAGATATCTTTCCTTCTTTTTTCAGGGGCCGTTTCTCCCAGCAAGTGAGAACGCTGCCCTGCCTGGGAAAGCTGTTGCATCTGTCCAAGCCCTGGGGCTGACTCCGGCAGCCTCTTGATCTCCCTATCTCCCGGTCTTCTTTGCAAGGCCCGCTCACTGGCCAGCAGGGCGTGGGTTTAGATCTCCCAGGGAACGTTCCTTGAACATCCCCAGATGGCCTGCCTGCTGATCCGAGGGGCTATCATTTATTCAGACGCGTCACCCCCCTTCCTGATTTATTGGTGACAGGTCAGCTGTGTTCTGTAGGCAGCGACGGTCGTGCCATTAATTTTTCAGAGATTAAGAGCATGATGGGGAAGATAAATTTAGTGATTCTGGGCATCCTGGGAGAGCAGCTCCTAGGAGGGGCCCCCTCACCCCTTCAGGCTCACCTGGCAAGAAGTGAGTCCCTTTCTGCTGCTTTTCAGGGTGACAGGTGCCCTGTAAGGAGGGGCTTTGCTCCCCGACTGGACGATGGTCCTGCTGAGGTCACAGAGTGGTGTCCTATGAGAATCATAGGCTGTTTGACCTGAGAGTCACAGTCAGAGCAAGACAAGTCCTTAAAATCACGCAGTCAGGCCTTTCATTTTACTGATGGAGAAACTGAGGCCCAGGCAGGGAAGTGACCTCGTCACGGACAGACAACCAGAGGCTGCACCCCGACTCCCCCGTCATGCTCTCTGTGTGAGGCCTTTCCCTCGGGGGTGGGGCTTAGCTGCACAGTGGAGGAAGGGGCCTTCCGAGGGGAACATACCTCTTCCTGAGCACCCCTACTTAGGGAAAAAGAAGCTGAAGTCCAGAGAGGACCTTTGACCTCTTGGTTGTAAATTGTACAGGCATCCCTGATTTTGTGCTGTTTCCCTCGCACCCACCTCAGTGCTTAGGACATAGGTGCAACAAACACTTGGGAGAAGAATGAATGTTGGTCAGCGTGTCTGGAACCAGAGCACGGGATGTGAAGCCTGCAGAGGGGCTCAGTGGCTGGTCTCGGCAACAGCGGCCTCGAGGCCACACAGTCTGTGCTGTTTCGGGCGTTTATTTCCCACGTCGAGATGAGCAGCGGGTGGGGAAATGGAACTCCCACAGGTGGGAGCTCCGCCTTCTGGAGAGTGGGAATTTTCATCTAGGGCTTAGCTCTGGGCAGGTAACCTGCTCCCCCTGCTTCAGGTGGAATCCACAGCTTGAGAAGTTACTCCGGAGGCTCCATTGCTAAGTAAGACAGGCTTCTGGGGATACATCTGAGATAGATCCCAGGAGGGAGGCCCGAGAGCTGGAGTAGGTGGGGGTGGGGCTGGCGGAGGCAGCGAGACAGAAGGAAGAAGCTGCAGAGTCCAGAAGGATGGCAGGGGGAGGCCAGGGGCTCCTTCTGTTTGCAGACGGTGCCTGGGTGATTTAGCACCGACTGCATGTAACAGTGAGGACATTCCCCGGGCGAGGACCTGCCCCAGCAGAAAACATGAGCCAGTTCTTGAAAGAGAAACATAAGCTTGGTTGAAATGATAGCATCCAATTCTAGTAGATCCAATTCACAAAGACTTAGTTTCAATGTAACAGACTTTTCCAGAGCACTGATGTGTGCTGAGCTCTGTGGGAATTAAGAGACATAGGGCTGTAAACAGTTATGAGAATGGATTCTGTCTGGAGCCAGGCCATCCTGGTCTGAATCCCGGCTCTACCATTTAATAGTTGTGTGACCTTGGGTAAGTCACTTCACTGAGCCTCAGTTTCCTCATCTGTAAAGTGGGGATAATAGTAACAGGGTGGTTTCGAGGATTAGACAAGTTAGTACACATAAAGAACTTGTAGGATGTCAGCACACAGTATGTGCTCAATAGTATTGTTCTATTATTTCGAACAATGTTCCTGGTGTTCCTGAACATGGAGTGAATGTTCCTGGTGTTATGCAAATGAGGCTGCAGGGACAGTTAAGACCAAATTACAAGGGCCCTCAGCCCCTGCTTGCGGGACCTCACCCCCCTCAGTGTCTCCTCCCCCAGGGGTTTCCGGAGGTCTTCAGGGGCACTTCCCTGTGTTCAGGAAACTGCCCGCCCGCATTCTGTGGCTCTGAGCATCCTGAGGAAGTCCCGGCCCACAGGCCGGTTCATTTTCCAGGTAATCCCTATCGCCTGGCCTCTACTGCAGGGGCTCCCCGTGGGCGTCTGCATGTCGTCTGTGGCCCGCAGACATATTTTGGTGGATGGCATGGTGTCACAATTTGAGCCAGCTTCCACAAACCAGGAGATTTTGTATTTAAAGAAACTATATTTTTAGAGATTTTCAAAACTGAAAGGAAGATCTGGCAAACCTTCCACAAACGCACAACAAATAGGTCTGCATTTCTGCCGGGCCACGAGGGGCTGAGATGAGCAGCCACCACCCTGTTTGTTAGGGTGGTCGGGGACGCGGGCGGTGACTGGGTTGGAGACCACGGTCTCCGTTGGGCCCCAGGCCCGGGGCTCCCTCTGTTCACCAGCCCCCTAGGTCCACCGCTCCTGTGAGTAGCCTGGCCCCTGCTGGCATTCATTCCCTGCTCCCATCCATTCCTTCCTGGCCCTGCTGACCCCTCTGTCCCCTCCCCAAGAATTCACTCCAAAGACCTTCCTGCTTCTGACTTCAGCCCCATCCCTCACCCTTGGTGTGCAGATTTTAAAACAAACACAATTGGCTTGCCAAGGACAAGTGATTAATTAGACACAAAGATTCGAAGGCTTGCTGCAGGAGAGCCTCCCGGCTGTTTTGATCTCTGAGACCTCTTCTTGTATTTTGCTGCCTTTGGGGCTGCTGTGGGCAGATGGTCTACTAGTAACGACAATCCAGCACCCATCTCCCACCCTGCCCTCTTCTCTTTCTTCCTAAAATCTACCCCATGGTCTGGGGTGTGTGTGGAGTGGGGGTCGGGGGCTGTGACAGGATTTTGGAGCTGGGGGACACGTGTCCACACTGGGCAGGCTGCATTTTGTCCTTTCCTCATGTTTGGTACCCCTCCAGGGGCTGCACGGAACCATCAGAGGGATGGAGAAGCCGTGGGGAGAAGATGTGGGATCTGACCAGTTTCCTTCAGAACCTTGCCACCCACAGGCAGTTCTTGGCCCAGTGGAGACAGGAGGGAGCTTGTAAGAAGTGCAGACTCTTGGGCCCCAGCGCAGACCTGCTAAATCAGAACCTGCATTTTAACCAGATTCCCCAGGCGATTCCTGTGCCCGGAGTACTGTTCAGAGCGCTTGATCTTGGCTCCAGCGCACATTTGTTGAAAGTGGGCAAAGCCTTCTGTAGTGATTCTTAAATGACAGTGGGATCTGATTCTTACCACCCTATCCTTACCCTCCGGCCAGTGCCTGGTGTATAGTAGGTGCTCAGTAAGTTTTTGTAGATTTGAATCTTCTACAGGGGTTAGGTTTTCTATGTAATTCTCAGCCTTGGCCACATACCTGGACTCCCCTGGGGAGATTTAAACATTAGTGGTCTCTGGCCCCACCTCTAGAGAGTGTAACCGAATGATGGGGCTGGCCTGGGTGTGGCTGGGGCATGGCCTGGTCTTGGAGAGTTGGAAGCCCTCCACAGCCCCAACAGCAGCCCCTGCTGGGAATTGCTGTGTTGGTACCTATGATAAAAATTCTGAGTGGTCAAAATCACTCTTTCAAATCCCACAGGGAGACTGATGGTGGAGACCCCACTCACCATCTCTGTTTTCCCTCAGTGTTGGGATTGGATATCCATGTTCCCACTAAAGACCCCGCCCGGCTTGCATTTAGGGGCTAAGGCATGTGGAACCCATGCCTTTGAATGCGAGGGTCATTCTTGGGTGATGCCCCAGGAGAGATGATCCCTGTGAGAGGGGGAGCCTGGGGTGTGAGAGCTCGTTCACTTACATGGATGTCCTGCCCTTTTACCTCCCCCTCCTCTCCCACCCCTTCTGCTTAATACCTATTCCTGCTTTCAGTCTCAACTTGGTCACTTTCTCCAGGAAGCCTTCTGTGACTAACCCCAGGGTAGGCAGGTTTCTTTGTTATATGTTTGCAAAGAAAGGTGCTCTTTGCACAATCCAGTAGGCTGACACTCAGGCATGTGAGGTTGGGCATGATGTCTAGCGCCCCCTTCTGGACTGGAGGCTCACCAGGGTCCTTCATTGTATTTGCAGGGCACATGGTGGTTTCGGTTAAAATTGCAGTGAATGATTGCTCATATGACGAAATCAGTGAATGAATGAATAAGAGCAGTTCTGCATGCACAGGTGGTTGAGGGGGGTCACAATTGAGGAAAGGGTTCTTCCTTTCCATATGGCTTCTGGGTAGACGTGTTCTATCCCGTTTCCATGAGGGACCCTGCAGTGTGCAGTGAGGCATAGCTACATTTCTTAGGTCTATAATTTTCCAATAATTAGGCTTTCAGGCACGTATGTCTTGTGGTTTGAATATGATTCAGTTATAGCTCTGTTACTAAAGTAACCGCATACGTAAGCTCTCAAAAATGCACTTTAATAGTGATGGGCTACTGTGAATTTGTGCTATTTAGGTAACTTGCAATATACTTTCAGGGCAATATAATTACATGGCTGGGTTACTTTTAATTTCATGGGGCAGCGTTGCTCAAGCCTTCATCATTCCGGTGCCACCTTTTGAGTTTTTGCCCTGCTTGTGTACCGCCTCTACGGTGTCATGAATTTCATATTTTTTAAATCTCATTTAAAATGTCAGTAAACGTACTCATGAAAAATGTCAGTACATGTGGCTCAAAAGGAAACTTTAGATGACCACAGTAAATAGAAAACCAGTTATGTTATTGCTTTTCTCAAATAGAAGGTAACCATAAACTAGCTCCCACCCAGTAAACAAGGAAAATAAAACAATGTTATTAAATGTTAGCTAGAGCCAGTTGCCTGCCCAAGGCTCGGAGCCTAATAATGCCTGTTCTTTGTGTCAGAAAGGGAGATTGGGAAGTGTGGGAGAGGGTGTCAGCACTAAATTGAGACTTTTTCCTAGGCGCAATGAGAAGAGTTGGGAAAGAATTGAAAGAGTATAATTTATGTTATGATTCAATATTTGTTCAGTTTCTTGTTCATATTCCAGGGCATTACGTTAGCACAGAAATTCATCTGTGTGAGCTCATAGTTTGCTCTTAGAAAACCAACAGCAAGCTTGATGTTTCGGTATCACGTTGGTTTCCTCCGGCTCTTTCTTACAGTCAAATCAAAAGGGTTGGGATTGAATCTTAATTAAGTTCTTCCTGCCCCCCGCCAAACTGTAAAGTTAAGAACCACTGACAAATCACAGGTGCCTCCGAGGTGCAACTAACCAGGGTGGGGACGCTGGTGTCACTACTCATTTGCTCTGTGACCTGGGGCAAAGCTCTTCTCTTAAGTCGGCATTTTCTCGGCTATAAAATGTGCATGACAGTGTCAGCCTTGAAGGACAGACAGGGGCTTATAAAAACAGTGTTATATGTGAATCCCACACTCGAACAAGACAGGCGGTCTGTCGTTGGTAGTCATCTCCATCCTGTAAGCCCGAGAGAGCAGGACAGGGTCTGTCTTACAGCCACAGCATCAGTGGCTGGCACCTGCTCGGTGCTCAATAAATACCCTCATGCTTGACCTGGTGCAGGGCTGCAGGGGGTGGGGGATGCTGTTTGCTCACTCTGCCGTCTTCAGAGAGTCTTCTCTGATTAGGTGGTTTGAAAAGTGTCATGTGTCAATTTAGAGATTCTGCCCCTTTGTCCCTTGAGGTTGTAGGGGCAGGGGCTGTTCGGGGCAGGCAGTATAAAGGGCTTCAAACTGTGTGTTACATGGATGGTGGAAACAAAGCAGATGTGAGACCACAAAATCTTCAGCCATCAGAACTAGAAGGACTGAGCACCCTCGTTTTCCAGAGGGGGAAACGGAGGCCTGGAGAGAGAAGGTAACTTGACTAAGGTCATCCAGCCAGTGGGAAGCACAGCGGAGGCTTGCAACCATGTCTTCTGATACCCGCCCTTTCCAGAGCTCTGTCCTCGACATCACGTCCAGTCCTTATTTGCCTCCTCCAGCTGTTGTCGTGTAATGGTGATCTGCTTGTCTTTCTTCCCAGAACTCTGCAAAGCCTCTGGCCTCATCTCTCCTCTGGGAGTAAATCCACATTCTGCGCCGGCACCTGCAGAGAGCAGGGGATGCTGGGAGCCTCCATGTGTGCTCGAGTCGTTCTACTCAGGGCCCAGCTGCGATCCCGGGGGTGTGCGCATGCGCTCACCAGAGCGCAGGCTTGCCAAGCCGTCTCAAGAAAAACATTGCCTCATGTCTTTCGGCCTGGGTCTCATCTGTTGGACCAAAACATTTTTATTCTTTAAGACTATGCAAGCAACCTTCCTGAAGAATATGGAAAAGGAAAAAAGTACTAAGAAGTTTTAAAACATTGCAATCCCACCATCCAGAGATAACCACTGCTAATACCTTGGCACATTTCCTTCCAGTCTTTTTTCTCTTCATATATATGTATTTCTCCCCAGCCACCCAGGACACTCACATCCTATAAACAGAGCTTTATACCTGCTTTCCCCATGTTACTAAATATTTTTCCTTCTTTTCTAAATATTTCTTCTTTTTTCCTAGAGGATCGAGGATTTGTATCCATGGATTTGGGGAAAACACATTATTTTTTTATTAAAATTAGCATGGCCACATTTTGAAGTGGAAGGCAAAATGTGCCTGACTTTTGTAACTGAGACGGGAGGCTTAAACGAAAAATGAGCGGATGAGCTTGGACCCGCAGAGCTACACATTCACACTTCTCTGACATTTGATGGGCACGGGTGAGCAATATCAGTCTACTTCAAGACTTTTTAAGAGAATTTTTGTGAGTTTATTGGAGCCAAACTGATGACATATGCTGGGGACCAAGATCTCAGATGCTCCTCGAGATATTTTAAAATATAGGACTCACCAAGTGTCATTTACTTAATATGTGTTATATATTACAAACATATCATATACTTAATAGATACTTATATATTATGTGGTATACACAATATACTTCATATGTAACATACATTACACAATTATATACAAAATAACTTTATTTAGATATAATTTACATGTCATACAATTCACCCATTTATAATGTATGTTTCCATGGCTTTTAGTATGTTCATAAAAGTGTGTAACTATCACCACAATCAATTTTAGAACATTCTCGTTGCCTCAGAAAGAGACCCTTTACTCATTAGCAATTATTGCCTGTTTCCCTCCAACCCTGACAACCACAAACCTATTTCTGTCTCTATGGGTTTGCTTACTCTTGACATTTCATATAGATGGAATTGTGCAATATGTGGCCTTTAGTGTCTGGCTTCTTTCATTTCTATAATGCCGTCACGGTTCATCCTTGTTGCAGCAAGTACCAGTCCTTCATTTTTGTATCGCTGGACAGTCGTCTGTTGTATGGATATACCCCATTGTGTTGGTCCCATTTTTAGCTGTTGTGACTAATGCTGCTATGAACATTTGTGTATGCGTTTTTGCACAGATGTAAGTTTTTGCTTCTCTTGGTGTCTGTCTAGGGGTGGAGCTGCCGGGTCCCGAGGTAGCTCTGTTTCTCCTTTGGAGGAACTGCCAGTCTGTTGTCCACAGGGGCTGCGCCATTTTCCTTCCCACCAGCAGTGCGTGAGGACTCCCGCTTCCCCCCACTCGGTCCCACGCTCGTTACTGCAGCCCTCCTCGTGGGTGCGACTGGTTTTTCACTATAGTGTGGATTTGCATTTCCCTGATGACTAAGGTTGTGGAACATCTTTTCACGGGCTCATCAGCCCTGTGTGTGTCTCCTCCAGAGAAATGTCTATTTAGATCATTTTCTCACTTTTCAGTTGGGCAGTGGAGTTGTCTTTTTATAGTGAGTTGTAAAAGTTCTTTTATGTTCGAGATCCCAGTGCCTTGTCAGATATATGGTTTGCAAATAGTTTCTCCCCACTCTGTGGGTTTTCTTTGTGCTGTCTCAATGATATCCTTTGAAGCACAAAAGTTTTTTTCATTTTTATGAAGTCTCAAGAATATTTTCAAGACATGATTTTATGAGATAATTTAATGTCTCATATGGGTATGCCATAATTTAACACTCGTGTTCCCAGGTAATTAGTTATTATTATTAATTGTGTTAAGCTATAGCTCTTTGAATAAATCTGTGCACAGTGCTAACGGTCTCCTTAGGACTTTCCTCAGGATGAAGTCCGAGAAATGCAACTTCTCTGCCTAAGGGCATGAGTGCTTTTACGACACTCAGGAAATTGCTTTCAGAAAAGGTAGTACCTGTGTACCCGCCTCTGCCCACCACCCACCCCTATGGTGCATTTGGGAGCCTGGTCGCTGTGTCCTCTGCTGCTGTTATTTACAAGGAAAACTTCCTCTCTGGATTCACTGAAAATTTACTGAATTTCACTGACTTGTAAGATGAGTGTCTAGGTGGTCCTAGATTCGCTGTGCAAGAACCTGGGAACCTGGTCTGGGGAAGAAAATTTGAGGTCCATCAGAGGTAAGTCCAGGTAGAAGGGATGGCTAACCAGATCCCAGCATACCTTTCAAGAGATGCAGTCTTATTTACTTATTTATCCTCATCGAGGATACATTTATTGATTTTTAGAAAGAGAGAGAGAGAAACATCGATGAGAGAGAAACATGGATCGGTTGCCTCCCATATGTGCCCTGACTGGCAATCAAACCCACAGCCCAGGTACGTGCCCTGATCAGGAATCGAACCCTTAAACTTTCAGTTTCTGGGAAGGTGCTCCAACCACCTCAGCCACCCAGCCAGAGCCAAGAGATGCAGTTTTATTCCTTTCCTGTGTGGACAACAGCTCTCTGGGAAGAGAACCATTTCTTCTGGAAAGTTTTTTTTAGGGAGGCTTTTGCAAAGCACAGGGCAGGAAACAGAAACTCCGAGAACATTTCGCCGGCCAGCGGTGGGCTTCATTCCACATCAGTCACCACTCATTCTTGTTGGCACCATTAATTCACCTCTCCCTTCCTGCTGTCAAAAAAGAATCCATTCAGGTTGTTCCAGATTGGTGGGGTTTGCCTGTACCGGGAAGTGTGTGGCTTTCAACAGTCACTACATGATCGATTCATCCCGCAAACAGTCCTTGAGCATCCATTATGTACCTGCCGTAGCACTGGAGGTGGCACTACGGATCGGGTCTGCGGTCTCGTGTGTTTACCCATCTAAGATTCCAGAACCCTTTTCAACTGTCGGACCTGCCTTTTTCAGAAAACCTTGTGCCACACACTCCCCCTCAATGTAAGTTTTACGTGTTTATGGCCCTTTGGGAGACCGTCAGTAGATTTCCCAGGGCTGGCAGGGTGGGGGGCATGGATGCCAGGTTCAGGGTCATTGTTATATTCCAATAAATGAAAACAAGAGATGTCATTGTCATAGTTGTGTCATTTTAATGACATAACCCCTGGAAGCTTGACCCGTGACGAAGGATTTCCACTCGCAGACTTTGACATTTGAACAGCAGCTGTAGCAGAAAGTCCAACAGATGTGGTCCGAGGCCTCACAGAGCCCACAGTCCTGGAGGAAGTCCTTTCCTGTCCTGGACTGCCCTGGGGACATCTGCTGAATCTCAGCAGGGCATTTGTGCCCTGGCTCTTGCCAGCTCTGTGTTGGGAAGGAATAAAGGCGAATGAACGGAAGAAGGGAGGCCTCGGGGAGCCTGGATCTCGCCAGGCTTGGCGACCTCCCGTCAAGACCAGGGCTGCGGGTGGCTGAGTGGAGCCTGGTCTCGGATGATGTCAGAGCCCTGTTAGGGTTTTGGGAACCCAGGCCTCAAACAGCGAAAACCAAGGTAGACATCTGTGGGCAGGAAATGAAGCCAAGAGCGTGGCCACCCATGATCGTCAGCTCTGGGAGGTCTGCACGCTGCATGTGGCTGCTTGTGCAGTTTTCCGTGGCACACGATTCGAGGCCTGTTAAACCAGCGGAGACGGGCAGATCCCCCCGACTGCCTCCCGCAGGGATGAATCACCCCGAGATAGGAAGATGTCCTTCGGGGTGAATAATTCAAGGCTTCCTTTGCTGAGTCCTGGATGAGCTCTCGGGCCCTCGTCTCCTCTCTCTCATCGGAACACCACACACAGGGCACGTGTGGAGGACGCGACCAGGAGGCCGCCAGCTGCTTCAGAACAAGCAGTAGAGCGGTGCAGAGAGAAATCTGATTTATGAGCCCTCCATGTCCCGGCGCCTCGGAGGGGGACTGTTTGGGAAAATGGAGGAGGGTGTTGGGTTAGACACAGGCTATCTCCCAGATGCTTAGGGTCCTGTGACTGGGGCTTTCTCGTGGGTCTCAGAGTGCTATAGAGGATAGGAGATAGGAAATGACTGAGTGTCTGCTGTGTTCCAGGGACTGTGTGCTACGTGCCTTATGTGGGTTAACATGAGTCATCCCCCCTCCACTCACTGCTACTATTATTACTTCTGGGCCCTCTATGATAACCTCTGTGAGGCACAGAGAGGTTAAGCCACTTGCCTTAGGTCACACAGCGGGTGGTAAGTGGTGGAGCAGGATTAGAACTTCCACTGTGCTCCTAGCCTCCCCCAGTTGCTACCTTGAAGCTCTCAGGCTGCAGTAGCGACCTAAGGAAGCTCTCAGGATGACTTTCTTGATCATCCGATAGGACCCGGGCCCTAATCGAGTGAAGGGCAGCCTTGAGTCAGGATCTGAGGCCCCCTGCTTGACAATTGTTGCCCCTCTAGCTCTGGGACCATGGGGTGGTCCTAGGGTCCTCTGTGCCTGGGGTTGACCCGCCACTCAGGAAGTATTTTCCTGTTTACAGAACTGGTACCAGTCCTCAGCTGCGCGCTGCACGGTGGGGCAGTTCTGAGGAGGAGGGCCAGGCTGGAAGCACGTGGATGATGACCCCAGCGGAAGGCCCGGATGGTGACCAGACACCCAAGGGCACCTGCGTGCCTGGAGGATGTGCCAGTTGAGTGGGCTCTGAGGTCGGAGACCCCTGCACGTCACCCACCCAGGCCCAGGGCCAGAGCCCCCACCCTCCTGTCTCTCCTCCGAGGCGGCAGACTGAGCTCCGGGCTTGTCTCTGAGTCAGAGGCCCCAGCAGGAAAATAAACTTTCTGTACTAAAAGGAGGAGGGAGAAGCTCTCTTTTCAAAAATAGGAGAGGCAGCTCTGTTGCTATGACGAATTTCTCGTGTTGCTCCGTGTTTTTAAAAATTTTTTATTTTTTTTAATGACCCACATAAAAAGGTACATATGGCCTCCTTGTAAAAATCCATGGAAAAATCTCCCTCTGACGCCTGAGTTGAGGGAGGCTCCAGGAGATGGGGGCCGGGAGAGCGTGTTTTCAGGCCTTTGAAGGCCCTGGCATCTCTGACATTTTGGGGACCCCACCCCACATCATGGCAAACCTCGAAATGTCCCTACAGTTCCCAGTACACATACGCACTTCTTACAAAAATATCTGGAAAGATTCTAAAATAATTCATACTACATAGTTCTATGAAGACTAAATTATTCATCGTGTTCTTGCGATCTGGGCTGTTCTATTTCTAAAGGCGCAAGAGCCGCAGACGAGCAGTTGACTCGCCGAGGTGTTGTAGGCATTTAATCAGACATTTATTAACTTCAGGCTTTCGGTCGCCTTTTGGTGTTCTGGGGCCGACTTGCTCGTGAATTCGGGTTTCAGATCTCCCCGTGGGCCCTTGATAAGCTGGTGGGCTTCGGGCTCTGGGCTTCTCGTAGGGGGCCAGGGGCTCAGGAGAAGGTGTGCAGAGAGACAGAGAGGGGCGGGAGACTGGGAGAAAATGATGAAATGGGGCAAAATATAAAGAATCCATGACTTAGGGTGAAGGTGCATGGGAATTCTTCCTACTTTTTTGTAAGTTTAAATAAAATGAAAAAATGAAATGAAATGATATCCAAATAAAAAATGAAAACATCTCCACACCCAAAGGTGATGGTGGTAGGGGTGGATGGGAGGGGTCAATGAATTAATTGGAAGATTTTCAAGCAGGGAAGGGCTGAGGAGTGTGGCTCCTGGTTCTCTTCCCCTCTAGCCAAGCAAGTCCCTTTTCATGTGCCTTATATTTTGGGGATCCATACAGATTCTTCTGGAAGAAAGGGGCAGGTCTGAGGCCTTGAAGAATCTAGGTCCAGCCATCTGGGGGGCCGTGGGCCCTTCTAACAGCGAGGGGGAAGAAACCTGGCTGCAGGTTGCTGGGTGGGGCTGGGGGAGGGCAAACAGGGAGGAGAAGAAGTGGCCTGGATGGTGAATTCGAGTCTGCAAACTAGCACCTCGTCGGCCCGGTAGGACGCTGGGCGCTGCTCTGGGAGACTTGCGAGCACCTAACCCCTTTAATTCTCACAACACCCTGTCAGGCAGGTGCTGTTACTAGCCCCACGTTCGAGAGGAAACTGAGGCTCAGAGAGGTGGAGTCCCTTCCTCAAGTTCACACAGCCAGGGACTAGCAGAGCCAGGATGCAGATCTGGGGACCTAGCTCCGGCTATGCTGATAACACAGTGAGAATGGAGACTTTGGTAGGGGCTGCAAGGCCAGAGTGGGGAGGGAGGGTGGGGGAGATGGGCTTCCAGAAATGACCCACAGCACTGACACCACGCTGTGTATTACGAGCTTGCTCGGAGCCCCATTCCGTGTGCACGTCACACGTGCTCTAGCGAATGGGCCCAACCAGCCTCTGGCAGTGCCCCGGGGAGGGAAGAGGGCTGCATTTGCAAATGGGGCCTTTTAATGCCTAGCAGAAGAGGGGAAATCCGCCATCCTTGAGTACCGTGTGCCGGGTTCTGTTCTAAGCATGTTGTTATGTATCGACTCACGTCATCTTCCCAATGGTGGTGGGAGGTGGGAGCTTTGTTACTCCCGTCTGCAGAGCAGAAACCTGAGACTCAGAGAGGTTTGGAAATGGTCCTGGGTCCCGCAGCTAGCAAGTGGAGGACCCTTGGATTACATTGGCCCAGCTGGATAATCCAGGATAATCTCCCCATCTCAAGATTCACAATTTAATCACATCTATAACTTAGTCACGTGAACATTGAATGAACCAGATGACTTGCCCAAAGCCACGAAGCTGGTCTTGGCTGAAGTGGAGCCCACATTCCAGGGTGGCCTGTCTCCGCCTTCCAAAACGGGCGCGGTTTGGATTTACAGAAATCATGCCACAGAAAGTGCCTTTGAAAACTTCCTGATTTGAGAGCCTCTCTGGTCAACCTAGTTTAGCCACTGATGATTAGGGAGACAGAGGAAACCATTTAGCTTTAACTAGCGTGAGGAACCCATGAACACCAAAGATCAATCAGAAATACCAAGGGCAGCGGGAACCAAAATCATCTACACTAGGGTTGGCCAATACGTGGGACAGGATGGGGCAGGCGGGAACCAGCCCCCTGGCCTCTGAGACCAATGGGGTGGATGTTGTTGGAGGGCAGAGTGGGATGAGGGAGGCAAAGCACCCTTCTGCAGGTCCAGGGCAGGCATTGCTAATCAATCATCGTGTGCTTTCCAGCCAGGCCTGGATGTGGCCCCTGGATCCCTGAACATGAGTGGAGCATCAAGGTGAAACTTGATCCACTGTCTTGGAACTACCCAGTCTTCAAGGGAACAGGCTGCTGCCTCTCTCTCAGGCCCAGGGTCCCTATGTCAGACCTTAAATTTCAAAATCCTATTAATAAAACACCACCACCATCCTACCCTCCCCAACCCTTTTTCACTGCAAGGGGGGGAAAAAAAGCCAAACTTAGCCGTGTTCAGAATGGTGGCCAAGGTCCTTGGCTTCTGATTGTCCCCAGAGTAGGCCAGCTCCACCTGTTCCTTCCTGGGGCCCGGAGGGGTTGTGTGCTTCTGCCCACCTCTGGCATCCAGATGCCTGCTTGGCCTGGAGCCCAGTGTCCTCCCTCTGCCAGATGCAGCTCCCAGCTGATAAAACCCGAACCTCCTCTCAGCCTCGGCTCGGCTTGGGAGGCACGGGGCCTCCAGGAGGCCTGCGGTAGTGGCGCTGAAGGGAGCGGGGCAGTTTCCACGAGCCCAGCCGGAGACTGGATTCACCTGGCCCCCCTTTCTGGGTCCCCACATGTGCTTGATCATCCTGGAAGGCTGCCTCCCCTCCTTCTCCTCTCCCTCCCCCTCCCTCATTGCTCCTCTCTTCCTCTTCCCCCTTCTGGTCTCCTCCTCTCTCCTCCTCCCCACCCCACCCCTCCTCGTGCACAGCAGATGAGGAAACTGAGGCTCAAGGTGGAAGGACTCGAGGCCACATGGCTCACAGTGGTGGCGACAGGGATTCTATGAGACCAGGTGGGTCTGATCGCAAAGCCTCCCTTGTGAACCGCTATTCTGTGGGTTGATGAGGTAACTTGTTCTGGGATCCAGAATGTTTTCCTAATGGAAATGTCTCTATCACTGGTTTTCAAACTTGGGCCAACTCCAGAATCTGCCAGCAGTTTGCTAACCTGCAGCTGGTTGGGTGCAGCCCCAGAGGGTCGGATTCTGTGATCTGAGCATCTGCAGTTCTAACACGCCCCCAGGCAAGGCTGCTGCTTGTTTGGAGATCACTGGTCTCTATAACAACCTTTAGATGGCGATGTTTGGATTCCCCTGGGCATTGTGGAAATGCCCTCTCCTTTTGGACCAGGAGACTCTGGGGCTGCTGCTCTGCTGGGCAACCTTGGGCAAGTCCCTTGCCTTCTCTGGACCCAATGTTCTCATCTGCACAGTAAGGCAGGAGCAGATGCTCTGTGTGGCAGGGCAGGAGGAGAGGACTTTGGAGTCAGGCTGGGTCTGATTTTTGACTCTGGGGAATTGTGTGACCTTCGGCAGGTGACTTAACCTCTCTGTGCTTCCACTTAGTATCTTGGAAATGCATGAGTTAGACTACACAACTTTGAGTGTACATTTTACTGAATAGTCGAGGATGGTGGGGAGAGAAAGATGAGGTTCTAAGGCTGGTCTGATGGTAAAGGACATGTTCCCCCACCTGCCCAAGCTTTTAGGCCTCAAAGAGAGCAGGAGAACCTCCTCCCTCCTTCCCTTCCTGCTTCCTTCCTCCCTTCCTTCCTCCCTTCCTTCCTTCTTCCTTCTACCTTCTTTTTTTTCCTTCTCTCTCTTTCTCTTCCTCTCCCCTCCCTGCCCCTCTCCTCTCCTCCCCTTCTCTTTTCTTTTCCACACAAGTTATTTTCTGCAGCCTTAGTTTGGAATCAGACCTGGGTTCAATCGGATCTGTGGGCATATCCTGGGCACCCTTGGCAAGACGACTTCCCTCTGTGGCCACGGTGCCCTCATCGGAAAATGGGCACGTGACTCGTCCCCCGGCGTTGGTGGTGGTCCACATGATTGATTCCACGGAAAGCACTTGGTCGGTGACATGCTGTCTGTTCCTTAGTGTGGGGTCAAAGGGCTGGGCCCTGAGCCAGACAGCTGGGATTCCATCCTTGCTGTCCCCGACCAACTGTTGGCCTTGAACAAGTCACTTAACCTTTCTGTGGACCAATTTCCTCACTGGTAAAATGGGGACAGAAGTAAAAACTGCTTCCTGGGGTTGCAGGCTGGGTAGGTGGCAAGTGCCTAGCCCGCTGCCTGGCTGTCAGCTATTCTGATGATTCCACTGATGAGGATGTGATGATGGGACGATGCAGACGATAAGCCAGGTGCTTAGATGGGGACAGAACAGGGGACAAACATAATCCCTTCCCCAAGGAGTCCCCAGGGCCAGGGAGAGACACCCTTACAGGCAGGGACAATATCACATTGGTGCCGTGACTAGGGGGAGCCCAAGGGGCCCAGGGGAGCCTGGAGCACCCCCAAGGGGCAGGGAAGGCTTCTCAGGTGGTGGTCCCCAAGCTGAGACCTGAAGAGGGAGCAGAAGACCTTTGAATAATAAATATGTTCTTAAGAGTTTTTTAAAAGAAAATAATTGGCTAAATGTGGTTATTATAGCTACAAAGTTGAAAATAACCTAATTGACCACCAAGAAGTATTGATCAAATAAGCTATGGTGCCTGACTCGTGAAATAATTAGCAGCTATTGAAAGAGGGTTTTAAATATACATATATTTATATAAAATCATTGAATAAAAATTCAGGTTACAACAAGGCCCATAGGGTCTGACTGGGTCATTTTATATTTAATATACAATATATGTATGTGTATGTTCACATCAGAGTGTTAATAACATTATTTCTCTTGGGCATGAGGGTTTGGGATGAAAGCAGAATTTATATTTAAACGATACAGGTCTGAACGCAGTTAGAAGTTCTGATGCACTTTGTCGGCTAGCTCTCCAGAACTGCTATGTCAGTGCGTATTCCAATTGTGCACGTGATTTCTGCTCCCGTGTAACATTTTCTAAAATCAAGCATTGTAATCTTTGTTCATCTGATACTTTAAAAAAAACCCTCACTGCTGTTTTAATTTACAAAAGAAAAAGAGGGAGCCTATGCATCAGGCCATGAACAGGGCAGGAAGGGCGTCCCGGTGGAGGCAACAGGGTGCGCGGAGGCCTGGGGTGAGGAGGCAGCCCAGAGTGGCGGACTCTCCTCCTCACTCTGCTCACACTCCCCGCAGCCCGCCGTCTGCAGCTCCTGAGGCCCTTGTGGGGAGCACGGCGCCCCCAGCTGCATGTGCTCCTGGTTTGTGCTCAGACAGTGGGCAGGGCTCCCAGCTGGGCTTGGCCACTGGCGGGAAGGGGTGGGGGGCGGGTCGTCCCCAGCAGGCTTGCCACCAGCCACCACCGCCCACCAGCCCAGTCCCTGGCTGGCAGGGACAGTCTCCCCTGCCAGCCCCCGCTCCATGCAGCTGGCCACCCCCACCCTCACTCGTCCAGTTTCCTGCCCCTCCCTCCAGCTCTCCTCCCTCCAGCTGTTTCTCTGGCAGAGTCTGCTCCCATTCAGGACCGCAGCCCCAACCAGCAAGGAGCTCAGGACAGACTGAGGTCTCCCCAGGAGCCTCTTTGGGGATGAGGGTGCCCTAGGGGTAGGGCTGGGGCTGCGCTCTGTGGGATTCGAGGAAATAGAGGAACTGCTTTCTGGGCAAACAGCCACAGCCAAAGACCGGTTTGATCGGGAGAAAGAAGTCAGGAAGCACAGGTCTCCTGCACAGCCCCGTACGGCCTGAAGTCTTGGGGAGCCTTCCAGAAGACCCAGGCAGATACCAGCCTCAAGGTACCATGCTTGGCTTTGACACCATCCAGAGGGGCCAGGGAAGGGGAATACTAGCCAAGAGAGCGGTTCTCTGGCTCTTCTTAAAATTTAATTTTTATCAAAGTGGACACAATTCTATGATGGTTTTCCGATTTCCAAAATCAGGCGTGCTAATTGTTAAAAAAGTGAGGTCTCCAGCAGTTTAAAAGCAGCGAGCTCAGCGTTTTCCTCATTTCTCTGCTCCTGTTCACAGCAGCCCCACAAGGGAGGTAGAGCTCCTGGCCCCCATTCCCAGGTGAAGAAACAGGCTCAGAAAGGGGAGGGCACTGGCTCCGGGCTGGGGTCTCAAGATCGGGGTGACGAGAGGGTCTGCAGAGCCTACCTTCTTTGCCACTAGCTGTACTAACTCTCAGGGCGGAGACGAAAGAAGGGCCCTAACCCAGAGGTAGCCTCTCAGGTGCCCCTCTCCCTCCCTCCCTGGCTCGCTCGCTAACTGACTCATGGTGTTTGCTGGGTGCCTGTGTCGTGCCGGCGTGTGTAAGTATGTAAATGTGGATACACACCCACTTGTTTCCCCAGTTCTTTAAATTGAATGTATTGGGGTGGTACAAGTTAACAAGATTCTACAGGCACACACCCTCCGGGTGGTGCATTGTGTCTCACTCACTTTTCCAGTAGCCTGTCTGAGTAGCTTTCTTGTGCTGCACCTCGGGCCGTGAGCTGCCTAGCCCATCAGCCACGTTCTTCCACTACACCAGCGACTGCAGGGAACACCTGTAGTGGGATTTGTGCAGTCACCTCTCAGTGTGGCTGTTTCCTACTTCTTCTCCCCAGGATTATAAATAGTACAGACCTGCAAGAGTATAGACCTGTAGTGACCACGCTAGTATGTCATCGTTGGGCGTGTGTTCTCTGGACACCTTTCCAGGGGTGACACTGCTGGGTCCAAGGTTGGCCTGTTTTTAAGGTGGTGGAGGCTTTTGGCCACCTCGTCCCCGGAGGCTGTGCCAGCTCGCACTCTCCCTGCGCTGTCCTGGGATGAAGTATTCTCCCAGCGTCACCCCCACTGGTTGCTATCCAGCTCTTAAAGCTTCCCTGATAAACCCTGGCCGGGTTGCTCAGTGGTTTGGCACGTCAATCTGTGCACCAAAAGGTCTCGGGTTCAATTCCCAGGTCAGGACACATACCTAGGTTGGGATGTGGGATGCGTATGGGAAGAAACTGATAGGTGTCTCTTTCTCACAGTGATGTTTCTCTCTGTCTCCGCCCCCTCCCATTCCTCTCTCTAAAATCAAACAAAGCTTCCCTGAGGAGAAAGGGGAGAGAGCACCTGGGGCCTCGCTTTATGTTTCTTTTTAACGCTGATTCGCCTTTGTAATCATATTGCTCACTTTTCTTTTATGATTACCTTGTTTAAGTCCATTCCCGTTTCTTTTTTCCTGTTAGCTTGTCTTTCTCTTGTTGATATTTAAGAGTTCTTTGTATATGAAGGATGTGTGAGCACTTTACCAGTGTTCGCTGTTGAAAATATTCCATTCCACCTAGCACAGTTTAAGCGGGTTAGCCATAAAGATCAGCTTTGTGCAAAATTACAAACAAACAACACCTAATAATTAAGTACAGTCAGCCCTCCGTATTGCAAGTTCTGCATCGGCAGATTCAACCAACTGTGGAACAAAAATCTTTGCAAAAAAAAAAGTTATTGTTGACACGTGCTCTGTAGTTGGACCTGCAACCGATATATCTGTACTGAACATGCAAGCAGTCTGTTCTTGTCATTATTCCCTAAACAATACAGTACAACAACTATATTACATACCGTTTACATTGTATGAGGCATTATAAGTGATCTATAGGTGATTTGAAGGATGTGCATAGGTTATATGCAAATACTCCACCATTTCATATAAGGGACCTGAGCACTTGGAATTTTCATGTCTGTGGGGGTCCTGGAACCCAGTCCCTGTGGACACAGAAGGGTGACTGTGGCTGCTCCTTGGCCTACATCCATTTACTCCGACCTGTGTGGTTCAGAGAGGACAGTGAGACGGTGCTCAGGCCCTGAATCTGCTGTCTCTTTTCACGCAGACCCTACGTCCCTTTTGGAATCCCCTACTTCCTTTTCAAGACCATCCTCGCAGTTCTTGCTATCTCTCCTGCTTCCTCCAACTGGCTCAAAGGAAAAACTTCTCTAAATGCCTCCGCTGCCGAAATGAACAAGATTGGCTAATTCAGGCCTCTGCCAGCAGGAGGTGGATAGCTTGGCATTTTCTTAAGAACGAGGTTTAACTTAAGCTGTTGATGCACAAGCGGTGGGGCATCAGGCTCTGAGATGAGTTATTCATCTCTTGGTACATAGGGACCTTCTCAGGACTCCTCCAAACTTGAGAAATAGATTAACTTGACTTTGGGTAAGTACTTCCCTCTTGGGCTGAGCCCATCTGAGAAGTCCCCCTGCAACTGGGCCAACGCCTATCTGCACGAGACCCTCCCAGTGCCTGAATTTCCCCCGTTACACAGTGCCTGTCACACTGTGTTGTAACAGCTGGCCCCACTGCCTGTTTCTCCTGCTGGCCCACCCGTGGGGCTCCTTGAGGCCTGAACAGGGTATTATTCTCTCTCCAGCACAAGACCTAGGATGTAGTAGGTGCTCAGGGAATGTTCATCAAATAAACAAAGTAGCCAGGCCTCTGTTTCACCATCTGTAAAATGGGATGAGGGAGTTATACTGAAGTTTCATCTCTTAAATGTTTACTTAGTAACTCCTCTGTCAGTTTGCACACCGTTCTATAGTGATGATTTCTTGAATCCTCACATGGCTATGATGAAGGTACTATTAATATGTCTGATTGACAGATTAGGAAACTGAGTCCTGGAGGGGGGGTGCTGATGTTAGACCCCCAGAGGGGCAATAGAGCACTGTGGCTATGGGGTTAGGTTCTGGTGGGTGGGTTTGATCCTGGCCTGCCTGCCACCTGCCAGCTTAGGGACCCAGAGCCAGTGATTTCTTATCTTTATACTTCAGTTTCCTCATAAAATGGGAATGTGAATAGTAACTACCTCCTAAGATTATTAACAGGTTAAATGAGATGATACATGAGGGGCACTTAGAAGAGGGCTTGTTGTGTGGAAAGGGCTCTATAAACATTAGCTGTTATTCTGTTATCATTTCTATACCACCAATCTGTCTATACCTGTGGCACCCATCTGAGGCCAATAGAAATTATTATTGCTTTCTTTACCAGTGGATTGTCAATGCCCAAGTTCCTGCCTGCCAGGGTACAAGAAAACCAAAGGCTGATTTCATTCACTTTGAGCTACACTGCACAGGTGCAGCTATCACCACCAGTGTTGAGGCTATGAAGTAGACTCAAGACTTCTCAAAGTTTAACCCTGGAATTACTGACCATAGGATTGATAACTATGAGTATTTCTTAAAGCTTCAGTTTTCTGACTCAGAATATCTGAGGATGAGCAGCAGTGGGAGTCTGTGTGTTGAACCTGCTCCCCAGATGAGTCTGATGCACCCCAAAACTAAAGAGTCCTCGAACGTCTCCTCTTTTTGCCTTTGCTCAGGTCTCTGGGCTCTTTGCTGCACACTGAGGTTGGTTTTTTGTTCCTTTCTAAGCAGATGTCTATGTACTTCTTGCAAGTCTACATGTCCTGTGTCAGCAATCGTGGCCAGGAGGCAGGATGGAGAAGAAGTGAAACTTTGCTGGGTTATACCACAGAAAGTTGGATCATGTTAGCAGTCACCCAGCATGCAGACTAGGATAGTATTTCAAACCACAGAAAATACATGAAGAAGTACAACTCACAAAGAGATAGAAGTGGTGTTGGTCTAGTTGAGACAGAGGTGGAGGATGCCAGACCGCAGCTCGCTGGACCCCACTCCCTTAAAGGGCCTCTAAGAATCATCAGCGCTCTGCGGGGCAGGCTGAAACTTGCAAGTCCACTCCAAATTGTCACGAGACCAAAGTTGACCTTTGCTGCATGTGCTCTGTGACCTTAGGCATGGTACTCTCACTTCCCAGCCGTAATCATTGGTAAATAAGGAGGTTGAATGTTGTATTTGTCTGGGCAGTAGTAGTAGCAACAGCTAGACCAAAGACATGTATAATGACTCAATAAGATACGTTCATTGTAAGGCAAGTGTTTCTGAATGGAGGGGGGTCCTCTTCCACGCGGTGATTCAGTGGCCCATCTCATGTCCCTACTATCCCCTTGGACGGCACACTGATGAAAGCAAGCATGGAGACGGCATGTCTGCTTCTAAACTGCCTTTCACCACAGTAAGAACTAGTCATGTGACCAATCTAGTTGCACAGGGGTCTGGGAAATGGAGTTCTAGGCCAGGGTGGCTTCTTCCCAGCTACAGCTGTGCACTGTAGGGGGGAGAACGGAGTTTTGTGGACAGCTGGCTGTCTCTGCCACAGATATGGCGGCTTCTTGAGTCTCCCATTCTCTGATTCTAAGTCTCCATGTTCATTAGTCCATCTTAAAATTAACATGGTAATGATGAACCCACTAATATGTCTCTTTCCTTGAGATAATCCCCATCAAATATAACAAGTAAATTCCTACATTCCAGGCCCCTAAACACGGATTTCCTG
Source organism: Trachops cirrhosus (assembly GCA_028533065.1). Classification (NCBI taxonomy): domain Eukaryota; kingdom Metazoa; phylum Chordata; class Mammalia; order Chiroptera; family Phyllostomidae; genus Trachops; species Trachops cirrhosus. Next base: position 56,979,944 of record CM052546.1, on the reverse strand, counting down.
GAACTTGGACAACTGCCATTCTCTTTCGCTTCTAGAAAAAGGAAACAAGAATCATAGTTTTGTTGAGCACAGCACATTTACTGAGCCAAAGGTTTTCATATCCACGATCTCGCTTCATCCCCTCACAACCCTATATTGAAAGGCTTCAGGATCATCAGCCCCTGTCTTACAGATGAAGAAAGTAAAGCTCACAGAGGGGAGGGATTTGCCCAAGGTCACAAAGCTCATGAGCAAAAGAACTGGGCTTTGAAGGAAGGAAACCCTAGTCCTGCCGTAGGGTGTGTGTGTGTGTGTGTGTGTCTGTCTAAGGTAGGGTTTTCTGGGGCTGTACTCCCCCAGCGCTGGGCATAGGGGAAGTGGAAGTGCAGGAATCATTGTCCAAGTCCCTAGCAGGGGTCAGACTTATTGATTACAAGGCAGCTGGGTGGTTGTCCTGGCCTGAGAAAGCCCGGTGTGAGTAAATATGATAGCCACTGCCCAGAAAAAAGGAAGGAGATGGCGTATGAGGACATATATTTGGCGTCCGTGGGTCCTGGATGACCCTGAGGTCTTGACTAAGCCAGGCACGTAGTGGGTGCTTGGAATCAATTTCCTGTATGAAGAAACCTGTGGGGCAGTGAAAGCCGTGTTAATGTGAGAACTTAGGATGAATCAGGCCCAGTTCCTGTTCTGAAGGTCTCCGAGGGAGGGGCAGTGACCTTGGAACACACACTTTCATTCATTCACTCAGAAGAACATTTATTTGCGCCATCTGTGTGTGGCACTCCACAAAGCAGCATGATGAGAAGGACCGGAGTATTTGCCCCAATTTTAGAGATAAGGGAAGTGAGGCCCTGATTGGTTAAGTGACATTTCCAAGGCCACCTGGTGGGACATGCACTTGGGGCTCCTGGTTGCCAACCTAGGGCACTTTCTTTCCTTCTGGCTGAGGGGGAGGCCCTAGGCCGGGCCTGGGATGCAAGGAAGGAGGGTTGGCAGCCACTTTGTGCCACTTCTGGACTCCGGGACATGCTGGTTTCAGGCAGAACTAGGAAATTTAGCAAAGTCACTTCTCCTTTGGAATCTCTCTGTTTTTGCAGTGATGGGCACAGGTGTGGTAGAGAAAGAGTGGAATTTCTTGCCTTGCTGGGTGGAACCGAGAGGCAGAATTCTGCAGGGTGCTTTCAAAGAGAGAGAGAGAGATGTCAATGCCTGGCTGGCCTCAGTTGACAGCAGAACATGGTCACAGACCCCACAGCCAGCTGCTCTAGAGTTCAGACCCCAGCTCTGCCCCTAACCTCCTGAGGCCTCAGTGTCCTCACCCGCAGGGTGGGAACAGAATCAGTGCCTGCGTCACAGGATCATTGTGGGATTAAATGACTTAACGTCTGTAAAGCACTGAGTATAGCTCACAGTCAGCTCAGTGAAAGCCTTTCTGTTTTTTTCCTTAAAAGATTATTATTTATTTTTTTTTTTAGAGAGAAGGAGGAGGGGAAGGAGAAAGAGGGAGAGAAACATCAATCTGTGGCTGTCTCTCACGCGCCCTATGCTGGGGACCCAGCTTGTAACCCAGGCACATGCCCTGACTGCAAATCGAACTGGTGACCCTTTGGTTCACAGTTCTGCACTCAGTCCATTGAGCCACACCAGCCAGGTCAGCATTTCTGGTTTTATGTTCAGGAAAGCAGGCATTGAAATTTGCCTTTGCACATCTGAGGTGCTGTGGGCATGTGGTACCTGTGACCTTGGGTTCCTAGGCTAGAAAAGGTAATTTTGGTCAGTCTGCTGGCTTCATGCCTCGCCCTGGGGAGAAGTCCTGGGCTCCAGGGGTGAGAGGTGAAGCACCACCCACCATAGACACCCTCTGGTAATCTTGGAAGTACCAGCAGCTGACTCAGTAGGGTAGTCAACTGCTACCCAGGCAGAATGTTGGAATCGGTTCTGCTTTCTCGGGGTACATGACTTGGGTCCTCTGATCCCCAGCCCTGGGCTCGTGCTGAGGGCAGCTCTTGTGCAAGGAGGTGGGTGAGTGGGTGACTGATGCAATACTCAACAGCTAGCACACTTGGTTTTTCCTTCTGCAAATCATGGGTCAAAGAGGCAGGAGGCGACAGAGGGTGTGATGTCACCGGGCAGACCTGGGGTCTTGTCCTGGGCTTGGCACCCACCCCCAGGGTGAGCTCTGGCAAGTCCCATCACCTTTCTGAGCCTTAGTTTCCTCTCACAGTTGTTCAGAGAGCGTCTGCAGGGCACCGTCAATGGTCTGGGGTGGTGAGTAAGGGCAGGGGACATTCAAAATAAGCGCGTCACTTGTGATATGAATTTGTTGGAACAGTGCTCAGAATCTATGAATTTCTGGATGTGAGATGAAGTTGAGAACTCAGATAGCCAGTGTATGAGTGTCCTGTTGCTGCTATAACAACCACCATGGACTTTGTGGCTTAAAACAACACAAATGTATTATCTTAACGTCCTGGAGGTCAGAAGTCCAAGGGCGTTTCACTGGGTAAAAGCAAGGTATCAGGAGGGCTGTGTTCCTTCTGGAGGCTCCAGGGGACAATCCAGTCCCTTGCCATTTTTTGTTTCTAGAGGCTGCTCACACTGGTTGATTTCTGGTCCCTTTCTCCATCCTCAAAGCCAGCAGTGGCAGGAGGAGTCCTCTCACACCGAATCTCTCTGACTCTCCCGCCTCCCTCTTCCATTTATAAGGACCCATGTGATGACGTGGGGCCCACCTGGATAACCCAGGCTAATCTCCCCATCTCAAAAACCCTTAACTTGATTACATCTGTGAAGTCCCTTTTGGATGTCAAGTGACATATTCTCAGGTTTCCCAGGTTAGGACAATGATATCTTGGTGGAGGGTGGGCAGGGGGCATTGTTCTTCCCACCGCAGTGAGGCATATCACAAACACTGATCTGCCTGCGTCTGTTGGGTTTCTGGCTTTGGACATTGAGAGTTCAGATGGCCACTCTCGTACATACAGTTGGCTCAGCAGGGCACTGACCAATCAGAACAGACATGGATGTAAACAACCAATGAGGCTGTGCCAGGGTAGGGTACAGGGTGATTTGTCACGTGCAACCAAGGCCCCAGCCTATAGCATCAGCGAGGCTGGATTGAAATCCCTGCTCCACTACTTACAAACCCTGTGGTTCTGAGCAAGAGTTTTCTCATCGGGGAAATGGGATAACAATGGCGACGCGCCCTCCACAGGGTGGTGCTTGGAGGAAACAAGCGTGCCCGAAGCGCGGAGCAGGGTGCCTGGCACCTGGTGAGGGGCTGCACATGTACCGGTGATCCCAGTGCAGTTTTGTTTCCCAGGCTGGGCCTGTCTGTGGGGATTTCTAGATATGAGAACCCTCTGTTTGTGCTCCAGGCCGGGGAGAAGTTCTAGCCCGGCTCATGGGCTGCAAGGAGCAGAGCAACTTCCCGTTCGCTTGTAGGAAGAGGGCTCATTGTGGAGGATGTGTGCCTCATGGAGGGGCGGCTGTGTCAGCTGCCCACGCAGGCCTGTGTTCAACCGGAAGTTTCTCAGGATCTGAGGTGGCTCCAGGGAGGGTAATTTCGGTCCCCACAGCTATAAGACCCTGGAGCCCTCTGTTGTGCTGTTCAGCGCGTGGCTCAGTTTTCTCCAACTCTGTCTCTTTCTGAGTTTCTCTTTCCACGTCTGGCCTTGTGCTGAATGCTCCATCCTCCTCCCTCTGAGTAGCCTGTTTAAAGAGCCCGGAGGGACCACATTATTGGTTCACTTAGTCTTGCCAGAGTTCCCGTTGGGTCCCTAATGAGGTTCAGGTTTCCCTCTGATGAGGAGCTAATCCCCTCTCAATCTGCAACCTTCATTTCCTGCAGGTCCAAGAAAGCTCTTGAACTGACATTGAATTAAGTTGACATTGACCTTGGCGTTATCTAGTCCAGGGATAGAGTTCTATACTCCTCACTCCTGAGCCGTGGCAGACATCACGGATTTGATCACGTCTCTAGCTGAAACTGAATGTTTCTATAATTTCTCTCTGTGTTTCAAATCATCCCACAATGTGCTGGTTTGAAACAACGTGCTTGTTTGCGATTCTGTAATTGGGCGGAGTTCTGCAGGGACGGCCCATCTTTGTTCCATCCAGGAGGTAGTTGTGGGTCGACTGCGGGCCGTGTTGAGCTGGGGGCTTGACCGTGGCGGGGTGTTCAGGGTGGCCTCACATCCTGCGGGGACTCGTGCTGTTTCTGTCCACGCGGCAGGCTGCTTGGACTTCTCTGCCTGGAGGCTCAGGGCTCTGGGGCAGTGCAAGTAGGAGCTGCCAGGCTTCCTGAGATGCAGGACTGGGACCAGCACCGCCTCACTTCTGCCACATTATGTTGGTCACTGCAGGTCACCAGGCCAGCCCAGATTCAAGGGGAGGAGAATAGAGTCCACCCTCTTGAGGAGGGAAGTGACATGTGTTTATTGATGGGGGTAGAGATGATGTGAGCGTCCATCTTGAAAGATGATCTACCAATTGGACGTGGCCTTAAAATCTGATCGATGACAATGATCATCTGAGACAATTATTTGTCATCCCTGAGTGTCTTCGTCTATTCGGGCTACGATAACAAAATATGACAGCCTGGGTGGATTCTAAAAGGCAGAAATTCATCTCTGACAGTTTGGGGGGCTGGAAGTCCAAGATTGGGGTGCCGGCACGGTTGGGTCTAGCGAAGGTCCCCTTCAGGGTTGCACACCGCTGACTTCTCGCTGCATCCTTGAGTGGTGGGAGGGGCTGGGGATCTCTCTGGAGTCTCTTTTATAATCCCATGAATGAGGCCTCCACCCTTATAACCTAATCACCCTCCAAAGGCCCCACCCCTTAACACCATCACATTGGGGGTTAGGACTTCAATATATGAATTTGGGGGAGGGCACAAGCCTTCAACCATAGCGCTGAGCCTGTTCCCACTTCTGTTTTCCAGATGGAAAAACTGAGACTCAGGAGGTGAGAGGGATTCATCTAAAGGAGCACAGGAAGGTGGTGAGGGAGCCGGGACACAGCCTCCATGCACTCCACCAGCATTTGCTGAGCACCTACTGTGTGCCAGGAGTGTAGGATACAGGGAGAGATGAACCCTGCCCCCAGGGTGGCTCCCAGTTGAGCTCAAAGACAGGTGTGTAAAGAGAATGGGGTTCATCGAGCTAGAAGCATGGCTTTAACATGCATGGGGCCCGTCGCTCCTGGTGCACAGGCAAGCACGGTGATTCCATCCATAGTCCACTTAGTGCAGTAGGTGAGCTCTGGGCCATTTGGACTTCAAGCCGGTTGTTGAATGCATTTGAGTTAGTGCCTGCCTGGTACATTCAGGACACAAGGTGCTACAGGAACAAAGAGTGAGTAAGCCTCCATCGGGAAGCCAGGAAACAACGTTGATAAGGGAGCGTGGGTTTGAGCTGCTTCCAAGGACCAGTTGGCCCTGAGTGCTTGGAGGAGAAACTGGCCGGAAATAAAAGATATTTCAGGCGGGGAGAGCAGCATGAGCAATGATTTTGAGGCTGGACGAGGAAGGGGTGTCTGCTGTGGTGGGTGGAAGCAGGGAGGGGCCGGAGGGAGTCTGGACAGTCTTCAGGGCCTTGAGTGTCCCACCCAATTTTCCGGGTGGCCCAAGGCACCCCGTCTCACCAGAACAGCATCCTATTGTCCCCAGGCCTTGTCCTCTCCAAACTCGGTGCTTAAACTTGAACATTTGGACAATGGAGGATTTCAGACAACCTCAATCTAATTGAATTGGAAATTCCAACTTGGCAGAGGGCGTGTGGCTTTGTGGCTTTATCTCCCAGGTTGTCTGGGTTGTCTGCTCCGTGAACCAGCTGGGAGAAGAGGATATTTCTTTGCACTGGTGGCTTTTTTTTTGTTTGACTGAACAATGGGTCCCCTCCCCTACCACATCCAGGCCTTGCTGACGGAGGTTGGGAGAAAATGAGGGGTCTCTTTCGGGGTGAGAGAGCATTGATAAAGGATGGCACCTGTGTCGGCTTGTGGCATGTTTGCAAGGGGGAGACAGACTTCCCGACTGCCCGCTGAGCCAGGCTGGGCGTGGAAGTGCCCACGGCCTCCCTGGGGTGTGGGGGGCGGTGACTGATGTCAGGAGCAGGGCTTCAGAGCATGCAGACAATCTTCCATCTCTTTTCTGACTAACCGAACTCCCAGGGGCCTCTCCGACTGTCAGGATTTGGGTCATGAAGAAAAAAGGGTGTCCCTCGAGGAAGAATGGAATGGCCACCCAGTGTGGGGAAGCTGCCTTACGGACCTGATTTGAAACCCATTTCTGTGGCTGGTGGGCTGGGAGACCTCGGGAAGGTCACTGACCTGCTCTGAGCCTCGGTTTCCTCTGCTGTAGCCTGGGGGCCATGAGAGGGCTTTCCTCCTCGGGGCAGTGTTGTGTGGCCCCGTGGGAGCATGTGAGGCACAGAAGTGGGGCTGAAACCCACAATGCGGGGGGCTGGCTCCAGCGGCGGGGCAACGGTGGGCACCGGACGTCCTGAGCCATGAGAGGCTAAGAAGTGCCAGTTGTAGGTGGTGCCAGAGTCACAGCTGCGCCCAAGCCTGCCCCTCTGTTTCCTGCGGCTGGGCGGAGGCCTGGATCGCCAGCCTCGCTTCTCCTGGGGGAAGCAGGGCCCGTCCGGCCTAAATGGACCTTTCTTTTGCTCTTTCGCTCTCCCCTCCTGTGAAAAGCCTCAGCCATGAAGGAAATCAGAAACAGGGCTCTGGGGAAGGGCAGGGGCGGCTTCCTGGGGCCTGGCTGGGCGATGCCTCCCGCCTCCCTGTCGCTGATTCCTGGCAGGCCTGGGAGAGGACATTCGTCAGGTTGGGGCCCTGGGCCTCCTCCCTGTCCTGCTGGGTGGCCTCTGATCCAGGCGTTCTTTCTTTTTTTCATTTAATTAATGGGGGTGACACTGGTTAATAAAATCACATAGGTGTCCAGGCTTTCTGTTCGCTCCCCATCCTTGGCGCTCTCCCAGCTCCAGCGTCTCACGTTTCCCGTGGTCTGGTCTGCGGGGGTGGGGCTGGGGGCGCCTGTGGCGTCCCAGGGTTCCTCCTCCAAGAGCTTTTTGTGCTGATTCCACAGCTTGAAGGAGCAGGTAGTTTCCACTCGCAGGTCCTGGCCGCTGCCCAGTCTTACTTCCTGCCACCGTCAAAACTGTCTCTGGGGCCACTCGTTCCTCTTGGAAGAGTCACGGCAAACTCACTGGAGATGTGGGAAGTGGGGCCAATGGTCCCACGTCACAGCCAAGGACATGGGCCCAGAGCCAGCCTCCCAGGCTGCCTTTGAAATGCCCCCTTTCCCCAGCGCTGCCAGCGTTTCGCTCTCGCTCGGGGCCCACAGCCCGAGGATTCGGTGTGAGTCACACGACCTGGGCTCAAGGCCTGTGTCCTTTGGTGAGCAGCTGGGTGATCCCCCTTCGGCCACTCCCTCCCAGCCTCAGTTTCCCCACTTGTAAATGCTGTGAGTGAGGGTGATGCCAGGATTGTCCCCGTGTGGTGACATGGGAATAAATGCCGTAGCCGTTAGAATGGGCTTCAGTTCACAGGCCCCTGTGAAGGGAGTGGGCTTTAGGCTTCTGGGCACTTAAGATGGGGTGTGTACGAGGGCCTTGGTAAGAAATTTCTGAAGTGAGATTGAATTTTTCTTTTTGAATCCTCACCCAAGGATGTTTCTTGATTTTAGAGAGAAAGGACAGGAGAGAGGGAAGGAGGGAGCCAGGGAGAGAGAGAGAGAAACCTGGAACAGTTCCCTCTTGTATGTGCCCTGGGCGGGGATCGAACCCCCAACCTTTTTGTGTATGAGATGATGCTCCAACCAACTGAGTCACGTAGCTAGGGTGAGATTGAATTCTCTAAATGCCCCTTTCTGCTCAGCCTCCTGCATTTTAGCAGCCATGTTTTCCTATCCAGAATGTGGCTCAGAGAGTTTAGTTGCCTGCCTGAGGCTGCACAGCTTGTATCAAGGGAAGACAGACTCCTGACACCGGGCTCTAGGCTCGTCTTGTCCGCCACACAGGCTGGTTCCGTTCTCCTGGCCCCTTTGTCCGGAGCCCACCCACCCTCCTCCTCTGTGATTTCCGGGCCCTCTCCTCTTTACCCACACCAGACGCGCCCTGTCCCAGTGAGGGCTAGCTCATGCTCCTTGGACAGCTCCATCAAATGGACCTGTCTCGCGCCCCATCCCCTCGGGAGCCTGCCCTCATCCAACGGTCCCGCCGAAAACCCAAGCAGTCAACTCTTTCACACTGTGGCACTTACAACTGGTAAGCGCTCACAGGGGTGGGGGCTGGTGAGCAGGAAGTGTCCACGATGGTGACCGCTCAGCCACGGTGGACACGGGGCGTGGGAAGCCCTCTGGCCAGGGATCTTCCTGGAGGCCGGCGAGCTGCAGCCTCCCCTGCTGCAGGAGCCGAGGACAGAAGTCACTGAGTCAATTCCCTAGGAGCAGCGTGCCCTGCCGACTTCCTCACACCTCCAGCGGGGCCCCGCTCTTCCTCCCTTTTCTTGTAGATAAAGTGGCCGGATTGGGTGGACTTTTTTTCTTTAATGTGTGTGACGAAGCTGTCCATCAGCAGAGCTCAGACAAACAGGGCAGATTGTGGAGGCAAGTGTCGCAACCTCGGCACACCCCGGGTCTGTGCGGCCCGCCCGCAAGCCTGCCACTTTCTCCCGGAGCTTGGGGGCGGAGGTGGTTGCCCTGGCTGTGTCCTTGGCCGTGGATGAGGAGCAGAGTCCTGGCACCCTCTGCTGAAATGGTAAAACTGTCATTTCACTCAGGGGTGTCTCTTCCTTTCTCAAGCGGGGTGGGGGGCTGGAGGGGGCGCTGGGAGAGGGTGGGCATGTCGGCTGGGTTGGCATCTGAGAAAGCGTGTCTCATCAAGGAGGGAGGCAAGCTGGTGTGCGGCTGAGAGCTTCTGGAATCTGACTCCTTGGCTTCACATTCCTTGACTTCTGAGCTGGGCAGCCCCGGTTTCCTCATCTGTAAAGTGAGGGTGAGGATTACAGTGCCGCATAGGATGTGGGGGAGGAAGGGGCAGATGGACCTAGGGGAGGGCACCTTTTGTTTATCTCTAAGTTTTTGGTACTCAGCACAGCCGGTTGTTTCAAGGAAAGAATCTAGAATCGGGGATGTTGGACTCCGGAGTTCACAAGGGGAATGCTTAGCTCGGGCCCAGCACTCAGTAACTGTGTGGTGCTTGCTATTCTGTCACCTGCTGTCCCTGTCCCTAGGAATAGGGAAGGTTGAATGAGAAGTTCTGCCTCTTCGTGCCTGCACTGTGGGGCTTTGGGCAAGTTGCTTCGCCTTGTTGGGAGGTGTGGTTTTTTAAACTGGGGCTGCATCAGCTCCCTCTTGGGTGGTTGCAAGGATGTAGGGGTGACATCCCTGGCGCCCCTGGCCCCAGGGCAGTGATAACTTTCTGGAATCTTCTGAAAGGCTCTTCTGGGTGTCATGTGGCTCCTTCATGGGTGGTGGTGGCCAGCTCCTTTCTCCCCTTGGGTGTCATGTGGAAATGCTGGGGGGTTCTGGGTGTGCCCCCAGACTGGGGTGCAGCGCAAGGCCACACTGCAAGGAGCTGGGTCCAAGGATGGCTGTCTGGCCCCTATCTTCTCCATGCACCTCCTCGCCCCGTGACCCCTCCTCAGTCTCTCTTTCGAAGCAGCCGGTGCTCTGAGCCCGCTGCTGGCTTCCAGACCTTGAGTGGAGCATCTTTAGGCAAAAACAGGTACTTCCCTCTCCCGGGGAAGGGACCTCGAGGCCCCATGGCCAGCCAGGTTCTTGGTGGCTTCTTCCCTGGGCATCGGCTGTGGTCAGAGGTGATTCCTCAGCTGGGGTCGGGGGCTGGTAATCGGGGCTGTTGGGTGTCTGGGGCAAAGTGAGGGACAGGAAGGATCCAGAGGGCTGATGGTGACGGTTCCCATGAGTCGGCATCTCCGTGGTTGCCAGGGTCTCTGCTCTTCCTTCACCCCACGGCGGACAGGGAGTGGGGCTCGGAAACCTGCAGCAGCAGAGAAACAGGGAGGAGGGAGACAAAGGCTCCTCTGTCAGCCACTGGGGGCCTCGCCTCAGGGAGGCAGCTGGGGTGGGGCGAGTGCTGCGAAGAGGCAGATGAGGACTCGTGCCTGGCACCTTGTCACCGGCCGGATTGATTCTTTGTGAGCAATGGCTGGAAAATTACTTTGGATCCTTTCCTGAGGGGCTGGGAATGCTAGGGCCAGTTCCTGAAGGGGAGAGTTTTCTCCACATTCCAGGACTGTGGTCACTGCTTTATTTTAAAACAGAATAAAAGCCAAAAGCAACTTCAAGGGGTGGCTGCTCGGGGCCTCTCAAGGCCGCCACACCAGCTCCAGACCGAGGCTCAGTGCGGGCTTGGGCTCTGGCCTCTGAGATTGGGACGACACCAGACACCTGCCAGCTGGCTAGTCACTGGCTTCTTCTCTGCAAACCCACGGGGTCCGGAGCTACCCTTTGGGGTTGATGAGGGGCCCTCGTGCAGAAATCTCCCTCCTTCACACTATAAATGGTTTCATCCAGCCGCAGGATCTGCCCTGATGCTTGATCCCCACGAGGGCCGTGAATGGCTGTTAGCTTCCTTTGATAAATGTGGTAACGGAGGCCCAGGAATTGGAATGGCTGGGACGGGTGGGATAAGAACCAAGTTTCCCTGACTTCCTGTGAAACTTTGTATCCTGGACGTGCCCTGGCTCTGGGGGAACAGACGGTCTAAATGGCTCTGAAGCATTTTTTTTTTTTTTTGATAGATGAAAACAGAATAGCTAGTGCAAAGGGAGGGCTTAAAACTTGTTAGCTCATTATAAAGTACAAGGGTGTGAGTGCCCTAGATGCTATTGAGAATGAGTGGGAAATGATACACAACAGGACTATTGCTTCTAACATTGTAACACGCACACAACGCTGATGAGTTCAACAGGAAGGCACTAGCAACAAGCCAAATGCCTATCCCCATAAGTAAATTATAGCAAATCCAGCATGGAATACTATACAGCTATCAAAAGGATGGATGCTATTTTTATATACTGATAGGAAACCATCTCCAAGGTATGTTGGTAGGTAAGAAAGACAAGTTGTAAAATAGCATGTATAATTTATTGCCTTCTATGCAAAGCAGGAGAGAAATTAGGCTATACATTTGTATTTGCCTAAAGAAAGTTTGGAGGGAGACACGAGAAGCTAATGAAGGGTGACGGGTGTTGTGGGGACTGGGTGGAGGGTGGCAGAGTAGAAGCAAAGGTTTGCACTGTAACCTCTTTATGGTTTTAGGTGGTCGTGAACATCACCAGTTAGATGGAGTTATGCTGCCTGGTCAGACATTCAAATTCAAATAGCCACGTTAGAAGTGTGAACGGATGCCCATGGGTGTCATTGTAAAGTATTATTATGAACGCGCATGTCAGTGGCTTCCAATGCCCTTATGCCCTTGACCATCACTTGAACACATTTGGGATTTTACACCTGCTTTACCTGACTCCAGCTTCCTTGGTGCCTCAGGGAGTGTGTTCCTTCTGATCCACTTTGAACCCGCGTGTGACTTGGGGCCTCCCTCCTGTGACCTTGTCCTCCTGGTGGCTGAGATGTGCTCCCAGGGCCCCGTGGGTGGTCCAGCCATTGTTCCAGAGTCGACTTGCCGTCTCATTCCCAGAGGGCCCTGGATGAAGCGTCTGTGGGAGAACAACATGTTCTCGTGGGCTCCCCCTGAGGCTGACACCCTACGGGCAGAGAGAAACTGTAGAGAAGGTAGCAGCTCACACCCAACAGGACTTCGAGTCCGCCTCTCTCTGCTGGGACCTGCCCCCACCGCACCCCCAAACAGTCTGTGTACTAAATAACACATCATTTCCTGTTAAAATTAACCAAAGACACCAGCATGTTCTGGTCAGGGCGTGGTCACCAGTTGCTACCTGGCTCTGTCTTTCCATCCCAGAGTGAAAGCCCCTCCCATTTCCACTGGGGTCACACCGGGACCCTCATTCTTCGCTCCTTCAGACTTTTGGGGAAGACTTAAGGGCAGACTAAGGCTGCCCTTACTATGTTCTTAGATGCACGTAAATGCACTGGAAAGCACCCCCACGCCTTCCCCTCTTCACTCTGCTGTGGGCCTCCTGGGAAGGATGATCATTTGTGGGGTCCCCCTGCTGCCCACCCCAGAGCACATCCATCAGGTCTTCCTGAAGTTTCTTGGAAACTGGGGGAAAGGGGCCTTTCAGCCTCTTCCCCTTCCTCTCCTCCGTCTCCCTGTCTGTCTCTGAGACTTTGCATTTGCTCTGCCTTTGTCCTTTTTCCTCACTCTTAAATTTGCTGCTTGTCATTCTCTGTCATTGTGTCTCTGTCTCTGTCATTCTTTCTCTTCCGCATTCCTGCCTCCCGCCGCCCTCTCTCGCCATGTTTCTCCGTCTCCTCTTTCCTCTCTGTTCTCGCCCTCCCATCTCATTCTGTCTACACCTCGGAGGGACGGCCTCTCTCCTCCCTACAAGATCCCCTTCCCCACCAAACCCTGCCATTCTGGGGCCCAAGGTGGAGAGGCCCTTCTCCCAAACCCCCCAGGCCTGAGGGGCAGGGCCAGCTCCTTGGGCATGACACCAGGGCAGCCACGGGGCCCTGGGAAGGGCCTGCCCCAGGCTGGAAGCTCTGCAGTTACCATCTTGAAATTCTTAGTACTTTTTGAATAAGGAACCTGCCTATTCCCTCCGCACCAGGCCCCAGCAAGGACACGGCAGGTTCGCTGAGGGCTGTGAACTTCCTGGGAGGGACCACAGTGGGGCTGAGGTGCAGAGGCCGTGTTCCAGCCCTGTTCCTGTTTCTCGTCCACCCGACGGTGGCCACCGCCCAGATGTGCCTCCAGCCCCCCAAGGCACTCGCTGCCACTAGGGGGTTGTCCTTCACCACCAGAAGGTGGTGGCCAGATTCACTCCTGTTTTACAGATGAGGCGGAACAAGATGCAGAGGGATCGGGGCACTTGCTCACAGCTGGGGTGCCCGGGTAGCAGCAGGCCCTCCTTCTACCTGGGAGCTAAGGCTCAGTCTTTACATCTGTGAAATAGAGGCAATGAGAGAAGCTGTCCCTGTGTAGAGCCAAGGATGCCCAAGTCCCAGAAAGTTCCTGACACCAGTGCCTAGCATGTGGCTACCTTTGTAACTAGTAGCTCGGCCTCTGTAGGCCTCAGTTTCTGCATCTGCCAAATGGGGACCATGGTGGTCGCTGCCTCATGGATATTTAAAGACACAGGTAAGTGCTCAGCACAAGGCCCAATGTAGGTGGGTGGGCAAGATCAATATCAGGAGCTTCTATTCGCTGGCCCCTCCCCCTCTGGGGCAGAGGAAGGAGTGACCTGTGAGTAGCAAAGCCATGTGGTTTATTGTCCCAACGGGGCCCTTTCAGAGGAAAAGGGGCATTCTTACTACATATGTCAGGACAGGAGGTGTAAACCGCATGTAGGCTTGCTCTACGTGTGGGTCATGTGTGTCCGTGTCGGCATCAGAACATGGAAACAGACGAGCGGGTGTCAGGGAGTGAGCACCGTGACCCTAGACCCAGGCCTGCCCCTAGCTGGCGGAGAGCACGGCTGCATTCTAGCATTTGCCATAGGGAGTCACATCCTGCTGCTAACAGCACTGAGACGCCACGCCAGGGAGCTCGTCACAACAGCCACCTGGTCCGGGCCCTCCGCCAGATGTTCTGGAAATGTCTTCAGATTAAACCAGCAATGCATCCACCTGGATGTCTAGACTGGAACACATAGTCACCCCTTCCCTGGCACGTCTAGGAGCATTGGGGACAGTGCCACCAGCTTGCGGGGACGGGTGCTGTGTTTGGGCGGCTTCTTCAAAGATCCAGAACCTCGAGGCTGCATCCTCAGTCCCGATGTCACTGGGGATGCCGCTCACCACATCACGCCGTTCCCCCTCCATAAAGCTCTGCAGAAAGTTCTGCTCGGGGCTCCGGGAAGGCTTGCCATTCTCCGGAGTGGGTTTGTTTCCAGCGGGTAAATGGCTTCTCTTTTCCAGTCTAGGAGTCTGGAAGTTTATGGTGTGGCCCACCCATGCTAAATATTTAGGACATTACTTATTGTCTGCATTTCTTCCCTCTGTCTTGGCTCTGCGTTCTGTCCCCACCCGCGTTTCCCTTCCTTCTTTCTCTCTCTTAATCTATGTTCCCCTGGATTCGTGAACCTCTTTGGAGATTTGTTTTTCCTCCCTTCTGGCCCAAGCCAATATAGACACAGCTGCGAGCAAAAACATTGTGTAGCACCCCTCCCCCTGCCCAGGGAGGGCCGTCCCACCTGGGAAGGGGCCAGAAGGCAAGGGGTTAAGACTGGTGCAGAGGAAGTGCTGGCCGAGGTTACAGTGAGGAAGTAACCCCAGCTGCCTGGGGAAGGAGGTGACTGCTTGCTTATCCTGTGTGACTCCAGGCAGCTGAGCCTGGCTTGAGGTGAATGCAGGAGGTTTGCTTGAGTTCAGTTTAGTAAAAAAAAAAAAAAAAAAAGGAAGAACTTTCTAATGACTTTATGGTTTTTTCTACAAGTTCTGCTGGTCGGGGTGGGGGAGGAGAAAGAGGGTGACCTGCTCTGGGAAAATGGCCAAACCTAGGGGGAGTTTATTTCTGATTATTGTATTTCTGAGCAATGACTTGGCTCGGGACACCTGACAGGAGGTCCCAGATAGAGGGGCCCCCTACCCCCCATTTCTAGGTGAAACTGGACTCACAAAGGCAAAGTGGCTCGCCAAAGGGCAGCCTTCCGGTGCCTGAACGACGATGTCTCGTGCTTGTCTCTGCCCACCACGGAAGTGAGCCCCACCAGGCATGGTGTTTTGCTCTCAGCACCTGGGCACACCACAGACATTTGTCAAATTAATTAAATGGAAAAAGCCCCCAAAGTTTGTGATGGCAGACCTAGGATCCAAACTCAATGTCCTCTGACTCAAGAAGTAGCTCTCTTTACTTTAAAAGTTTCATTTATTTATTCTTTTTTTTTCATTTATTTATTCTTAGAGAGAGGGGAAGGGAGAGAAACATTGATGTGGCGGAGAAACATCAGTTGGCTGCCTCTGCCCCTTGTATGTGCCCCGACTGGGGACCCACGACCCAGGTGTGGGCCCTGGCTCGGAATCGAACCAGTGACCTTTTGCTGAGATGCTGCCCAACCAGCAGAGCCACACCTGTCAGGCCAAGATGTAGCTCTTTTTAAACACAACAATCAAGGGGTGCTTTTGCTGGGGCCAGAGTACCTACCTGCCCTGATTTGCCTGGAATGTTCTGGTTTGCACATTGAAGATCCCGCCTCTCAGGACACCCCAGATCCGGTCATCCCCTACGGCCTGCAGATGCGGGCTCTCCCAATCTTTTCATCGACCCACTTTCCCGGTGGGAAGACCAATTCCGTGGCCCAGGGTTGCATGGCGAGCCCAGGGCCAGGCTGGAGCTGGTGCCTGGCTTTGCTCTCAGCTGCACTCAGCTACCCTCCTTCATCTGCGCCAGAAGGGTGCCAGAACCTTCCATCCCACAGCCTCTCGCACAACATCTTTCAGCATTCTAGACTTCCCTCTGGGCTTTTGCTGGCTGTGTTTTCTCTTGAGAGCCAGGGGACAATTTTCTCAGCAGACCCTTCCTGGGGTGAGGCCTGAGCTGTGCCTTGGGAAAGGTGACGGTTCAGGGATGGGGTGGAGGGGGAGGGCGGCCTGTCCCTCCTCCCCAGCGCCTGGGAACAGGGTGGGATCTCACATTCCCACCGACCTGGTTGCTGGCAGCCGAGCCAGCCCTTTCGTCAACCTCCTGGGCTGGAGCCAGGGAATTTTAAGGGGCCAGAACCTGCCTGCGTGCCCGGGGCTGCCTCCTGGGCACGGTGCAGCTGGGGCGGCTCAGGGCTCCACCTGGATGGACGGTTCCCTGTGGCCCCCTGCTTGTCCCAGAGCCCAGCGTGTGGTGACCGTCCTGTCTGAGGTGGGTGTGTTGGGTCGCTGAGGGCTCTCTGAGGCGGGACCGTGGATGTGGGCAGCCCTGCCACCCTGCCAGCCCCAGGCATGGGTGGGGGCCGTGGGCGCAAGAATGCAGGGCTCTGCCTCTGGTGGGGTCCCTCGTGGGCAAACCACAGAATGTCAAGGGCAGTCACGGTGATGGAAGATGTGGGCCTTGGTTTCAGAACAGCCCAGGTTCAATGTCCCCTCTGCCCCTTCCTAGCTGTGGGATGTGGGGCCAGTGGCTTTGCTTCTTTGTGCTTCAGTTTCCACATCTGCAAAATGGGAATGAAAATACCCATCTTGAAGGCTGTAGAGGCCCTGAGTACCCTGCGAACGCCTGAGGAGTGTGGGTCCATGCCATTGCCCCCAGCCTCTCGGTTTCTGTGCCTCTCACCCAGGGCTGCACCCCAGGACCTTGGGATGGCCAAGGGCTTCTCAGTCCCCACAGAGGAGACTTGCTGGTGAGACGTAGGGCCACCTCGAGGAGAGGAGGTGATGCAGCTTGTAGTGAGAGGGGCCATCAGCCCATTTTAGCAGCTGGGTCCACGGGGATGCGGGCCCTGGACCACTGCAGATCTGAATCTGGCTCCTGCCTTTTAAGTGGGGACACTCACCGTGTCCTCCTGGAGTGGGGGCTTGTCAGGACATGGGGACTCAAGAGAGGCCAAGTGCCCAGCCAGACGCCCAGTAAGTGGCAGCAGGATCATCTTCTTTCTTCTGGCCAGTATCGCTGGGCTGCCAGCTGTGCCTGGATTTGTGTGGTGTGCACAGTGCAGCTGGGGAGCAGAGGGGACCAAATAGGACCCCACAGCAGAGGGACCTGCAGGGACCAAGGCTCAGGGGCCTTGAGCCACTGGGCTATGGAAGCACAAGGCAGCAGGTTGGTTTGGAAGCACTGGAGCTCCGAGGTTCCCCCTCGGTGACCCCTCCCTGACCCCAGTGGGGGACTTCCTTTGAGTCCTGCAGCCCTGTCCTGGGTCAGTGACCCCAGGTTGCTGACCTCACTCGAGCTGGCCAAAGGGAAAGGAGACCAGTGTTCACATCCAGGGGACCTCCCTTCCTCTCTGCAGCTTATCTCCCCGGTCCCCACCCTGTGCTGCCTCCCCTCCCCGCCCCCCCATCCCAACACCCACACCCTGGAGCTCTGTATTGGTGGGGTCACACCCACGGCCTACAGGCATGCTTGCAGACTTTTGTTTTCATCAATAGTGAGATAGCAAGAACCAGGATCTAGTCTAAACACGGTATGTATGTCGTATTTTACCCCAGCACAGTTCTGTGTAAGAGGTACCCCCATATCCCCTGCATTTCAGATGGGGAAACTGAGGCACAGGGTGGCTAAATGATTCTCCCCAGCTCCCACAGCTAGCTGGGAGTAAACCCAGGCAGCCTGGCTCTCAAGCTGGATGCTTAGCTCCATTTAGCAAAGGCTTCGCACCCACCAAGGCTCAGCTCAAATGTCACCTCCTCCAAGAAGCTTCCCTGATTTCGCCAGCCACCGTCTCTTTGCTTTGCTTTGTACAGAGCCAGGGCCACAAACCCAGCAACGCACAGGGCCAGGCAGGATACACCAGTGACTAACATGGAGACATTACTCACTTGCACAAAGAACTACATGCCCCCCCCCGAAAGCTGAAAGTGAGACCAGCGGGGTTCATCTTTCCGTTGCCAGTGTGCTCCTGTTTCTACAGCAGCAGAGGCCCAGGGCAAGCTCTACAGCGGCTGGCAGCCGGCGCTTTGCACCTGCATGACAGTGGAGATGGGGCCACCTCACCCCAGCAGCAACTAGCAAAGAAGGGTGAGGCACCCAGAAGGCACCCACTAGCTGCTTTTTAAATAGGTGTTTGAATGCCTGGACCCATTCAGCTTCCGGAACCTGCCGAACCCGCCCCTGCCTCAGGGCCTTTGCACTTGCAGCTCCCACCACCTGGAGCGCTCAGGTCTCCGCCCAAGGTCACCAGCTCAGAGAGGCCTTTTCTGAGCGCTCTGCCAAAAACAGTGCCCCCTCCCACATCGCTACGCCCATTCTTCTCCATATTTTACTGGTAGCACATGCGGCCTCCTGTCGTTAGATTCACTTCATTTTTCAGCATTTCAGAGTTCTTTAATCCACCAGCTATGCCTCCAAACTTTACCAGCGTGACCTCCTTTAACCCTTACAACAACCCTGTGAGGGGAGAGCTGCCATCCCTCCTACTTTTCAGGTGAGGAAACTGAGGCACAGAGCAGCATGGTGGCTTGCCTAAGGTCACACGGCTGGTGGGAGGCAGAGCGGGGATTCAACCCAGACGTCTGGCTCCAGAGAGGTGGGCCTTCTCCATTAGGGTTTGTTACCCTTTCCTCCCCCACGAGAATTCCAGCCCCTCCAGGGAAGTGACATGTCCTTTTGTCCCCTGCTCTGTCCCCAGGGCCCAGCCCTGAGCCCGGTGCATAATAGGTGTTTCATAAACATTTCGTGGAAGGATGGAGGAAGAGAGACAGGAGGCTCAGAGCATCGGAGGGCAGAATCCTTGGCTTTTGAGCTTCCCCGTAGCCAGGCATCAAGGTCGCCTTATTGGAATTTTGTCAGCTTCCCCAAGGGTTTGAGTCAGCCTGTCTGAGAGGGGCCCCCTCCCCCTCTCCCTGCCCCTCCCTTGCCCTCCAATAGGGCCTCTGTTTTCTGACCTCTCCCAGGCAAAGGTGCCAAACCGCACTCCTGGAGTCCCGGGCCCACGCTGAGCACACTTCCTCCCATGACAGGGCTGTGGGGGAGAACGTTCCAGGCTGGAGGCAGGAAGTCTGTAGAGCAAGGGGGCTGCAGGGCAGCTGGTGGGGGGGGGCTAGGCAGGGCTGCCTCGGGCCAGATGGACTCAGGGCTTCAGCGCTGCTCCAGACAAGAGCAGGTGGGACAGGAGAGGGCTGGGAAGGGGACTGATGCTGTGACCTCCTGGTGTCTCTGGTTTGGCCAACATTCCTGGACATCAGACCCTGTTCTGAGCAGTCCCGGAGAAGCCAGTGCCCCGCCGAGCCCTCCTTGGACCCTCTGAAGTGGACCGCCCAGAGGGAGCAGCGGGAACGCATTTCCCAGTTTCTCCTTTCCTAATGTTATTAATAAGTGGTCGTGATTGTGACAGGCACGATGTCAAGCACTTCACCAGCTTGTTTTCTTGAATCCTCACAACCCTCGAGGACAGATGCTACTGAGGAGGCATCTGAGGCTCAGAGAGGTGAAGTAACCTGTGAGAGGTCACACAGCCTGCATGCGCTGGAGCTAGTATTAAAACCTAGCCCTAAGTGACAGTGACATGATTCTAGGGAAAACTCGGGGAGCAGGAGCCAGAAGCCCATCGAGGAGCTCTGGGTTCTACTCACGGCTCCCTTGCTGGGGAACTTTGGGAAAGATCACAAAACTTGTTTGAGTCAGTTTGCTCATCTGGGAAATGGGGATAAGAGGGAAGCAGCATCATTTGAGACCCTGCAAGGGGCAGGCTGCTTTGCTGGGTGCGTCTCATCAATCACTTTCCTTCGTCATCACAGTGTGTCAGGCCATCTCTGTGTCCCAGAAAGGCTATCTCTTTATTATGCCCGGGGCTGACAGAAGTGAGACCATAGCTTGATTTCAACTGAGGGGCTGTAATCAAGTTAAAAAACGCCTCACAGAGGCTCTGGCAGAGGATGTGGGGATGCCAGGGAGGGGGACAGGGCTGCGCTGAGCTGCGGCAGTGGCCACTGCTTCCTCATCTGGCGAGGGCAGTGTGTGGTCTGGGAGAAGGAGGCTGAGAGGGGCGGCCAGCTGTGGCCCGGTTCCCAAGGCTGGTCGGCTTTCAGACTCCCTCCAGGCTGGTCTTTGAGCTCCGGTGGCTTCCGGAAGCACAGTCCTTTGGTTTGGTTCAGAATCAGCAAACTGGTTGCAACCTGGCTTTCTTCCCACCGTGGGCAGAAATGCTGCTGGTTCTCACGGATGTGTCTCTGATTATTCCACGCAAACATTACTGGGCACCTTGTCCATATCTCTGTTGCCTGACATGTTCATGATGATGCAAGAAGCGAGAAGTAACATCAGCCCCGTTTTACAGATGAGCACACAGAGTCTTGGAAAACAGGTAATTTGTCCACATTCACTGGACTCCCAAGTGTGGGCTCCTTTGGCCATTAGGGAGCTTGGAGAGGGGACAAGTCTGAAACAACCTTGTCACAGCAAGGATCCCGGACCTGCTCATGGCATGGTGGTAGGGAGACTTGTAACTTAACCTTGAACCTTTAGCCCAGAGATCTGAGACGTGCAAGTGGTTCCATCCAGACACCCTGAGATCTTTTCATCCAGACACCCTGACATGCTAAAAGGAAGGTTTTATTATTGCCATTATATAGGGGACTTAACTATGGCTCAGAGAGGTCAAGCAACCTGTCCAGGGTCACACAGCGTGGTGCTGAGCCATGCTGTGTTTTTCTTGGCTCAAGGCACGGAATAGACAGACCCTTGACCCATTCAACCATGCCATTTTTTTAAGGCTGGAAGGGGCCTTTGACACCATCAACTCCAACCTCCTTATTTTACAGATGAGGAAACTGAGGCCCCAAAGGATCAGGAATTGATCTAAGAACATTTGCCAAGTACAGCCTGTAAGGTATAAAAGAAAATGTACTCCATTCTTAATCTGGACTCAAATCCCACCTTTGCCTCTCAGTAGCCACGTGACTTTGAGGAAGATTCTTAACCTCGCTGGGCCTCAGTTTCCTCAACTCTAAAATGGGCATAATAATGCCATCATCCCACAGGGCTTGTGTGAGGTGATGTGCAGAAAGTGCTTCTCAGCATCCTGGCACACATAGTAGGTGCTCAATAAAATGTTATTTTGCTGGCTATTATTAATATTAGTTAACCCCGACATTCTGGAACTCAGAGCACTTTATAGGATGTCTGGCTGGGTCTCACGTACTGACTTGGGCTCTGGTGTGAGTTTCAGGGGCTTGATGAGCAAGAGAGAGGGAAGGAGGGAGGGAGCAAAGCCTGGGGTGGAAAGCAAGGGCTCCTGAAGCAGATGAGTCCACAGATGAGCCTGGTCCTCAGCTTCCTTGCTCTTCTTCTCTCCCACAGCAG
Source organism: Trachops cirrhosus (assembly GCA_028533065.1). NCBI lineage: Eukaryota > Metazoa > Chordata > Mammalia > Chiroptera > Phyllostomidae > Trachops > Trachops cirrhosus. Next base: position 56,958,903 of record CM052546.1, on the reverse strand, counting down.
GTAGGGGCCCTGTTGATGGGAATAGCTGCTCTGGCTGCCACCTCCCAGTTATCTCTAGGGGCCAGAGGGAAAAGCCACACTTTGGGGCAGTATCCAATGCAGCCTGGCCCTCGGGGCTGACAATGGGTTGTGCTGGCCTGGAATTGGGGGCAGGATCTGAGACAATGACTTCTCAGGGGGCACCCAGGGGCCCTTCAGAATCTGGCTGTATCCAAGCCCATGCTGGGAGCAGGGCGCCCAGCGCGTGTCATGGGCCGGCTCCTGGCTCCAGGACGCAGCTACAACCACCACCCGCAGTCGACTCCGACCACATCCTGAGCGGCTCACGTGAACGCCCGGAGCCTGCCGCCTTCCAGACGCGCGCTGTGCACGCAGCTCGGGATTATTTGCGTGAGTGGCCTCAAAGCTGACTTCAGGGGATTAACAAATGGGGTTCCGGGCCTCCCAGGCCCGTGGGAAACAAGAAAGGGAGGATATTTGTTTATAGGCTACCTCCAGGGGCTGAGGCAGTGTTTACAGGGAGAGGCACAGGCTTATCCGTCTGATGGCTTGGGACACAAACTGAGTGGCCAAGAGGACACACAGTGTTTGTACGTGGGACCCATTGTCGGGGGCCCCAGTGGCTTTCTGGCCTCGAAGGAGAGACGTCTATGCAAACATTCTTTCGGGGCCCTTTGGTGGCTGGGAATGGCATCTGCAATGCCATAGAGGGGTGAGGTTTGCAAAGAGGCATTCGCACAGCCCCCCGGGGTCTGGATGGGGTCGGGGCTGGGGCCAGCCTCCGCTCAGCGTCCAGGTGGGCAGGGGCCTGATTGCTTGGGCCGTAAGGACTTTGGAAAGGGAGTTGGTGTTATTCTAAGGGGAAGAGAAGCAGCTGAGAATTTTTAAGCAGGAAGTAATGTGATGTGATTTGCATTTTTAAAAGATCTCTCCAGCTACTAGGTGGGAAATGAAATCCTAGTTGATGTGAGAGACGGGGTGAGGTCCCTGTCCCAGTAATCCAGCGGGGCAGACGTGAGGGACAAGGTTTGTGAGTTGTTTAGGGCACAACTCGTAGGATTTGAAAGACAGGGGGTGGCAGGGATGGTCTGGGCTCCCCCTCAGTGTCACAGCAGGGGGGATTGATGAGAGCTTAGGCGAGGGAGGACTTCGAAAGGGCTGAGAAGTGTAAGGGATAGTGCTGTGATTCAAGGTCTAAGACGCAAGGAGAGCTTCCTGCCCCGGGCTGAGGGCTGGGGGGCCAAGTGGTCACTGCCACCCAGGGAGCACTGTGGCCAAGCGATGGAGACCCTGCAGGGAGGCAGCCTGGGGAATCAGCACCGGACCTCGCTCTCCTGCTGCCCTGCAACCCTCCCTGCTAGAGGTCAGAGGGCAAGGACCCTATTGCTGTCCCTCCCATCAGTCAGCCTGTAGGGCACAGAGCAGCAGGGAGTGGGTTTGCTGACAGCACACAGGGGAGGAAGGGGTGGCCTTCTCCTGGGGGGATGTCAGGCATTGGTGTAGGTATCGGGGTCTTGTGCTTCTGTGTTCCCACTAACTGCTGAAGGTTTCTGGGGCCTCTGCCCTGTGCAGGGGGCCTGTCTGGGTCCAGGGGCATTAACTCCTGGCTTCATCCACCCCTGCAGAGCCCTCCGCTCCCACGCAGCCCCATCTCATCCAAAAGAAAGTGGGACAGCCCGTGAGGCAGCCAGCGCCTTCTCACCCCACCGCCGTGACTCAGTGTGAGCTGCGGAGCGTAGGCGTGAGACCAGGGAGGAAATTCTCTCCCAACACAGCTAATTCTGTCCCAGGGCTGGCCGCCAGGCCTGCCGCTGGAACATCAGCAGGCGCTGTGCGGTTTTGAGGTCTCTGAGTCCCTCAGAGTGGGGGATCCAAGGACGACCCCCTGCAGAGTCTCCTGGAGCCATCTGTGGGGGCTGGGAGGCCCCTTTCCTCTGTCCTGAAGGGTGAGAGGGTGGCAGATGGGGCCAGTCCGAGAATCTGGCAGCAGGCAAAAAGATCAGGACCACAGTCAGCGGCCAGGCCTGGGGAGGGGGGCATTGCTGAGGAGGGAGGGACACTTGTGACTGGGATAGTGGTGTCTGGAAGGCCCCATTATGCTGGCTGAGGCTGTGATTTTGGACGAGTGGAAACAGCAAAGGTTTTGAGGGCAGAGAGTCTGGTTCACATCCTGAGCTAATGCTCAGGGGCCATGGGAGCCGAGGCTGCCACTGCACCTCTCAGAGCTCTCATGTGCAAACCCATGCAGGCAGGACCCTGAACGGTGAGGCATAGGTGTGGGCGGTGCCAGGCTGAGTCCTGGGCTCCAGGGATATGCCCACCACACCCCAAAGAGCCCAGGGTCCTCTTCTGTGTGGCTTCTGGAGGTTCACTTGCTCTCTAGACCTCAGTTTCCTCAGCTACAAAATAGGATGCCCTTGGAGAGGCCTCCCAGCCCCTAAAAGCCTTTCAGAGGCCAAGAGGAATGGGGGAGAGGCATCTGGAGCTGCCTGTCAGGGTGGGCTGTGGGGGAGGTGGGAGATGGGGACAGGAGCCAGGCCGGACACTAGGGACGAGCCTCCGGGTTCCCTGATGGGCTCCCACGCCCACAGCTGGCCTGATAAGGTGCCTGTGCTGGGCCTGGGGCCACAACCAGGAAAGGGATAGCAGCCATCTGTGGCCGCAGTGGGAAGGCCAGTGAGTGGCTGCTGGCAGATTGGGCCGGCTGGGCACACAGGTGAGTGATGCGGGCGGTTGAGGGGGTGCAGAGCCACTCAGAGGGGAAGAGGGGATGAGGAGGAGGGACGGAGTGACAGAAGAGACTTGATGGAGAAGAGAGAGGCAGAGAGTGAGACACACAGAGAGGCATGCACAGAGACAGGAAGAGGGAGAGACATGGACAGACAGATGGGCACGGGCAGACAGACGTGATCAGAGAGGGAACATGTCCTTTGCAGACTTGGGGCGCCTATTTGGCCGAGGGGCCTGGGCAGTGATCCAGAGAGGAAGCAGAAGGCACACTTGTGCTGCCCAGATGCCCCTCAGCCCTGCTGTCCCCAGAGCCTGTGGGAACATGGGGACACAGGCAGGCAGGCTGTCAGCAGCTCAAGGAGGTGGGGCCCTGGATTCGTCAGGACCCTGCACTGCCACTAACTAGGTGAGTGGCCTCAGGCCAGTGAGCCTCCTCCCCTGGTAAATCGGCACTGACCACCGGGCCTGTGGAGTGAGGGGAGGCCCAGGCCCAGGAGCTGCGGGCTGCGCACGCCCTCGAAGGATGGATGAGTGACTGAGCCCTGCTGCCATAGGACTTTTCCCAGGGCTTCTGGGATCATGGAACGTTCCCATTTGGGCCACTGACTAGAGGCAGAGGGGTTTCGGGGAAAAGCCCGGGGAACTCAGAGCCTTGTCTTGCCCCCTCTGTAATGGGCACACCCAGAACCCTGCCAGGATGATATTGAGGGGCGTCCTGGGAGGTTCCCCTGGGGCAAAGACTGAAGGATTCTAGAATGTTCCAAGGAGGCAAGGCAATGGACAAGGAAAGAGAGTGGGTTTGGCGGTTCAGCAGGTTCTGAGCTTCCTCCTCTTCATGAGTAATTTGATCTTCTTTGCTTACCTGTGACCTTGGGCCCCTTGTAGACTCTCTCTGGCCTCAGTTTCCTCATCTGTAACAGTGCCCAGGACTGTGCCGGGGCTATAGACATGATTGTTTAACAAAAACTGAGCAAAGCTCTGACCAGCATGGCTCATTGGTGGGCATCGTCCCGCAAGGCAAAAGGTCACTGGTTTGATCCCCGGTTGGGGCACAAGCCTGGGATGCAGGTTCGGTCCCCAGTTGGTGTGTATGTAAGAGGCAGCCGATCAATGTTTCTCTCTTCCTTCTTCCCTTCCTCTCTCTCTAAAACTACATAAAATCTTTTTTAAAAAATTAAGCAAAGAACATCTGCCTGAGCTTTTGGCGTTCTGTGGTGGGAGGAACCAGATGTGACCTTGAGCCCCAGCCCACCCCCTCCCCAGCAAGGGCCTGTGGTGGTGTGGGCAGGGCCAGCAGGACCCTCTGCCTGGTGGCCATCTGGTCCCTGGCAGAGGTGGGCTCGCCAAAGAGGTGCCAGGGCCCTGGCCGCTGAATAGCCACCTCACACTGGGCTGATGCCATGACTTCCTTGGCTCCTCCAAGTTCACTCCCTGCCTGAAAAGGGAGGCTGTGGGGGTGGGACTCTGGAGGCCCCTGGGGCAAGGTCAAGGCTGCTTGTTTGGCCCTTGGCCTGCCCAGTGTGGCTTCATCGGGGATTCAGTCACCCAGGCAGGGGTTTATGTTTGTTTGCTTGGGTTTTTCTGGACCTCAGGAGAGGATAGAGGGCTGACATAATGACACCCTTCCATCCATGTCCATGTGCATCACCACTGGCCTCTGCAAGCCCCCGCTCTTGTCTTATCTTCCTTCTCACTGCATTCATTTCCTGGTGGCCCCATTTTCTCCTCCCTCCCCTCCTGTTTCTGCTCCCCCGGAGCTGTTCTAATGTGCTCAGTGTGGGTCTTCCGATTTGGCCATGTTCTCGCAAAACGTGCATTGCTGTTCTGTGCGTGTCGCTGCCCTTGCGTGCATGTTTCCAGTGTACTCAGGGCTGTTAGGATAGGCGGCTTCAGATGCTTCGTGTCCCTTTGCTGCGTGTGCACCGAATAATCTGCTGCTTCTAACATCTGCGCAGCACCCACCACCCATCCCCTCTCTTCCAGCCGTCGGCAGCTGCTGCCCGAGTTTCCTGGCCCCATGGCCATTTTGTGCCCAGTCTCCCTGATAGCCTGAACCTGCGACTCTGTGGGAGGAGCTCACACCCCCAGCACCCGGGGTGGGAGGGGGAGCGATACAAACGCTCCGCCTCCTGGTTCCCGAGCCCCCAGCCTGAGCCAAGGCCACATTCCAAGCCCTTGCGCAGCCTGTCCCCTTTCCAACCCTGCTTTTCTACTTCTCTCCCGATTTCCGCCGGAACATCTCCTTAATAGATCGATTTTGCTGCAGGAATCCACAGTTAAGGCTTGCTTCTTAGAGGGCCAAAGCCAAGGGACACCCTATAAACGCTGCCTTGGAGCACCCTAGCATGTGTTCCTTGGGGGGTGGGTGCTGAGGGGTGCGCAGGGGTTCTCGGGTCCCCGCCGTGCGGCATGAGAGCCTGTGTCTCAGCCCGCCAAGCCGAGGGGTATCCTTCCCAGCGTTCTAGTCCTTGTCACAGTCTGGTGGGGACAAAGGTGTCACTGGTTGTGATTCCCATTTGCCTGTCTCTGAGTATCACTTGTCATATGCCTGGGTTTGGGGGTTTCCCTTCTACAAATTAACTGTATATCATTTGCCCATTTTTCTCTGTGGGGGTTTTCTGTTTGGGTGGGTGGGAAAGAGCCCCTTATACTTTCTAGATGGGAAGTCCTTGTTGGTTTTAGAGATGGTTTGCCTCGTGTGTGTGTGTCCCGTTATCAGGATTGGGCGTGGCCCCAGCGTGGTCAGGCCTTGGGGAAGAGCTGCGCTGAGAGGCCGCAGCACCGAACGAGTGATCTGGGGGAACCACAGAGAGTGTGCGGAGTTAGAACAGTAACGACAGTGACTTAGCCGTTCTGGGTGAAGCCATGTCTCCCCCCAAATGTATGTGTTGGCACCCTGACCTCCAGCATTTCGGAATGTGGCTGCATTTGGAGGCAGAGCCTTTAGAGAGGTGATTTGGGTCAAATGAGGTCACTAGGATGGGTGACCTCACCCTAATCTGACTGGTATCCTCATAGGAGGAGATTAGGTCACGCACACACAGGGGGACGAAGGTGTGAGGACACAGGGAGAAGACTGCCATCTACAAGCCCAGGAGAGAGGCCTGAGGGGAAACCCATCCTTCCAACCCCTTGGTCTTTGTCTCGTAGTTTGCAAAAACAGGAGGAAAAAAGTTTGCTCTTTAAGTCCCCCAGTCTGCAGACTTCATTATGCAGTGGCCAGAGCTCACTGATACAGCAGCCGTCAATCAAGCTCTAGGTTTCTGAAACCTGAGAGAGAAGGATGCCACCCCCTTGCAGGGCTGTTTGGGGACAGCCTGTGACAACATTTCTAATGGGCTTGGCACCTACCACACAGCAAGTGCCCACTAAACTATGGTGCCAGTATAATGACACATGTGTTTATTCAGGGCTTGCTGTGTGCCAGGCCCTGGCCCGGGACTGCTCAAGAACAATGCTGTTATCTAGCAGGGGTGGGGGGAGGGCAGAAAGTTTGGAGGGGAAGGTGACCTGGGTGGGTAGGTAGGTCACGGTCAGCTTCAGACAGAGAGAGAAGCCTGGGAGCTGGATGGTGTGGAGATGAAGGGGGCAGGAGGGGGCAGCACCGGGTGCTAGTAGAAAAAAGAGTTATAAAACAAGAGGCATCTGGAGACTGTCTCCCTCCCAGCAGCCCTGAGAAGTAGGCAGGGCTCAAATACTATTATTCCCATTTTACATATTGAACAACTGAGGCTCAGGGAGGGGAGACAACTCGCTCAGGTGCTACAGCAGGTCTCCTGCCTTCGGGACCATCTCCTCCGAGGCATCTACTCCTGGAGACCTATGGGAACTGTCCCAAGGAAAGGATGGTCACGGCTGGCCCGGGGAGTCTAGCCCAGGAGCCTTGGAGAAGGCCAGCTATAGGCCCTGGTTCCAAATGGGGTATGAGTTCAGGGTCACAGGAGGAACCGGGAGCTGGGTCAGGACAGCCCCTCTGCCCGCCGGGCTGTCTGGAGAGCTGAGGGCATGAGGGTGGCAGGCTGGCCACAGCCCACCTGCCTGTTGGGTTGGGATGGATGATGTTACCTTTGGCAAGTAATTCTCCTGTGTGCCCCAGACCTCAGCCAAATGGTCCAGAGAACCGGAGACAGCGGGTTCCTTAAGGGGCTGGAAAAAAGATTTGAATGAGGAGGTGTCCCTGGAGTGGGTAGCTGGGGACTCTGGGGCATGAGGAAGGGTGTGAACAGACGTGAAAGCAGGACAGTTAAGAGCAGGGCTCAGGGTCAGAGCGACCAGGGCGTGCACTGGCGACCAGCGGACTGTGTGACGTCAGCCTCGCCGCCTCACCTGTACATGGCGGATAATAACAGTGCCAGTGCTGGGCGTTGCTGGTGGTGTGTGAGCGAATGCAGTTAAAGCATTTGGTGTAGGGTTTGGGCTACTGAGGGCACCAATCAATTATTGTTTATTGTGAGGAACTAAAACCAATATCCAGTGTAATTACATGGCGACCTAAGGACCAACCCAAACCGATTCTGAAACCTGCAGACCAGCAGGGTTAATGGAGTTCCTGCTTTTGACCTGCAAATGTGATTCAGAGCTTCTTTGTGGCCATATCAAAAAGGAAAATGTGATCGGTTGCAGAACTTGAATCATCAGGAATGAGGAAGCAGCCCAGTTCCGCAGGGGGAAGCCGCGGCGCTTCTCCCTGGGCAGGGGGCTTCGTCGGGGTGCCTCAGCAGAGACAGGGTGCAGCGTCACGGACCAGGGCTCACGCAGCCCTGAGGATGTGTCTCGCATGTAGCCTTTAAGGAAAGGTGGAGGGGAACTGGGGAGGTGGCTCAGGGAAGGCAGCTCTGTGGAGGGTCAGGAATGTGATGAGGGTCCGGGCTCTTGGGGTTCAAGGCGGAGGCTTAGGGGACTCAGAGTGGTGGGATTGGGGACTGTTGATCCGACAGGGAAGCAGAGGGGGCACGAGGCTCTTCACTTGGGATCCTTGGAAGTCAGACTCTGGAGTCGGACTTCCCAGCTGTGTGTCCTCAGGCAAGTTGCTTTACCTCTCTGAACCTCAGTTTTCTCACCTGCAGACCAAAACCCTTGCAGGGCTGTTGGGAGCGTTGCATGGAGTCTTGCACAGCAGGGTTTGGCATGTGATAAGTACTCACATAAAAGTTGCCTGTGTATATACACATATCATGTACATATAATTACAGATACTTTTTTTCATAAGCTTCCTGGTTGTGGAGGAAGAAATACAATAAGAAATACAAATAACAAGAATTTTATAGTTCTTGACCATTTAAAATTGGCAAGGGATTCATCCTCATTTCCCATGACTCTCCCGACAACATGAGGGTGGGGTTCTTACCCCCATCAGACTGATGAGGAGACCGGAGCTTAGAGAAGCAAAATCCTCACCTGTGTTGCCTTTGACCTGCCCTTGAACCCAGAGCTGGGAGACCTGTGGGCAGAATGCACTGGTCCTCTGGCCCTCTTGGCCCTGCCCACCTTCCCAGGCAAAGGCCATTTTAGGAGGGAATTTAGAGTGGAAGCCTGAGAAATAATAATGATGATGATGATGGTGATAAGAATGAGAATAGTGGTAATAACAATAACAACCTAGTGCTCACCCAGGAACAGTACCATTCTCAGTACTTTGTATGTGACGTTCAATCCTCTCAACCAGTCCAAACTGTTATGATCGTGCCCGTTTTATAGCTAAGACAACTGAGGTTCAGAGAAGGTAACTGACTTGCTCAAGGTCGTAGGAAGTTCACACAGACTGAGAATTTGGATGCTGGCCACCTGGCTGGGCCTCAGAACCTGTGTCCTCGACTTACGACCTGGCCTGGGGGCAGAAACAAGCTCAGGACAGAAGGGGTTGTATGTGGGGACAGGACGGAGGCCAAAAGCAAACCTGTGACAGGGGCCCCCTCCAGGACGTACCGAGGGGGACAGGGTTGGGGGAGGACATGTGCCAACTGGGGACGCTGACTCACTCGGTTCTCAGGGTGAGGGGTGACGGGGGGACGGGCAGCCGTGCCCGGAAGATGTCAGCGCCACCCTGTGCGGGCCCAGCCTGGCTCCCAGTCAAGGACGCCAAGAAGTGGCCTCTGACCCTGAGTGGCTCCCAGCCCAGCTGGGGAGCCAGACATGACGTGATCTGTGTCCCCAGAGCATCTCTGCAGACAGACGCCACAGTGCCAAGTGCTTGGTCCTGAGTCCGTTCCTCTTCACCCTCCTCCAGGGCCTCAGACACTCCCTGCCATCACTGCCGAAAAGGGGGCCATGCTGGAGGGTGGGGCCCTCCTACCTCCCTCCTTCCACTGTCTTAGCTTAAGGTTGTCCTTTAAAATTCAGCCTTTGGGTTGAAACTTCAGCCTTGCGGGGCTCTACGGAAGCTTGCCCCAGGAGCCTCAGACTCCCAGGCTGTCGAATACCTCTCCTCGGGGTTTCTCAGAGCGCTTCCTCTGACTCGTGCCTTACAACTGATGGGCAGCTCCAGTGGAGCACTGTTCCTTCATCTTTTCCCTTCTTCCGGCCTGGAACGTGGGTGTGATGACCGGAGCTCAGGCAGCTTTTTTTGTCCCTGGGGTCCCTACAGCCCGGCGCAGGGAATGTGGACATGGTCATTTCTTCCTCAAGCATGCACTCAATGGTGGTCGTCAGATCATGACTTATGGGCAGCACAGAGTGATGGGAAGAGCCCAGGTTCTGCAGACCTGGTTCAAACCCCGGCTCTGCCACCTCCTGTCTGAATGCCTTGGTCGCCCTCAGCCTCCTCGGTGCTCCTCACATGCTAAAGTGAGACTGCTTGTCCACGTGCTCAGCACAGTCCCTAGCATGTAGTAGAATTGTGAACACTAGTCACATTTCCCCCAGGTAAGGGAGGGCAGCTACGATGACTCCATCTTCTCTCCTCTTTCCAGTGCCCCAGGAAGTGCTGGGGACCCCTTATTGGGCACCTCTGGAATTTGCTCCCAGATTGCAGAGCGGGATGACACCCAAGCTTCAATTCTGAGTCCCCGGAGCCCAGAGTCCTCTGTGGAATTTTACAAGTAGATCTTATTTAATAAAGGCAAAAGATGACTTTTATGCAATAAAATATAACCTCCCATCCATTAAGGACCAGCAGTGAATTTAGATGGAGGAGAGCTGGAGTACTGGTAATGAAGCATTGCTCAGGACTGTCGCCCGGCTAAGACATCTGCTTGGAGCCCCTGTGTCAAGGTGGGGAGAGCTTTGGTGGTGGAAAGTGCAAGGGTTCCCGGGTGTCAGCGCCCTGGGCTCAAATTCCAGCTCAGCTACGCATCAGCTGAGGAACCTCAGGCACATTGCTTCGCCTCTGCTTCCTTTTCTGTGAGTCCACCCAGTGCTGTGGCTCTCAGATCCAGAGCCAACTGCTACCTCCTCGTTCTTCCCTACAGGCGTTTCCAGCGGTGCACAGAGACTGACTGACTGAGGGCCTGCCCAGTGGAGCTTTGGACGCCAGCACAGTGAATGGTGAGGGGCTCCTGTGGTCTGAACTCCTGCCTCCAGAGGGTACCAGTGGGGTCCAGTGACAATGTGTGGGAGCCCTGCATAGCTGTCCCCTGGATCTTGGGAACATGATTGGGACCAAGTTCATGGCACTATGCACCTCTCTTTCATTGCCCTTAGCATTGTTGAGATTTTTCCATGATAAAAGAAATTTTTGACGAATATTTATCTGCCCCACTAGACTGTAAGGAGAAGGGGAGGGACCCTGACAGGCAGTAAAACATGGCTGTCCAGAGGACAGGTGCTGAAGTTGAGCTGACTTTCAGCTCTGTGACCTTGGATGAGTGGCTTAAACACTCTGTGCCTTGGTTTCCTCATCTATAAAATGGGGTTCTTCACCTACCTACCTCACTGAGCTTTTGCAAGGATGAAGAGAGTTTATATATGTCAAGGCCTCAGAATAGTACCCAGTATGGAAGAGGTGCTGGGCAGCTTTTGTGAAACAAACAAAATAGCAAAGCAGGAAGTAGTTAAACCACAGAACTGGCCTTGCTCGTTGCCAGGGAGGATCACGTTGGTCTTGCTGGTGTCAGTTAACCTGTCAAAGCCAGTTCCAATCAAGATTCCTCTAACACCCCCGTTTCCCCTTGCAGAGAATGGGGGACAAGGATTATAACAGCTCCTTGCTCTACGATGAAGACTACATGGGAGATCCTGACATCATGGTTGTGGAGGACTTCCACCCCCCAGAAAGCAGGGCGATCACAGTCTTCCTGGTGGTCGTCTACAGCATCGTCTGTTTCCTCGGGATCCTGGGCAACGGCTTGGTGATCTTCATTGCCACCTTCAAGATGAAGAAGACGGTGAACACCGTCTGGTTCCTCAACCTGGCCATTGCAGACTTCCTGTTCAATGTCTTCCTCCCGATCCACATCGCCTACGCGGCCATGGACTACCACTGGGTTTTCGGGACGGCCATGTGCAAGATCAGCAACTTCCTGCTCATCCACAACATGTATGCCAGCGTGTTCCTGTTGACGGTCATCAGCTTCGACCGCTGCATCTCTGTGCTCCTCCCGGTCTGGTCCCAGAACCACCGCAGCCTCCGGCTGGCCTACGTGGCCTGCGTGGTCATCTGGGTCCTGGCTTTCTTCTTGAGTTCCCCCTCCCTCGTGTTCCGGGACACAGCCAACGTGCATGGGAAGATATCCTGCTTCAACAACTTCAGCCTATCCGCGGCCAGCTCTTCCCCGTGGCCCGCTTACCCACACCTGGACTCTGTGGGGTCCCGCCGGTACATGGTGGTGACCATCACGCGTTTCCTCTGTGGCTTTCTGATCCCAGTCCTCGTCATCACAGCCTGCTACTTCACCATCGTCTGCAAGCTGCGGCGCAACCGCCTGGCCAAGACCAAGAAGCCCTTCAAAATCATCGTGACCATCATCATCACCTTCTTCCTCTGCTGGTGCCCCTACCACACCCTCTACCTCCTGGAGCTCTACCACACCGCCGTGCCCGGCGCCGTCTTCAGCTTGGGTGTGCCCCTGGCCACTGCCATCGCCATCGCCAACAGCTGCATGAACCCCATTCTCTATGTCTTCATGGGTCAGGACTTCAAGAAGTTCAAGGTGGCCCTCTTCTCCCGCCTGGTCAATGCTCTGAGTGAAGACACTGGCCACTCTTCCTTCCCCAGCCACAGGAGCTTTACCAGGATGTCCTCATTAAATGAGAGGTCCTCAATGAACGAGAAGGAGACCAACATGATCTAGCGTGGCCTGGAGAGCCCCGCAGACGCTCCCAACCTTGCTGTCCAAATCTAAGGCTTCTCCAGACCATGGCGGGAACCTCTTCAGCACCCACCAACACCCACTGTGTTTTGCATGGGGCTGAACAGTGTTTTGAGTGGGGTGTCCGGAGCTTGGAACCCCTTCCTTCCAGGGGCATGGGGGACCTGGCATGACATGTGGCTCCCAGCCTTGAACCGGCATCCCATGCTTCTTGGGACGCCAGCCTTGACCGACACAAAGCAAAAAAGGGAGAATTCTCACAAGCGCTGCCCTGAACTATGACCAGCATGAGACAGGGAGATCGTGCTACCCACTGTGTGCTCCCTGGTAATGGCACGAATACTCTATGCCACAGGGATGTCAAACTCATTTTCATTGGGGGCCACATCAGCCTCATGGTTGCCCTCGAAGGGCTGAATGTAACTTTAGGACTGTGTAAATGTAACTGCTCCTTAACAGTTAAGTGAGAGCTCGGCACTGCCGCTGGGTAGGAACAAGGTGCCCGGCCGGATAAAACAAAGTGGAGGGCTGCATTCGGCCCTCGGGCCTTGTGTTTGCCCCCTGTGGGCTACGGGGACCATTCCTGGTGGGAGAGAGGAGGTCAGAGCAAGCCAGTGTGATGCAGATCACACCTCTCCCTGCATGCCTACACCGTAGCCAGCCAGAACCCAGCACTCATGCCATTCCTCTGGGTCCGGGCACGTGGAAATGCACGGGTTACCTGGGAGAGGAAGGGGACATGAGCCCATGAACTCCCAGGACCACGCACTGGGCTTTCAGATCCCCTGGGAAGACAAAGATCAGGTCCTGAGGGGTCACGTGGGCTCTTTGTGAGGGCGACACACACAGGTGGCCATGAGGAGTCTAGGGAGCCATGGAGAGAGAAGAGGAAAGGACTTTCAATGGGTGTGGCACGGAGCAGCTCGCCTAGACCCTCCCTGGGAGAAGGTGCTTTCTGCTGTAGTTATTCTGGGGGTGGTGGTGGTGCTAGCCCTTCCCCCAACTCCCGTTCTCACTTTGCATTTGCTCCTGATGGGGGGCTGGGTTGAGGGTGTAGCTTCACCAGCAGCCTCCACCCCATCCCAGGGACCCCTCTCTCCTTCCCGAACCCATTGGCTCTGGCTGGAGCCTCTCAGAATGAAACACTCCTGGGTGAGAGGTGAGTCAGGAGGGCTTCTCCTCCTCGTCCTCAACTTCCTCACAGCCTTGCCGGAGACTAGTCCACAATCAACATCAGGAAGCAACCTGGGAGCGCCTCGTGAGCTGCTGAGCGCGCCCAAGGGCTTGGTCAAGGTCACGGAGCAGACTCTGGAGCCTGATTTCTTGAGCTGTGCTTCTGGGGTGCGGGTCCTGGGGTGTCAGGGGCACCGAGCTCCTGCGGGCAGCCCTGTGGCCTTTCCTCGCCCAGCACAACAGCGTCCTGTGCCGCAGAGTCCTTCTCCCTCTTACAGATGACAAAGCCGAGGGTCCCAGGGGGCAGGCAACTCGCCCAGCAGTACGCAGCCAGCCAGGGGCTCTGCCGGCCCTGTAGAGGATGTGTCTGCTGAGAACATTCTAGACTCTAATGATAGCCGACGTGTATTCGCACTTCCTGTGATAAGCACTTTATGTCTGTCCGCTCGTCCGTCCCTCACAGCTGCCCTGAGTTAGGTTCAATTACATGCTACTTCCCTTTTCTGTATGAGTGTCTGAGGCCTAGCAGGAGGTTAAGCCAGTTGACGGAGGGCCCAGCTGGTTTCTGCCAGGGTCTGGATTTGAACCTAGATCTCTGTTCGGCTCAAATAAGGCTGCAGAGTCTTAAGGTTTTGAGAGGGGCTGGGGGGTTTGACCATCAATATCTATTCCTCAGCAGATTAATGTAAACATCTTAATGGCCTTTAAGTCTGCTTGGCGGTTCACTTTTGAAAACGACCCAGCACAGCAGAGAAAATGCCGCTCCCGGACACCCACCTGCATGCGCCCACGTGGCTCCCCCTCCTGCACCCCTGAGGCCTCAGGGAGGGCAGTGGGGATGGAGACCTGGCTGGAGGCAGCCCCTTGTAGGCCCGAGGCTCTTGGGGGCCCCCAGGTCTGCATTCTGTTCTCTTCCAAGTCCCTCCACCGCAAAGCCAGCCTCCACCAAGATGCCACAAAACAGATGTAGCGTCTCCAGAGCGCGGCCGGCTCCAAGGCCACGGGCTGTTTGGACTCACACCTCATTAAGAGACAGACTGTTCCTTCACTTCTTGCGTCGTTGTGCTTGTGACAAGCCAGCTCGGAACTGATCCCAAGCTGCAGCCTCCGATTGCTTCCAGCAGTGTGTACTCGGGCAGTTTGGGAGCCGACAGGGGCCTTCAGTACCGCCCAGTGCCCCCATCCGCCTCCACCTCCAACTTCACGGGGGTGCAGTGACCAAGGCACAGGATGGTGTGGGATGTGTTCCAGGTCCCAGAGACAGTCAGCAGCCAGGTGGGCCTCTGATCCCCAGGATGGGGCTGCTTCTCCAGCATGGCTCCCTGCCAGGCCGGGCTGGGGGAGCCAGGAAATCATTGGGTCTCTGGAAAAGTTGATGAACGGGACCGAAATCCAAACCAGCTGTTTTCCTCCTTGGGGTCAGGCCTCCTTTGTCTGGCCGCCCCACCGGTCTTCCTGTTCTGACTGTAGCATCCCCTCAAATGCTTAAATGTCACCGTGACAGCCTCTTCAATCTTGCCCTATAGTGTCCTCTGAGGATCGCCACTGGTGACACATACAAAGTCCCTGCTGTTCACAGAGCGTGTTTGCCTGTGTTACCCCATAGGCGGCAGGCTTGCCTTGTGCCCCTGAGCCGGGGCTCAGTGCCAGAACCCGGCCCATGGGGTCTCAGTGCTGCCTCCTGGGTGGGGTGGGTGGGCCCAGGAGGTGCTAGGAAGCGGGCAGAGGGACAGGGCCGGGAGTGCGGACAGGGAGGGAGGAGGGCAGCACAATGGAAATGGAGAGTAACCATGAAGGAAAGGAACCGGCATCACTGAATATCTGCCATGTGCAGGCATCACATCTTGTCATGCCCCACAAAGTGTCCCATGAGAGGAGGACCATCAGACACACGTGGGGGATGTAGGGAGTGAGGTTCAGAGTGCGGACCTCACTTGTTCAGGGACACAGGGCTAATTAATGATAGAGCCGGGCTTTGAACCAGGTCTGCTGCCTGAGCTCCCTGCTTCTTCACCCCTTTAGAGGAAGGAGCTGGAGGGTGGGGGGCTAGGAGCAGGACATGGACTGGGTGCTGGCCAAGGGAGAAGTTTGGCTTAAACCTGAGCCCAGAGTCAGCTCTGGGGCGGGGTGGTGGGGCTCAGGGGCCTGGATGGGTGGGAGAGGATAGAATCCAACAGTGAGAGCCACGAGGGCCCTTCCGACTCCTCTCGCTCAGTCTTTCCCATTTCACTGACCAGGGAGCTGAGGTTCTGAGAGCCTCCCTCTGAGAAGTCTGCAAAAGGACACGGTACTAGGCTTGAATGGAAGTGGTCGGTGACTCCCCAGCCCCCTCCACCGCCTCCTCTCTCTCCTGCACCTCCCTAACGTGCGATGCTCTGGTTGGAGCTGGGGTGCCCTGGGCCTGTGGTTGCCAAATCCCGGATTTGGAAATTTGTGGCTGGGACTGGTATGCAGGACCAGGAAGAACCAGGAGGCCACTTGTCCTGCTGTGAAATAATTCAGTAGGGGACTTACTTGTTTCCTCCCTTTTGAGGACAAAGTTTCTTTTGAAGAAAGAGACTGAGGCTAGAGTGGAGCTAGTGCCAGAGGTTCCTGCCACAAACTCCCCCTTGCCTTCCCCAGCCACCTTGCAGAATAGCAGCTGAGGCTCAGAGAGGCCAAGCGACCTATCCAAAGTCACACAGCTGTGTTATAAGACAGCACGTAAAACCCTGAAATTCCCAGCTTACCATCCCAGCTTACCAAAATTCAAATTTTGAATTTCAAAATGTAGGTGTCTTGGAAAAATTTCTCTCTTCTCCTTTAATTTTCCTGGCAATCAAGGATATGAGACAGGCAGCGACTTACCCGGGATAACACAGCAGGCCACAGCAGATTTGAGACTGGAACCCGGGATGACTTTGTCCCTCCTCTGTGCTCTTTGGCACTACATCAGGCCACCCAAGGACAGATGAATATCTACACTCTCATCCAGCCATCCTTTACCTGCCTCTCCACCCACCTGTCCACTCATCCATCACTCCTCTATTCACACATCCACCCACCCACCACCCATGCACTTACATAACCACCTATATATCCACTCGTTCATCCATTCCACAAAAATCTATCGAATGCCTACTTTTTGCCAGTCCCTGTAGTAGGCATTCACTCTCTGTCCTTATTAGCGCACGCATTGGCTAGTGAGAGAGACAGCCATTAATTTGCAAAAACACCCTCTCAGTGGAAAGCAACCTCAGTAAGTGCAACACACATATTGCAGAGGGACTTGACCTTGTCCAAAGGCCAAGGACACTTTCTCGAGGAAGAGATACGAGATGTGAAGGAGAGGCAGGCGCTGATTTGGTGGGAGGTGCTGATTTGGTGGGAGGTGCAGGAGGGGGTGCTGCAGCTGGGGGCGCGGAAGCATGGGAGCAGTGTTCACGGGGGGGGCGGCGGGGGGGAGCCGAGTGGATCCGAGGGCCTGGAAGGGGAGGGGCCTGCAGCAGAGTGAGTAGACTGCATATGGAAATGATGCCCCGTGCCCGGGGCATTCTGGGGAGGGCAGGTTGAAGAAGGTTGGGGCCTTGGGGGCTGCCGCAGCCTCCAAATGACTCTGGTGATGCCTGGACTCTGGAAGCAAAGGTAGACCGAGGGGGAAGTGGATGGTTGGAGAAAGATTTAGAAGCTCCCCAAGCCTTTCTCGGGGGAGTGGTTAGTGGGAAACCAACCCAGGGGCCATTTCAGCTCTACAGAGGCCTCGGTGCGTGGCTTTATTGACGGAACTTAATTGTAAATATTATTCAAATTTACCTCCCAAAGCACAATTATATGTCTCAGGGGAGCCCTCTGAGCACATAATAAAGCCCTATAAATAATACATATATTAACCTACGAGGAATGCGGGCAAGTTAATGCTGCAATCGCCGGTGATGGCTGTGGGGAATTTATGCAGACAAGACTCCAAGCGCTTGGACTTGGGGTTTAACCTCGGAGGTTACCGGGTTCTGTCCTGGGGGATCTGCCAGAAGTCTCTCCCCCCAGGAGATGGGGATACGCCTGGGCATGTCCCGCAGCTGCTGTCCTAGAGACCTGGCCAACGGGCTGTGGGCGTGCGGACAGCGCTGGTGAAGGGGGAGGAAGCACAGGTCCGTGGGACTGCTTCCCTTGTCTCAAAGCTTCAACAACAGCGACAACAGTGACAGTAGGTCATCTTAACGAAGCGTGTCCAAGGTTGTGGCAGCCTCCAGCCCCTTCACTTTCATCATCTCTTTGGATCCTGCAGCAGCCTTTGTGGTAGGGACCATTGCTGTGTCCGCACACAGATGAGGAAATGTGGTTCAGAGAGGCGAAGTGACTTGCCCAGTGGCACACAGCTAATAAGTGACAGACCCTAGTGTGTTTGGCTGTAAAGCAACTTGCAAACAGAAACTGTCCCCTGAGGAACATCAATTGGTTGCCTCTCATATGTACCCAGACTGAGATCAAACCTGTAACCTAGGCATGTGCCCTGACTGGGAATTGAACCTGTGACTTTTTGGTTTATGGGATGATGCTCAACCAACTGAGCCACACCAGCCAGGGCCGTGGCTGTCTTCATATGTAAAAACCCACTTGTCTGTATGTATAAGATTAACGCACTTGCAGAGCAAGCTCTGCATCAATAAAAGGATTTTTAAGAGTAAAACAATGTTTGAGGAAGGACTTCTGATTTCCAATGGTGCTCTGGGCAGAATCAGGGCTGGGGGCTTCTCTCTGATTCAAAAGATCATCACGGAGGGGTAGGGTACTTGCGGGGTCCATGCAAAGAGTCTCAGGAAGGACTGAGTCCTCCCAGGGGCCACCCCAGCCCTGTCCCCTGACTCAAAGGGCCTTTGACGGCTTTGGCACGGGATCACATGCACTCAGAAGTCAGACCACCTGGGCTTGAATCCCAGCTGCACCATTTACATCAGCTGGGGTTAGGGCTAGATTAGGCTCTATGACTTTGGTAAGCTATGCAACCCCTTCAAATCCTGTTTTCTCATCTATAAAATGGGTATCATGAGAATTGGCCACTCACAGTGAGGGTTAAGTGAGATGCCACGTGCAAGCACTCAGCAGATGCCGGGCTCCCATGCACCGCCCTCCTTCACCTAGATGGGGCTCAGCCCCTCACTGGTCTCCCCACCTCCAGACTTGCCCCCCTACAACCCACTGTCCATGAAGCACCCCGAGCAAGCTTCCATCGCAGAGCTCTCTGGGCCGTGACCGGCAGTGCCCTGGAGGGCCAGGACCGTAGCCTCCACCCTCACCTCATGCTGCTCTCCAGCCGGGCCAGCCTGTCTGCCTCTCGAAAACAAACACAACCCCCTGACCCGTGTGGCTCAGTGGGTGGGGCGTTTTCCTGCAGACCGGAAGGTTGCAGGTTCGATCCCTGGTCGGAGCGTGTGCAGAAGGCAACCCATCAATTCTTCTCTCTCACGTCAGTGTTTTCTCCCTCTCTCTCATCAGTGAACATATCCTCAGGTGGGGGTTAAGGGGAAAAAACAGACCAACCACAGCAACGACACTAATACATCCCAGACCGTTCCCACCTCAGGCCTCCGCACATGCCCTTCCTCCTGTTCCCGGGCTGGGCTGGGCCGGTGTTCACACCACTGGCTCCTCCTCCTCCTCCAGGTCTCAGCTCCAATGTCGCCTCCTCGGAGGGGTCCCTCTTGACCTGTCCGCACTTCAAGGAGCCCCCTTGCACTGTCGGTTAGAGTTTGTATTTTATTTTCATGACAGTCTTCGTGCCATCGGGAAGAGTTTTATTTATTTAATGTGTGTGGCTGCCTTAAGTCTGTCCCCCTGCACGGGGCTGAGCTCTGTCAAGCGCAGGGACTCTGTCTGCCTTGTTCACTTCTGGGTCCCCAGTGCCCAGAGCTTAGCACAGAAAAGGTGCCCAGACTTCTTTTGTTGAATGAATGAAGAAATAACCATGGGTTGAAGTTATTTTTAGCATCATCACCGTCAAGTTTCATGACAATCTGATACCCATTTGTAAAGTATTGTTGAGTGTTTTCCAAAGGGATGGAGCTTGGGAAGGACGGTAGGATAATCCCCATTTCACAGATATGGAAACTGAGGCCCCAGGTCACTTAGTGGGAATCGGAGAAGCCACAGTTCTTTCCCTTGGCCCTTTGAAAGCAGTCACAAAGGAGGTTTCCATTAATCACACATCAAGGTTTCTTCTCCCTTGGCCTCTTTTCTTCCCGTTTTCTGATTAATTGCAGCCTGAAAATAAAGAAGCCAGATGCCTCCCTCCCCCTCTTCCTATTGTTTTGTAGTTTTCTTCCGGCCCAGGCCTCTATTAAGGATTTGGCTGGTACAACTGTGACGACCACAAACTTCCTGTGTTTATGCTTCCACTTTGAAATCCTGGATGGAGCAATCCACTGGGCGCCAGGTCCGTGCTGGGCACTGGGAGATGCTGCGGCAGAAGCACAGCCGGATACCTGACCCCCAGATGTCCCTGGAGCCCAGAGGCCTCGCTCTGGGAGAGGCGGAACCCAGGATCATCTTTCCCCTGGTTCCATCGTGCAGATGTTCGGCACCCATACAGCGAACATCTGGATGACGGAATGAGTTTCTGGCATCCAGTGGTGTCTCCCAGATGCTGGTGCCATGGAGCTGGGACACGCACAGGAAGATGGGAGGGGGGGCTCCCAGTCTTGGCAGGTGGCTGGTGATAGCCTGTGAGCCCCTGGTTGATGGCAGGCAGCTTTCGATGCCCAGGCTGCCACACAGGCTCCAGTGCTTTACTGGGAAGGAGTGACTGGTGACAGAATTTCAGGCATGGTGACGGGCAGTGGTGACAGGTGATGTGCAGTGTGGCATTGCACATCCGTCATTCCCCTTCATCCTCATTGGAAACCTGAAGGGTAAACCTATCTTGATTTTAAAGACGAAGAAGTCGAAGCTCAAAGGGGTCAAGTGAATTTCCTAGAACCACACACATAGCCAGCCATTGATTTTTATTGAGTACCTACTATGTGCCAGTCACTATGCTAGGCTCTGGGGATATGACAGCTGTCACTGTTCTTACTTTTATAAATCTTACAACATATTAGTATGTAGAAGAGCTGGCATTTGAACCCATGTCTGCATAGCTTTGTGGTTTGCCCTCTTTCGCTCGATATTCTGCCTTCCGAGTTAAATAAATTAGGTACAGAGAAATTAGAAGAGAACACAGAAAGGCTTCCTTTTGTAAAGACTTGGATCTCTCGGGAGTTGGAGAGAGAAGGCCCACATCCCGGCTGGGATTGATGGACTGAGACTGATTCTGGGCGCTGGGGTGTCGTTGTCTGCAACTGCTCCCCACCCACGATTCCTCAAAATACAAGAGGAGAGTGATCAGATCCAACCGCTCTCCCTTCTGCTTCCCCCAACAGGACGGCGGCGCCAAAGGTGGAACCGCAGACACCGAGGTGGGCTGAGGTAATGTGAAATTGGGAATGGAGTGGGGGCTCCCGGGTCCCCTTCCAGGTTCATTATAGGGACAATTTCAGCTTGTTGGAATCCGAAATGTCACCCCTTTCTGGCTCCCAGGTCGTAAGCCTCGTTCTGGTCCCTGACCACAGCATCTTCAAGGACGCAGATAACTCAGTGGAAGCAGTTGCTCACCCGAGGACATGCTTATTGATTTTTAGAGAGAGCAGAAGGGAGGGAGAGAGAGAGGGAGAGAAACACTGATCGGTTGCCTCTCATTTACGCCCCAAGCAGGGACGAACCTGCAACCAAGGCATGAGCCCTGACCGGGGGTCAAACCTGCAACCTTTGGTTTATAGGATGATGCCCAACTCACTGAGCCACACCAGCCAAGGCTACTTGCTTGGTCTTAACATGTCAGATGACAAGGTCCTTATGGTCAGTTGAGTTGAGGGCCCCCGATGGGAAACTGGTCCCATCAGAGGTGAGCCAGGGCCAGAACCCGGCTGTCCCTGTGCCCGGTTCCTTTGTTCCCTGTTCTGCCTACAGTGTGATGGTCCGTTCCCATCAAGTCGGTCTTTTTCTCACATGTTGGTGCAGACACATCCATCCACATAACCCCGAGAGGCAGAAAAGCAAAATCAGTGTATCTTCAGAGGCTGGGAATGTAAATGAAATGAATAAAAGTCATCATCCACGCTAGCTGGCATTGCTCTTTGGACTGACCACTTGAAATGAACCAAGCAAACGTCACAAGAAATAAGACGACATCAATTAGGATGCTTTTGGCTTCAGGTAACGGAAACCTCAACTCCAAATGGCTGAAGCCCAGAGGAAAGTACCTTCCTTCCTGTAATAAAAACACCTCGAGTTTGGGAATTTAGCAGCTGAACGGTGCCATCAAGGACCCAGAGTGTTCTTCTCTCTGCTCTGTCATATTCACAGGTTAGGCTTTGCCCTGAGGATGGCGTCTCTCCTGGTCAGAAAATGGATTCCGAGCGTCAGATGTCCAGCCTCCAGTGGCATCAAGCAGCAGAGACGAGGACGTTTCCGTGTTGTGAGGGCACCTCTCCCAGGGCCACCCGCAGAGCTCCCCTCACATCTCTTTGGCTAGAACTGCGTCACATGGCTACTGCTAAACCAATCAGTGATGGAGAAAAGAGATGGCTTCCACCAATCAGGATCCACCAGGGAGTCACCTGGGAGAGGAATGACCATTCAAACACAATCAGGTTTCAATGCCAGTGGGAAGGGGAGTGGATTAGGGACAGGCATCCAGGTGTGTCTCCCAGAGAAGACAGGCGATGATGCTCTAAAAAATAATGAGCAAACTGATCAGGGCATAGTTTCACCTTCTTGTTACCAGAAAAAAATAAATTCTCAGATCTGAGCAAAATCATTGTGTGTGGGGGGCGGGGGGGCAGGGAGCACTGAAGGAAACAGCTCTTAGGAATAAAGAACTTATTTCTTAGAAAATCAGAATGATTTACCCCCGAGAGTGATGACTTCCTCTTTTTCTTTATATTAAATAATGCACCATCTTTGGCAAAAAATTAGAATATATGAACCAGCACAAAGAAAAGGGAAGTCACCTCAAACTCGAGGGATCTTGCAAGATAAGCATTATTATCATTTTAGTTTATCATCTACAGTCTAGTCTGGACATCTAGACCCTTCAATATCTATCTAGCAAAAAGATTTGTATATACAGGGTCTGGCACAAATACCACCCCTTTTTATTACAAACTCTTTTATTACAAAATCATACGAATGTAATTCTGTAACATAACAGTATCACACTCAAGCTCACCATATGACATTTTAGGTGAAGTGTTCAAATTAAAACTACAAATTATTACACCCATATTATTACCCTACTGACCACACTCAAGCAGGCATTACTTCTGCCGGACCCTGTCTGTTCTGTTTGTGACATTTCTATCCTCTTTTTAATCAGGTTACCAAACGTCACCCTCTATCGCATTGATTATTCAAGCAATTGCCTCAGAGATGTAGCACAAATACCAGAATTTATTTAGCTTGCCTGTGGGTGGACAGCTAGGTTGTTGTTGTTGTTTTCAGAAGTATTATTGTTGTTTTTGTTGTGAGCTTCTGAAGCCTGACACGCAAGCCCTGGGAAGCTGGCGGATCTGCCTGTCCTGAGCTTTCTGCCCGCCAGCCCAGCCTCTAGGTCCCTGCACCCCCTTGGCCCTTGGAGCAGAGGGAAGAGATCTTTGGAGTTTTCCAGAAAAGGTCAGCTAGCTCAGGAAAGGGGCTGGTGGGGTGGGCAGTGCTCACACACATGGGGTCTGGAATCGGGCCAGTTTCATTGGTCAAATAACGTTTCTTCTTGGAGCCTCAGGGTCCCCGTCTGTGAGACTGGGGACAGAAGAGGAGCGCTTACTAGGTTGCATGTGGAGCCAGTGGAGTAATCCACGTACAGAGCTTACACGGCACCTGGAAAACGTACTGTGCTTCAAGGGTTGCTAGCTCTCGCTGTTGTCATGTTTGATTGCGTTTTTTCCCCTTGATTGGAGAGCCTGCGTTTGCTTTGTTATCTCTGGGGCCGTGCCTAAGGCAAGCCGTTGATTCAGGAGGCAGCACCGACCTGCCTCAGTGACGCATGGGGGCTGCACATTGGCTGCTGGCTACAATTTGGGTGTGTGAAGAAAATGTACTTTCTTTGTATGGAGCAGATCCGGTGTTTTTGGTGACATCCCTCTCAACCCCTCCCAACTCCATCCTGCATTGGTAAAACAAAAAACACACACAAAAATTAAGCTTTATCCATGTTATGGGCTGAATGGCGTCTCCCCAAATTCCTATTCTGACATCCTGACCCCCAGTTCCTCAGATCAGGACCTGCGTGTTACAGCGTAATCAGGTTGAGATCAGGTCGCTGGGCTGGGTCCTCTGATACGACTGGCGTCCTCATAAACAGAAGTTTGTGTATAAACTCAGACAGAGGACAGAGGATAAGAAGAGACACAGGGAGAAGATGGCCGTCTACCCGCCAAGAAGAGGGGCCTGGGGTTGATCCTTCCCTCAGACCCTGCTCACACCTCGAACTTGAACTTCCAGCCTCCAGAACTGAGACAGTACATTTCTGTTGTTTATGCCCCCCAGGCTGCGGCATTTCATTACAGCAGCACTAGCTGATCCAAACAGGTCCATCGTTGTAGCCCCAATGTTAGTTTTAACTTGGTTCCTGAGCTCTGTTTCCCCTGGATAAACATACTCAACTGCCTCCAAGATGCTGCCCTTCCCTGCTCTTCTCCTGGGGTGGTTTTGGGCGTGTGGAGGGTGGGGCCTGGTCGATGGGGGAGGAGGGGGAGGCGTCTGCAGCACCTGAGAGCCCTCTGCCCTCCCCAGTGTGGAAAGATGTCTCCCTTCTCCCTGGTCCTGTGTGAGTAAGCAGAAAACTGTGGAGAGAGGCTTGCTTTGGGCTTGGCTGACGAGCTTCCCTCAGCTCCCCCAAATATAACCCACCCCCCATACTTCAGTTGCCCTCTTCCCAGATAGAATGGGGAGGGGGCAACCCAGGTGGTCTGAAGGTCACTCGTGTACCTGGACCAAAGCTGGGAGAGGGAAGACCAAGTAAACACCTGGCCAGTCCACTCTCCAGAACCCTTCTCTTCTTCTCCTGCAAAAGAGGAGGCCTTTCTCCCCACACCCCCACACTGCCCCCGCCAGGCTATATTCTCCAGTCATCTGGTGGGAGGCACTGGCATTGTACAGGGAAGAGGTCTGCTCCTCACCCTGGCGGAATCTACGAGCCTGCTTCTGGGCACGGCTTTTGTACGTTAAAGGAATAAAATAAAAGAAGTTGGAAAATCCGCCCTTAAGACCTCGACTGACTTCAGCCCACAGCCTTGCTGCACAATCCCACCTCACACGGGAGGGCAGAAGGTCCCTTCTTCTTCCTCTTCCTCTTCCCCAACAGACCCTGCTCTCGTTTCCAGGAGACACCCAGTGCCAGTACTTCTTGACTTTTTCTGCCACTCCCAACAGGCTTTGAGTCTTAAAAATTGGAATGTGTCCCAGTGATCACCCTTAAGGTCAGTACTAACAACCTTCCACAATTACTGACCATTTTTTGTACATTTCAGAGAGGAGGAACTCAGGCTTGGGGAGGTGAAGCCCCTTGCCCAAGGGGGCCGGCCTGGGGAGTCCATAATGTTGTGGGAACTGAACCCACCCTGGCCTGACTTTGGGCTGCGTTATCATCGTTGCTGCAGCCCGGGGTCTCGGCGCTGCTGTGGTCCAGCTCTTGTGTGCAATCACGTGGGATTTTCCCACTCACCTAGTGGAGTTGCTTCCCAGATTGCTGAGACCCTGGGGACTGGCACGGTGGGGATGGAGAAGCTCCACGCCCTGGGTGCTACTTTCTGTGATCCTGTAAGTTTGCTAATATATTTGTAATAGGATCAGCATTGCCCGAATCTTCTCTCCCTTCCTGAGCTGAGTCCTCTGGGGCTCAGGGCTGCCAGGAACTAGGAACCTACCTGGGTCTTTGGAGATGTCAAGGACAGATGCTCAGGCCCCTCCCCAAACATTCCCTGAGCAGTGCCGGCACGAGCAGTCCTGGTTCCCACGGGGCTCTCACTGGCCTGACCTCCCTCCACCCCAAATGCTCATTGAGACAGCGTTGATGAGCCCCCTGTTTAAAGAGGCGGAACCAGGTGCTTAGGGAGGTCCAGACACGCGCCCAAGCCACAGAGCTAAGGATGACCAAGACCTGAGTCCAGGACACAGTGGTTGCCGAGCTGGGGGACCCTGGCCACCAAGTGCCTTCTACATGTTGTGCCTCAGTTTTCTCATCCATAAAATGGAGAGACAGAGCAGGGCCTGACTCAGGATGCCAGCCCAGGAGGCGGGCAACTTGTCTTTGTGTCCCAGCTCTGTCACCTTTCTGTAACCTTGAGGAGGTCACGTTTTTCTTCTGGGTCTCAACCTTCCCTTCTGAAAAATAGGAAGGGAAAGGAGACAGGTTTGGACAAGAGTGCCGTTAACAGACCTCCGCCCCTGACAGGTACCTACAACAGGCTCAGGGCCTTAGACACACGCCATTCCCTGACTCCTCGCCCAGCCCTAGAGGGCTGGCGCGGTGTTGCTTTAAGGATGGGGAGACTCAGGTGTGAGTGTTTCCAGAGCCTTCCTCTTGGCCGGATGATCCCTTGGGCTCTGACATTCCAAGATTCCCGGCCCAGGGATTAGACAGATCAGGGCTCAAATCCTGCCTCTGTCACTTCCCAGTCGTGTGCCCTTCTGGACAAGGTGCTTGACCCCTCGGAGTCTCAGTTTCTTCATCTACAAAATGGGTCCAACCATGCCCACCTTCTGGAGTCACTGAGACAAGTAAGTGATAATACTACATTTACCCTGGTCTGGCCCAGGGGAAGTGGTGCCTCTTTTCCTGCCCATACTCCGAATGCTTTCAGAGGAGCCAGCTGGGCAAGATCAGACCTCTCCCCAGCAAAACCCTGCCCTCCCGCCTCGCCGCCGCTCTGTGGCACCATACTCAGGTTCCAGCAGCTGCGTTTAATTGGATTTAACTTAATAGCTTTATCGATGCCTTTGGTTCAGGGGATGAAGAGGCCTCTGGGTAATTTACACATTTTTAACAAACCAAATAAAGAGCTGATAACCATAAACAAGTCCGTTTTAATTGGATTAAGCGGAGGCTTGACTTGGGGACAGGAAATCACAGAGGAGCTGGAGAAAAAATGGTTCAGAGATTTCAGATTTTCTGCTTCCTTGGGCCCCCAGAGCCCTCGGCACAAGGCGCTGACTTCCTTCTAACAAACTGCGCTGGTGTATTGGTGTCCACGGTTCGTTTTGTACAGGCGATGGTAGCATTCCCTTCCCCCGCTCCCCTGCCCCGGAAGTTCAAGTCCTGGCTCTGCCTCTTTCATGCTGGTGTTAAGCAACCCATTTCTTTTTGAAGCCTCAGTTTCCTCAGCTGGGAGAGGAGACTGTAGGGGTTTCTATCCTGTAGGGTTAGGGTGAGAATTACTTGCTGGTAAATCACCTGCTGTTTAATACGGTCACCAAAACAGTGGCCACTAATAACAGCAGTCAGGATGAGGAGTCACAGCGTTTGCTCCCATGGGGGCTGCCCTCTCTTGGGGGATCCCAGCCAAGTAAAGAGGCAGCAGCCAGAGGGTCACCTCATCCAACCTAGGGGCCCAGGGCCAGCTTCCCAGGGGAGGCAGGGCTGGAAGAGTGAGTTGGCCAGGGCTGTGCGTCCCACACTGGACTGTGCGTGCAGGTCCCTGGGGTCTTGTTAGGATGTGGGTCCCGATTCCCTGGTGTGACGTGCAGCCTGAGATGGTGCAGTTCTAGCCTGCGGGGCCGTGGGGATGGACAGAGGACACTGGCTGCCACGAGCCTAAACGAGATTTGTGGGGAAGCGGTCACGTTCTTCAGCATGACAGTGAGGGTGGTCTCGTGGTGATGCCACGGCAGTTAAAGCTCATCCAATTGTACACCCGGCATTCGCACATTTTGTGGTGCGTAAAACGTGCTCTAATAAAGCCGACCCAAAAGAAAACCCTAAGTGTACAGTGGAGGAAGTGCTCACACTGACGACAACAGCTGAATCCCTTCAGTGGGTCATGCACTCCATGAGTTCTCTCCTTTCCCAGACTAGGGAACTGATGCTCAAAGACACGAGGCAACATTTTCTGAGGCCACACGTCTGGGAAGTGAACCTGAACTTGAACCTGGGAAGGTGAAGACACGGCCTTTGCACTTTCCCCAGGACCCCTCATCCAGGCTTCGAGACCCACCAGACCGCCATCCTGTGGCTCGGGAACCAGGTCCGTTGCTGGGGGAAGATGCAGCCCTAACATCTGAGGAGCCCCTGGTTTCTGCTTGGGAACGGGGTGACAACTACTGAGTCCATGCCCTTACTGAGGCAGAAAGTGGCCTGTGATAAAAAGAGCGAGCACTAAACACCACTATTTACCATTAGTTGAACTATAGTAAAATTGTGTTTACTATTTTTTAAATTGTGTTTTCAATCACAGTTGACTTTCAATACTTTTTTGTATTAGTTTCAGGTGTGCAGCACAGTGGTTAGACAACCGTGTACTTTACAGAGAGGCCCTTGAATATTTCCAGTGCCCACCTGGCCCCATACAGAGTGACCACAACATTACTGACCGTATTTCCTATGCTGTGCTTACGGATGGACACGGACTGTTTCCAAATCTTAGCGATTGTAAGGAATGCTGCAATGAACACAGGGGTGCCTACATTCTTTCCAATTAATGTTTTGCATTTTCTTTAGATATATGCACAGAAGTGGATTTGCTGGGTCATAAGGCAGTCCCTTTTTTAATTTTTTGCTTCATACTGTTTTTTGTAGTAGCTGCACCCAGTCTGCACTCCCACCAACAGAGCACAAGGGTTCCCTTTTCTCCACATCCTCACCAACACTTGTCTGTTGATTTATTGACGATGGCCATTCTGACTGGGTGTGAGGCGATATCTTGCTGTGGTTTTAATTTGTGTTTAATTTAATTTGATGATTAGTGATGTTGAGCATCTTTTCATTATGTCTGTTGGCCATCTGAATGTCCTCTTTGGAGAAGTGTCTATTCAGGTCCTCAGTCCATTTATTAATTGGGTTGTTTTTTTTTTGGTGTTGAGTTGTATGAGTTCTTTGTATGTTTTGGAGATTAACCCCTTATCAGATGTATCACTGATGAATATCTTCTTCCTTTTAGTAAGTTGTCTTTTCATTGTGTTGATGGTTTTCTTTGACATGCAAAACTTCTGTTTGATAAAGTCCCATTTGTTTATTTTTTCTTTTGTTTCCCTTGCCCAAGGAGATATATCCACAAATATATTGCTATGAGAAATGTCAGAGATTTTACTGCCTATGTTTTCTTCTAGGAGTTTTATGGTTTTGAGTCTTACATTTAAAATTTTAATTCATTTCGAGCTTATTTCCATATATGTTGTAATAAAGTGGTCTAGTTTTTTTTGCATGTATATGTTCAATGTTCCCAACACCATTTATTGAATAGACTATCTTTACCCCATTGTTTGTTCTTGCCTTCTTTGTCAGATAGTAATTGACCATGTAGACATGGCTTTACTTCTGGACTCTGTATTCTGTTTCATTGATCTACATGCCTGTTTTCATGTGAGTACCATGCTGTTTTGATTACTATAGTCTTGTAGTATAGTTTGATATAAGATCATGTGATACCTCCAACCTTGTTCTTCTTTCTCAAGATTGCTGTGGCTATTTGGGGGTCTTTTGTGGAATTTTTGGAATATTGGTTCTAGTTCTGTGAAATAGACCATTGGTATTTTGCTAGGAATTGCATTGAATCTATAGATTTCTTTGGGCAGTATGGACATTTTAATGATGTTAATTCTTCTTATCCATGAGCAGGTGGTGCCAAGAAAGATCTAGTGTCTCTTCCTTTTTTTAATAAGGGCCCACCCTCATGATCTAGTGTAATCCCCATCACCTCCCAAGGCCCACCCCTTGTATCAGCACGTTGGGGACTGGGGCTTCAACGTAGGGATTTGGCAGGGCAGCCTTTAGTCCACAGCAGTCCCCGAGCCCTCTAGCTAGCCAATGGGAGGCACTGTTCCGAGTTATTACAAACCGAGTTTCTGCTTTGTGAAATCCTCCAAAACACCATTAATAATAATAGTAATGATAATAAAAATACTACCTGTGCTCCTTTTTCCCCTTGTGTACATAGTGACTGTGCCTAGTACAAACCCCCTCGTCATTTTCTTCCGTGGCAATCTCCATTCTAGAGATGAGGAAAGTAAAGCTCAGGCACGTCTGGCCACTGGCCCCGGATCACACAGCTGAGTGAGTCAGGTTCCTCTGATGCTGGAGGAGCTCTGTGACCCACTCCCTGCCCGTTTCACTGAATGGATGAGTGAACGAACAAACGAACAAAGGAATAAACAGCCCCCCTTTTATTGCATTGCCTCTGGGTTTGTCAGCATTGGCACTGTGGGTATTTGGGGTCAGATCATCCTTTGTTGTGGCAGGTTCATATGTACTTTTTGTAGGATGTTGAGCAGCATCCTGGGTCTCTCCTCGCTAAATGTGATAGCACTTCCCCCTCCCTCCATTTTAAAAACCAAACGTATCTCCAGACACTGTTAAATATCCCTGGGATGCAATCCACCTCCCCCACCTGGATTGAGAACCGCTGTTTTAGAGATTAGGGTTTCATGTTCGGTTTTGATAGAACATAGGGTTCTGTTTTCTTAATTTGGAAAATGCTGGATCAGGTGGTTTTTCATTTCCTTCTCTTGGTCCCCAGAGGTCTAAATGCTGCTTGTAACTATATGCAAAACTCTGTGGGGGGGGTATGCATATACACACATTTTCCTGGGGAGACAATTCACAGTCTCGTGAGATTTGTCAGCGGGTCTGAGAATCCCCTTCTGCGGTCCCTCCCCATCTGACAATTGGACTTTTGAGGTTTGAAGCCCCTTTCTCTTTTCTTCTGCCCACCCCCCTCAAATTTCCCTCCCCCGTTGTCATCACAAAAGGGTCTCAGGTTATCTTTTCTTCTCTGGCACAGTCTCTCCTGGGGAAGAAGCTGTCACCTTGCCTCCATCAGCTGGGAGGAGTGGCAGTGGAAGCAAAAAGGAAGGGATTTCTAGAGACTCACCGAGCTGTGTGGAGTATGAGATTATTACTGGGCAGTTGCCATGGGAACCTATAAACCAACCCCCCTTGCGGCTCAGAACCCAAAGTCATCTGGAGCACCTGCTCCCAGCCTGCCTCACGAGTGATGGCATTGTGTCTCCATTTTCACCTCCTCCCATGGTGCCTCGGCCCCAGAAAGGTCCCCTGTGCGCATGATTGGGTTCCTTCCCTCACCCTGTGCTGCGGCAGCCTTCTCCATTTCTCCATGCTGCCTTGCCAGACCTGCCCCTTCCTTCTTGGCTCTGGGCTCATTTCTCCTCTTGGGAGACAGTGTGGTGGTGAGACATGTGGACTCTGATGCTAGACTGCCCAAGTTCAAACCCCAGTTTTATCATTTCCCAGCTGTGTGACATTGGGTGAGTTATTTAACCTCTCTGAGCCTTGGTTTCCTTGTCTGTCACAAGGGAGACTCAGTGTCCGTATCTGCCAGGGTGATGATTCTGTGATGTTAGACATGGGAAGCTCTTAGCATAATGCCCAGTATGTAATTAGTACCTATGAAGTATCAGCTGCAATCATCACTGTGTGTAGTTTTATGTTCCCCTGTCTTTTGAGGGAGATACTGTATCTGGCCAAGAGCCAGTATCTGGGCAGGTGGATCCTTCTATCCATCTACCCCAATGTTTGCAAGAGCTGGGAGGTTGGTGGGTGGTGTTAACTGTAATTGATATACTCATTCTTTGATTGGCTGAACATTGGCTCATCCCCTAGTCTGTGCCAGATGGCACATGGAAATTCGAAGGTGAAGACAGTTTCTGCCCTAACAGACCTCATGCCCTGGTGACACACACACACACACACACACACACACAGCAGATTACTGAAGTGGCCATAGCAATGGCCATGTCCAGAGCTGCAATGGAGAAGGTTAGAGAAGTCGCTGAATTTGGTCCTGTGGGTTGGGGGCGGGGGCTGCCTGGAAGAGAAAGAGACTGAGATGCGTCTCGAGGGGGCAGAGACAGCAGCTGGAATAGAGCTTTCCAGGTAGAGGGGACACTATGAATGAAGACACAGAAAAAGACAAGATACGTCACAGTGTGTGTCTGTAGGCTTTGGGCAGTTGTGCGCTGGTAAACACTTAACAACCTGTCTCAACAACCACCACCAAACCAAAACAAAAAACCCTGCCTGATCTGTAGCATTTGTCAATTTCCGTGGTGTAAATATTCTCACCATGGCCAATTTCGAGCTGCCAACATGACGTAACTGAATGTGAACTTGAGAGTCTCAGTGTGTACCTGGCTCTCGAGCGCCAGTGTGAGTGGGCTGCACCACACCGTGCCTTGGCTTTGAGGCTTCAAACAGGGGGTGGGAGGGGAAAACCAGTTCAGTGCCACTGAGGGGAAGACTCGGGGCAGCCGGGGCGTCACTCAGGCTGGCTTCAGCTGATGACTCGTCGCTTTTCCTTGAGCATCCTTTAATATTCCTGATTCGATTATTCAGGAAATCAGCAAGCATTTCCCAGCACCTACTACGTGCCAGGTACTGTGCTAGGGACGCACTGATCACAGTGCATGGAGAGCCAGGGACCCATGCAGGATATTGACCACTCTGCAGGCCGGTGGTTACCAATGAGGCCACTGGGAACACAGCTTAGCCTCCCGGGGTCCCTCCCACCGACTCCTGGGCTGCTTCTTCTTCTTTTTTTTTTGAAAATCTGCTTTAAAAGGTCTGGGATAAACATTGGGCATTCTCTGTTTTGTTTCTTTTTTAAAAAAGACTTTACTTATTAATTTTTAGAGAGAGAAGGGAGGGAGAGAAACATTAATATGTGGTTGTGATTGCTTCTTATGTGCCCCTACTGGGGACCTGGCCCGCAACCCAGGCATGTGCCCTGACTGGGAACTGAACTGGCGACCATTTGGTTTGCAGGCCCATGGTCAATCCACTGAGCTACGCCAGCCGGGGGTTGTTTTGAAAGCCCAGGTAACTCTGATTACGGGTTGGGTGGCTAACTCAGCTCTCAGAAGAAATTTTGGCCCCTGAGTTGCCTCCCCCTCCCTCTCGTCCCTCACTTTAGGACACAGCTGTCTCATCTCCACCAAGACTGACCGTCTCTCTCACTTCTGGCTGACTGTTCGTTCCCCATAATTGTTTAGTAAATGACTCTGAACACACAAAAATCATTTTGTTGTAACACATTCCCTTCCATAATGACTGTTCATTTCAATTAGCTCTCAGCGGCCTGAAATAGAGACTCAGGGCCCCGCTTGGGTAAATCACCACCTTGGTTTGAAATTGGATTTAAGGCAGCCGGGGTACCGGGGGTGGATGAGGGGATAAATATTTTATCATTTTCTCCTCCCCGACGTTCCGCCAGTTTGTTCTCGTTTCCATGGCTCTCCCCCTGCACACGGGCAGATTGCAGACTGTAAATTTGAGGGGAAATTGTAAACGTGCAAACACGATAAATAAACATGTTGCTCTTGCGAGGACGGATGTTATTATCACCCAGATTTACAGCTCTCCTCGCCTGCACGTTTTGTTGCATTTTGGGAAAAGCCGAGCGAGGTTTTCATGTGTCACATCTACCAACTTTCTACCCTTTGCCGCCCCAATCCCCCCATCACCCCCTCTGAGTCATTTAAACATCCACCCAAAATGGGGGCTCGGTTTGCCTCCCTGGAAGCAAATGCATCGTAACAGGTGTTTTCTTTGGGGACAGTTATTTATAGCTGCATAAGCTGCCGTACCGTGGGGTGCTTTTATCTCCTCCCTCCCCCCTTCTCATTTCTCTAACGAGGAATTTATTTTTGTTTTCCCAATAGGAAAGAGTATCATGTCAGTGATGTAAATCTCTCTCTCTTCCTCTCTCTCTCTCTGCCTCTGTCTCTCCACGTTTCCACCCTCTTCTGTCTTCCGTCTTTGGGACGGGCTCTGGATTGTCCCCATGTCTGAATCCAAGGGTTGCCACCAACTCTCGTGCTGCCTGAGTGAATGAATCACCTTCTCTGAGCCTCTCAGCACTCTTAGAGCTGTGATGGATCTCTCATATTCCTCCTTACCAGTTCATTTTGTATTTTATCTTATTTTATTTTTTATCCTCACCTGGGGACATTTTTTCATTACTTTTAGGGAGAGAGGGAGGGAGAAGGAGAAACATCCATGTGAGGGAGAAACACTGATGGGTTGCCTTCCAGACACACCCAGACCGGGGATCAAACCTGCAACCTAGCTACGTGCCCTGACCAGGAATTGAACCTGCAACCCTTTGGTTATGGGACAACTCTCCAACCAACTGAGCCACATTGGCCAGGGCCCTCCTGACCAGTTCACAGGGAGAACTGAATGAGATATTTCTGTCTGTCTCCACCTGCCACCCCGACTAGATGGTGAACTCCTAGGGATCGGGAGCTAGGTTGGCTCACTGCCTTTTCTCCCCTCCCTCCCTACTCTCCGTCTGTCAAAGGACCTCCTCCCAGGAGCTGCACAGGCAGAATCTCGGTGGCCTCTTGGCCTTGTCACCTCCTTCTGCCCACATCCAGTCTGTTATTAAGTCCTTTGGATTCTTCCCTCAGCTGTCTCCATGCATCTGACTCTCTCTGACCCGCCAGCCTCTCTGGTTTTTGTCTCCACAATGCCAGGTATGGAGCTGGTCTCTGACTACTGTCCCCTCTGAAGGGATCACTACACAGTGTCATTACTGACTTCCCCGTCTCCAGGCATGCCCGCCCCGCCCGCCCAGTACTTACTGCAATAGCTAAGGGATGGGGCAGTGAAGCACGTGCCTGCAGATTCTGTTGCTAAGGAAACCACTTCCTTGGTTACTGGCCTGGGTAGCATTTGTTTCTCTGTGTCTGCATCCCACTGAGTTGCTCCCACTCTCCAGGAAGAGGAGGAGGAGGAGGACTGGGGAGAGGACAATAGGGGTGGTGAAGAAGAAAAGAAGGGAGGGAGCAAGAGACAGGCAGAGAGACAAAGAGCTCAGAGATCAAGAGATAGAGATAGAGAGAGATGCTGGTGCAAACCGAAGTGGAAATCAAGAAAAAAATAATGATGGGAAGAGGGAGAGAGAGAGAAGGACAAGAAAAGGGTTTATGAGTAGCTGGAGGAAAGAAACGAGACCACAGAAAGGGAAGTCGAGAGATGGAGGCAGTGTAAAGGAACAGTGAGAAAGGGGGTGGGTTAGGGTTAGGGAGGAGGGGGAAGGAAGAGCGCAGGGCCTCTGGGAGGAGATGGGCCCCGGAAGGACCTGCCAGCCCTCATCCGCCTCCCCATCCTTCCCCCCTCCCATGCTGCCCACTGGAAATACATCAGCAGCAGCCTCCAGGGTTACTGGAGAAATCAGGAGGAAATCCCAGCTGTTAGCAGATGCTGGGCCTGCCTGCCCTCCTTGCATCCTGGAGCCTTGGCAGGAGAGAGACCAGGCGTCCCAGGCAAGTCTGTGCACTGGAAGGCAAAGCTTTCCTTTCTCCTCAGGTGCAAGTGTGCTTGATAGCACCCTTGTGTGTGTGGACTGGATGTTTGGGAGGTGGTCCCAGCTGGGCGGCCCCAGTTCTGTGATGGGCCTCAGGCCAGCATCCTGCTGAATAATGGGGTTGATTTCCCCCTGGAGTCGGTCAGGAGCTGCCCAAGTCCTCCTCCTTCTCTGCTCCATTGTCATCTCCCCCCAGCTTCCTGACCACTGTCCAGTATCTACTCAGTGCTTGATGAGCATAAACTCTGCGGGGATGTAAACTCTGTCTCAGCAACCTTACACTCCTCTTTCTGGGGTCTGTAGGGCCCAGGACTGGGGAAAAGACCTCCCCCCACTCCCAGGCTCACCTGAGCTCTCCGCTGGGTGAGGAGAGGCCCCTCCCTCCCCCCACCCTCACCCCCTGCCTATCCCAGCTGTTCTGAGCCCCTCTCCCCCTTACCGTCCACTTGGCAGGACATGCACCCACGTCCCTCCCTTGGGCTGGGACAGTCCCTGAGCACCAGCACCTTTCCACAGAAAGCCCTTCCGTCTTGTGTGGAGAGAGGACACAGGGTCCTCCTTCAGGGGTATTCGGAGGTTTGAGATTCACTCTACCCACCAGGGAACAGAGGGGCCTTCTCTGTCCCTTTGTACTCTCAGTGGTTTCCAAGCAGGGACACTTATACCTCACTCTAGTAATCCCTCCCTACTGGCACCCCCTCCCTCTCTCTCTCTCTCTCTCACTCACACACACACACGCCAAGGATAAAAGGCATGTGCAGAAGACAAGACATCCCTCCACAGTACACAGGCCCCTTCTCACGCCCAGGGCTCATGCTCACCAGCCACTTCCTCGTCTACACGTGTGCGATTCCACACGCAGAAACCTACACAGTCACATCAGAAATAGGACGGTGTCACACCAGCATGGGGGACACAGACTCGGGACACGGGGGCAGTTGACCTCAGAGACTGTTTTACACACAGAGGTACGCAGTTCCTCATGGGCAGCTCCAGCGTCACCCAGGCACAAACACGGTCACACATCACAGGACGTTCTGTCCCTTACACACACAGATGCACCCGAAAACCAACCCGCTTGCGAACGCGCCTGACACGACACTCCACCACGGGGGAGAATAACCAACAAAACTCACTTTTAATGATGGCGTTGACCTGAGGAATCGTCAAACAGGGGCTTGGGGCCTGAGTTGGCCGCTGGCAAAGAACTGGCCCTGGGTCTTGGACCAAGAGGCTCCCAGAGAGAGCTGGCCTCTGAGGGACGGGGGCTCGGCCCTCTCCTCTTTGCAAAAGAAGACTAGAAACTAGCCTGGGGGAAGAAACACGGTACAAAATACATTCAGAGCCCCCTGGCTGGGCCCTGGGGGAGCCCACCTCCTACGGATGAGGGGGTCCGGGAGACCACTGCAGGTCCCACCCTCTGGCCCCTCCTCTTTCATGGCCAGGTTCCCAGGGGCGAAATGTATGAGTCATATTCCTCTTAAAAAAATAGATCTCTTCACATTCGCCCTCTCTATAGTCTCTTGGCTATTTGGGAATGAGCCTTTGCTTGCAACCCAAGGCTTCAGAGGGGCTGCTTGGGGGCAGGGGGTGGCTCCAGACAGAAGAGTAAAGAGCGGTGGCCTATGGCTTTGCATCTACACGGTGGGGATGGAGCAGGCGAGCAGGCGGGCCAGTGTGCAGCCTCTGGTCTCCGGCAGGGGAAGCGGAGGGATTCTGCACCGATGCTGTCTACCACCGAGGATCGGGGACCCAGGCCCTCAGGAATCCTTTGGTTCGCTGTCTCAGCCTCGGGGGAGCAGCGTTTGTGTGGCAATGAAGGGCCATCCCATCTGTCTCACTGTCCCTTAAAGGACTCCCAAGAGAAGCTACCGCTCCTGAACTGTGATCACAGGGAGGTTGATGGTCTGTGAAGGCAGCCGGGGTCTCTTTTGGGTTTGGATCCGCCTGATCGGGAGCACCCTTGTGCTGCTCTCTCACCTGGCTAGCGAAGGGCCCATCGGTGGGGGCAGAAGGCAGTGTAAGATCAATGTGTCGGCCCCCGCCAATGGAACGATGCGTTACTAGGGTTCTCGTTCTTACTCGGATTCTGCAGGTGGTACACGGCCATCCTAGTGGAGTCACTGTCAGTGCCTGAAGAACCCACAGCCACCTCCTGGACCCCATGGGGGAGGAAAAGGGCAGAATTCTGGCCTTAGAGGTGAACAGGCAACTGATCTTTTCTCAGGAGCAGTGTGACCTGGGAGCAGGCAGTAGCCCCCATGGTGGTGACCGTTAACCTGCCGTGAGCACCAGTGCTCCCCCACCCCACCTGATGTCAGAAACCTAAGGCTACAGAGAAACTTCCCTGCAATCCGTGATCTGCATACACGAGCAGCCTGGTGAACCCGGGTGCCCCTTGGGTGGAGAGACGGGAAGGCTCCGGAAGCTCAGCCCCAGATGGCAGAGCAACCAGGGTTACTTCCCTCCTGCTGCCCCTTTGGCTCCTGCGTCTCAGCACCTGGGTGAGGCACCCATGTCTCCGGGACCCCCATGAGCCCTCCCTCCCACAGCAGAAACCAGAGTGGTGGGGGCAGGGAGAGGCAGAAGAGGGTCTGCGTGGCTGGAACTCCCCCACCAGTGGCCTCCTGCTTCTGTAAAGGGGGCTGTGAGCAGGTGGGTCATGCCTGGAACCTCTTCCCTGGAGGCTCCTTGGTCATGCAGGAAACTCATTGAAGGCCAACAGCAGCCAAGGGGATGTCCCCATACCAAAGAGAGGACAGAGGGGAAGGGGTCCCCGGGGGCCGCGAGTCCCCAGCTTGGTCAGGACCCCCTTCCCCAGCCGACCCATCATCTGGGGTAGTAGTCATCGGGAACACCCGTGAGGTTCCTCCCTTTCAGGGCCGCGTCTACCATCTTGATGTAGGCGGAGATGGCCTTCTGCATGTCCACCGTGTAGGGGTCGTACTCCAGCTTCCGGAGCCCCGAGCGCTTGAAGTTGCCGTCCTTCTGGCTCTCCACGCAGAGCAGCCGGTCCTCCCTGACGGCCACGCCCAGCAGGCCCACCATCCGGCCCAGCTGGACGAACAGGTCCTGCTTCAGGTCCTCGAAGTGCACCACCAGCACCTTCTTGCCGAACTTGAGCCAGTCCAGCGTGTGAGTGGCCCACCATGGGGCGTAGTTCCTCACGAACTCCGGCCACTCTGCGGAGAGAGGAGGGCAGGCTGAGTCCGAGGGGGCAGGGCACGCAGGATGCAGGCCAGACGGCGCTGGGCGAGGTTGCCACGATTCACGGCAACAATAACACCACTGACTCCTTTTCTCTCCACGCGCCACTGGTTCCTCCCCCTCGGTGCTGCTTCTGCTTCTGCCTGGAACAGTCTCAGCCCTTCCTTCCCTTTGGGGACAACATTTGTTGGGTGCTTGCTACGTGCCAGGCACAGATGCGCATATAATGTAGTTACTGTATCTTTATATTTTAGCATATGTTTATGTTGATATATAAAAGTATATGATTATAGCTATTAATTTACTTATTCTGCACAACAACTCTAGGAGGCAGGTATCATTTTTTTCTCATTGAACAGAAGAGGAAACTGAGGCACAGAGAGGGTAAGAAGCTTGCTCAAGGGCACATAGCTAATAACTGGCAGAGCCTGGACTTGAACCCACACATTCTGGTTTCAAAGTCTGGGTTTTTGACTGCCAGACTGTCCTGGGCAGTAACAGTTATTCCATGTAGTAAGAGTATCTGCTCATGGGGTAATAACAGGGCTGTTGTACGAAGTAAGTGGAAAAGCATGTGAAGTTGTCAGCATGGTGCCCTGTACCCAGTAAACGCTGTTACTGTCACTGTTACAATTACTGTTACTGTCACTGTCCCTGTCACTGTTGTTGTTCTGGTCTCAGGCATGACGTTCTCTTTTCTGACTCCCCAGGCTCAGGCAGGTGCCCTGCTGGGCCTCACAGTCCCTTCACCCCCTCCATGGACATATACCATCCGTCTCCCCAACACTGTGGCCCGTCAGATTATTGTTATCTTTTGGCCTGTCTGTTCCACTTTTCTTTCTTTACTTTGTATTACAGAATCGTGTGCCGTTTCTTTTGGCTATTTGTCTGTTACCTTGCTATGGTAAATGACAGGATGGAGTGCCGCCAACATGGGAGGGTATGTTCGGGGCTGGCTGCCTGAAAGTCAGGCTCCAACACAGTGCAGGGAATTCCTCGGGGAGCTCTGGAGAGGACCTCAAAGAGCCAGCCAGCCAGCCCCCAGGGCTCCCAAGGGGAGCCAGGGAGGAGGCTGGGGACAGAGGAAGGGACTCCAGCCTCAGCTCCAGCTGCGAGCCCGGCCGCAGAGTCACAGCACGGGCTCTCGGAAACCTGGAAGCCAGACCTGCTGCTCTTCCCAGGGGCAGAGCCCCGGGTGCCGTCCCGAAGGGTGTGTTACTGAACCAGTGTTGGTGAGTTTCCCAGGCCAGTCTAGGGAGCCCAGCTGGTTCTTAAGAACTAAATCCTCCTCCCTTGCTGGGTGATGGATACCCATGATCTCACTTAATGCTAACGACTAACCTGAAAAGAAAGGACTACTATTCACTTATCACCACTGAGGAAACTGAGGCTCAGGGAGGGGAGAGGACTGGCCCAAGGCCCCAGAGTCAGGAAGCACCGTCCAGACAAGGCTTGCTTGATTCCAGGTTCCAGTCTACCCCAGGTAGCAGCAGCCTCACCCGCACTGCCTCCCACCCAGCAGGGGTTCAATAAATAGTTGTTGAACGAAATTGAAATCCCCAACCACCACATGGCAATGTGATGAAGGACTCCTCCTTCTGTGCAGAAGACATCGGAATTGGTGGTGGGGCTCCTGCTCCCCCAGAGCCTCCCGCTGGAACAGCAGGACTGCTGGGGAAATATTTATGCTGGGGATAAGGACGTTTTTGATCCTTAAGATAGATTATTTACAATGTATCTGGCTAATTGGGCCCATACTGTTATAATGAGTTAAGACCAGATGTATCTGGGTGATTAGAAAAAATTTAGCATGCGTATAGTCTGTTTCACTTTTTTTAAAAAGGATTTCCCCATTCCTGAGTCATCTCCCAGCGTCCCTGGTGACTCAGGGCAACTGCTGCTTCTGTGGCAGAAGCCCCGATGGATGGAGGTGACACTCTGTCACCAGGAGACACACAGATCTGGACTTTGAGGCTTGGCCACCTCTGGCCACCTCAAGTAGTTGCTGGAAGAGGGCTGCAGGGTGGTCCCCAAAGGAAGAGAAGGGGCCATTCTGCAGGGTGGTCGGTGTCCCCCAGCTGGTACCCCTAGCCTTGGACACGGGGGGATGGAGATGACACGGCATCCTTGTTGGCTGCAAAGCTCCCTGGGAAGGGAGTGTGTGTGTCCTATGCACCTACTGTGTGTCAGGGCCGTGTGGGGCGATTCGCATGCGTGATCTCCTGCAGTGCTCACAAGAAGCCTCGAGGGCAGGAATGACTGGCCCCATTCCACACAAAGGGGCAGGGGCAGGAGGCCGTCGCCCAAGGCCCCTGAAGGGATCGAGACCCAGCCGCTCCTTTCAAAACAGAAATGAAAACAAAATCTAAAGCAAAGACAAAGTTCAAACAAACGAGCAATCTCAAACTAAATCCTCTAAAAGGAAGGACAGGGACACCAGCCTTAGAATTTCATCTCACACCAACCGGCACCACAAACAACCCTGTCGAGGTCCAGATGGCGGGGAGAGAAGATTCCAGTGCGCACAAGACAGCAACCACCGAACCAAGTCCCCGGAAGATAAGAAAACGAGGAAGAACAGCTGTAACCAAAGTTTCGTTTCAGACAGACAAGAAGCCCACTTGATCCCTCCAGAATATAAAAACTCTTCACGAGAGAGTGTTGTTTCCATGGCAATATATTTGTTTGCGTGGATCCAAGAGGAATCTGATTTTTCCAGGACAGGACATGAAAAGCCAGTTTCCAGTGTGGGAAACAGAACAAAGAGATCAAGGGGAGGGGGTTGAAAAGTTCTCTGCGTGCGGACCAGCCCTGTCCATTCTGATAAGGACCTCGATGGTCTGGGGTGCGTCATCCTGGTTTTACAGCTGAAAGTCAGCAAATCTCCCGGAGCTGTTGGGATGACTGAAGGTCGGAGCCTGGATCTTTTGAACCCGTTCCTAGGATTCTTACACAAACATGCTGTTTATCTACAAGCTACCTATCAGCCAGAGTTCGCACTTACAGAAACAGTGTCAAAAGAATGGTGGGTGGGTTACAATGCCCCACGGCTACATATCCAAGGCAGGATTCGAACCCACATCTACGCTAGACTGAGCCTGTCTCCTGTTCTCCTAGCAAAGCCTCTGAGGGCTTCTGATCTGATCAGCTCAGACATTCTCCTCTCCGGACACTAAGACATGTGGTCTGTTCACAGACGACTTGGGAGTCAGATGACCTGCGTTCAAAACCCAGCTCCTCTCCACATAAGCTGTGTAACATTAGGGACATCGGTCATCTCCTTGAGCCTCAGTTTACCCACCTGCTAGACCTGCAACCCAGATGCTGTATAGATGACATGGGAGGAGATTTGCCAAGGCCCCGGCAGGGGTGTGGGATACAGGAGATGCCTGAGAAGCGTGGCTCCTGCCACTGTTCTCCTTATGCTGCGCCCGCCCCACCCCACCCCGCCCCCAGCATCCCTGGGGCATCACCACTTCGGTCAGGGCTTCCCCGGCTACACCACATTTGACACCCAGGCTGTTCCCGAAGCAGGCGTGGCCCCACCCCCGCCGCATGGCACAGATCCCTCACCTGAAGCTCCTAAATCGCTTCATTGGGAAGGAGAAGAATAAAACTTAAAAACAAAAGGCCTTGATTAGCTCAGGATTTCTGGTACGTGATCACTGCCTTCAAAGTGGGTAACAAAGGCACACTGAGCCACGGACCACGGGTACAGGGCTGGTTCCGCCAGACGGGCGCGCACATGGGCCTGGGCCGGCCACCTTGCTCCCTCTTCTCGTCGCCGGGAGGAACTGGGGTCTGATTAATAGCTTAACTGTTCTTAATTCCCCACGGAATCATTAGATACAGCCTCTGTTTCATTAAACAGATCCAGGACAATTCACCTTGTGTAATCATATCACATAAAACTTTGCTTTGGACCCACTCCAGGGACATTGTAAAATCAGCGTTACGGAAACCAAGTATATGTGCGTATGTCGGGGGGCGGGCATTAGAGGAGCCTCGACCCAGCTACTGGTGAGAGGGGGCACGGGCAGGGTGGGGTGGACATGCTCAACAGCTGGGTGACCTCTGCTCTGAGGGGGGTGACCTTCACATTCTAGGCCGAGGGTGTCTGAAAGCCAAGATTCTCAAACGTTCAAGTGCACACGAGGCTTGTTAAAATGCAGATTCTGACCCAGTAAGCCTGGGAAGGGTCAGTGGAGGTTTGCTTTTCTAAAAATGTCCCAGGTGGAATCGATGCAGCAGCCGGTCCCCAGGCTGCCCTTGGAGCAGCAAGGATCTGAAGCAGCGTTTCTGCAACTGGAAGGTGTGTCAGAAACAGCTGGGGGCTGCTGTGACACGGAAGGACGGACGGACAGACGGACAGATGGCTGGGCTCTCCCCGGGGTTTCTGATTATTCTGCCGGTCTGGGGTGGGGCCTTAGACTTGTGTTTCCAACCAGTCCCCAAGGGAAACGGACGTGGCTGGTGCCGAGGCCCGCGAGGAAGGGTCTCAAACTCAGGTGCCAGAGGTTAATGTAAATGAGCGGGAAGGGCTGAGTGGGGACGGTGGGACTTGGGTTCTTCGGGGAAGGCTCTCAGCCAGAGCTCTTGAAGACCTGGGTCAGGCCTGGGAGGGGACACTGGGAGAAGCTTCCCTACCCAATTCCAGACTCATGTGGGGCCTCCAGACCCTCAACATGAGACGTATGTGCTGAACCCCCACTCTCCCCTCCCTGAAGCCTCTTGGCTAAGCCGGTCCTGACTCTCCCTTCTCTGTTTTTAAAGCTCCCAGCTGTCCTGAATAAGGGAAGAGAGGCTCTCGGGCATTAAAGTGGTCTGAACCTGAACCTGAACCTGAGACAAGGGTCTGTGCCAGGAGAGGAGAACCTCCGGAGGCACCAGAAGGTCGGCGATGCTGCCAGGTAAGAGCGAGCCCGGTGGCTAAGGCCTGGTTAGAACCCAGCTCGGTCCACACCTGGGGCCTCCGCCACAGGACTCCCTGCCGGGGCTCCAGTTCTCACCCGGGAAATGGAACTTAACAATGATCACGGTCGTCTTTCTTACCTCCTCCGAAACTAGATGTTTTAAATGAGGTAATGAAGGCTAAGTGTCTGCTCCTCTTGAGCTCCCCAAGTGAGTCCCTCCATTTTCACTTGGGGCACCGGATGCCTGGGGAGTGGAGAGCTGGGTTCTAGTCCCGCCACCATGTGCCTGAGTGACCGTGGCAGGCCCCTGCCTTTCTGGGCCTCGGTTTCCTCATTAAGAAGGAGAGGGTGAATCAGCTGCTCTCAGTCTGACCTGTATCCTGGAAGCATCTGGGAGCTTTAAAGGTGCCAATGCCCAGGCTCCACTCCAGGAACGGCCCAGGGAGTAGCCTGAGCACCGGGTTTTCCCACACTCCTCTGGGGACTCTGATGTGCAGCCGCAGCCGGGGCTGAGGCAGGCCCACTGCATTCAGTGACCTCTTGGGTCCTCTCCAGCCCGGCAAGCAGAGGGTCTGTTCCCCGGACAGGCTCCTGCCGTTTGCATCTGCGGGCTCCTCATCCTGGCCCTGACCGGGGCTCACTTTCAGTTGTTCTACAAATAAATAATTCAAAGGCCTCGTTCCTCCTGGGAACAAGAGAACAAATGTCGCCACCTGTCCAAGTTCTCGCCCCCGCCCTGAGAGGGGAAGCGAGGCAGAGGGAGGGACAGATGGGTGAACAGGAGCCCTGCGCACAGTTGGGAGGCAGGCCCGAGGGTTTTCAATCAAGGACATCAGCGTGGTCAAGGCTGTGATTGGTGGACTGCCGAGTTAACGCATCCCGCCTGCGCTCCAGGCCTCTCTGGGAGGGGATGAGAGCTTTGGAGCAGCTGGGAAAGGGGAGACCACCCCTCCACACCCTGGCTTTGGGTTGGAGCAGCCTGGTTCCTAGGTGAAGTGGGGAGGAGCTCACGTTAACAGACGCTCTAATCTGGGTGATTCCTGTTCACAGATGGTCCACCTAACCCGTTACCATGGGTTAGCACCGTGGTTAAGAGCATGAGCTCTGCGGGAAGGCTGGCTGGGATCAAACCCCTGCCCTCCCAGCTTCCTGAAAAAGCTGCTTCATTGCCCCCCGCCAACCCTGATCTTAGCCTGTCCCATTTATAAAATGAGTTCATTGTGGGGCGTTAAAGTGCTCGTTGATGTGATTCCCTTACTGTGATGGAGGTATGGGTGATCGCTGATATGGG
This sequence comes from Trachops cirrhosus, assembly GCA_028533065.1. Lineage (NCBI taxonomy): Eukaryota > Metazoa > Chordata > Mammalia > Chiroptera > Phyllostomidae > Trachops > Trachops cirrhosus. Next base: position 56,914,796 of record CM052546.1, on the reverse strand, counting down.
CTTTTGAGCCCCAGTAGGGTCAAAGGTACTCAAGATGCCAGAACTTGGGCCAGACTTCAAAGCTCTCACCACTACCCTGAGCCGCCACCCACCCTGCACAGAGACATTCACCCACACAGCAGGCACCTACTCATAAGTGTCAGAGTTGAGTCTCAAACCCAGATTGTCTTAATGCAGTTCACTGGTTAGGGGCCAATGCCGTTACTTTCCAGCTGCAACTGGGGACAGGCCATGTACCATCTCTGAGCCTCCCAACCCAGAGTTGTTGGGATTGTTCATTAAAGGGATCTCTTGGTGCTTCATAGCCACCCAGGGCCACTCAGCTGCTGGCCTTGGTCTGGATACAGGTCTCCTAACTCCCAGGAAAGAGCTCTTGAACCTGCTCCAATCAATTCATTTCAACTTGAGGACCCCCATTTCCATCATGCATCATGGGTCACAGCTACTGAGTGGCTTAAAGGGTTAAATTCTATAGAGCCGCGTTTTACAGATGGGATGACCTACATTCAGGAAGGTTAAGAAGCTTTATCCAGGCAGAGGTGGAGCTGGGACTTGAACCCAGGCAGGTCTTGCTCCACAACCCATGTCCTTAACCACCATGCTGCCTCACAGAGGATCACGTGATGCTAGTGAGCAGTGGGATGTAGGAAGCGCATGCGCCATCCAGGATGTGCTCCTGGATTCCTTGCAGGAGACAGCACGGGTCCGGTGCACTGTCCTCTGCAACCCAGAATCCCTCCCTTCCCTTCCCTTCTCTCCTTCCCCCTTCCCTCCCCAGCCGTACCTTTGCCCTTCCAGTGGGCATGCGCAGCAAAGCCGATGTGGCCGCCGTACTTGCGGTTGAACTCGGCCATGAGGGCCTTGTAGGGGTTACGGATGAGCAGGATGGCGGCATCAAAGGCCTCGATCTCCTTCTGGCCGCTCTCGTGTGTCTTGATGCAGATGGTCCTCCCGCTGCGCCAGTGGTCTCGCTCACCTTTAAACCCTTCCCGCAGCCAGAGGGCGGGAAACAGGACAGGTGAGCTGGGGGAGGCAAGCCATCCACCCCGCCCCCTGCTGGGCCTCTCCGGGAGTCCTCATACATTAACTCCCACATTTACTCACGTGTTTATTGAGCAACTACTATGTGCGAGGCACGGTGATGGGAACTAGGGATAAAGTGATTTGCAAAAAGATCCATGGGTCTTACTGTTACTTTTTTTCTTTAGATAATGTTTATTTCATCCACACCATCCGCCCAGTTCTTAACCTGGGCTATACAAACAACTGATCTGTGGGGGCTCCTCAGGGGCTGAGAAAGGCCCTGCCCAATCTGGGCTCAGCCCCCTCCTTCCTCTGTCTGGCCTCCCTCAGAGGCCCGGGCTCTGGGTCCCTGCAGCCCACAGAGCTTGAGCCTGCGCTTGGGGCTGTGGAGATCTGAGAGGGGCAGGGGGGCAGCAAGGGAAAGACAAAGACCAGGGAGAGGAAAGAGAAGGACAGAACAGACAGATGTCTGGGAGAAAGATGATTGCAACAGAGGGAGGGAGAAAAGGGGGCGGCAAAACAGACCTAGAAACAAAATAGACAAAGGGAGAACAGACAAAGACACAAGGAGAGGGACAGAGAGATACAACAAGGCAGAGAGACGCAGAGAAAGACAGAAGCAGAGAAAAAACATAAAGAAAAAGAGGCAGATGGACAGCGTCACAGAGAAAACCATACTCAAGTGGGACAGACACTTGGATTCTGGGAGGGAAGCTCATTCCTTCATTCACCGATTCCCTCCGTCCTTGACTTGACAGCCCTTTGCAGGGGGTGCATCTGTTGCCAGGAAGAGGGAAGAAAAGGTTGCAGAAAAAGTGGAGGCAAAGGAGAGAATGTCAGGCAGCCCTGCAGACTTAGGAGGGTGCTGGGGGATCCCCCGCATGGACTGTGCTTGTTACAGAGGAGGAATGAGGTCTCTGGTGGAGGTGGGGACATGCCCCCAGTTAGTTGAAGGGATGAGGGAGGAACTCTACTAAAGGGCTTCAATAAAGCACCGAGAGTCACAGCAGATCAGCTCATATAGAAACCAGCCCCTCCTGGCCCATCACTGAGGCCCCTTTCTAATTATTGACCCCTAAATGTCCCACCCCACTGTCCCCTTCTCCCCACCATTGCTGCCCCCCGATGATCCTGAGGCTAAATGTCCCCCATCCACCCTCTGTGGCCAGAGGGGTATATCACTCATTTGCACACCATGTCTTGACCTGGAATCCTCTACACCCCACTCCCCCACCCTGCCTGCCCAGTGCCCCCTGGATACTGTGCACAGCTCTCGGAAGGGCATTTCAAGGGCTTTGCAGTATCCAGTCCTGGCTGCCCGTCCTGCCGCATGCCCCCAGCCCTCACCCCCTACCCTCTTCACAGTCAGACAGCCTTCAAACTATTTCCATTCGCCAGTCACACTGCGGCACTCTCCTTGCCTAGGCTCCGCCCACTCCGTGCCCTCTGCTTGGAACTCCCTCTTCTCCTTTTGGGTAAGTCTTCCCCACCTTCTGCACACACCCCCCAAAATATATAAATCACCGGTCACAGCGCTGGGCCCATGGTAGACATTCAATAAATGCCCATGATTATTAGTATTATTAGCAGTGACATGAATACATGAATAATAATAAGGGCCATGATGAAGGAGTGCCCTGGGTACAAGGAAGATAAAGGAGGACCTAAGTCTGCCAGAGACCTTACAGCGGGCTGTGCCCTGTGGCTGGGGGAGCAGGTTTCCAGGCAGATGAGCGAGGACAGGGTGGCGGCAGGATGGATGTCCCAGGGACAGTAGCGCGTGCCGTGTCTTCCAACTACAAATCGCTCTTTCTGCCTGGAGTCTGATGCAAGAGAGGGGCGGCTGAACAGTGGGAGTGAACTCAGGCACAGCAGTTACCCCCACCTCTGGCACCGTGTCCCCTCCCTGCTCCCCATGCTCCAGGGCCCTGGGGGTGTGAGGGTTTCATTAAGCTAGGCATCTGTCAACTGCAGAGGTGATAGGGATGGGACTTGGGGGTTTGCCAGATTGACCCATGCTACTGGGGGTGGGGACCCCTCTGCTTGCACCCCACTGCCAGCCCTGAACTCCCAGGGAGAGAGCTCATTGTCACCTGCAAGAGCTCAGGCCACAGGAAGTGTTTTTAAGCCCCTAGTGAAAAGGCAGCTGCACTCAAAGCACCAGGCGCCTGTGACCGGCCCACAGACCTCTGCCTTCCTTGTGGGACTGACATCCCACAGCTGGGGCTCAGGACCTGCCGGGGAGGGCTGATGCGTGCTCGCTTTGTATCTCTTCTGTTTTCTGTTTCTTCCTCTTGCCTTTCCTCCCTCCCTCTCTCCCTCTCTCCCTGTCTTCCTCCCTTCCTTTCTCTTTCTTTTTTCTCCCCCTCTTTAGCTAAGATTTTAGGGACACCTTCTCTATTAATTATCAACTCTTGATATTCCCTAGGACTTGAGTATAAAAAACATAGAACCAGGACCAATTCTGGGAATATTGTGGGTCTGGTAGTGAGACTACTGGGCTCCTAGTCTAGGGCCAGGGGTCTCATTCTGACTTTGCATGGGAATCATTTGGGAACTTTTTGTGTTCTTTTCAATTCTCACCCAAGGATATGTTTGTTGATTTTCTTGATATTTTAGAGAGAGAGAGTAAGGGAGAGAGGGAGACAGAGACAGGCAGACAGAGAGAAACATCGATCATTTGTCTCCAATACACACTCTGACCAGGGATGGAACCTGCAGCCTAGGTATGCGCCCTGACTGGGGATCCAGCCTGCAGCCTTTTGGTGCATGAGGGCGATGCTCCAGCTGACTGAGCCACCCAGCCAGGGCTCACTTGGGAGCTTTTAAGAATTATTAATGCCCTGGCCACTCCCAAGAGTCTGATGGAAATGGTCTTGGTGCAGCTTGGGCACCAGAACATTAAAAGCTCCCTAGTGATTCTGATGCATCGTTAGAAACCAATCCCCGTTGACTTGGACGGAATACTTGACTGTACCAGTTACACATCACTTAAAAAGTAGCGTCCATGTTATACCACAGCCTCACACATATTATCTCACACGCATTATCTTATATTTTGTTCAAAATCCCTGTGGGGTCAGCATTGACACCCCCGGATTATAGATGAGGAAATGGTAGCACAGAGAGGGCAACTTTGCCCAAAGTCTCACAGCTGATCAGCAACAGAGTTCAGATAAAAAATTCGATGTCCAGGTTGCATCTGGAGATTCAGTCTCCCTCTCTCTAAAGTTAGGAGGTTGGGGTGGAGGGAGATGGTAAGTACGTGGCATGTAGACCATTCTGCCTCTACACCCTCAACGGGCATCACTACTAGATAAAGGCACTTCATTTCTCAGAGAGAACAGAACCTGAGTCCTTCTTAACACGTCGTCCTAAAGCAGGGACTGCAGGATTTGCTGGAACTGACACATGGGGTGAAACCTCTTTGGATCTCTGAACTAACGGATGCTCAGGGGCCCTTTTAACTGTGACATTCTGGGGTTCCCTGAGTAGAGCTGCCGCTGCAGCCAGGAAGGTTAGAATGTGGTCCAGCCACAGGTGCTTTCTGAGCATCCCCCAGCCACTGCCCCAGAGATTCCAGAATGTGCTTGGGCTCCTCTCAGCAGCTTCCATAAAGGCAGTGCAGCTTAGTGGTTAAAAGCAGAGGTGCTGGGGACAGCCAGGTGTGGGCTCAATTTCTGGGATAAGTATGCAAAACACCTGGCTTGCAGCCTTGTATGTAATAGGTGCCCAGCAAATGATCGCAGAAGCCAAAACTAGAAATTAATAAATATACAAAATGTCAGGACCCGGAGGCAGGCCCCTTACACCAGCCCTCGCCAACCCCATCCTTTGATGTGTCTTTCTTCACCTTTCCTGCCTTTTCTCTCCCACTCTCCCTCCCTCCTGCTTCTCACCCTTAGACAGACCTGCCCCTGGTTCTCCCTGAGCTGGGGCTCAGGGGTGGCTCTCTGTCAACACCAGGCTGTGCTTGGTCAGTGCCTGGTACCCAGACTGAAGTATTCACAGCCTTTACTGAACACTTATTATGTGCTAAGCATGTGGCAGAGATCAACTCATGAACCTTCACAACCACCTTACCAGGTACATACTGTTATCTCTAATTTGTGCATGATGACACAGGACCAGAGAGGTATAGTAACTTGCTCAAAGTCACACAGCCAAGAAGTGGTCATCATCTGGTTCGAAGATACAGAGACCCAGGGCTGTTTCACACGGAAACTCAAAGCCCCTCCCAGGCAGAGCTACGGCTTCCCTGATACCCCCGCCATGCCTAGAAGAGGGCTTCACTCCCCATGGGCACCTCACCTGAGACTTGCAAAACCCCAGGGATTTCTTGCCTGTGTGGTGAGATGATGGATGTGGGCTTCGAAGCGAGGAAACACTGGGCTGTGACCCCCGATCAGCCCATTGAAAAAGATCTGTGTGACCTTGGGCAAGTGACGTCTCTCCTCTCCGAGCCCCGGTTTTCCTATCTGGGAAATGGTATCAACGTCCTCCCTTCCAGGGTTGCTGTGCAGGGTTAGACAGAAACAGAGCACCTGGCATAGCTCCTGGCACCTAGTGGGTGGCCAAGAGAAGGTCTGTGGCCACCGGAACCTCCACCAAGTGCCTGGCACACAGACGGCACTCCATACATGCCCGCTGGGAAAGTGAGCTTGGGAAGTGTGTTAGGACACAGCACTGTTCAGCCAGCATGTGAACAGAGTGAAAACAAAGCAGCCAACACACAGAACCGACGTCATTGACGCAAATGCAGATAAGACGCTGACATCAGCAGTCGATACTCAAAAATTGTCTTCAAAGTGAACATAATTATCAGACCTCTGTGTATAGCAGAGTTGCTGGTTAGTGAAGGTCTGTGGTGAGGTACCTGCACACAGTGTTCAAGGAAGGTTTGCAGTGATCTAAACGGAGGGAAGGTACCAGGCACATAGTAGGTACTTGATAAATACCGATTATTGAATAGAGGCAGGTGCAACACCCAGGACATGATGCTCTGGAAACGTTTGTGGGATATAAACAAAGAGAAGGTACTGAGCACATAGTAGGTCTCAATAAACATAACCAGGTGAGCTGAGCAGCACATCGTAGGTGCTCAGGAAGGGTATTCCCATGCCCTCCCAGGGCGCCCTTTTGAGCCCAGGCAGCTTCCTCACCTTTGTTGTAGAGGGAGCCATCGAAGTAGTAGCTGCCGGTGTAGAAGCCGGTGGCCAGCTCGATGAGGTGGCGAGCCCACGTGTTGCCGGCCCCTGGGAAGCTGGCCAGAGCGATGAGCTGCTTGGACTTGGCCGGGAGGAACCTTCTGTCCATGCAGCGGTTGTCTGCAAGGGGTAAGGCATGGTCAGGGTCAGGGTCAGACAAAACCTGGGTGTGAGTCCCACCCATCCTGCTTCCCAGCCTTTTAACCCAGTGCACGTGATGGAACCTCTTCTGGGCCTCAGTTTCCCCATCTGTAAAATGGGGGAAATGGTTCCTCCCTTATGGGGTTGATGTAAGGGTTGGATGAGATGATGGGATTAGCACATAGTAGGGATTCAATAAAACTCAGGAGAATGAGTCTTCTCTACTGCCTCAGTTTCCCCCATCACGGTAAGTCACTTTCTCCTTAATCTCCAGATTAACCCCCTGGAATGGCATCCATGTAAACACGAGCCAGTCTAAGGTTCCTACCTCAGCCCCCAGGCCCCGTGTGGTCTGGCCCTTGCATCCTCCCAGGCTCATCCCATTCACCTGCTCCCCCTCCCACCCCCACCTGCCAGCCCCCTGCTGTCCCCTCACTTCCTCACCTGTGCTCTGCTCCTTCCTGACTCAGCACCTTCAGGCATACTGTGCCCTCAGCCTTCCCTCGCCTGCCTTTGCCAGGGGGACTGCTTCCCATCCTCCCACTCTCTGCTGAGTTGGTGCCCCTTCCTTCCCCGACCCCGGGGCTATCACTAGTGGACTATGTCCATCCCCTTCATGTCGCTTATCACAGCTGTAATTCAAAAAATTATCTGATCAGAAACCCTGCCGTATGGTGCTTCGATGATTCCTCAGTACTTTCCATAGTAGGTGGCATATAGTAGAGATAATAAGTGTTTCTTGGATGGATGGATGGATGGATGGATGGATGGATGGATACATGAATAGATGGGATGGTGAAGGGGTGGTTAGATGGATGGATGGATGGATAGGTGGGTGGATGAATTGGCAGGTGAAAGCTGGGTGGGTAGTTGGATGCAACAGTGATTGGATGGATAGGTGGGTAAGAATAATATCTACATTGTATGGATCTTGTAAGGATTGAACGAAATAATGCATTTAATGTATTCATACACTGCAGTGCTCAAAAGGGGTGGTAGTTATTTTTTTCTGGCCCTAACTTCCACATCTGTAAAATGGGTTGGGACAGGTATGCACCATTCTGATACTCTCGATTCTCCGCCTCTGCTGTCAGAGCCCTTGGGAAGGGCTCTGCCCGTGCGCCTCAGCACCTCCTGGGCAGCCTCTCCTGGAGCTAGAAGGGACAGTGGCGATCAGCTGAGAGGGCGGCCAGCATAGGGGGTTTTGCAGTGGAAAAGGAAAGGAGAGAATCCTGGAATTTTGGTCTCAGTCCTGCTTTTTCACTCTGGGCCACTGACCTCAGTTCTTATCGACCATGAAGGGGGTGCAGGCAAACTTCCCTCCCCTGCCCTGGCTTCCATACCCCTTGAGCTCACGAGGCTGCTCTGCTCCCACCCTCTCTTCCTCCCCTGCCCCTCGCATGGAAGAGGGGGCTGTACCCTGCTCTAGCATCTCCATCCCATCTTCACCTCCTCCCCAGTCTCCTTGCTCCATTGGTTCCCCCCATCTCCTCTCTCTCCCTCTCAGCGGGTCCCATCATGTGAGCAGGTGGACATGAGCAAAGGGCTCCATCACTGAAAACCCTGCTCCAGCAACCATTCTCCCCTCGCCCCATTCACACCACTGGCCGAGCTGTGCACGCCCCCACTCCATTTCCTGCCATAGTCACCAGTGACCTTCAGTCTGTCCCCCCTCGCTGGGCCACTCAGCACATCCAATAGCACCCATCACTCTGCCCTTCTTACAGTTCCTTCCAAGGTGGTACCCCAGTACTTCCTGCTCTGTGTTGTCTGTCACTACTGGAATCCTACTTTGATTATGTTGATTTCTCACAGCAGCCTTTCAGGGGAGAAGTTAGAACTCCTAGATTTAATTTCCTATACTGCCACTACTTGCTGGGAGACCTCGGAAGCAGATGGGTCTGAGTCTTAGTTTCCTCACCTGTGAAATGGGACTATGGAACAATCAGCGTCCCGGGACTCTTAGGAGGGTTAAATTCAAGAAAGCACATTGAGTGTTAGCACGGGGCTCACAGTGGGAGCGCCAATCGACAGTGGCTGCCCACCAGGGTCCCCGGTCCCCTCCCACCGTGCCACCTGTCTGCTCAGGGGAGAACAGGCTTTGGGAGAAGTAAACCATGTTCTCTTTGTCGAAGGTAAGTGGGCGTCTGGGGACAGTGTTCATGGGAACACACCGCGAGAAGGAGCCTGGATGTGCAACGTTCTGGGAGACGGTTATGTTGAGTGTTCGATAAGGCTGGGATTACTCAGATGTCACTGAACAATGCAGCTCAAATCTGTGTAGCTCGCTCTGTGTAAATGCTACTTCAGAAAATCATAAGCAAATAGTGAATTATAATTAACGACACACACACTGAAGAGGGATGATGTTCATAACTTACTTCGAAATGCTGCCAAAAAGTGAGGATGGAGAAACAGAGAGACAAAAAATGAATATAGCAAAACAGTGACAAATGTCAAATCTATGGGATAAGCACACGAGTGTTCACTGTGTAATTCTTTCTAATTTTTCTGGAGGTTTTGTGTTTTGTCATAGTAAAATGATGGGAATGAGGCAGAAGCTAGGCCCTCAATTTCCCTGGAAAACTGGATTCTCCTTTCAAACACTGCCTGGGAGGCCAAAGCCAACTCCAAGGTAAAAGCTGTTGTTTTCAGCACTAAAAAAAGACAGTTAATTTGGCTCTTAAGCTCCACAAATCAAAGCAGTGCCAGAGGCAGTGTTATGTGTAGCTTCGGAATCAGACAGACCCGGGTTTCAATCCAGGATTGTCACGGCCTAGCTGTATGACATTGGACAAGGCACTCCACCTCTCTGAGCCTCAGTTTCCTCGCCTGTACAATGGGGCTAGTAAACTTTACAGGATTAAATGCGTAATGCACGTGAGGTATTTGCAGTGTTTGTTGAGAGGCTGTGGTTATGAGTGAAATCTTGGTCCCCAGATTGCCTGGGTCTGAATCCCAACTCTGCCCTACCTTAGCTGTGTGACGCTGGCTGAGCTACTTAACCTCTCTGTGCTGAGCTGCCTTTTTGTAACATGATAATAATAATAGCCCCTCTATCATTGGACTATCGTGAGGATTAGATGAGTTAATTCAGTCTAAATAGTTTAGACAGTATGTGGCACACAGTAGGTGCTCAATAACTATTTTGTTTCCCCCAAGAACATCAGGACTTAGCACATAGGAGGTGCTCAATAGAGGCAGCCATGGTGGACCAGGCTCTTGCAATCTGATGAAGTCACATGAACCCCAAACCTGCCAGTGTGAGGCCCTGGCCAGGTAGCTCAGGGAGTTAGAGCGTTGTCCCTACTATGCCAAGGGTGTGGGTTAAATCCCCTGCCAGGGCACACACAAGAATCAACCACCGAATGCACCAATAAGCGGAACAGCAAATCGAAGTTTCTCCCTCTCTCTTTCTCTCTGTGTCTCTGTCTCTGTCTCTGTCTCTCTCTCTCTCTCTCTGCCTTCTACATCCCCAGTGCAAAAGCCTGACAGGGAAAAACTGAAGGTCAGCGATGACCTGGGGGCAGGGCCCTGGGAACGAGCAGACCCATTGATGAGGTCCTCATTCTCCACTATTGAAAGGGCTCCAGTGTCTGTTTTATCCACATCAAATGGGTCACAGGATAATTACTCTGTGCGGGACCCTCCCCCCAGGCTGGGACAACCCAGTTCCCAGCAGCACAGACCCAGAGACACTTCTGGAAGCCCAGGAGCACTGCTGCTTCCTCACTGCAGGGCGAACAGAGCCCAGGGACACACCTGCTAAACAGGGCCCCACCCACCGGCTCCGGCTGGATCGCAGTCACCTGGGAAGCAGCCACAGGGCCCATCACCGGGACCCCCCTCAGGCTAAACCTGGGATGGGCTGGGGGGAGCTGTCTCTAGTTCTTACAGCACGTTTGTGAGAATCAGAAGGAGCCGCCCTCCTTTCCGGGCGGATGTGCTGCTGTGTCTAGGGTGCCCGGTGTGACGGGCAGAGCACGACTGGCCTGCGGGCGCCTCTGTCCCTGCAGGTTGTGCCTGTGCGGTGCTCGGCCTGCCCAGCCGTGTGCGCGGCCGCCTGGTTCCTGGGGGTGAGGAGGCGGTCTGGCCTCGTGGGGTTTTGCTGCTCTTCGGGCTTCAGAGGGTGTGGGGGTGCTCTCTGCGCTGTGGGCAGGGGTTGGCAGCAGGGGCTGTGGAGCCGGAGACCTGAAGGCGAATCGCCCTCATGGGTGTGTTACTGTGGCTAGCACCCACCGCCGCTGAGCTGTGCTCCTGCCACCTGTAAACGGGAGTGACACTGCCCGATCCTAGGCTGACTGTGGGCTTCGCAGCACCAGTGAGGCGAGGCTGGGCACGGGCCTGGGCACAGTCCACGGTCAGTATGTTCAGATACTGGGGTACTCCTTTGGGGTTTCCTTTGGGCCACGTGTCCTGACAAGGCACCTCCAAAGGGCCCCCCACTTTTTGTGATGCCTCTGTCAGGAGAGAAGGGTTTCATCTAGACATTGTGTGAACAGCCTGACCTCAGGCAAGCCCCTTAACTGTTCTGGGCCTCTGTTTCCCTCCCCGTAAAGTGGGCATAACAGTGGCTCCCACCCAATAGGAGGGCCGAGGGGGAAAAAGCAAACAGACGGCTCCACACTGAGTGTGGCTCAGACACAGCCCTGAGAAACCCTAGGTGCCGCCGCCGCCGCCACCACCAGTGCCAGCGCCATCATTATCTCGGCCTGGTGGCCCCAAGAGACAGAAGAGGAGATAAGCAGTGAGCATGGGTTCCACCAGCAAAGGAAGGATAGAAGTGGGAAGGGTGACTGAGAGAGAGAAAAAGAGCTTATGGCACATTTACAGAATCCTAGAATTGGAAGGGCCGTTGGAAGTCAACACTTTACAGGTGCAATTTACAGAGGGGGAAACTGAGGCCCGGAGAGGGGAAGCGACTCACCCGGATGGTGCAGTGGGTCTGTGCTGGAGACCCAGGCCCCCCCTCCCAGCCCAGATGTCTTCCCACGCAGTGTCACCGCCTCCATTTCAAGAAAAGAGCCACCAAGGGGGGCCTCAGTATGAGGGGGTGAGTTGAGGGTCCTTAGAACCCACACCCTGTTGCCTGGGAGGTCACCCATCCAAGGTCGCTAAGTCTGGCCCAGTTCACCAGCTCGGCCCTCTGCCCTCTGCCCTCGGGCCGCACGGTCTGGGCGGTGTGAAATGGACTGACCAGGGCCCCTGAGGGAGGGAGGAGAACACCCGGGGGCCTGCCGGGGCGGCCTGGCCTACCTTGGACCTGCGTCTGGTACACAATGAAGTAGCTGGCGGTCCCGCAGCTCTCAAACTCCTCCGCGCTGCACTTCTGGGCACAGAGCTGTTCGTCCTCCCTCTCGTGGAGGGGGAATCGCGTGGTGGGGAACCCACAGTGGCAGGCGGTGCCCGCGAGCGCCGCCAGCGGGTACTCCTGGGGATGGACGGGGAGAGGAAGAGGAAGAGGAAGAACACCGCTCAGTCCCCAGATGGCCAGACGGCGAACATAGAGCTGCAGTTGCATTCCCTTCCCTGTCGCTCTCCCCAACCTGAGGGTCCCCAAACTTCACCAGCGAACCCGGCTTTTACCATTTGGCCCCATCTCTGTAGCTCCTGCATTATTGTATTCTTCCTGTTTCACTGAAGTATAATTGACAATCAAAAATTGTGTACATTTAAGGCAGGGGTGTCATCATTTTCACGGGGGCCACATCAGCCACACGGTTGCCTTCAAAGGGCCGAATGTAGAGCTCCTGGCCCCTGGTTAAGGAGCAGTTACATTCACGCAGTCTTAAAGTTACATTCGGCCCTTTGACGGCAACCGCGAGGCCGATGTGGCCCCCGGTGAAAATGTACAACTTGATATCTTGATAAATGTATACACGGAAAATTAACCACCACGATTAAGCCAATTAACACGCACATTGCCTCACACAGTGACGGTCTCCTTTTCTGTTCCCGGTACCACATTCATGGACTTGTTTCCTCTAAGTCGACTCACCTTTTCGGACTTCACTTTCAGAGAAAACTTGTGTGGCTCCCACAAGGAGCACTTGGGGACAAGTAGCACCTCCGTAGTTTCCATACTGTACATGCAAATACTATAGACACACAATGGTGTAATTAAATTCTAACTAAGGCACTGTGCCTGCCAAGACCGAGCCCCGTGTCGGCTCCTTTCTTCCTGCGAAAGGGAGATTAGTTGCGGGTAGAGAGGTGTTAAAGACACTTTGGCACTGAGATGAGCTTTCTGCTGGAGGACTTGAAGGAAACTGGAAAATGAATGCCTTTCTCACGGCGTGTGACCCCTCACGGTCAATGCCCCCGGTCAATGCCCCCAGTCTGACAGCGAAATGAAACCCACGCCTTGGGAAGAGCTGTCTGAAGCCATTCTTTTAGGCTAAAGAGGATACCGGGACCTTTGCGCACCGCAGTCTCTGTTGGGAGAGAGGCTCCTAATTGCTTCATTTGTTCTATGGAACAGCTAAGTGGCAGCAGGACGGACCTGAGATCTGGAGGGCGGGGGGGACTGTCCTTTGTCCAGTCTGCCTCTGTCCAAGAACCACAGCCCGGAATTTCCCCAGAAGCTGCTCCGGGAATAATCTGGTAACAAGCCAAGGTCGCCCCTACATGGCTGGGCCCGTGAGTTTTGTCAGAGTAGGTTTGGTGTCTTGTTTAGCAGGTGTTAAATATGAACTGTAGCTCCTAGTTGAAGAGGAGAGAGAGAGAGAGAGGAGGCGGGTCAGCTCGGGTCCTGACCGAGGACGTTTTCTAACTGCTGCGACACACTGCAGCCTCCTGTGACTCTGTAATCCTCGGACCCTCCACCCTTGGCACGAGCAGCCCTGTTCCCCCGCCACATTCGGTGGACTAAGTGCTCCACTTTTCTCTTTGGCCCCTAAGGAGACTGGTGAAAGCTGGAAGAGGGGGCTTTGCAGAGGGACCTTCCTGTCCGCCCACGGCCCCTCCAGTCCTGCGTGCAGCAGGGCCGTTTGACCCTTTGTTACATTGGTTTGCCCTGCGACCTCACTGTCCCACGTGTGTTTGTCCCCACCTCCAGCTGATCTGTAGGGTCCTTCAGGGCCTCAGGGATGGAGGGATGCCCACAGGGGGGATGCTGTGGCGGGTGGTGGGGGAATTCCGGCCCGAGAGAGAAAGAGAGAGAGAGAGTGCGCGCTGGACCTCATTATGGTCAAACCTTTAATCTCATGAACTTTGTCCCCACCTTCCAGGGCGCCTCTTAGGAGCAGAGCAAGTACTCAGGAAATGCTTCGTGGCTTGATGTCACCTGGCTGCCCTTGAATGGCTCTTGGAGCCTCTCTGTGGGGTCTCTGGGGTAGCTCAGGAGTTAAAAGCATGGATTTGGAGCCGGTCCCAGCTCTGCCACTTGGTGGTGCTGTGAGCTTGGGTGAGTGACTCCACCTGTCTGAGCCTTGGTGTTGCCATCTGCGACATGGGGATGAACATCCCCAACCCCTGGTCTTATTGTGAGGAAACAGTGACCTGTGGGGCAGGGGGTGGACAGGGAAGGTGCTCAGTACACAGCAGCCTCCTCGATGCCATGGCCTCTTTGTCTTCTCAAGAAGGGCTTCGTGGGATGGGAGCCTCGGGGACAGCGACATCTCAGAGCAGGTGGGGGTGTTCAGGAGTCGGGGTGTGGGTTCAGCACCCAGGAGAGGCCACAGGCTGACCCCCAGCAAATGCCAGCATCCCGAGGATAGAGGCCGTACCTGGTTGACTCTGCATCCCCAGCGCTGAGCACGGGGTCTGTGACAAAGTAGTTCCTCATTAAAAAATTGCTGAGTGAGTGAATGAAATAGGCCATCATGTGGTAGGGGTCGGGGGCTGCTCTCCTTTGGACCCTCCTGTACTCAGCTCATCTTGAGCAAGGAAGGGGGCTCCTCAGACATCATGGCCAGTGACGTGCCTTGTTCTGTGCTGGGAATTAGGAGGTGGGGCACAAGATGTTTAAGGCCCCGCCCCTACTCCTGTGGAATTCACTGTCTGGCTAGGGAGGAAGGCTGCACAGTTGGCCATCGGGGATCTCAGGCTGAGAAAGACCCACAGATCATCCAGGCCAACGGCTCTCCGGTGCTCAAAGTTCTGGGCACCATGCCTGCCCTGCTCAGCTTGCACACCTCCAGCGATGGGGACCTCACTCTGACCCATCATGGGATGGTCTTCGCCTTTACCTGGCGATCTTCTACTCATGCTTTTAGACCCAGTTCAAACGTCACCTTCATTCCTGGGTGTTCCTCACTATCGGAACAAACGCACTTCCTCAGAGGGTGGGAACTCCTACCCCTCGGATGGACAGGAAATGGGCACGCCCCTCTCCCGTGTCACGGATCTCAGCCGTGACCCCCTGTCCAGTCAGGTACCCTGTTCCTCCAGCCATTCCACACTGCGCCCCCGGGGTCCCCGTCTCACCTTCTCTGTGCAGAAGTCCACGCACTTGTCCACGGACATGTTCGGCATGGCGGCCGTCACGGGCAAGGCCAGGGAGAGGTTGTCAGGCCTGCGGAAGCAGCCTCGGAAGACCGCACTTCCATCTGGAGGGTCAGAGGGAGGGGCGTCGTCAGATGGAGGCTGGGAAGATCACCTTCTGATGGAAGCACTTTACCCAGAGAAGAGACACTTGCCCAGAGAAGGCAAGAGTCTTGCCCAAGATCACACAGTGAATGTCACGGAGGCGAATGAGCTAGCTCAGTCAACGTTGTCGTCCAACCTGGTATCTCTGTCGGCGGTCCGGGCCCCTGAGCTGCTGGGCCAGTGTCCCCCTTTCTTTGCCAGCATCCCTACATCTCGCTTCCTCGTTCTAAATGACAGCAATGCCCCATTTGGGGAGATGAGAGATGACTGGAGGACTGACGTGATCTCATCAGGAGAGGGTAGAGCACCTGATGATGGAGGGAAGCCCAGGCCTGGCTTACCCCTCCTCGCAGCCCCAGGGTGGCCCTCCACTCCCCTCATCCTAGGCTTTAGGGGGCACCCTCTGGGCCTCGGGAGTCTGCTGAGTACCTGCAGGCTCCCAGGGACTGATATGTGGGAGGAACTCCCTTTGAAATAACCCAATCTGGAAATATCCCAATGGGTTGACTTTATAGAGATTTCCTTCAAAGAAGTGGGTGGGCCACACCCAATCAGTTGAAGTCCTTAGGAGCCAAAGCGGAGGTTTCCCAGAGCTGAAGGGTTTCTGTGTTGGGACTGCAGTGTCCACTCCTGCCTGCGTGGCCAGCCCACTGACGGCCCTACAGCTTTCAGGCCCACCAGCCCCCTGTTGTGTGAGCCAGCTCCTTAAATAAATGTAAACCTCTCTACCATCTCTCCCTCTGTATGTCTGTCCTTCTACCTAATGTCCTTCTGGTTCTGTTTCTCTGGTAACCTGCTGACTGGAAAGAGGAGGATTATAGTCGATTTTCATTCCCATCATTTTGTGAAGTTTTTCTTTTTCTACAGCGAATATGTATTTTTAAAATGTAATAAAGACAAACTGCAAAAAAAGTGACCCTCCTCTCAAATTTATGGAAAGGTTCATGAGGCCCATTTGAAGCGGGCTCAGTTGTTCTCAGATCGGAGTTGCACCTACCTTTCCAGAAGCACAGCTTTTGCATAAAACAAAAGGCGCTGTTAGCGAAGTGTGTATCAAAACCAGGAGCACTAAGTAGGAGCATTTATTGAGCACCTACTATGTGTGATCCACTGTGCTGAGACCTTACCAAACATCACTGACCTTCCTGAAAACTCTGCAAGGTCTGTAGTCAGCTCTCATTTTGCAGATGAGAGAAGCAGGTCTTCGAGATGGGACGTTATGTGACAAACCTGAGTCCCTGCCGTTTGCAAAAAACTCACTGAACAAACTGTTTACCCTCGGAAAAAAGGGCAGCGAGTTGCAAAACCATATACCTCTATCCATACTGTGTCTGGGTGCCTGCATAGTGTAAAACATGTTTTTAGCATGTGCATTCGCATTATGTGCATGTGCAGAGTAAAGAATAAGGGATTTCTAAGAAATTACTGCCCTGGGCAGAAGGGTGGTGGAGGAAGAGGAGGAGGAGGAGGAGAGGGAGCTTAGGAAGGACAATTTTAAATTCCAGCTGTCAAAGGCACCCTAGCGATTGTTTCTACCACCTGGCCCCCAGTAGCCTGAAGTTGTTCATTGTGGAGGCCAATCTAGCAAAGACATCTGGAACTGGGTTAAGTGGCTGGTTTCCAGAACATGCCGGGGGCTTCATGCATCCAGCGCTATCTCTTCCACTTCCCCCACATCTGGCTCCAGGCTGGTGAGAGGTGGGGGCAGTGGAGGTGGTGGCTGGAGTGGTCAGGATGTGGCTGACTCAGTTTCCCACATATGAATGGCAGGGAGTGGGGGTTAGGCTACTTAGTGATTCTCTTCCATACAGGACAGCCCTCCATTCTCCCCCAGATGAGGGACTGTCACACCCCAAATGCCACTCGTGCCCTGGGGCGGGGCACGGGATAGTCTCCTGTCTCACGGCCTGGGGTGCTCAGAGGGAGGCCCTGTAAGTTCATCAGTCACCCGAGGAGAGGTAACGCTGCTCAGAGAAGGCACCACACAAAGTGAGGGCGGGGAGGTGGGAAGCCGGAAGCAGAAGCAGCGCTGGTGAACCTTGACTAAGCCCAAAATCTCAGCTGGATGCCAACGATGGCCACCGGGTAATGCGACGCCGGCCTTGCTCTCAGAAGACCAGTCACCGGCAGACAGGAGCTCTGGTCCTGCCCTGGCTTCCCGACCCTGGAACGCAGCGTCTATCCCTCTGAGTGTCCACAGCCGCAGCTCCACCCTTCCTCACATTTCGACCTTGGGCACAGTTTTCTCTGCTTTTGGAGCTTTGGTGTTCTCATCTCTAAAACGGAGCTGTGAACACTGAACAGATTACTCAGAGATGGACTTGAATGGGCCTTGGGAGCTGGGAGCACAGCGGGAGGGCAGGCGAAGGTCTATGACTCGTCTCTTGGCCTGCTGCCTTCAGACTTCAAGGAAAAGGAAGGGGAGGAGGAAGTGAGTCCCTACTCCAGCCTCTCCCCAGGGATTTCTCTCCTGCCTGCCTGGACAGCAGAGGCCAGGCTGCGAGGGTGGGGAGGAAGGAAGTCTCTTAAGCCCAGCTCTGCTGTGGTTGGTCCTCCTTCGGCATTTAAGCATCTGCTAATGAGTCCCTGACCCTCCCAGTTTAGAGAAGAGGGCTGAGCTGAGTGCTCTGAATACCAAATAAGGTGAGGTTTTCAGAAGTCTTAAAGGGCCAGAGAGGGGGATCAGGAGCTGTTGAGTCTCTCTTTGGTCAAAGTGTGTGCTGGGGCTGGGGTGGGGAAGGGAACAGGTTCAGGAAGCTGGTTCCAGGAATGGTTAACCTGTTGGCTGTGGGACCTTTTTACAGTCCCTCCTGCTTCTGCTGTTGGGAGGAAACCACCTGATAGTGGAGGGCTTCACGGTGTCCAGCAGAAAGGTTGGACTCCCAGGGATCGGGGCAACATGGTGAAGGCCACTTATCTCTACAGGTCACCCTCCGGTATGGCTTGGTGGTCAGGACACTGAGTATATATGCATGGTGGTCAGGACACCTAATCCTCCTTCTACCCTCACTTCCTCCATCTGTAAAATGGGTCCCCGGGTTCTCCCCACCAGTGTGAGAGGCCCCCTCATCTCTCATGGTGGCAAACAAAGGCGAAGTGGCCAGCCTGGATCCCTTGACCTTCCTAACTAACGCCGTCTGTGATAGAAAGAATGTTGAACTTCCACCGCAGCGAGCAGACGGCTTGCTGTTGGCAAGAGCTTTGCTGCCCAGCAGAAAGGGCATTGGTTTTAAATTCAGACAGACCTTGGGATGAGCCACTTACTCAGCTCTGTGTCCCTGGCACGTGTCTTCACTTCCTGAGCCTCGGTTTCCTCATCTGTAAACGGGATCATCATATCTACCCTGCACATTGGGCTGGAAGGACATCACTCGGACCCAACCAGGACTCAGTCAGCACCTCTTCCTATTTCTTTCTCCATGGCTTGTTCATGACATGCGGAGGGTGGCCAGCTCCCATGTAGCAGACACCAGCAGTGCCCCAGCAACATGCCCCTGGCACTCACTGTCCCTGTGTAGGTTGACAGTGACGTTTAGCACCCACCCAGGACCCGGTCTTAGGGCCTGTAGGGAGTCGATTACCCTGGCAGCCACCCTCAGCCAGTGATGACAAAGAGAAGATAAATACTGCAGGCTTCTGCTCCCCAAAAGGGATACTTCTGAAGCACAGTCTCCACCATCTGCCAGGGTTTCCCAGTGGGATGAAGCTTCAGTTGTCTTTAGTAGTGACCTTGAATTGGCTTCTTCCCTTCCCTGTCTCACTTCCTCACTCCCCTATGGGTGTATCCTGGGGTCACCTCTCAGGCAAACCAAGGTCCACATCCTTGTCTCTAGGGCAGCCCAACCAACAATATCTTGGGTCTTCGAGCATTTTTTAATCCACGAGGAAAATCCTGCACAGAAGTCAGGGCCACTGTTCTTCACAGTGTCCAGTCTGTCCGGCTGTGCAGTATGCAGCCCGTGGGCAGTAACAGTGACCCTGACTGAGTAGTGTCTTCCCACTGACCAACACTCACTAAAGAATAATAGCCATGGTTAAAATAGCAGCTGTTCACTGTGTGTCATTTGTGCTAAGTTTGTTCCACACACCGTATCTCAGCTAATCCTCCCCACAGCCTACCCTGGTTTGCAGGCAGAGACCCTGAGATGTAACAGGACTCATTCACTTTTCCAGGTCACACAACTAGTGAGAAACAGAGTTGGAATTTGACCCCAATCCTGTTGGACATCACATCCCAGTTTCCCACCTCTCTACTCTTCTGCAGGGGGCCAGCCCCATTCTGACATGCTTGAGCTCCAGAGATCCCATGCCAGCTGCCTGAATTTCCCAGAAACCCTCTGCCCCCTGCCCCCAGGAGGGGTCCATGGATCACAAAACCCCATGCCCCACATTCTGACAATGTCACCGCTTCATTGCCAGCCTAGCTGGGATGGTGCATGACCTCAGCAGCTTGGGTTTTTTATTAGCAAAAGGTGAGCAGAGCAAACTCTGTTTATCTATCAACTCTCTTTGCTGGGGGCAGATAAAGAACAGCCCAAAATCAGCTGCAAGTGTCTCTGAAGTCCTATCATCTCTTTGTTCTGGGTTTTTTAAAAAAATAAAGTAAATGTCATCAGGTGTTGGCTCAAAGGCAGGTGTGGAAGAGTTCTCCTTGGTGGGAAAGAGGCCACCACCCCCCAGGTAATTAGGCCAAGCTCAACTGTACTAAAGATGTAGGTGAGGAAGAAAGGCAGTGAGCTGGGAGCTGTTAACAGCTACCTATAATCAGAGAGAGACTGAATTACACAAAGAGCCTGTCTGAGGAGAATTCAAACCAGCCATTTTTAGGCACCGCCAAAGGCTCCTGTGGGCTGGTGGGAATTCAAGTAGCTTGAATTGGGTGCTGCTCAGAGTGAATTGAGTTTTCATTTTAGTAAGAAGGGGGGGGGTGTCACAACTACTCCATATCAGGTACTGCACTAGCTGCTTTCTTGATTGTACCTCACTAGGTGGGCACAGCGATCTTTAAAGGTCAGAATTGTCCCCATTTTACAGATGAGGCCTTTGAGGCTCAAAGGGAATACATGGCTTGGCCAAAGCCAACACAGCAAGTATGTGAGAGAGCTGACAGAGAAACAGTGTCTGATGTCAAATGGCTCCCGTAGCCTTCCTGGATTTTGCTTAGAGGACAACAGCTGACCAATTCTCCCCCATCACGAGGGAAAAGGAGAAAAAAACTTCTAGAGCTTCTAGTTGTCATCTCCTTGGTTCTACACAGCATAATTCATGAAGGCCCATGTGAATTATAAAATTTGGGAGTCCCAGACATACATCAAGGGCAAGGAGAGGCCTCCCGGCCTTGCAAAGGAGAAGCTAGACTTGGTCTATTCATCAAAATGTGACTTTCCATGGTCATCAGAGGCTCTCCTCAGCAGCAGTGGTTAGCATGGAGTATCAGTGAGCATAAATCTCAAGCATTGAACAAAATTCCCCTTCTACTTTGGAAGACAAAAAATAAAATAAAATAAAACCCCGCTAGAACTAACAATGGTACACAAAATCCACTATGTGAATTGTGAACCATAGGTCAAGGATCTATTTCTTCCCATGGTAGTGTAAGCTTCATAATACTTTCACCAAGATAGAAAAGAAAAAAACAAAAACAAGAGGAGAAAGGGCTGAGCCCTGGGAGAGGCCGTGCTGCAGTCCCAAAGGATAGTCAGCACCATGGACAGCTACCCCCAGGCCTGACACGTCCGTGTTCTGTGTAGTTCTAGCGAACCTTGCAACCCAAGTCTTGCAAGAATCTTTCAGGCAAATGATATTTCTTGCAACATCCTATAAAGCCATAGTGTTCTCAAATCACCAGCAGGCCTCTGCCCTGGGGAGGAGAGCTACACTTGCTGACACATTTAGCAAACTGCTGTGAAAAATGTAATCCAACCAAGAAGGAAGTCCATTTCTCGGTTCCTTTGTAACAAGGGCAAAGTGTCCATGTGCATGAGAGGCTGTGTCGAGGCAGAGCAGCAGGGTGTCTGCAGGCATTTGCGCCGCCGGCCTTTTCATTCTCTGGCTGCTGTAGGAGCACTCCAGCCGCTCCCCACAGAAGAGGGCTGTCCCGCACCCATCTGAGCGGTGCTTGGGAGACACCAAGGATTCCTTCGAATCCTCACAGTCATGGAGGGTTCTGTGCCACCGCTCAGGGATGTGCAATTACAACACAGGGTTAAAACCAATTAATGACCCTACGAATGGAATCTGGTTTCCCTCCTACCTGCTTCCTGTGGAGTCTGCTTGTTCCTTTGACTGATGGACTACAAGCTAGTGTCACGTGCCAGTGACTGAGAAGCCTCCCTTTCTCATTTATTTGTGTATAAATCAGACCCCAGGAATGGGAAGCCAGGGGTGCCCCGGGTCAGAGCAAACACATTGGAGATTCCGTATTGTTTAGAGTCAGGAAACAAGGCAGAGGAGAAACCAGGGGTCAGGGAGAAGAAGGATTTAAACTGGAGCAAGAAATCCCCCCCCCACCCACAGACAGCAGTGTGGTGATGGTGGGGGGAAGGGGTGAGTGGGGGTGGAGGAGGGGATAGGGGGACATAAATGGTGATGGGAAAAAGTAAATAAATAGATTAAAAAATATTCCCCCCAAAGAGAATCCAATGCAAGAGGCCCAGGTGTCTACAGCCCTGTTGTGAGTGAGCTCCCAACCGGAGGTCAGAGACCAGGGTTCCAGCCCATACTCAGTCCCTAAGAGGCACCGTGGCCTCCAAAAAATCATGCCTGCCCATCACTTTCTGAAATCACCTCTAGGCTTTGCACACTCTATTTTCTTTGCCTAGATCTCTCTCCCACCTCCTGGTAACTTGTCTGGAGTCTGAATATCCTCCTCCTCTCCACCAGGCAAAATCTTATGTGTCTTTTGAGGCCCTAATCGAACAGCCGTCCTCTGGGAGCCTTCCCCAAGGAGGCTCAATTTAGCCACTTCTGCTCTCTGGGCCTCAGTTTCCAAAACAGTGAAATGGGACATTAGCAAGGAAGGTGCTTCCAACACTGCATTCAACACCTGATCTTAGCTGACCCTGGACTTTTGCTCAGGACGAGGATGCTGCGTGGCTCCTCCCTTTCACCTTGATACCTCCTTAGCGTTAAGGCACAGCTCAAATGTTGCTCCTTGGCCTCCTGCAGAGCGCATCCCCGCAACTCCCTGTACAAACCCTCCCTGCCTGAACATGCCCAGTGGTCCTGGGCCTGTCTCTCCACTAGACACCTTAGGGGTTGCTCGCCAGCAACCACCCCGGTCTTTGCATGTCGACATATTTCAGCTTATTGAAAAATCCTGGATGCTCAATGAGCATGTTATTATTACAGGTGATCTTAGTAGTTCAGTCAATCTGAATGCTAACCAGAAGGATGTCTGGTCAATATCTGGTGAGTGGCACACACAGCCCTGATCTTGTTATCTGGTTCAGCCTCATCCACTAGGACGTTTTAGTGGCGGCAGCTTTCCCTTTGAATACCCACAAAGCCAAGGCCATCTCTTCAGATGGTCAAGGTCACCATCAAAACAACATACATATTGGCATACAGTCCAGTGATGAGGATGATAAATCTGCCATCAAATTAAAACCTCGTTACACGAGTGGCCAAACCAGGAACTTGCTGTGTGAACATTCTCCAGCTTGGATTTACACGCCACCTCTGCCAGCCAGGCTTTCAGACCCATGGGGAGGTGGGCGGGGCATCTGTTTACAGAAATTGGCTGCTTGGCAAACTGGCAGCATGCTTGACCCTACTGTAGAGCAAAGCTTGAACGGGGCTTCAGAAACACGGCATTTGAAAAACAGAACACGTTATCGAGCACACCAACGATGAGGTTTTATAAACAATGGCGTTCACACGGAAGAGACCGTTCTCTGCGTGCAGGCAGATGTGAAGTCCTACCAAGTCCAAGCCTACCTTCCGGGAAGGCCTTGTCACCTCCACTGGGCCTGAGGCCTTATTATTGATTAAGGTGTGGTCCCTGGACCAGCAGCCTAGCATCATCCAGAGCTCCTTAAAAATGCAGAATCCCACCTGGAACCGCTGAATCAGAATCTGCATTTTCACAAGATCCCTGCAGGGTTCATTGGCAACCTTCAAGTTTGGGAAGCGCTGGCCCCAGGGTTAGCAACAGATTGTGGATTCCTGTGTGTCTCCTGACAGTATCAGAAGGGTAACCAAGAGGATCCTCCAATGTTCTTTTTATAGGTCTGAAGGTCACCTTTAATTAGACTGCGGCCTTGGGCAGGTTTACAAGGCTTTCATTAAGCCTCGGTTTCCTCACTGCAAAATGTGCAATGGGATGTTGCAAACATGGGATGTTACCCGGCCTGAAAAGGCTGCAGGGAAGGTAAATGAAGTGGATCCTACAGTGGGCTTAGCATCAAAGACATAGGCTCTGGAGTTGGTTTAAATTCTCTGCTGTTTATGTGACATTAAACCTTGGTTTCCTCATCTGTGAAATGGGAGTAGGTGGCTAACAGTGCCTATTTCCAGCATCAGTGTGTGAATTAGGTATACTATTCTATATAAGGCACTTAGAAAAGATGTATGTTTGCTGTTGTCACTGTTACCATCATTGTCATCATTGTTAGAGACCATCTGCTTTCAGAAAACTGGGAGGGACAGGCCACACTCAGGCTCTAGCCAGGTTTGTTAAGTAGGAAGATGGGTGCAGATTCGGGGTGCCGTGGTCCAGGAGGCAGCTCAGGATGGGAGAGAAGAGGGCAGGTGGAAACATTCCACGTAACTGGAGCAAAGGACTCAGCACTGGGTGGGGTGGGAGGCGAGTCTGGGGCAGGACTGTGGCAGCCCTGGAGGCACCCAAGGGCGCGGGAGCGATGGGGACCCAGGGAAGGTGCGGGGCAGACGTGCAGGCAGGTAGGCGAGGGCCGAGGAAGGAGCCGCAGAGAGGGGCAGGGGCCAACTCACGTACACCTGCGGGCCGACTCCTGGGCCAGCTGCAGCCGGTAGACGGAGAGGCGGTTGGCGCCGCCGCACAGGCTGCCGCGCTCGCCCTTGCACTCCATGTCGCACTCCGCCTCGCTCGCGTTCGCCGCCTGGATCTTGTGGCCGCAGTAGCACTCGGCGCCGAACTCCAGCCCAGCATACAGGTAACCCCTGGGGGACGCTGCTGTCAGGCCAGGGCAGCTGCCACCACTGAGACCTCAGGGACAGGGATACTCACCCAGTGTGGACACCTGGGGGACAGGAGGGCTCTGGGGACCATGACCCCTAGGGACCACCAGCCTGCCTTCATCCCACCCGATGTCTTACACTCCCACACACCTATGCTCACAGGCACACCACGCCTGTATTGATGCGCACCTGTATACACCTTCAGCACAAGGCACACCACACACACACACACACACACACACACACACCCTCACGTCCTGGGGCCCCCCGCCCCACCCCACTCTCTTGCTCCTCTCTGTCTACAGCAATGAGCCGAATATATCGCAAGTCCAGCCCCTTAACTCCAGGAAACACCCCCTAGGAATGATGCTCTGTGTCTGTCGGGAAGAGCTGGAGTGAGGGGAGGAGGCAGGGACTCACGCATCCCTTTGGAAGAGGGCAAAACCGAAGTCGCTTATCCAGCCAAGTGAAAAATTCCTTCCCTAAAACAAAAAATCCAGGCACCGCAAGGGTTTCACCTTTTTTTTCATAATCATGGAATCTTTTCCTAAAAAGGGCTCTTAGTGGTCACCCATTCTGTAGACAGATGATCAGGGTGTTGCTGGCTCTGGCTGCGGGGGCAGGGTGGGGGGAGGGGCACAGGACGAGCCCAGTTCTGCTGAGCCACTCGTGGTGGTCTCCGAGGCTTTCTCCAGAACCACGAGGGCTCCTCAGGGAGCAGCTGGCAGAGCACTGGTCACACAAGGTGGAACCGATGGGAACTGCCAGCTCACACCCTCAGTCTGAACTTAAGGGGGCCGGTTGCAGAGAGAGACCCTCCCAGACTCATACTCCACACACCCCCGACCTGTTGACCCTGACCTCTCTGCTGTTGCTTCTGCTGGAAGGACCTCTCAACAATTAAAACAGACCACACCTCTCCACTGCCTAAAGCCCCCCAGTGGCTTCCACTGCACTTGGAAACGTCTAGATGACTTAGCTGGGCCTAGAAACCCTCCTGTAGTGGTTCTTGAAATGGGATGCCACATCTGGGTCCCCTTCCCTGAGGGTCTAATTTAATTGGTCCAGATGGGACCTGAGCAGCTAGAGTTTTTAAAGTTTCATAGGTGATCCTGGTCAGTGGCTCAGTTGATTGGAGCATCATCCCATATACCAAAGGGTTGCAGGTTCAATTCCCAGTCAGGGCACATACCTAGGTTGTGGGTTCAATCCCTGGTTGGGGTGTATAGAGGAAGCAACTGATTGATGGTTCTCTCTCACATTGGTGTTCCTCTCTCTTCCTCTCCCCCCTTACTCTTTAAAAAATCAATTAAAAATTTTCCTCCAATGAGGATTAAAATTTTTTTTTAAAAAAGTTTTTTAAAAAACTTTAAAAAGTTTCCTAGGTGAGGCTTCCAGTCAAGATGATAGCACAGGTAAATGTGGTACTTGCATCCTCCCACAACTGCATCAAAATTACAGCTCGACTACAGGACCACCACCCTTGAGAACCCCCTGAAATCTAGCTGAAGAGAAGCCCTCTAACTAAGGGTATAAAGGAGAAACCACATCAGGACTGGTAGGGGCCGGAACCAGCTGGTCCCACACCCACGTGTGGTAGATAAAAATCGGGAGGGACATCTCCGCTGCAGAGGTTCCCCTGAGGAGCCAGGGTCCCATCCTTGCTCACCAGCCCTTTGGGAGCTCAGCCACTCTTGGAAAGTCGGCTCCTTTCTCCAGGCATGTTCTAACCTGAAATATCACTCTCTTCTTCTATTAAAAAACATGGTCTGTACAGGTGAGTGTTTCTCCCTGGGAGAAAAACCAGGGGTTTCTCTGCAGGGAAGCCATTAAGTACCCTGAAAGCCCAGGCTCCCGCTCACCTTCCCCAGGACACCTCACACACCTCCTCCTCGCAGATTCACACCTGCACGCACATGAACCCCCACTCGTGCTCCCCACACACAAGCACAATCCTGGACCCTTGCCCATGTATTCACAAGGACTCCGGCACGCAGAGCCATTCGCATTTAAAGATGGCTATGTGTTGGCATTAAGCTCACAAACACAACCAAGCTGACCGCGTACACTGGACCCTGTAAATTCACTCCTTGGCACGGTCTCACACAACTGCACAACCACAAACCCCTACAGACCAATTCCCGAACAATCCCACTCATTTGCACGCACGTGTACACACACACACTTATGCACACACACCCTGGCAGCACCCTTTCCTGTGGCCACCCGCTCACCCTCCATCACACCTCCCACAGGAAAGGAAAGAACACCACGGCAGGAGCCTGAGAAGGAAGGGGTGTGGGATGAACAGAGCCTGGGACGTCGGGGCCCTACCGTTCTGCACAGTTGTCCTGGCAACGGAAGACAGTCATCTTTTTGTAGTCGAAGAAGGACACGCCTCGCAGGGCCCGACTCTGGGTGTCATCCAGGTAGCAGCCGATGTACTTGGCTTTGGGGAGAGGAGAAAAGTCAGATGTGGCTGGGGTCAAGGCTGAAAGGGTTACGGGAGGAAGCAGTGTGCCTCGGCTATGTGGCCTTCTTGGCTTTTGGGTAGCAATTTCTTCCTCTGAGCAGAAAAGCAGATAAGAGAGACTAAAAGTCACGTGCACTGGTAGAATCTGGTCCCTAAGGGCAGTGGAGGCCAGCGGAGCACAGAGGGGACGCTTCTGTGGCCAGGGTGAAGGTTAAAGCCCTTGGGCTCTACTGGTGTCAAGTGGGCACACAGGAATCCAAGCCAAGGTCATTCTGCAAGCGCCAAGCAGAGGGGACCCACGTTAGGACAGCTCTGAAGAGTCTGACATTTGAAGCATTTATCATTTCTACAAGAAGACGCCTTCAGATATTTTTCCTTAGGAAGGACGCTGGGCTCAAGGTCTCCGTCTTCCGCTCACTTTTGTCACGTTCTAGCACTGGCCTGGCGAGTTCAGGCCAGTTCACCTCTCTGAGGCCTAGTTTTCTTCGTGGTGGGGATGAAAATACCAGCCCGATGAGGTGAAAGTGGAAGGGTTTATGTGCATGTTTCCACCACAGTCTCGCATTTGACAGGCCCGAAGTTGAGGTGAGTGGAATAAGAGGCTGGCCATTCACAGTGCTGTATGCGGACTTCACAGTTTGCCGCTGCTGTGGGCCAAGTGAATGCTTCCATCCAGAGGAAAACTTAAGATTATGTAAAACAACCACCTGATTTTAAACTATGCACTTCATTCTCTTAAAGTAGTAAACGTATTCCTGGGCTTCATGGTAAATAGTAATTCTCACACACGAAAATGGCACTTTATTATTTATAAAGTCCTTTCCCATGTGTTCTTACAATTCTTATTAATTTGGACAGAGTTTGCTAAGCACTTTACACAATGAATCTCCACAATGATCCTACGAGATGAGTACTAACATCCCCATTCTATACAGAAGAGGAAACCAAGGCCCAGAGAAGTTAAGCCACTTGCCCCAGGAAACACAGCTTGCACGTGTGGAGGCACACACTGTGGCCTACGTTTTGAGCTACTGCTTGCTGCTTCTTGACTCCAGGGATGTTTGCAATGACCCAGGTGAAGGCAGGGAGCCCAAAACCTGTAGCTAGCTGGTAGCAGAATGAAGGCTTAAATCCAGGTCTGTGGGACCCCACCCCAGGGCTCTTCCCTCTGTTCCACTTGGAAGTAACTGGAGGTTGGACGGAGGACCCAGCGGGTCCTGGACTTCCACAGCCCTCCCAGGGAATGACTCAGGCTGATACTACATGCTGCTTGACCACTTTCCCTGGCTGTGTGCTGCCTGTTCACACTGCGGGCTGCTTGCCCCTCACACGTAGTGTGGAGCAGGGTCTAGCAGAGGTGCAGGCTCGTGACCCCGTGCCCCTCAATGCCGCCCTGCTCAGTGCAGAGTTTGTCAGCTCTGCTGGAGATGCGCCTCAACCTCCACCACCTTGAATTTCTTGCAAAAGACAGAGGTGATTTGGTCGACTAAGAACAGTCCATTTTTTAAAGAAAGATCACTGCCCCGGAGTGGCCACATCAGAGGGTGACAGCTCTAGAGAATCCCACGCCTTGTCACTGTGCTTGTTCAACAAGGTATGTCCCTCCTGTCACAGATGGAATCATGCCCTGTGACCAGGGGCATGGATGAAGTTCACACCTGAGCTGGGAGGCTGCCCATGGGGGGTGTTGGGGAGGGGTTCGGCTCAATAGTACTCTAGAGGACAGAGTGTCCAAGGGTGCATTGTCGGATGGCAGGGGGAGCAAAGAGAGAGGGAGGAGGAGGGAGGGAGACAAAGGAGAATGGGAAGGACGGAGGGAGGAAGGGGTAGCAGTGCAGGGAAGGGAAGGAGAGAGGAAGGGGAAAGGTTATGTTGGCAGCATGGGGTCCTTGTCATAGATCAACAGTTGTGTGTGTGTATGTGTGTGTGTGTGGGCGTGAGAGAGAGAGAGCGAGAGAAAGGGAGACAAAATCCTCATGTTTTGAGCACCCACTACGTGCTGTGTACATTACTATGGGCCATGCCTAATTTTTTTAAATGCCACACTAAAACCATTTCTATTAACCCATTTTGTGGATGAGGAAACTGATCCCAGTGACTATTACAACTGTTTCCCGTGAGGCGATCTCAGTTTTGGCATATGGCGTGTGTTCTGATGGGTAACCACTCATGTGACTCTTTCCTAAACGGAATCAGAAGCTATGCGATCTGCCCAAGTTCCTACACTTGAGTCTCACTTGAAAGGTAAGCTCAAGTCTCCCTTCCCATCACTTTACATCGGGGGAGGTTTCACCTCCCCGTGGCCCACGGGCTTCAGGATTGTGAACAGCCACACTGACACCTGGTGCTGGGAGGGTGCTTGTGGCCCGGACACGCTGGGCTTGGACTTGGATACACTGTGATTTGGGGGGTGGTCTTGCTTTACAGTGAAGGCAGGTGTGTTTGGCTATGGGGCGGGGGGAAGTAGATAGTGTTAGATGAGACTTTACGATCAAATGAACAGGAGTGAGAGTGCATGTCACAGGCGTGCTCACTGTGGAGTGAAGGGGTGGCCTGCGATGTGCTGTCTGTGCCCGCAAAGCACCCCCTTCCTATGTTTCTACTAACTGACATTACCTTGACCATGGGAAGACACTGACCTCTGCCGGGCCAATCATTGTTGCCCCTCCCACCAGTAGTGACTGACTGCTCTGGGGAAGGACACATGCCCATTCTTTGGATTCTTATAAATGAAAGCCAGGGCAGGGGGCGGGGGGATCTGATTTCCTTGGACAGGACACGGGCGTTCTGGAAGCCCAGAGCTACCAACAGCCGCACTCCCTGGCACCAGGTCATCTGTGTAGAAGCAGCAGCAAGCTAAAGCAGACGCAAGCGGAGAAGAGAGTGAGAAGTCATTCATCTAAAAACCAGCTCCTTCCACAGTTTGGAGACAAGTCCCCGTACATTTTCTTCTTCAGTTCAAGCTGGTTCAAGATGCGTTTTGGTCCCTGGATTGAAGTGCTGATTCTCAGGCTGAGTTGCTCAGGTTTATCCA
The DNA here is from genome assembly GCA_028533065.1 of Trachops cirrhosus. Classification (NCBI taxonomy): domain Eukaryota; kingdom Metazoa; phylum Chordata; class Mammalia; order Chiroptera; family Phyllostomidae; genus Trachops; species Trachops cirrhosus. The sequence goes on along the minus strand of CM052546.1, from coordinate 56,885,170 downwards.
GCTGCGAGGGCCTAGACCAAATCCACACCCAGGCCTGTCTACCCCCCTTTGTTTCACCCACCACACTGGGTTCCAGCTTGGTAGGAGGGCATCTCCGTCCTCCCCAGAGAGACCTTCCTGGAGGGAGAATGGGGGAGGGGTGGTCCCTGGGGACAAGAGCTGGGATTCAACTGTAGGTCCATGTGCTCCAAAGCCGGGGCTTTTCGAGGCTGCTCTACCCCCTCACTAACCCTCCCACCAGGCCAGGCATCAGGACGAGATGCCCCGTGTAACAGGTGCTCAGAGACGTGTCGCGTGGACAGATGACCCTCCGTTTCCTCACGTATGAGTGGGAGGGATGAAGATACGTGGCCCTTCACTCACGCTCTGGAGCCACAGCTGTGACCCGCTGCCTGCGCTGAGCTCTCCTGACAGGCGATGGGTATCAAGGCTGTTTCCTCTGTGTCCTGGGCAAGGCCTGGTGACTCCCTGCTGACCCTTCAGTGCGGCTGTGACAAACAACTGCCGTCCCTACCTCCCGCTGAGCTCATTAGTGTGGTGACCACCAACCCACTTTGGCCACCTGCCCAGAGCCCCGCCTTCAGATCCTGCCCTGGTAGCAGAGTCCCTTAGGCAAGGAGGGGAGGCCAGGCAGGTAAACCAGACACAATCACAGGCCACGTGAGGGCGGGTGAATGGCTGAGTCCACACGATCTCTCAGCTCGTCTCCACAGCTACCCAACGACCGCTGAGATGGTCACGTCGCCCCAGCCGGACTGTTTACCTCAAGCACCTGGGAAAATGCCACCCCCCACCCCCAATGGTGTTGTTTTCTTTCCTTTCCTTTTTTCTTTTGCTTCAATGAATCTTCCTTCCCAAGAAATTAGGCTCTCTTCGATAAAGGTAATTTGTTAAAAGGGTAACTAAACATGCCTAATGTGTATTGCTTTTATTTCCTGTTTGTGAGCAGACTCATAAACAGGACACAGTAGCATCCACTAGAACAGTCTGGGAGTCAACCGGACCTGGGTTCCAGTGCTGACACAGCAGGAGCCTTGCACTATTACTCAAGCTGCTGGAGACGCTAAAAGTGGGAATATAAATAGAAGTGTTACGGGTTGAATTGTGTCCCCTCCAAAAAAAGAGGTATGTTGTAGTCCTAAGTCCAATAGCTCGGAATGTGACCTCATTTGGAAATAGGGTCATTGCAGATGTAATTTGTTATGTTGTGAGGTCCTGCTGGAGTCCGGTGGGCCCCGGTTCAATATGACTGGTGTCCTACCTGTAACAAGAGTCCCTGAAGACACAAGGAGAACGCCACGTGAAAAGAGAGGCAGACCCTGAAGAACTTACAAGCTGCAAGCCAAGGAATCTTAAGGGTTGCCGGCAACCCCAGAAGCTAGGGAAGAGGCGTGGACCAGAACCTGCAATAGTGCACACCCCACCAGCACCTCAATTTTGGACTTCTGGCCACCAGAACTGCGAGAGAATGAATTTCTGTTGTTTGAAGCCACCTAGCTCACGGGACTCTGTGATGGCGGCCCTCAGACACTCAGACGAGGGAGGGGCACTGCGAAGACTGGCTCTGCGTCAGAACAATCTACGCACTGCGTCTTGCACCTGGCCTGGCACGGAGTGGAGACTCGAGAAATAGTTGTTTTCCTGCTGGGGATTCTCGGCCATCTGGAAGGTGGTCCTTTAAGAGGCCCACTCCAGTGCAGTGTCCCCTTGGGCAAGTCATCACCCCTGTGCTCCTCTGCATTGTCCCGCAGAATTACAAGTTAATAATAACAATAGCTGGCACTTACTAAGTTCTTCTTTCAAGACTCTGGGCTGAGCACCCTCTGTGCCCCGAGAATCGAGGTGGTATAGGTTCCAACACTGGTTTACCCTCCTTCTCCAGCTGGATAACCTTGGGCAGGTTACTTGCCCTCTCTGTGCCTGCATTTCCTCCTTGTAAGATGGAGTTAATAACACTGCCTACCTCGTTGGGTTGCTCTGAATATCATCTGTTGCAAAAAATGCAAAGTGCTTAGAACAGCACCTGACAGTTAGGGAGCACACAATTGATTTGCCCTATGTAATCATCACGATGGCCATCTAACGTTAAGTAGTTCTTTTCCCCAAGAGGAAACCGAGGCTCAGAGAGGGGAGATGACCTCCCCAAGGCTGCACAGCCAGCAAGCTGCAGAACTGGGAGGCGAACCCCGATTCGACTGCTCCAAGCACAGATCTCTTTCAAGGCCGGGGGAGGTAAAGGACCTAGCAAGGGGACTGACACACAGCAGGTGCCAGCCCCACCCACCGAGTCAGACTTCCTGCCCAGCCCCAGCCCAGTCCCAGCCCAGCCCCCAGCAGCTCTGCCTTCCCCCTCCTGCCCCGTGATGGGCTCTGCATCCTTTGCAGCTGAAGTCCTGCACCAGCATCACCGCACCAAGCAGAGCTGGGCCAGCACAGAGGAAAACCAAACGTGTTTAGCGGCAGGTTGGAAAAGCGTCTCGTTTCTATTAGTGTTAATCTAATATGTTGTCTTTGCTCGCTGAACTCTGAATAAGTTAATCAAGGACAGGCTGGATTTGCGTTTTCTTAATAATGTCACCTGATTCCAGAGACTGCCTGCTGAGAGCTCTGGGCTGCGGGCTCCTTTCTTATTTTCTCTTCCTTCTCTCTCTTTACATTTGATAAAATATGTAAGATTTCCAGGGACGGGTGTGTTATCTTGGTATAGAAGGCAGCTCACAAGTTTTGGAGTCAAACAAACCTTGTTTCAAACCTCAGCCCCTCCAGCTGCTGCCTGTGTAGCCTGGGGTGAGTGACTTCTCTCTGAGTTTTAATTTTTTCTGTCTGTGAAATAGGATAACAATAAGTCTGACTTTTTGAGTCTCTGTCATTTGCGGTCATTCAGTAGATATTAGCTATTATTACTACAACTAATAATAATAACTATTAAGTGACTAGTTATTATGAGCCAGAAGATGTGATGAGCCCTTGACACGCACTATCACATTGAAACATGTACAAAGCAAACGGGACAGTGGCCGGTGAAACGAGTGCTCAGGAAATGGCAGTAATCACTGCTGGTGGTGGCAGTGGCATCTCATCCTCATAACAAGTGGGAGGTTGTTATTAGTGTTATATGCTGTTACATGCACCCTACATGCCAGGAAGAATCCATGTTGTATCAGGGGACCGTGACAAACCACAGGCCATTGCCGTTCCTATAAAGGCCCCGACAGGGAGCACAGAGGAGGAACATTTGATCAAGTCTCAGGATGGGGGAGAGGCTCGGGGGCAATTTCCCACAGGTGAGCTCAGTGAGTGTGGCACTGACCTTTGGAGGTGCTCTGGGCTGAGGGGTGGTCATTCCTTCATCTGTCTACTCGGTCACTCATTCACCCACAAGCAGGCACTGAGCACCACCTTCGTGATGGGGCTGTGCCCAGGCCTGGTGGAACAGGTGACCAGATTGGCGGCTCCCCCCCCTTCGTGGAGCTGACAGTCTGGTGCAGGAGGCAGATTCTGAACAAGGGAATGGACAGGCTGCCCGCAGACAGTGAGAAGTGCCGGGACAAACACAAACCTAGGGACGTGGCTGTGGTGAGGTTTGAGGTGGGGCTCCTTCAGTTTGGACAGCCTGGGAAGGCCTCTGTGGGGAGCTGAGGTTTGATGGGGGACCTGAATGGAGGGAGCAAGGGAGCCATGCAAAGATCCAGCGGGAGAGCATCCCAGATGAGAAGACCTGCCTACATAAAGATCCTGAGGTGCAGAGGGGTTGGGTGCGCTCAGTGAACGGCAAGACGAACAGTGGGGCAGGGTGCAGTGAGGAGGTGGGGGGGCGTTACCAGGTGAGTTAGAGAGATGGGCCGAGACAGGGGCTCTGGGGTTTATCCTGAGCACGATGGGAGCACACACTAAGGTTTGGGCTTGCGACCATCCCTGGGGTCTGCAAAGTGCCAGATGAGGTTTAGAGTGGCCAGGTGCAATGGAGCTCGGTGAGTGGAGGTGGTGGAGAGAGAGAAGCCATGTCACACTTTTTCCATCCACGTAGCTCCTCACACCTCCCTAGTGTCTACAGGATAGGTCGCTTCCCAGGGTAGACCCTGGGGACTTTCCCCGATCACCTCTAAGAACCTACTAGGTGCCAGGCATTGTGCCAGATATTTGCATAACCATTGTCTTCCTGAACTTGCAGGAGACTCCAGGAAGAGAAGAGCCATTGTTCCCATTTCATAGATGACAAAACTGAGGCTGGATGAGGTGAAGCCGCTTGCCTGGGTCACATGGCTGGCTGCATTGGAGCTGGATGATGAATTGAAGTCCTCTAATATGTTCTGTCACTTCCCAACCCGCCGTCACCTCCCTGTGAACACTGGGTTCTGGAAGTGGCCGAATTCTAGGTAATTCCTGTGGGTGGAAGCAAGAGCTTGTGGAGGGCTCCTGGCCAGGTGCCAGGGAGACTGAAGCAGGTGAACGTGCTCCCCGGGATGAGTCCCCTCCGTTAGCCCTGCTTCTCTCCACGGTGGGAGAAGGCGTTTGCCACAAAAGGAGTTGCATCACAGCAGAAGAGTAACGTGTGGCAGGGAACCCCGAGGCTCAAGAGGTTTTCCTTCGGTCCTGATTGGCGGTAGGTCCTCCCAAGCCATCTGGCCTGGACTCTGGAAATGTCCATTCATATTAATCTCATGAACTGCAGGGGTCAGGTTGGGGTCTTCCCCCTTGTACTGGTCACACAGGCAGATGTCAGTGGACTCTAGGAGACAGCCCTCAGGCCAAGCTTTCAGGCCAGACAGATCTGATCTCAACTCCAGTGCTGCCACTTAGCAGCTCTGTGGCCTTGGGCAACTGTCTTCACTTTTTTAGGCCTCAGTTTCCATATCTGTTAACTGGGCCTAGGATGACACCCCTCGCTCAAGTCCATGAAGCATAGTGAAAGTCAAATAAGTTAACACACAAAGAAAAACCCTTTTTGACTGTGAAAGGCTAAGAAAATGCAAGGAAATGTGCCCACGACAACGCTGTCCCCCAAATGCCATCCCCAAGGGAGCCAGTAGGGTGGGTTCAGAAGCAGGGAGGTGGACCAGAAGCTCTGCCACGTGCTAGCTATTAACCTTGGGCTCTTGGTGCCTCAGTTTCCTCATCTTTACAATGGGAGAAACAGCACCTTGCACAGATAGCGGTGGCCACAATTCAATACACGGAAAGTGCTTGGAACGGTACCTGGCACGTGGTAAGTGCCGAATAGATGCCAGCTGCTTTTATTTTCATGTGTATTTAACACGGGCTGGAAACGGCTGCAGGGGAGGGTCAGACTTTGCACTCCGACAGATGTGAGGTTCAAATCCATGCTTACCGGTTTGCAAGCTGCGTGACCTTGGGCAAGCTACTTAAATCTCTGAGTGCCAGCCTTCTCCTCTGAAATGGGGGTGATAATGAAACCTACTGTGTGTCTACAGCGGTAACTATTTGCTGGCTGGCTCCTCTAAAGCGCTGAGAACCCTTGGCTGTGATGATAATTATTATCATCCCCCTTCCTTCGCTGTAGCCACGCCTCTTACTTACCTCGCTCCTCCTCCTTCTCCCGGACAACCCGCCCCTTGAGGGCTCGGCTCCAAGCTCCTCCTCCGTAGTCGCCCAGCTTGGCTCTCTCATTCCCATCTTTGCCCTTGAACCAGGGTCCATACCGGCGGGCGATGCTCGCGGCTTCGCCCGTGTCCCGGAAGCCTCTTCCCAGATGCAAGTCGTTCAGGAAGGGCAGCTCGGCGCCCTCGGCCGGGGCCCCGGCGGCCGGGTTAGCCTGGTTTTGGGACACGGCGGGCTGGCCCACGAAGCCAGAGTGAAGGAAGACGAGGCTCCCTGCTGTCAGGTAGAGCACCAGAAAGGTAAAGAAGCGGACAGGTTTCCTGCGGAAGTACCGCTGGAACTTGAACCAGAGCTTGGCCATAACCGGATCATTCCGGACTGGCGTGCTGGGACTTGGTGATAGCGGGGCACACAGGGAGGGGACAGGGGCGCCTCCTTTCCCAAGCTCCCCTTAGAGAAGGACCCCCTGGGGGTCTGCAGGCGTATTCCGTCTGTGAAGGTGATTGCCAGGACCAGAGCTGGAGGGCAAGTCTAGCACTTGGCCTGGGCAGAGAGAACCGAGGGCAGAGCTCCCCAGCTGTCCGGAGGTCAAGGTGAGCTTCCTTGGGCTACAAAAGGAGTTCAGAGGCCCGGGACACCCAAGAGTAGGTCCCATTTTCCTACATCTTGTTCCTTGCCTCAGAGAGTTCCCAAAGAACCTTGAAAGGATAAGCTGGAGGACTCTGCAGGCCCCGCCGCTGTAGCACCCTTCTTGCCTTTCCTCGGCCCCTGGGGCCTGTCGGGCTGGATTACTTCCCTGAGGCCCGCTCTGGCTTCTCTCCCAGCCGCGGGCTGAGCTCCGTGTGTCCACCTCCTGGAAGCAGAAGCTGGCAGGCTTCCATCCGGTCATGCATTAGGGCTCAGGGCTGCCACCTGCAAAACAGCACAGACACAAGTGTGAGAAGCTTCCTCACAGAGGTCATGGCTCGAAGGTTCTGGAACATTTTCAAGGGGTGATGCGGAGTGCAGAGTGCAGAGAAGGGAGTAAACTGATGGCCCGAAACACCCAGCAGTGCGGGACAGAAGCCCAGCCCAGAATACCTGCCTTTTCCTTTAAACCGCACGGGGAGCTTGGGGACTTGAATCCTACTGGGCGCTGGTCTGGGGACAAGCTTTACCTGGGACAGCCACAGGTTCCCGTGCCCCACACTTCCTACACCTTTGTCAAGCACACACTGGTTTGTGGGTTCCCTGAAGTCAAAAAAGTACTTCCTGGGTCCTTGCTGATCTGTCTGCTGGAACAGACTGATACTGAACCAGATCAAATTCATTCATTTTTTTCCTAAGAAAACTTTAGTGAGCAGCTGCTGTACGCAGCAGGCACTGTCCTGTGTGCTGGAGAGAAAGCTGTGAGTGAGAGAGACAAAGTCCCTTCCCTCACAGGGCGCACATATTAGGAGGAGATCAGATCCAGCCCTGCTCCTTTATCCAAGGAAGAAAAGGAAGCCAGGATCACTTAGCGACGTATTCATGTACTACGGTGTGCCTTGCGCTGTGACAAGCCCTCAGCTTGAATTATCTCATTTATTCTCCCCCAGTTTCCTATGGGAGGTAACCATTGCTGCATTTTACCTATGAAGAAACTGAGGCCACGGGTGGTGAGTGGTGGCATTGGGGTTTAAAACTCTGGATGGTCCAAATGCAAAACCGTTGCTCTTCACCACTGCCTTTGTGAGCCTGCCTTTTCCCCACATGGTCTGGGCCTCACTCGGAAATTCAGAGATGGTCCCTGCAGCAGTCCCTCCCAGTGACCAGTGGTGGCTCGCCCTGTGACAGGGTCCCTCAGAGGGTGGTCTGAGAAGCATCGGATTCAGAGTCACCTGGCTAAAGATTCCTGACTTCTCCAACCAGAATCTCTGGTTGAGCGGAAACCTAGAGGTGTAACAAGGTGCCCTCGGGCGATGGTGATGAACACCAAGGTTTGAGAATCACTGCTTTAAGAGTAAATGTTCAGAATCATCACCAGTGGAAAAATAGAATGGAAATGAGAAAATAGAAAACTCCCACGGGCTGATGTTCTTTCACATTACCACCAGCAGGGGGCCTCGTGACAACCTTGGTCAATTCATGGATTCAGCTGTTAGCCAATGGGCCACCTGAATGATTAACAGCCCCTCCTAATCCAGACAGTAGACCGTCTAACTATGGTTCAATGTGGAGTCCACCGGTCCTCCATATGCCTTCCCATTCATTCAGGAACTAAGTCCTGAGCACCTGCAGTGCACTAGCTATTGTTTGGGGCACTTTGAATAGATCAGTGAACAAAACAGCCTCAAATTTGTGTCCCTGTGGGGTCTAACTCTCTGTTTATCCACTGATCCATCCACCTAGGCATCATTCTTTAATCCATCCATCAGTCCACCTACCCATCCATCCATTAAGTCACAGACTGTCCACCCATCCATCAATCTACCTGACTCTCCATCCATCCACCATTAATCAACCCACCCACCCATCCATCCATCTGAACTGTAACAGCCCATTCACCCCTCTGACTCTCCACCTACCCATTCATCTGCCCAGCCTTCCATTCATTTAAAAATATGTGTTTCTTGCCTACTGTGTGTTTGCTTGGGATGCAGAAATAAATAATTCAGGGTCCCTGCTTTCAGAGAATTCAGAGCATACTCTGGGAGACAGCAATTTAAATAATCACTATACTGAATCACTGTACGAGATAATGATAAACCCTGTAGTGGATGTATGTGTAAGAGACAGAACAGCAATTAATAACTCATTTGTTGTGCACTTACTATGTGCTAGACATCGCTCTAAACACATAGTACTCTGATTTAATCCTCATAACAATTCTATGAGGGAGATCTGTGTCAATTTTAGAGAGGAGAGGTCAAGTAACTTGTCCAGGGTCACACAGCTGGTGAGCGGCAGCTGGGCTGTGAACCCAGGGTCACTGGACTTCACAGATTGTATTCCTAACCTTGCATCTCGCCTGGTCTCATATCCCTTTGAGAATCTGATGAAAATTAAAGACATATGCACAGAAAAAAGCCCTAGTCCATAAGCTCCCAGACTTGGGATTACAACATCAGGAGGTTTGTGGACCTGGGGGGTGAGAAGTCCCGGAATGTGGGAGCCCAGGATGGTAAGGGTCTGAAAAGTAAGGGCCCTTGCGCTGGCAGGTCTCTCAAGAGGGGTCAGTTTTGGGGAGAAGGAGGAGCAGAAGGTCTCCCAGGGAGGAGGAGCAGCACACGAGGAAGGCAGGTCACTCTGGTGGAAGGACTGAGGAGCTCAGGGTGTGGTGGGGACACAGTTGGGTGGTGGGCAGGGCCGGACTGTGGGGAGCCTTGGACCCCAAGCTCTGGAGTCTGAATTGTGCTCTAACAGTGCACGTGGGGTTCCACGGAAGTTTCCTGGTCCCACCATCACTGTGGAAAGACCAGTTTCTAATTAGCTTGAAAGCTTCTGGCAGGAGGTGGTGTCCCATGGTATCCCATGTGCAAAAACATGCCAACTTTCTTTGCAATTGGGCCAGGATGAGAAGAGGCCAGCAGCCTTCACAGGGATGGGCAGGGGGTCGCCAGTCCTCCAACGGCATTCAGGCAAGAGTGCGGACTCTAGAGGCAGGCTGGCCTGGGTTCAAATCCTGCCCCGTCAGCTGTTTGACTGGGACAAGACACCTCTTTGCACCAGTTGAGGTGCCTCAGCTGTAAAATAAACATAAGCATCTTGATACCCCAGAAGTATATTGCTGGGAGGAATGAATTAAAAATTGCAGAAAGAGGCCTGGCCGGTGTGGCTTAGTTGGTTGGAGTGTCACCCTGTAGACTAAAAGATCATGGGTTCGGTCCCCAGTTGGGTCAGGGTGCATACAAGAGGCAACTGATCAGTGTTTCTTTTTCACACCAATGTTTCTCCCCCCTCCCTCCCTCCCTCCCTTCCTGTCTCTCTCTAAAAAACAAACAAACAAAAAACAATAAACATGACCTTGGGTGAGGATAAAAAAAAATTGCAGGAAAAGTGCCTGGCACATAGTAGGTACTCAAGAAAGCCCCCTCCCCCACGAGCACACGTGAGCGGCCTGTAAAACACATGGCTGCTGTGGAGGCGGCAACAATTTCAGCTGCTGTATTCTCTGTGTCTTTTTGTCTCTCTGAGGATATTTTTGGGTCTAGTCCCTTTTGTTGTTCCTTTCTCATTCTTTCCTATTTCAACACATCTTTTTCTCTAAGTGGGCGCCAAATGGGTTTTAAGAGGATAATGAGCTCATTAGGAGCTGGCAGGGAACAGAAAGAGACTGAGGCTTTGGTGGCATGGGGAGGGAAGGGGGCCCTCCCAGGAAAGGGCTGTGAGGAGGGGGCTCCTCCAGGGAAGGGGGCCCTGGATGAGCCTCCCACACCATCCCGCCAGTGCTGGGGAGGTGCATCTGGAGGGAGAGCACCCTGGAATCTGAGCCCCACAGGGGTGGGACTGCGTCCGCTCCCTCACTGCTTTATCCCCAGCCTGTGGCGTGCTGTGGGTCCCCAGCAAACACCCGTGGAGGAGATGAAGTCAAAGGATCAGGGGACGGGCCTCCCACCCAGGGCTTGACCTTAAAACCATGGCTCCATGCCATGTGCCACGACACTGGGGACAGCCTGGGAGAACTGTCCATCTGGGACTTTGTGGAGGGGACATCTTGCCTTCCTCAGCTCTGGGTGGTGCGGGGGCTCGGGCCCTTGCTGAGCCATCATTTTACCTCCCCAAGGGAACCCCAAAGTCTTCTCTGTCTCTCATGTCCACCCCTCATTCTCTCCCCACACAAGTCTCTCTCTTTTCTCTCTCAGACAGAAATTCTTCCCCGAAGAACAAGGGAAAATAAAGCTCTCTGCCACTTGTTGAACACCTACTATACGCCAGACATGGTTTCAGGGTTTTACAAACACATTTCTACAAACTCCTGCCTCCTTGCCACCCGGGAGGCAGATACAAAGTTTCTCCCCAATCCACAGACTATGGTGGGGTCTCTGGTGGGCCTTCCGAAAGCCCCTTGACCTCCCCGTCTCCGTTTGGGAAGACGTGTGGGAAGCCGTGACCACACCTGTGTCCTCTCCTGTCACTTGCAGCCACGAGGCCCTGGCATGGGCCACGGCCTCTCGGAGCTGTGGTTTTCTCTCCATAAAGTGGGGGTTGACCACAGAATATGCCTTCTGGGGCTTTGGGGCGGGGTCAGCGGGAGGGTCCATAAACCTGGATGGAGTTGGCTGCTTGCTAAGAGCTGGCTGTCATCTGAGCCTCAGTTTCCCCATCTGGTGACTGTGGCAGATGACGCCCAGCTTGCCTCTCTCTGGGGGCTAGTGGGAGTTTCTACAAGGCTGAGGCCCAGGGGCCCCCTTCTCGGGAGCGGTGGCATTTGGTTACTGCAGTCCGGGTTTCCAGGCGGAGCCTCGGAGTGTCTGAACGCAGCCTATTTTTAGCGCTGCAATGAACCTCTGCTGTGGAGCTGCCAAGAAAATGAGTGGCGGGCAGAGCGGCCCTGCGGGAAGGGAAAACAGAAGGCGCAGCAGGCCCCGCCCTCCCTCCCTCCCCTGAAAGGAGCCACAGTGCTTCTGCCTCCACATTTGGGGGCAGGCAGATCTGGCTGGAAGCCCGTGTGGCTGGGCAGGAGTCCAGCCCTCCCTCCGCAGCCCTCTGAACTCTACTTGAGGGCAGAGGCTCCGGGACCAGCTGACCCCCTACCATCCACGCTGGGCCAAGAAATAGCTACTGAGAAAGCGGGTTTGTGAAGGTTTGATGGCTTCGCAGTTCTAGCTGGGAGAGCTGGGGTGGGGTGGGGGGGGGTGTCTCCGAGGCAACACGAACGCTGGCCAGAGGTGAAAGTGTAGTCTTGGTCTAATGATAAAAATATCGGAAGTCACCAGGATTGCTGAGCATTTACTATGTGCCAGGCACTGTGCTGAGCATCTTATTTCCACTGAGCCATTTAGTCCTCCCTGGAACCCTTTGAGGTAGCTGGTAATCGCTCCGTGCCTCAGTTTCCCCACCCACAGAACAGGGAAATAATAGCACTTCCAGGGTTGGTGTGAGGACTAAATGAGTTAATACATGGAAATGCCACCTCAGTGTTTCCTTTTCTTATAATAATTTGTGGAGAATATGTGCTTTTGCCTGCCCAGCGCTCCTTTGTTCTGGTAGAAGGACCCCGTTTTCCTTCTTGGAGGTTTGGGCAGAATGGAATCCATCCCTCACTAGTCGCTGTAAGCCCGTCTGCAGCACATGCACGGGACAATGCGGGGCACGTATATACCCAGCAGTGAGATCGACAGGTCCTACTGTGTGTACATCTTACGACCATCCTCACAAATGCTGGCTTGTTTCCCAGGGTGGCTGCAGCGGCGACCCCCTTCAGGAGCCTGTCGCTGCAGATCCATGTCAACACCTAAAGTGGCCAGGCCTTTCCCTTCTGCGAGCCCCGTAGATCCATAGCAAGTACTGTGTGCCCCCCCACCAGGTTTAACTTCCAGATGCCGCACGAAGGCGGCCTCAGTCTGCGGCCGAGGCCAGCTGGTGTGTTCGTTCCCCAGCCCGCTCACGCCTCCCCCAGACTAACTCTGAGGCTGCATTCACCCTGGGGCTCCCCGAGTTTCCCCAGAGGGACTCGGCCTCAGTCACTCTCCGTGGGAGCTGACTTGGCAGCACACGCCTTAGTGGTTTCCTCCTTCCTTCTCTCCCTTCCCGACTCAGGGGAGGAAGGGGCCAGCCAGCGTGCTCTTCGCCTTCTAAATAAGTGGCTAATCAATGATATTGATGACCTGGGAGTATACCAGGATTTGTTTAGCCTGGCTCGTTTCATTAGATGTGTGAAGTATTTTTAGTCTCCCTGATTTGCAAGGAACCCTGTATGGAGATCTTCGTCCCGATTCCTGGGAAGTGAGACGGGACCTCTCGACATCGATACGATATAGGTCCTTCTGTACCCACTTTGCAGATGAAGAATCTAAGGCTCATAGAGATTATGTAACTTGTGTAAGTGCACAGCTAGCAAGAAGTGGAGCATGAATTCGAGTGCAGAACTGTCTCAGCCTCAATGTCATGAAGCAGCGGCCAGGACACCTAGCACCCTCTCTCACCGCTACGTCTCTCAGTTAAATCCCAGCCTCACCTCAGGGGTCCTCCTTGTACACATGGAGCACCATCCCTCAGACGCTTCCCTAGGTAGGCAGACCCCCCCGACCCCCCCAACCCCGGCTCATCTCCTTTAATCAAAGTCCCTTCTCATCCTTCTCACTCCTGGACCAGCCCCTTGGCAAGTGAAAGAAGTGATAAAGTCGTCTGAGAAATACCGTTATCGATAGCTACCCAGTGGCTTTCACCCACAGTCTTTAGGAATCCAGAATTTTGTGGACCCAGCTACTCCTGGGGAAGAATTTCGCACCTCCGCACGGTGTGTGGGCCCCTGCTGTGTTGTTTTCTCGGTTTGTGGTCAGTCTTTGCAAAGCCGCCATGGGTACTTGTGTACATACAGACTCATCTCCTGGGTCCAAGCGGTGGGATCACCGTGTCGCAGATTCTGCATATTTGTGTGGGCACACAGGGGAAGCCTGTGCCAGGCTCCTAACCACAGGACGTGTGTCCTCACGCACCCTCGTGCACCCTTCCACACCACCTAGGAAGGGTCCCCAGGACCCTCATGCTTCCTTCTCTCTGTTGCCGGGCCAGGGACTTACCCGCCACCACCCAGCCCTCATAGCTCACCGTCCATATCCATTTTCATTCACCCTTCCGAAACCCGGGGAAATAAATGGGAAGGCAAAGGGCCATTAGCTAAATGGCCGTTAACACCCAGCCATCTGCCATGATGTAATTAAATAAAAAAATCAGAGGGAGCATATGGTGCCCATTATAAATAAATATTAAAATTTTGTTTCCCTGGGTAATGGCTCCAGCGCCTCTTGCTCAAACTTTATGGCCATTGTCACTTATTGCAGGGAAGCAGGCTGGGCCACAGTGAGTGGAAATGACCACCAGGAGGACACAGGCAAAGTGGCCCGATCCCGTGGTAGACATTCCTAGTGCGAACCTGCCTCAGCCACGTGGCGGCTGTGTGACCGTCAGCAAGTGACCTCCCTGAGATTCAGTTTCCTCACCTGAAAAATAGGACCAACCCACCCTGCCTCGTTAGGAAGGTTTGCAGGTTAAATGAGCGAATGTGTTTAAAATACATAGCACTGTAATGCCGTATGTGCTAGTGTTTATTGAGCACCTACTAGGTGTCAGGTACTGTTCTAGATACTAACTTATTTAATCTTGACAACAGTACTATATGAAATGTCTCATTTGTTAGCCCCCTTTTACAGATGAGAAAACTGAGGTTCAGAGAGGTTAAGTCACTTGGGCAAGGTCCCACAACCAGGAATGGTAGAGCACAGTTCGAACCCAGGCAGCGTGGCTCCCGAGCCTTCACTCTGCTAAGCCTGACGTAACAGTTTCTCAATAAACTGTTAGTCTCTGCCCCAACTTTGGCCAACAAACAATCTCCTTCCTTCTCATGACAACGCCACTTGCCCAGAATTCATCTCAATAAAAGATGAAGATTCCGTAACTTGTGATGATTAGAGGCCACCCAAGGTACACATGGAAGATGCATTTGGGGGAGGTCTGTGCAGTGACCCCCACCCCCTGCACACAGGGGCAGGTCCCAGTGGCTGTGTTTGTACCACAGGACCCTGCCCGCTGGCATTGCCGGAGCACCACAGGTGAACTCAGATAAAAAACTAGTCAACCAATGCTTGCCTTCCAGAATATGGAATTGGGATTTGAGACAGTCCAATCTCTGCCGGTCATCTGGACTAAGGACCTGTAGCCTTAGGGGCCATCATCGCAAGCCCCAAGAAAGAACAAACGTTAGTCTACAAAGAGAAGAAAAAGAGAAGAAAAAGAAAGCAAATGAGCAGAAGAGCGACTGAGACAGAGACTCAGAAAACCCTGGGTTCCCGAGTCGGGGAGAGCCCAGGACCAGCCTGCCAGGGTGACAGGCAGCACCGGATGAGAAAACACGTGTGCTTTTCCTGCTGAAGTGCGGAAGCCCTTCAGTAGGAGAACGGGTAAATAAACTGTGGGGCAGCCAGACAATGAAATACTATTCATTATTAAAAAGAAATGAGCTCTCAAGCCACAAAAGGACATGGAGGAACCTTAAATGCATATTATTAAGTGAAAGAAGCCAGTCTGAAAAGGCTGCCTACTGGATGATTCCAACTGTGTGACATTCTAGAAAAGGCAAAACTATGGAGACAGTGGAAAGATCAGTGGTTGCCCGGTGGTGGGGGGCGGGGGTAAGTGGGGGGCACAGGAGGGTTTTAGGGCAATGAAACTAGTCTGTGTGAGACTGTGGTGGTGGGTGTGTACCATTGTTCGCTTGTCCAAACGCACTGGATGTGCGGCACCAAGAGTGAACTGGAATGGAAACTACGCGCTTGACTTGGTAACAGTGTGTCAGTGGAGGTGCATCAGCTGTAACGGATGGACCGCGCTGGTGGGGATGTTGATAACGAGGGAGGCTGTGTGCAGCTGGGGGCGAGGGATCTATGGGAGATCTCTGTACTTTCTGCTCAGTTTTTCTGTCAACCTAAAACTGCCCTAAAGGTAAAGTCTGTTTAAAAAATTAAGAAAGGGGCAATCGTATACTTGAAAAGGCGGGAACCCACTGAAGGAGCAGGTGTCACTGAACCATCCAAACGCTGGGCTGGGGGGTCGGGGAGGGACTGATTTGCAGGGAGGGATGGGGTGCACGCAGGGGTTGATGGAGGAGGCCCAGGGCGCAGGTCAGCCAACCCGCTGGCCTCCCCCGTTAGGCAGCTGGCAGCCCGTCCCTGAGCACAGATCACTTTCCCCAAAGAGGGACTTGTACAGAAAGGCCCTCAATCCTTGTTACGAAGCCATATGAAGTCCTCCCTGTCCTCCAGGAACTGCTGTGGCGTGGTCGCGGTCACTGAGTGCGAATTTGCATGGTTTCCTCCTTCGTTACTAATTGTCTGGGGGAGATAATGGATGGTCTGCGGTTCTGGGCAGAATGTTTACCCACGGGGGCCGACCTCCAGGGGATGGCGGAGCACAGGGAGGGCGGGGAAGGAGCCCAGGGAACTGCTGCTGACTCACATGCGCCAGGAAGCAGTGTTTAGTGAACCTCTTGCCTTAGATGTGTGCGTGTACCGGATGACCACGTCAAACGCCTTTCTTGCTGTGGGTCCGCTACAGTCATCTGAAAGCTCTAGTGAGGGAGAAGAGTACAGTAGGAGGGAGCTACTTTGGGTCGTAGAAGGACCCCCTGAGAAGACATTTCAGAAACCCAAATGGGGGCACGGTCAGCCTGGAAGAACGGGGGCTGCAGAGTGGGGGACCCACGGATTCTGCTCAGGGCTCTTTCCTACCGTGTACAATGAGGAGGTGGGGGAGAAGGGGGCCACTCAGGGCCCTTCCTGTCCCAGTGGGCCACGGCCATGCCTCGGTGGCTCTCGGAGGCTGAGCTGGGGTTGTCGAGAAATGCTTGTTGATCGAAGGAGCTGAGAACAGGCCATGGTCCCGGCCGTTGGCAGGGCTCAGTTGTGGCTCTAGAGTTAATTTCCGGGCAGGGCCCAGGGGAGAAATCTGGCAGAAACCACAGGCTCAAGGCTCGACCTGATGCTGCAAAGGATGCTGGGCACTGACATGAGGTGAGACCACTCATCGCTGCCAGAGGCTGGCGGGCCGTGAGCTTGGCCGGGCCAGCCTGCAGCCTGTATTCGCAGCCCTGGAGCTAAGAGTGGCTTTTATATTTTTTCAGAGCGATGAAGAAGAAGGATAAGATATAGCACCCCAGCAGCAGCCTGCACGTGGCCCTCAAAGCCTGAAATATTTACTACCTGGCCCTTTACAGAAGGGTTTGCCACCATGATCTTTATCAGCAGTGGAGGCTGAGGGTACAGGTCACAGGGGAGGTTGTCCCGTCCACCCTCAAAGACCACCCTCTGGTCTCTCCGCAACTTCCTTGCATGTGACAAAAGAGCCAGAAGGAAGACTGGAAATCCATTGCCTAGTGAAACAGCCTGCTACAGAAGGGGAAACTGAGGCACAGGGACCCTCAAGCGTAACACCCACCATCCATGTGGAATGCCTTGCATGGACCAGGATTCCAGTAAGGGGTCAGTAGGTTTTAGCCATTGCTGTGGTTTTCACTGTTATTACACCATAGAACGGAAGAGTCCACACGGCCCTCAGAAACCAGCTAGGACAAGTGTCATATCTTACAGATGGGGAGCTGGGGACTCAGAGACGCTGAACGAGTGGTCCCGGGTCACATGGCCAGACCAGGGCTGAGATCGGTCCAGGACCAGCCTGCTGCCCTGCAGGTTTCTTCCCGGGACTCACGCCTCTCCCTGGCAGCCCCCATCACTCCCGGTCCCAGCCACAACCAGGTTACCACCCGCGGGCTTCACTCTGGCAGATTGGACTCTAATGTAGGCACAGTGACAGCTCCCGTTAGCAATTCTTCCCAGAGAGGAATTTTCCACCAGGAGTTTCCCCAGCGAGAGCCACTGTCCCCATTTCCAGCTCACCCAAGCCCCGCCTTCCTGTCTGTGCCCATGTGTGTGTTTGCACTTTATTTATTTATTGTGTATACATGTGGTCTCTGTACAAGTTCAAGTTCTCTTCCCTCGTGGGGCACCCAGTGTCCTCGGACAGCCAGCCATGGTCCCTTCACCATCCCCAGGCCAGTTTTCTCATGCAGTTTCCCCATCTGGGGA
Source organism: Trachops cirrhosus (assembly GCA_028533065.1). NCBI lineage: Eukaryota > Metazoa > Chordata > Mammalia > Chiroptera > Phyllostomidae > Trachops > Trachops cirrhosus. The sequence continues at coordinate 56,867,852 of CM052546.1, read as the reverse complement.
AACTGAGGCACAAAGGGAAGGTGGAGAGACTCCCCCTGGCCAAGCGGGGATTCTACCCAGACCTGGGCCTCCTGGACTCCAGCCTTAAACCTTGGTGCCCTCCCTGGGAAGGAAGGAAAATGGATACACTACTATCTTTTGCACACCTACTGTGTGCCAGGCCCTCCACTACACCATGTCCGTGACTCTCCCCAGTGGCTTTGCTTGGCAGGCTGGCTTTACTCTCACTTTACAGATGAGGCAGTAAGGTGGGGGGTGGGTGTCAACTTGCTGGAGGGCAGAGGTGGTGAGTGGTGCAGCAGGCCTGTCTGACTCCAAACTTTGATTATAACCTGTGACATCGTCTCCTGCTGACCTCTGCAGGGTGAGCGGGGTGCTCCGAGGTCCTCCACACCCAGGAGCACCTCCCAGGGAGACTGTTCAGCAAGCCAGGCCCCTATTGAGGCCCCTCAGCTGGGATTGAGGGTAATGAACCCCCTCTAGCAGGCACAGGGGTCCCCAATGCCCGGTAGTATCTCCACCATGTCCTTCAGTGGCCCAAGGAGTTCCGCTGGCATCCGACGGAGGGGTCCTCTCTCACGACAGCAAACACTGCCCCTTGGCTCACCACCTGGACACTGTGGAGCAGGTGGCCGGGGACCACACGCCTACACACGTTCAGTGTGGCCGGTAAAACGAGAGCTGCAGCTTTCCACTCTGACCAAACGTGGTTTCTTATTGCCTGCGATCGTCAAAAGGATAAAGCAGCACATGTCTTCAATAGTCCAGACCAGGCCTTCTCAACCTCAGCACCCCTGACACTGAACTGGGTAATTCTCTGTCGGCCGTGGGATGGACGAGGGGTGGGGTAACATCCTGTGCATCACCAGATGTCTAAGCAGCATCCCTGGCTTCTGCCTGGTAGATGCCACTATCGTCTCCCCAGTTGTGACCATGAAAAACATCTCTAGACTTTGCTGCAGACCTTGCTTATGTGAATACGCGGAAGAGTGGATCACAACACCGCCCTGGGACCTATCTGAGTCCAGATTTATGTTTTCATCTCTGGTTCCATAGCTCAGTTCTAGATTTAACCCCAGTGCTCTCGGACAAGGTTCCACTGTAAGGTCCCTGGTGAGGGGCCCCGACTCCCAGCACTCTGTGTGGGGCACAATGCTGGCGAGTTCTCTGACTGAAATTCTGTTCTAAGCTCCTGAATGCCATCTCCTCCTGGGTCAAGGTCGAAATTCTCCCCGGGAGATGGCCACGCCTCGCTGCCTTCCAGGGACCTGGATCAAAGATGTGCCCATGAATTATATATTTCAAGTCATCTCTAAATTGCTCGGCAATTACAGAACACCAAGGGTCAGTGGCCAGGGGCAAGAACCTCCCTTCAGCAAGAAAAACAGTGGGATGGAAACAGGCCAGGGCGCACGAGACATTTCCTCTTGCAGGGAAGGTTTAGGAGTGATTTTTTTTTTTATCATTTTGCTTATCTGTATTTTCTTTGTCCACAGTGTCTGTGTTTAAAGAGAGAGGGATGCAGAGAGCATGAGTTTTGACGTCAGATAGACTCGAGTTGGAATCTTGGCTCCGCAGCTTGCTAACAGAGACATAAGGAAGCCACTTGCCCTCTCGAAGCTGCCGGTTCCTCGCCCGTAAAATGAAATGAGAACGATGGCACCCACCACACGGACTGGTGAGAGGTGGGCACAAGTAATGTGTGTAAAGTGCCAAGCACAGGGTGGCACACTTCTGGGCCTCAACACGGGCACCACGGTTAACAACTTCCCGGGTGAGTCAACCCAAGTAGCCACGGCCTGGCTGAAGGCGCATGGCTTCTGGAATGTGTTGGCGTCAAGTCCTAGTTCAGCTGTCACTTCATACCTCAAGAGCTCGAGAGGGCATGTCCCCTCCATTTCCCTGACTAGTGAAATGGGCCCAAAGCTGCCACTTCTCAAGGTCCCCCACAGGTGTCTGGCACCCACGGTGGCCTTACTATCATTACCCCACGCTAGAGGGCTGGCAGGCGGGGACCGGGCAGAAGTGAGAACCGGAGGCGGACCCTTACCTCTCCACTTCTTTGTGATTCTTCTCAAAGGAGGCCTCGCCAGCCCCAACATTAATAGGTTGCTGCTGTCACGGTGTCTTTAAATTTAGATGAACACCCCCCACTCATAAACACACGTCCACCCACACATCCCCAGGAATAAATCCGGCAGGGTGGGTGGGAGGGAGAGGGGGACGGGAACTGGCTCGGTGCTGCAGGCTGCCGCAGCCAGACGCCTGGGGACCGGGAAGCTGCTCCCGGTCTGCACAGGACACTCATGCCCAAGGCGTGGGACCGGGAGTCAGAACCCTTGCATACTCAGCTGGTGTGATGGGGTGGCCTCGCCGGCAAGGCTAGTCCCACAGAGGGCGGCCTGAAGGACAGCTGGGGTTCACAGGTTCGAATGCGATGCCCCTAAGGACAGGTTTCGTGTCCTGGGTGAAATCTGCAGACGCTCTGAGGGGGGTTCCCTCATCTGTAAATAGGTTGCGGGACCTTGTCATGGCCTCCCTTGATTTAAAGCTCTGCTGTCCCCAGGTTGACCGTCTTCATAACTTTGGCACGAGGGGTGTTTTCATTTTGCACTGGCCTCTGCAAATTATGTCGTGGGTCCTGGGAGGTTGGGAGGGCTGAAGGGGGCTCCTGACTGTGAAAGGCCCAGTGCCCCGAGGGGCACCCTATGGAAACTCTAGCCGGTCTCTCACTCCCTGCCTCATCCCGCCCCGCTTTTCAAGTGAGTTTCATGACTGCGCCCGAGGTGGATGGATGACCCTCACTGCATCTCCAGTTTCTCTTGTAAAACACAAACACAAAAAGTACTTCAACATTTCTTCTGGCTCCCACTAACTGGCCCCCACCATTCAGACTACAGTTCATTTGTTCATTCATTCATTCATTCATTCATTCAGCAAACACTCACGCAGGGCCAGCCGCCCACCAAGCCTGGCCTGAACCCGGGAATCTCTCCATGGGGAGAGTTTATCTGGCACAAACTTCACCAATGCGTCATCTCTGGACAAAATTCCTCTTTCCTCACTGAAAAGACCTCTGCTCCCATTCCCAGGAGCCCAGCACTCTCCCCTCAACCCCAGCCTGGGGCAGCAGCCTGTTTTTTATCTCTTCATTCAACAAACATTTATTGAGTACCTACTGCATGCCAGGTGCTGTGCCTACGCAGGAGATGTGGCCTATGGCAGCGGGAAAATGACACCCTTATTTTGTGACTTAAAAAATCTTGGGGTCTGTGTTGGTTTTAAGCATGAACAGTGACAGTTCTACTTGTTGAGCTTCCAGACCTAGGAATGCATCTTGTTTCATGTTGGCCATGACCTTCATAAGGTGGGTCCTGTTCTCCCCTCTATACAGATGAGAAACTGAAGCTCAGGCAAGTCAAGGACTCACTGTCAAGGTCAAGATTCCAACCCAGGGCCGTGTGGCTCCGACGGGCTCTTTGGTGACAGCTCTCCCTCTCCGTACAGAAGTTTACCTCCCCAGAGGCAGCGTGTGCTCCTGGGCGGAGGTGGGGAGGTTCCACTTTGAGTGTTCGTCTCATATCCACAGCTCACTACAGCTTGGACATGGCGTCCTCTAGCAAGTCTCGTTGGAGTGTCTGGAGCACACCGTTCCTGAAGGAATCAGAGTGCAAGTGCCAGCCCCATCAGACAAACATGAGGCCTTTTCTGTGCTCCTCCCACAGCAAAATGGTCCCTGAAGTCTCCTGAATCAGAGAGAGGAAACATTCGAAGCCAGAGAAAGCCGTTGGCCGTGAACCACCTGAGTTTGAAGCTTTAGGTCCCAGCTGAGATCTGAGGTGGCCTTTTTATCTGGATCCTGTCACGCAACTCAGTGCCTCCCTGTGATCTTCCAGAGGGTGCGCAGTGGGAGTCCGCAGACTGGAGCCTGCGTGGGATCCTCTGGAAGTGGCTGGGCCCCACCCCAGAGTCCTGAGTCAGCAGGTCCGGGTGGGCCTGACTGCGTGCACTTGTAACCAGCTCCCAGGCGAGCTGCTGCTCCTGGGGCGGGGACCGACTTTGGAAACTCCCACAGGGGAGTGACTGCCACAGGCCGGGAGAGGTCAGGACAGCACCCCCTCGAGGGGGGCAGACCTTGATTTAAATCCCAAGGGGCACTGGGGACATCCAGGAGCCTTTCCGAGCCTCAGTTTCCACCTGTTAAGTGGACAGCAACCCCCTCATAAGTTGTGGTAGGGGTCATATGAGTGATCCTTATAATACTAATAATGAACTAATACCCAGAGTGGACTTCTGTGTGCTCTTACAGGTTGAACTGTGTCTCCCCCAAATTTATGTTCAAGTCCTAACCCCCAGGGCCTGGGAATGTGATCTTACTTGGAGGGGTCCGACAGAGGTAGTCCAGTTAAAATGAGGTCATGAGGGTGGACCCTCATCCAACATGATCGGTGACCTGATGGAAAGGGGCACCTCATACACAGACAGGCAGAGGGAAGATGCCATGAAGACGGAGGAGAAGATGGCCATCGGCAAGCCAAGAAGAGAGACTGAAACGGATCCTTCCCTCACAGCCTCCAGAAGGAACCAGCCCTCCCAACACCTTAGTTTTACATTTCCTGCCTCCAGAACTGTGAAACAATAACTTTCTGTGGTCAAAGCCATTTTTATGGCATTCAGGACAAAGCCAAGGGAAAACAGACCCGTGTTTGCCAGGGGCTGGGACAGGGTCGGGAGCGATTCCCTGCAAAGGGGGATTCTGGGGGCTGGCAGAAATGTTGTGTGTCTCCATTCTGGTGGGGGTTACATGGCTGAACACATTTGTTAAGGCTAGCAGAACTATAAATGACGATGGGTGAATTTTACTATGGGTAAATTATGCTAAAAAATGTTTTTTAAACCCACTGTGTTTTTTCTTGCTGCGCTGGCTGAGCCCTGAAGGCAGGGATGCTTCCAGGAGAATCAGCACCTGCTCCCTTCTGGTGCCCCGGACCCCCAGGGTGCTCACCTGGAGGGAAGGGGCGGCTCGTCCCAGGCAGGGACAGCTCCCATGAGCACCTGTGTTCCCACGTGACCTGCATCTCCTTGCCTGCTCTGTTCCAGGAGCAGGAACATGGGGCTCTTTGTGCTCTGAGAAGTGCCAGCCATAGGGTACTTGCTCCACAGGCAGCTGCCACCCCCTGCTGTGTTTACATAAAAACACGTTTGCACTGCGTTCTGTTTTTACATTTGCCTCAGCTGCCTGGATTCCATTAAACCTGAGGAGGCCTGACTCTCTGGCGGGGAGCAGCTGACAGGAGGGGGCAGGCTAAGTAAGGTGGTGCGGGCTCATGGCCCCTCCCAGTCCTTTGGAACCCTGGGGTCTCTGAAAGTCATCACCGCACTCCTTGTTCAACCTTTTGGCACTACCGACATTTTGGGCTGGAGGATTCATTGTTGAGGGGGCTGGTCCAGGGCATTGCAGGTGGTTTAGAAGCATCCCTAGCTTCTGCCTACCAGCACCCACCCGCCAGCACCTGCCCACCAACTATAACAATCACCAATGTCTCCAGACATTGTCAAATGTCTCCAGGGGGCAAAAGGGCCCCTGCGTAAGAACCACTGGCACGGACACAAAGATGCACTCAGCAGGCCCAGCTTGGCCCCCCTGTGCCATCCCAGACCCTCTGAAGGAGACAGCTGGCTCTGTCGTCCTCACCTCTCTGCCTGGCACACGCACAGAGCGGAAGTTGAAGACGTTTTGCGCAATGAGCGAACCACAAGGCCGCTGGCCCCTTCGAAACTGCAAAACCCAATTCAGCGTTCCTTGTCCCCTTCTCCACAGACTTGCAGAACATCGGCAGCAAAGGAACGCCGACGGTTGCCAGCTGCCTTGGTTTGGGGGACCCTGTCTAGTGATCAGGCTCTGGCCACCGTGTATGGATTCATATCGTGTGTCGGGCTGTCCCCAGATCCCCTCACCCAGGGCCCAGATCAAGGTCCACAATTATCCCCATGTCACAGGTGAGGAAACTAAGGCACCCTACCCATGGTTGGCAGAGGTGGGATTTGAGCCTGGACACCTCTGACAGTGTAACTCAGTCTCTTAATGATCACACTGGACTTCAGACAGCTGCCTTTTTTAGGGGCAAGATGGGAATGAATAGCGACAAAGATTCCCTCCCCAGCCAAACTTGACTCAGGCGCCTCTGAACCCTTCCTTACATAGGAGTCCCTGCCTTGGCCAGTTTATCGAGAATCCCCATACACCCTGTCTGATCGCCCTCTGTACCTCACTGGGTTTCTCATCCTCCACCACCCTCCAAGCACTGTCGGAACACCTGGCCTGCCTGCAGCGAGGATCCCGTTAGGCCGGGTTAGCCAGAACCCTACCCCGTCCTTGATGTTTCTCTTAGTGATTTTCTATTCACATAACGCCCCACCCTGTTCCATGGCTACAAATGCCCCTGCCGGATTCAGAGTAGAGTTGGCTCTATCCTGACATCTCCTTTCCCCTATTGCAATAGTCCTGAATAAAATCTGCTTTTTTTTATCACTTTACTGTCCAGCTTTGATTTGTCTTTAACAATAGATCCAGACACCTGTATCCACACGTGTGGGGTAGGACTCTGCTCCACAGGCAGGAACACTGTCAAGTTCAACATGGTAAGGAATGTGGACTTTGGGGCAAGACAGGCCAGCATTGAAATATTTTTTGGCCTCTTACCAGCTCTGTGAACTAGGGCAAGAGCCTGGGCCTTTATTTTATCATCTGTAAAGTGGGGGCACTGGCCATAATACAGCAGAGGATTTTTGTAGAGATGAAATGAGACAATGCTGTCAAGTGCTTACTATAGGCGGGGAATAGCCTGTGCTCAGTAGACGCTGGTTGGATGGGTGCAGGCAGTACACTCCGGGCAGAATGGTCCCTGCTAAGGTGCGAACCAGAGGTAGAGGTGTGTTTACATGAAATTACCCAGCAAGGCTGGGCTGCTGGTATCCCTGAGGGTCCTCACTACACACACACACACATCAAGAGCCCGGAGCTGGCTCTTCCTCAATGGCCTCCTGCTCTCTGATTGGACCCAATAAAGGCCCACTGTGCATGCTGACCAATGACAGGCCTTCGGGTTCGGTCTCTTACTCACTCAGGCCCATCTGCTGTAGTGTCAGAAGGCTGCTGGCCCCTAAGAAACGGCCAAGCCCAATTCAGCGTCCCTTGAGCCCTTCTCAAGAGCCATGCAGAACACAGGCGACTTTGACCTGGCCTCAGCTGAGACTGCCCTTGTGAGGACGGCCAAGAGGCACCGGCTGTCCCTGCCAGGCCTGACTGAGGGACAAGACAGAGGGGGGCCTCGGCCATCAGCCATAGAAGGTTCCACTTCTCCATGTTAATTCAAGAGCATCCACATCTCCTGCCGAGCAGCTGAAGAGCCCTCTGGAGCCTCTTTTCAACTGAAAACGGTAATTTGCAAGAACTCACAATGCCGGGAACAGACAGGATGGCACGGTCGAACCACAGTGGGCCTTTCTCATAGCCCAGAGCCCACGGGGCCACTTGGAGGCTCGGCAGCGGCTACTGGCTGATGGGAGGGTCCGGGGATGGGAGGGGGCACCTCTCCGAAGCTCCCTGGGACCAGCTGGGCTTTTACAGTGAACAGACAGCAAGCATGTCCTGCCTGGCGTATTGGTTTTCCAGAGCTGCCAAATTTCAAAACAACAGAAATATATCCTCTCATAGTCCAGAGGCCAGAAGCCCAAAATCAAGGTGTGTGCAGGGCCAGTTCCTTCTGCAGTCTCGGAGGGAGGGTCTGCCCCGGGCCTTGCTCCTAGCTCCTGGTGGTGGCAGCCACTGCTTGTAACAAATTTGTTGTCTTGTAAATGCATCACTCCCATCTCAGCTTCTGTCTTCACATGGTGTTCTCTCTTCGTCTCTGTGTATCTGTTTTTTCTTCTTGGAGGACACCAATCATCGGATTACTTCCCACTAGAATCCAGCGCATTCTCCTCTTAACTCATCCCATTTATTTCCAAATAAGGTTCAATTCTGAGGTTCCAGGTGGACACATTTTTTTTTTAGGGGGCACACTCCCAGGCCCAGTATACCTGGTATTGAATCCAGCCTCTGCTATTTGCAGCTGGGTGATGGTGCAAGTGACTTAGCCTGTGTGATCCTGTTTCCTCATTTTTAAATAAGGGTCATGGTGATGGTTGGCTGTGATGATACAGGAGAGCAAGTGGCCCTGGGCACAGACCCCAGAGCCAGGGGACCCACTACCTCCTTGCCGTGTGACCTTGACCAGCTGCCTAACTGCTCTGGTCATCTGTTCTCCTGTCCATAAGAAGAGGAGGTGGAAGGAGATCATGGACCTCCTCCCCTTCCCATAGTTCCAGGTTCTGAAAGGTCCCCGAAGGCACCATAGGGGCCCATGGGACCTCTCAGGATTTCCAAAACCCTAGAAGTTGGACATAAACCCTCAACAATAGCACAACTCTGCATTGTGGTCAGAATGGTATTGGCTCAGTACTAGAGAGCATCTTTTCTTAAGACAGGCAGAATTCCTCATTAACAATCACCAGTGTCTCTGAGAGTTCTCTTTGTAATTTAGTCAGGGGGAGGAGGAAAGAATTCTTATTTAAAACCATGCAGTTTGTTTTGCAATTTGTTTGAGAGACAAACGTCTTTCTGAATGTAGAAAAAAATGAATAATAAGACAGTTCTTGGGGCCGGGGAGGCTTGGAGCCTGAAGTGAACTGAATTTAGCTGAAATAAATAATGATGACAGCTCTCAGTTATGGAATGCGAACCTCCTGCCCAGCACGGGTTTTACCACTGTCTGCATCACCTTCATTTATTTACCCACAAAACAACCCCATGCGTACTCTTATTACCATTATTTTACAATCGAGGAAGCTGAGGCCCAGAGAGGGGGAGTGACTTGCCCAAGGTCACACAGCCGGTTAGTAGGTAAATGGGGATTTGAATTCAGGTCTATCTGACACTAAGCCTGAAACTCTTAAGCAAGCTGTTAATTGGCCTCAGTTGACTGTAAGTTCTAGAACTGAGAATTAAAATGTGAGTCATATGTAGAAGTTAAAATGTACTAATGGCCACATTTAAAAAAGTAAAAACAGGTGAAATTGGCTTTAATAATATACTTAATTTAACCTAGTACACTTAAAATATTGTTTCAACATGAAATAGAAAACATTGTTATTAATGAGACATTTTGCAGTCTTTTTTTACACCAAGACTTAAATCTAGCATGTATTTGAAACTTGGAGCGCACCTCAGTTTGGATTAGCCACACGTGAAGTGCTCGTAGCCACGTGGGGCTAGTTGTGGCTGAGAAGATCTGGGTGTAAGTCTGCGGACTTGCAGAGCTGGAAAGAATAGCTTCTCCTGGCTCTGAACCAAGATGCATCATTCCTGCTATTCCGTGGCCTCCTTCCATGGGAGGTGAAGGGCCTGAAGCACTTGTATCTTTGGCGTCCAGACTAGATCAGGTCTGACGTGACTTGTTCCTTATGCCCAAGAGCTCCAGCCTCTCCGGCCTTAGCCCTGCCCCCCACTCTGTGGGCAGCCCCAGGCCACCCTGACCAAGGGTCCTGCTGGGGGTGACCGAGCCCAGCTTGCTCTGGGACCTGTCGGTTCTTGTGCAGACCTCTGAGCCCTGCCTTAGCCTGGGGACCCCAGGGATCAGAAACAGCCCTGTAGAGACAGCTCAAACAGTTTCTGCAAGCCAACAGGACAGAGTCCATGCCTGGCTTTGAACCCCAGCTCAGCCATTCCTAGATGGGAGAACCTGCCCACTGTTCTGTAGAATCGGGGTCAAAATAATACTTTCTCCTTCACAGGGCTGATGAGAGGATCAAATGAGGAACTGTAAGAGCCACTTTTATCTCTTCAACACTTACCCAACCATTAAGTATGTTACAAAGAAGGGCTGTTTTTACCCCTATTTTATGGATAGGTAAACTGAGGCTCTGAGAGATGAAATAATTGGATCCAGTATCACACAACTAGCAAATGATGGAGTTAACTGTAATAGACCCTTTCACACAGGATGGTTGTAAGGATAGAAAAAATTAATAAATTGAATAAAAACACTTAGAAGACTGCTGGACACATAGCATGTACTCAGTGGATTTTTGCTCCCATCCTCATCACCATCATCCTCACGGTCTTCATCATCGACAATTAACATTCACATCATCACTGTTGTCATTGTCACCATCATTATTGTCATCTCCACCACCGTGCTCACCGTGCTCAAATTGACATCCTCATCATTGTTGTCCCCGTCATTGTTTTTGTCATCATCGTCACTGATGCTATTATTGTCACCATCATCATCATCTGCCGGCCCCCTGTGCATTTTGTGAACGCCGAGCGCCATGCTGGGCACAGAGTTCCCGAGCTCACCTTGGGCAGGTCTCTCAACCAGGCCCAGGAGTCAGTTGTGTGCAGTTCAACTAATGACACAAGAATGTAAAGGCAGGGCTGAAAGGTGGCTCTTGTTTGGAACACACACGCACACATGCACACACACACACAGGACATTTTCCTTGGCTACAGAACACTGCCAGCACACAGCTCTGAGAATACCTTTAGGGACAGGAAAAGAAGTCACGGGCCACAGGTCCTGCAAAGTTGACTTTCTCCTTCCCGGTACAAGAAGGCCCAGGGAGCGCTGTGTCCACCCTCGGTTTCTTGGCTACCCGGGGGGAAGCTGCCAAGTGAAATAACCTCCCTCAGGTCTGACTGTGCTGCTCCAACAGAGGGGGCCTTGTTCTGGGAATTTTGTTTATTTATTGTTAGCACTAATGCCAACCACATTTATAGAGAGTCACCGAGGGTCAAGCCCTGGGCAGAACCAACGACGTGTCCTGGCTACCTTTGCTCTCATCCGGGGAGGTGCCCTCTCTATGCATCTTCATTCCTTCATCCCTGACCCTGATAACCGTACCAGCCTAACAAACCCTCCCCAACCAGTGGCAGAGGGTGTTCATGGATCTAGATGCAGATATGTGCATGTTAGCAGGGCTTTCCTGAACCTCAAGGCTCTGGGGTGGGGCTGTGTGGGGGAGGCTGGAGAAACTGGAAAATGTCATTTCAAAGAAGGGAAGCAATTTGAGCACCATTCAGTCTAGGAAGCCTCCCATCCCAGTTCACAATGGCTTTGCAAACTTGACATTTCTGGCAAGAGCTGTGGACAACCTAATTGTGTGATTCTGGGCTCTCAACAGAGGGGAATTCCCTAAAACACGCTTAACTGAGACATTTAATCAACATATTTTATTTAGCATCTGTTACATGCCAGGCACAGTTCTAGATAATGAGGGAGAAAAGAGAATGATGGGAAATCCTGGGTATATGTATTTTTTACAATGGGGGAGTGGAAGCCTCATTTCACTCACTTGATATTCCACCTAGATCTCAGAATCATCAGCCCTGTGTTAAATGCTTACAAAAATTATCCAGTGTGATTGCATAAATTATCCAATGCAACAACCCATGAGACAGGTACTGCTTACATCACCCCCATTTGACAGATGAGAAAACTGAGGCACAGTGAGGTTGGTGAATTTGCCCGAAGTCATTCACTGAGAAACTGGGAGAATGAAACTGGGGAACTTAAAACTATAGAGGAACATGGAGGGGCATCCAACCCAGTCCTGGGGTGAGAAGTCAGGCTGTGACCTCAGAGATGGGCAGGGGGTGCCTAGTGGAGGAGGTAAGGACACTGGGGCAGGGTAAGCCCCCTTGAGGGCTCCAGGTCCACAGTGGCAAAGTGTGATCAGGACCCAGGCCTTCTGCCTCCAAGCCCATGTTTCCGCTCCCCTTTCTTAATACCCTTGACCTGTGAGCCCTGCTCTCTAGCCAGCTAAGCCAAACCAGGACTCAGCAGGAGCCCAAAATAGCTACAGCTTCCAGGCAAAATTAGTGCCGAGTCAATCTTGCCCCATTCATCACTCTGTCTCCAACCTTGTTATTTTCAGGCAACAGGGCAGTGGGAAGAAGGGAAGGGGGCGGGGGAGATGCTCCTTCAATCTTGCAGCACCCCTGGGTTTCTAAAGGAAAGCCTGTCATTTCCTTGAGAAAGGTGTCAGCACATTGGTTGATTGCAGCCCCAGCATCCCTTCACCCCCATCCCTGTCTCCAGCACCAAGTACCCTGAGGGATCTATATCTGCTCCAGCCAGTGTGGTTGAGTAGCGTTAACACAACATTCAGCTCCAAAAGAGGGTCCTCACTGGCCTCAGCCAATCAACATAGCCCATCTCCCTCTCCCACGTGGTGACTGGTCCAAGAACAGACAGAATCTTATTAGAACGAACAGATTGGCCGAGAAAGAGATGCTGGTTTCTTAAGGATTGAGGTATCTATAAGAAGTGGGCCTGAGTTCCTGGGAGTGTCTGGCTTCTATCAGGGCAGCCAAAGACTGGGGAAGGTAGCAGGGCAGAGCAACTAAGATCTGATGGTCTTTGTTGGAACCTGGATCAAGCCACACCTGTGAATTTGATGTCTGTGAGCCAGAATAAGTGATTCTCTTTTTAGAAAGTCCACTTGAATTGTGTTTGTGCCATGTTCAACATAAAAACAGTTTCACATGCATCAGAGCTGTTTGGAGGACTCTCACCCTCCACAGGTTTGTGAACACCCATGGTCTGGGCTGTGGGGGTGGGGGGCAGAAGCCTGGAGGGGGGTTGAATTTGGGTATGGGGGGCTCTCTGAGACAAAGACCTGGGATGATTGTAAGTTCAAGAGGCAGAATCAGCTCTGAATAGAATTAAAATGCAGCCCATGGCTCCTTCAAGAAAAGAATAACTATAATAATGGTCCTTGTCTATTAACTATCTGGCCAGTGTTTTGTATGTTATCTCATCCATTCCTTCTTACCACCCGAGGAGGCAGGGGTGAATATTCCCATTTACAGATGAGTAAACTGAGACAGAGAGAAGTGGCGCATCCAAGGACATGGTGAGTGGACAGGGGAACTGGGCTTGGAGCCCCCACAGGTTTGACTAGGAAACCACCACCCCTAACATACATATCACCGCCCACCTGATAGCAGGGGCGCTGGGGAGATCCTGCTGACACTCCAGTGGTTGGGATTTAATGTCTGTGCCTGCAAGCAAATGACAAAGTATGTGAATTGCACCAGGACCATTTTCTCCACTTAACCTTGGCAGGATCCCAGGGGCATAAACATTCCCCGGTAACAGATGACTTTGCTCAGGAGTAGGAGCCCTCGAAGAACCGCAGTGCACAAGTGGGTGTTCCCTCCCCTCACGGTCATCACCAACACCAAGACCAGGGTCACTTACTGGGCACCTCACAGGCCCTCAAGGCAGGTGCTCTGGGGATCCCATTGTACAAGCGAGGAAGTGGAGGCCCAGAGAGGTGAAGTCGCAGGTCCAATGCTACAGAGCGAACTCAGGACTCAGAGATCTCACCCCAGGACCTGGAGACTTTTCAATATCCCAGTATTTCCCAAAGTGTCGGACCAGCCTTGGCTCCAGAGAAGATTCCAGCATTAAATAACATTCAAATACACGGTGACAAAATGATTATTCCTTTCTGATTGTCTTTCAATCCTCCAATGACATCAATAAAAAGTCTCACTTTGGTGCGAATAGCTCTTTCACACCTTCTCCCAATCCGCCTTTGTGACAGAGAGAGGCTTGGCTCATGGCCCCAGGCCGGTCACAGTGATTGGCTACCATTGATCGACCTCGTTCTGGTTTTTGTAGTGCTTGTAGTGATTAACCTCTCTTTAGGAAAAGTCATATTGATTTCATATTTGCAGGTAAATTAGCTTCCTAAATAATGATCTTCAGTAAAAAAAAAGTTGATGCAAAGAAAAATAAGCAACCTGACAAAAACCATGAAGGTGGTGGGCTGAGGAGTTACGTTGGGGAGACGTCTCCATCACGCTCTGAACTGAACCCCGAACTTCTGCCTCATCCACTCAGCAGATGGGAGGGTCCAACGTGAAGAGAACGGGGCCCAAGTGAAAAGAAGAGTGGGCCCCCTTTCCTCTCCGTCCTTGCTCTTGTCCCACACCCCAAACCACCAGCTCAGATGATGCTCTCCTGGGCCAGGAGGCGGGAGACACCCTATGACTGGTGTCCTTATAAAAAGGGGAAGTTTGGACACGACATGCGCACGGGGAGAACGCCATGCGAAGATAAAGGCAGAGAGGAAGGTGCTGCTTGCACAAGCCGAGGCACCTGCCAGCAGCCCAGCAGAAGCTAGAGGAGAGGGGGGAGGAGGCCCACCCACGCCAGCATGACCTCCTCTCACTTCATGAATGACATGGGCAGCGACCCTAGTTCCAAATAAGGTCACGTCCTGCGTTACTTGGGGGGTGGGGTTAGGACTTCAACAAATGAACACGATTCAACCCCTAAGAGTCCCAAAGTGCATTATGTGTGACATAGTCTTATAACAGCTCTACAAGGTTGATTAGAATCCGTATTTCATTTTACAGGTGAAGAGAGTGAAGACTCACCTGGAGTCGCACGTGTGTGGTGAGGGGCACAGCTGCAAACCCGGTCCCCTGTACCGCACGCCCCGGTGCCTACCCATGCCAGCATTCGGGCTTCTGAGTAACACCCCAGGGAGGCGGGCTCTGTTATCTCAGCACTTCACAGACGAGGAAACCGAGGCTCAGAGAGGTAAGGCAACGAAGCCAAGGGTCGCATAGCTCATCAGTGGCAGAGATGGGATTTGAATCTAGGCATCTATCTGCCTCTTAAGTGTGTCCTCTTGGGCATTTCACCACTTTGCTGCTTATTGCATAGTGTAATATTATATGTTGTATTGTATGTCATATCTCAACTCCTATGTCATGTCATGTCACATCACATCATCCTCTCTAGCTACAGAGGAACCAAGAAAGGATTTAAAACAAGCTCTGTCCACCCCAGACCTCAGGCTCTGAACTCATCTTTAGAACTGCCCGGCCCTTCCCACGGGTAATCCTCCTGCAGAACCAGAGCGGTTCGCCTTCACTTGGAGTCTGGAAAGAAGTGGACACTCGGCGGCCTCCAAATGCCCATCAGCCCTCTCCCCCTGCCCAGCCAAGCCCCCGAAGTAACTAGCAGGCTGTAAGGAGCCTTAGCCCTCAGGTTGCCATGCCCATGCCTCCTACCTCCAGTAAGTCCCCTGGCAGAGCCCCAGCCAAGCAAGTGCCCTGTGTCTCGGAGCAGAGGGAAACCCCAGGAGTCCCCATGGCCAGAACTGCCTCCACAATACTGACTCCTTGGCTTCCCCTGCCTGCCAGGGCAGCTCGTATTGGAAGCCAGTCCACACTGAGAAACAAACGATGGCAAGGACCTTCCTTCCACGCCCACGTTCTCTGGCAGCAGACGCTTCAGTGGGCGCCAGGGGCTCTCTGGAGCCAAGGGACGATTCCTCCCTTGGCTGAACCAACGTAGAGCCCAAGAGGAATAACAAGAATCCTTTACACTCGGGTAGTTTGCAATGTGAGTAGGCTTTCACCATCATTAATCCTTTTTTAGAAAGACAGTTATTGATCGGTTAGTGAGTTTATTGAGCATCTACTATGCGCCTGTGTGTTACAGATGCAGAGACAAGTAAGAGAGAGTCCCTGCTCCGTGGGACTCAGGCTGGAGTGGCCAGGGGCAACTGTAGTATATTACGGAATTCTAGCCTAGCCACTATCCTCTTTGTGCCTTGGTTCTCTCATCTGTAAAATGGGCACGAAGTAGTGACGACTAAAGGTGGTAATATGAGTAAGAGGCTTAGGACAGAGTCCGACATGCGGAGAGCATCATATGTGTGTTGGCTGTTATCAGCAGGGCTTGATGGGGAGACAGAGAGGGCTAAGGAGGGCCGGTGGAGAACGAGGCATCGAGAGTGATACCTGAGAAGATGATACTGTGTTAAGAAAAGGAAACCAGGTGGAGGGGACAGCCAGGGCAGACATTCAGAGACAGGAAAAGGCCCCCTCAGTTGCAGGGGCAGAAAAGACTTACTGGTGCATGGTGAGTTTCGATTTTATTCTAGGGGCCACAGGAAGCCACAGACGGTCTCTAGTGATCAGATGTGTGTTCAGGATGCGCTCTGGCTGCAGTGTGGAGGGTGTTCCTGGAATCTAGGCAGCAGGCAGCGGTGGCCTGGCTCGGGGTGGTTGGAGGTGAGGCCGCAGGCATGAGACACAGAGAAGGTGACTGATGGGATGTTGATCTGACAAGGGCAGAGATGGGGTCTGTCCTGCTCACTGCTGTGAGTGAGTCCCCAGTGCCTAGAACTATGCCCAGCACATCATAGCTGCTCAGTAAACATTTATAGATTGAATGAATGTGGCAAGAAAGAGGGGGGACTTGAGGGTGATGACTTGGGGCCATCAGCAGGATGCTGGTGCTGTGGGGAAGGACACCAGACTGGGACAGGAGATACCGAGGAACCCCCTGGGGTATGACAATCCCATTTATTCATCTGTGAGGAAAACATGATTGCCACCTTCTTCTTCTTCTTTTTTTGATCTATCTGGGTCTCCATTCCAGAGATGGAAATGGGGACCCAGAGAGACCAAGCAACTTGCCAAGATCACACAGCACAGAAGAGGAAGATACTGGACTTGCACCTGGTGTTTTTTGACTGCCTCCAGCCTGTCCCGGAAGCCCTGAGCCCCTGGGAACCTGTTAGGCAGAAGGATGGGGGTATATACTCACATCATGCCAGGTAGCTTTTCACTGCTTAGGGACTCAGGTTTTTCTCCAGAGTAAAACTTTGCCACCTAATTAAGGGACCATCTTCATTTCTGGCTGCGCCTTGATGGGCGATGCTCTGGCCTTGAACCTCCCACAGTGTCCCTGTACACCTGCCACTTCAGGGCAATTTAATCTCTGGGTGTCCAGTTGCCTGACACGTTCCAGGAAGGAGGTCAGTAGGGTGAATGGCAGTGTTAGCATCAATTATTGACCCAGAGCTATGGCAGCCACGGAAGGGCTTGGCGTGTAGCCCATGATGGGCCCACAGCCTTGGACAGCTGGTTGGTTCAGGTCGTGCAGAAAACCCAGAAGAAATGGGCGAATGTGGGGTACGGGCTGACCTTGTTCCAGCCTCAGACGGGCCTGCCGCTGGGGGCTGGAGTGGCCTCAGAGGAGCCTCCCAGGGGATTCGGGGTAATTTTCAGAGGAATCAGTGTGTGTGTGTGTGATTTCCTTACATGCTTCTCTCTTCCCCATTTCTAGCGGGTGGCCAGGCTTGCTGTGGCACACGGCCTCAGGGATATAATTCCTGCAGAGCAGGAATGAGAAGCGATCCACCAAAGGCTGTTCTGGTCATTGTAGGACACCAGAGCAGGACTGAAAACTCCAGTGCCTATGAGGGGAGGGGCGGGGTCAGAGGTACCTGGACAGGGAAGACAGGAGGGGAGAGGCCACGCCCCTCTGAGAGGGCAGCACCTGGTTCTAATGTTACCTGAGATACACCCATTTTTCAACGGATGTTGGACAACTGGGTTTTTATAGAAAATATCCCACTTTTTTAAAGTGTGGAAGATAAGTTAATTAATTTAAAAAACATGGGAAAGACTGAAGTATGGAGTCAGTATAATGATCAGTGGCTGCCAGGGGTTGAACGAGAGGCAGGAAGGGAGCACGGGGGACTTTTAGGGAATGACAACTGTGCCCGTGGAGTAAAGTGATGGTGGACACATGTCATTACACATTTGTCAAAACCCACAGAGTGTATATCACAGAGTGGACTCTAAGGTAAACTGTGGACTTCAGGTCAATATTGGCTTATTAGTCATAATGAATAACCGCACTAATATAAAACATCTATCATAGAAGAAGCTGGGGGAGGGGCAGGGAGTAAACTTGAAAGGGGTTACGGAAATTCTCTGTGCATTGTGCTCCTGGTTTTTGTAAGCGGGCCCCTCCCCAGTAAAGTCTATCAAACAAGCAAACCCAGCAGGCACAGTGAGACATGGGGGTGGGGGCAGGTGGCCTCCTTCAGTTGCATGACCATTCATTTGGACCATTCATTTGCAAACTGCCGAAAGGTCATTGAGGGGATGAAAGGGGTGGACTTACGAAGGACGTTGGAGGCGAGGAAATGATTTCTCTGTGATGAGGAACTGGCTAGAGGTTGGAAGCAAGTCCTGGCCATGCCAGAGGGGAGTGCTGGGTCCTTGGTGCCAGAAATAGCACCCCGGGCACAGGTTCCTGCGCTCCAAGCTTGGCCCAGAAGTGGCAGAGTTTCCGGACTTGAAAGAAACACGCAGGATAAGACAATGGGGTTTGACGGTGACCAGGAAGGTGGGCAGGAGGGATATCCATCCATCCTGGCATGAGCGAGCCCGGAAATGACAGAAATTAAGTTTCTTGTAACCCAGTAGAGACTGATTTGAGTCATTTAAAGATATTCAATAAGTTGCTATTTTTGCCACACCAGAATTTGTGGGCTTCAATATGATTCCTTGATACCCAGCACCCACACCTGTCCGCCTCAGCGGAACTCAGCGATATGTCAAACCAGAATCTTAAATGCTCCAGCTCTTAAAATAGGCAGAGCGAGCTGAACGTCACCCCATTCTTAGAAAGGCTCTGCTCAGATCCAACTGAAATTCACCCACAGATCCCCCTTCCCAGGTACAGGGAAACATCTACAAAGCTCCTGCTATGTGCCAGCCACTTCCCAAGTTTTCTTTGAGACAGTTTTAACAGCTACTATTGGTGGGGCTTAGCAGGTGCTGAGCTAACCTGATTGGTTAACCTGTGAGTGACTCATGGCCCAGAGGAGGAAACAGCCCAGAGATGCTCAAAGGCTGTCTCTGAGGTTACTGGGTTGCCAGGGGCAGAGTGGAGTGTGCGCCCTCCATAGGCCCTGTCTCCTCCTCCTCGTGATGCAGGGAATCTAGCACCTCCATTTTCTCTCCATCTGACAATCTAACCACACAATGCGAAGCCAATGAACAGTTGTATTTTTTGTGGGATTTTGAGAGTTTTGGCAAGCATTTCAGAACTATCTGAAAAAACGGTTTCAAAATATTCCATTTGAACAATGTTTTGAACTGCCCCACACAGCCTGTTGTTGCAGAACGGTGGGGGAGGGTTGGTCTGGGAAGGTCAAGGTGTATTTCAAAGAAGCCCATACGCATCCTCAGATGTGGGGCGTCTCCAGCAGCTACCTAGCCCCTCCGCATGGCCCGGAGAGGCATAGGGTGTTGTTGGATTGTCTCCACAACCTGGGAGGCAAGAGGATAACAATAACAACAGCTGTGGGAGGCTGTTAACACTCATGAAGGGCTAATTACATGCCAGCCCCTGGGCTGTGAACTTTGCATAGATGATCTCATTTAAATCTCAGCACGGACTTACGAATCTGGTTCTATTATTACCCCCCATTGCACAGATGAAACCACTGAGGCTCAGGCAGGTGAAATAACTTGCCCAAGGTCCGGCAGCTCCTAAGTGGCGGTTCTGGGATTTGAACCCACATTGGACTCAGGGCCCACATGTTTGCTCACCACTAAGTTTTCTAGGGTGTCCAGTCCTTTGAGGGGCCTTTCAATGAGCATTGATCTCTTGGGACTATCAGGTGCATTATACTGTCTTTTCTTCTGTCAGTCAACTGGTCATTCAACAACCAGATAATATACTCAGTCCTTATTCTAGACCTGGCGTGGTGGCTACAAGGCTCAGGAACCCTCGGTCTCCCTCCAGGGCCACCGTCGATGCATGCTCAGGGTGAGGCCCAACCAGAACAGGCGATGCTGGTCCTGGGGCGGGCAGACCCTTCCAACCTCCAATAGCAGCACCCCGTACTCCAGCCGTCCAGGTCAGCACCTGCCTGTCCCATGGTCCAGCCTCTCATCACTAAAGTGCCAGTGAGCCAACAGCAGAGGCACAGCATGTCTGTGCTAGGGAGAACCAGAGGAATTGTCCTTATCGAGGACACTGAGGCCCCAGGAGACAGGCAAACTTGGCCAGTGTCACAGAGCAGACCCAGAACCCAAACCCGGGTCTCATCTCTACTCTCTCAGAGCTCTTTCTGCAACATCCCATTTTATGTGTCCACTCGACTGGGCCGCAGGGGGCCCAGACATGTGGTCAAACATGAATCTCTGGGGGTTTCTGGGTGAAGTTAACATTTAAATCGGAGGGCTGAGGATAGCTAACTGCGCACCCCAGGGTGTGGGTGGGCCTGGTCCAATCCTTCGGAGGCCGGGACAGAACAAAAAGGTGGGGTGAGGGAGAACTTGCCGTCTGCCTCACTGTATTCAAGACATCGGTCTTCTTCTGCCTTTGCACTTGGGTTTGAACCGGAACTTAGACTGTCAGCTCTGCCTGGGTCTGCAGCTTGCTGACTGTGTAACTGTGCGAGCCAATTGTAAATCTCTGTCTCTCTGTGTACCTTCTATTGGTTCTGATCCTCTGGGGGGCCCTGACTCGTGAGACCGCTGTGCAGGCAGCAGGCTGGGATATCCATGCGACAGCCAGGCAACTATTTGCCTTTTCACGTGGCGACACGGAGCTCTCCGCCGCGTGGCGTGTGCAGGCACAGTGTTCCACGAGGCACTTTTAGGGGGTTCCCATATCAACTTGTCTTTAAATGTCAACAGTTACGTAATTATTTTGACGGGAAGAGTTAGAAAGATTATAAGTGAACATCAAATCTTGATGTTACATATGTTACCACTTAGGATGAAGCAAGTAAGACAGTGAGTTGATGGAGGATCCATTTAAAGACAAGCGTGCAGCTCTGGGAAAATCCTGGAAGGGGGATACGAAGATGGGCGGGAGTCTGGGAATATCATTAATTCAAAGAAAGAGGCATTAATGGAGGGGATTCTGGATTCTTGGGCTTGGTAGCAGGAGGTTATTTCTCCTCAGAGAAGCTTCCCAGCACCCCAAAGATGTCTCCGTCCTAATCCTCAGAAGCAGCAAATCTGTCATCTTCCCTACCAAAGAGGCTTTGCAGATGGACGAAGTTTAGGGTGGCGTAGGGGGAAGGCTATCCTGGATTATCCAGTGGGCACAATGTCTCACAAGCATCCTTGGTAAGAGGAAGGCAGGAAAGTCAGAGTGAGAAGCAGGTGAAACAACAGGAGTGCAGACCAGAGGGCCCTAAATGCTGCCTTCAAACCTGGAAGGGGGCCCCGAGCCCAGGAAGGTGGGCAGCCTCTAGAAGCTGCAAGAGGCAATGAAATGATTTGAGGGCCTCCCAAAGGACCTCAGCTCGGCAGACACCTTGATATTTGCCCAGGGAGGCCCGTTTTGGACTTCGGACGATCAGAACAGTAAGAGAATAAACATGTGCTGTTTTAAGTCATCAGGTTGCCAGTAATTTGTTACAGCAGCCATGGGAAACTGGTAAACCCTTCAATGCCTCTCGGGGGCCAGTTAGGCACTCTGAGGACATGCGGTGGGGGCCTCACTTGCACTGCCTCTGCCTTCCCTTCAATAACAATGAGAATGCCTTCAACCCACCGCCACGGCTGTGTGCTGAGCATCACACTTCAACTGGACTAAGGTAAGCCTTCCAAATCCAGGCAGGTGGTAGCATCACGGGTCTTCCACTTGCCCCTGAACACCTACTCCTACCGTTCTCCACGGTGCTCCCTGTTGTGGGGCAGTCTGCTTGGGCCCCATCCGTCTGGGGGCGGTCTGCATGGACCCCATCCATCTGGGGGGCAGCCTGCATGGACTCATCCATCTGGGGGGCAGCCTGCATGGACCCATCCATCTGGGGGGCAGTCTGCATGGGCCACAGCAACAGGCTCTCTGGTTCTCTGGCTTTTGCTTGAATTCGGCCAATGGGAAGGCACCAGCAGGAGATGGGAATGTGGGTAGGGAAGAGTCAGGACCTCCTTCCCCCAGCCCCTCTCTCTCTGTGGGGCCACCAGGGCTGGCAAGGCCCTCCGCCAAAGACCACCATTCTTGCAGGCGGCCCTCTCCACACAGGTCCCTTCTCCTGGTTCCTGTCACTGCTCCTGCCCTTTGTCTTTCCAGGGCGAAGGGCGCTAACAGCTCCCCTCTCTAACTAAGCTCGAGTGCTGCACAGTCCCTTGCAATTTCCCCACATCACGCCCCCACCATTGTTAAACTCTCCCCCGCTGCCCAATTTCAGTGAGTCATCGCTTCCCGCCAGGCTCCCAACTGATGCTGCATGACACAAACACGACACAGACAGGTCAGGCCACTTGTTAAGCCTGCGACACAGACAGGTCAGGCCACTTGTTAAGCCTGCGTCTCTCCAAAACCCTCAGCCAGAGGTTGCCAGCCCTGCCCTAGGGCTGTGGTCTGCAGTGAGCCAAGGCAAAGCTTGCATTTACTCACTTTTCTATTGGGATTCATTGCCAACAGTTAATGATTTGGAGCCTCTGATTACAAACCCAGAGTTCCTGCTTCTCTTCAGAGATAAAAGAGAACCAGCACTGGTCTACATGCTTTTGTGAGTTAACTCCTTGAATCCTCATACTAACTCCACATGGTAAGTTACAGCACTAACTCAATATTCAATATGGGGAAACCGAGGCACAGAGCTACACCTGCTTGTGTGAGGTTATTCAGCTAGCGGGTGGAGGAGCTGGACTCTGGCCTAGCTCATCAATTAACATTGGGGAACGGAGCCCTCGAGTATGGCAAGGGCTCCCTACTTGCCATGGTCTGTGACACACCTGCCTTCGGGCACCTGCCCGGCTCCTGAGGGCACTGGAGTTTGCAACCCCTTCCCCGAGCTCTTCTCTGTCTCCAGTGGAAGAAACCCTAAGCCCTTTCCTTGGGGTCCTGAGATAGGCCCGGCTCATTCCTGAGAGCCATCTTTACCCCAAACCAGGCTTGGCCTCCGAGAGGGGAATTGGACATCCTGCCCATTGCGGCTCGCTCTGCAAACGCTCTGCTCGCAGCTCAGTTACACGATGTCAGTGCAGTCCTGATCCACAGTTCCCCGGCCACGCTGTGGATTTCTGATCACATGCCGGGCCGGGCTGGGCCAGCGGGGAGCCTGGGGCTCACATCTCTGTGCCTGGGAGCACACAGAGCCCTTGTTCTCCCGGTCCCCGCCCCGCCCCGTTCCCGTTGGACCTTCGCCTCGCTTTGCCTGAATGGGGCCTCTAACTTTGTCCTTCCTTGGGCATGGTCCCTGGTCAGCTCGCCAACGGGGAAAACAAGCCACACAGAGGCACTTTCTAAAGCATCTCTGAAATCAGAGCCGCCTGGGCCTCATTCTCCCAGCCTGTCGCCTTCGCAATGGGTGGTTTTGCTGGGTTTTGTGGCCTCTCTCTCTCTCCTCTCTGCTCTTCCTCTGGTTTCTGCCACTGAGCATCCCGGGGGAGGAGAGTCGGGCTAAATGCCCTCATTGTGAGGGTAACCGAAGCATCTCAGACGCCTTGAGATGGGTCCAGCAGGGCTGTGACGTCCGTGAAAGGGGATCGATAGCCCTCTTATCGCAGAGCAGCACTCCTGTCTGGCCCCGGCGTGGGCAGGGGAGGGCATGGAGAGGACGGAGGGAACTACTAGAAAGAGCTGGCTGGATCTCAGGGGAGGCCAACACAATTTCTAGAAGAAAAGAATGAGAAATGCTATCTGGCCGAAGAGAGCCATTAATTGGCCATTAGCCTGTGGAGTAGGGTTTCATCTCCAATACTCCCTGAGATTAGAGAGAGAACTGGGTTAGTCCCCGGGAGCACCTCAGTGGAGTCCCCAGTCCCCAGCGGTCACTAAATATTTATGTGGTACTTTTGTGTGCAAGGAATTCTGGGAAATGCCTGGGAGGGCCACTTGGCTGGGGGCAGCTGGGCAGAGTGAGGCCAATATTCTAATCTTGACTCTGATTCCAACTGGCTATGGACCTCAGCAAGTCCCTTTCCCTCTGGGCATCAATTTCCCCGGATCAAAACTGCAAGCGTGGGTCCGGATGATCTCAGCTCACCCACCTTTGATGAAGAAGCCCTAACAAAGAGTTCTGGGGGTGGATGGCGGTAATGGTGGCACAAAATACAAGTGTATTTAATACTACTGAACTGTCCACTTAAAACTGTTAAGATGGCAAGTTTTATGTGTATTTTACCAAAGAAAAAATAAGGGCAAGAAGGTTTGAAAGAATGGAGTTATTGTCTATTATGTGGCTAACAACATACAAAGAAGGTGGCAGTTGGACAGAGCACCTCCTGCCTTAAAGGAAGCCTTTTATCACAGGAAGGAGAGGTTGGTTGGTTGGTTGGTTGGCTTTTTTTTCTCCCTCAAGAGTCTGAAACTACACCCAAAGGGCCAAATCGCAGATCAGGCTGCCTGTGTTTGTACACAATGTAAATAAAATTTTATCGGAAGGAGGGGAGTAAGGGAGGGAGGAGGGAAGGAAGGAAAGAAGGGAGGAAGGGACTCCGCATGGCAGTGTCTGGCAGTCACTGTTTGTCACGTGCCCTATGCATCCCCTTCCCTCTGCTTAGCTAACAGGACCCGTATCTTTGGGAGGGGTGGCAATTTGCTCATTCCCAGGGAACGGGTTATGACTGGTTCAGGTGGCAATTTTGCCTCCCTGCCCCGACCCCAGCAGGCATGTGGCCATGTCTGGTGACAGTTCTGCTTGTCGCAATGGAGGGGGAAGAGCTCCTGGAATCAGATGCTGCTCACCATCCTATGATGCCTAGTGCTGCCCCACCACAAGGAACGATCCAGTCCAAAACGTCAAGAGCGCCAAGGCTGAGAAGCCCTGTTTAGAGGGAAGAAGCAGAGGGTGAATGAAGTAGGTCAACTGCGTGTAGTTTAGAAGTGATAAGTGCTTTGGACCAAAAGCAGAGAAGGGGGAATGCCAGGGGTGGGGCCAGGGGTGGGGCTGGAGGTGGTGACCCAGGGCTAGCATGACTGAGGAGCTTATGTGGGGTCACAGAGGAAGACAGGAGTCAAAGATGACTCTGAGGCTTCTGGTCAGAGCAGTTGGAAGGATTAATGAGTGGCCTGACCCGATGGTCTCTTCACGTCTACTCTTAACTCTCCCTTCCCGGCCAATCCCTCCTCGACTCTGTAGAGCAGCCACAGCAATCTTTATATAGGAATTTGGTGCCTCCCTTCTTCAATCCCTAGGGCTACCAAAAGCCCAGTGGGTACCCGCCCTGAGCCAAAAGGTCTACCATGACTGACCCCTCCTCACCCCCTTCCCAATCACAGTGCACCCGATTCACCTCCTCAAACCCAGTGGGTTCTCACCTCTCCCACCCACCCTTCACTCCTACCTGACCCTTCTCCTCTAGAAGGGCGTGGTTCCTCTAGATGCCACCTCCTCCAGGAAGCCTTCTTAGATATCCTCCTCTGGGTGAGGGGCCTCCTCTGGGCTTTCACGGTGCCCTGCCCTTCCTTCATCAAAGCACTAATGGGCTAGTTTGTAATTTCCTGCCTTTTCCACTGAGTGAGCATCAGAAGAGTCTTATTCACCAGGGACCAACTGTCCAGGCTTGCCTGGGACTGCGGGGTTCCCAGGCTGCCTCGACTTTCCATGCTACAACTGGGAAAATCCTGGGAAAACCCAAACCAACTGGTCCCTCTGATGTATCCCTGATGCCTAGCAGAGTCCAGTGCAAGCTGAGCCCAACACATTTGTTGCATGAAAGGTGAGTGGGAGATTTACAATTTTTTTTTTAAATAGATGGATGAATAAAGTTCTTCCTCAAGGAGTTAAGAATCCAAAACCATTAATTGCACTTCTGGAAGCCCCTAGAAGCCCCCAAGCCCAGCCCATCCTGACTCGGGCTCCACAGACCTATTCAAGTCGAGGCGGTGTTATGCTCCAGGTAGGGTGTGGTTTCCATGGCAGGGTCCAGGCCCACCCTTCTGTCTGCACAGAAAGGGAGGTTGGGCTGTGGAGGAATGATTGTGGCACTGAGTCCAATGGTCTAATTGTCCTGGACCTTCAGCTGCCCCCTCTGGAGCCCATGTCCTCACCCTTATCCCCGAGCCAGCCCTGCTATCTGACCCTCCATCTGGGACAGCTTATCTCCCCGGCTTCTGGTAGCTTGCAAAAAAAAAAAAAGCCTGCAAAACTAGAAACTTGAAAATGTCTCTCCGGTTTTATTTTTCTCTTTCTTTTTTATTTTCTCCCAGGGCAATCAACCCTCCATCTCTATCACTTTCTGAAAAAGAAGCTAACTGTGTCCTCTGACTAGGTGGCCAAGACAAGAGCAGCTTGGGTTGTTTGTACACCTGTGAGTTTGGATCCCCGAGGGCTTGCAGGACAGAGAGGGCCACGGCCCCTCTCTGCTAAGGAGAGAGGAACTTGGCTTAAGACAGGATGGCCTGGGATGTCCTCTGAGCATAAGGCTGAGTGATAGGGTCCAGGTGGGGTCTCCCCACAGGGGTAAGTATCTGGGGGGACACAGGGCTCATTTCATGGGACCCATAACCCACATACAAAAGAAAACACAAAATAAAGTGTATAATTTGATGAATTCACTAACACACACTCAAGCAACCACCTTCCAGGTCAAGAAACGGAACAAGGTCAGCTCACCAAAGCCCCTTCTCTGCTCCTTCCCACCTGAGGTAACCACTGCCATGACCACCACGGCCATGTCCTCCTCGTTTCCCTCCATGACGCTCCCACCTAAGCCTGCACGTATCCCTAAATACTCCAGTTTAGCTTCTACTTTGAGCTTCATGTAATTAACATTCTGTATAGCATATGCTCTTTTGTGTCTGGCGTTTTTGCTCAGTATTGCTTTGCACCACCGATCCTTTCGTGGCACGTAGCTGCAGGTTGCTCATCCTCACTGCCTTGTACTATCATGGCATGAAGGAGCCTCGAATCACTTGTCTGTCACACCACCACGGGTATTCGGCACTTAGCTGCCCCACCTCAAAGTTTTTCACTATTATGACTATTATATATATAGCCTCTCTCTTGAGTCTCTGTCTCCAAGTGGAAAGTATCGTGCTGCTTTAGTAAATATTGCAAGGTGGTTTTCCAAAGCAGCTGTGCTAACTCGCACTCCTGCCAGCAGTGTGTGAGCACCCTTAAGCCTCCTTCTAATTTCCAGTTAATAACCACATCGTTGCATTGTTTGCATGTGGCAGGCTTAGAGTGTGAGCGCAGGAAGGGAGCTAAACAGCTCTCTGACCCTCTCAAAGTGACGGACTGGTAAAAGAGACACAGGTTAGTTAAATCAGCACAGCAGTGCTGTAATCACAAACCCCGAAGGAGTGGTATGGAGTGTGGAGAGTTCACGGCAGGGAGCTCTGACCCGGTCCAGGGGAGCTGCAGAGGAATCTCAGAAGTAATGCTCCACCTGGGACAGGAAGGAACTGCAATTGGACAAGGGAAGACAGAGAGGGAAGTGTTTTGGGCAGATGGCACAGCACAGGCAAAGGCCCTGAGGTGGGAGGAAGCAAGGTAAGTTTAAGGAGCTGGGGGGGAAGGTCCAGAGAGGTCAAGAAAGCCTCCTGAGGCGACACAGCAAGTTGATAGCAGAGCTGGGTCTGGGACTCCACTGCTATGGGGCCTTTGGCACCCATAGGTTTGTGTGGCTGCAACTGATTTCTTTAGAAGACAGGGCCCTTCATAAGAGGCAGGACCCCCGGATTCAGGCATGCTGGGGTTCAAGCCTCAGTTTTGCCACATCTAGCTGTGTGACCTCAGCAGATCCCTTCACTGCAAAGAGTCTTAGTGTCCCCATCTGCATAAATGAAGACAGTGATAGTAAAGCCACTACCCTCAGGGCCTACGTGTGAAGAAGAGGGGGCCATGCTTGGAAAGGGCTTGGCACCAAGTGAGCACTTAGTACATAAGTGGAGTATGATCATCAATCCCCCCTGCCCAGGATGCTGGCACGGGAGTTTTAAAGGAGGAGCTTAAGCTTTGTCGAGTTCCTACTATGTGCCCAACAGCTCCTCAGAAGGCAAGAGCAACGAGGATCCCATGTTGCAGATAAGGAAACCGAGGCTCAGAGAGGCAAAATGACTTGCCTTCAGTCACGCAACAGAGAGTGGCAGAGCTGGGATCAAACCCCCCTCACTCGGGAGGATGGTAGCTGAGTCACCTTCTCAGCCTTGGCAGAAGTTTTATCCCAGGAAACCAACGGTGTGAAGCAGGAAGTCAGGGAGAACGTTAATGGTCTCAGGTGCAAAATGAACTGCTTTGAAGCAACCGTTCTCGCTGAATCCTGTCCACGGAGCCTGTTAAAAATGGTGCAGCTCAGAGTTAAAAGGTCTGCCTGGGGCCATCCAAGAGGATGCTGACAACATACAACAACATACAGCACGCAACGGAGGTTTCTAGAACAATGGACTGGGGTGTCTCCCGAGGTCATCCGCCACGCGAGTTCTCCAGGGTTCAGACAGGCAGGCTCTGTGTCCCTTGCGCTGGCGAGACCTGGCCTTGCAGCCCTGGTCCACTGCACCCACAGACACGCTTGTGTGGTCTGTCCTGCTGTTTTATAATGGCCTGGGTACAATTACAATCAAGGGGACTTTGCAAAAAGATGTGGAATTCTTTTGGAAAAAACTATCAAGAGACATGGTCGCCCTGGGCTTGCGTTTTCATGGAGTGACAGAGAGCCGGGGACTGGAGCAGGAATCCCCTTCTGCTCCCCCAAACAAGGCACTTGGTCTCTGGTTCACACCTGTCCCTCTGCTCTGCCTCCCTCCTCTGGGACCTGCTTGTCCCTGGAAGCGTCTGAATTTGCAACCCTCTCTGCTTCGTTGCAGCCGTCTCAGCTTTTAGCTGGTGAAGTGGCCCTTGAGGTGGGGGCACAGTGGCTTTCGGCAGCCAAAGCTGGAGGGGACGGGACAGATCCAAGGCTTGCAGGCATCCATCTGTGTGACGTCTCGGCTGAGACTTCTGGTTGCAAGTGTCTCCCATTGCCCTGAATACTTGCAGGGCCCCTGCCTGGCTTCTATGATCACCATGCCAATAATAGTCCTCAGCGTAGCAGTAATAATAGGTAGCACTTACTGAGTGCATTGCATGCTGGGGTTGGTGCTAAAAACCTTGCAGGCCTCTGCTCATTGCATCTTCGTAACCACCCTCTGAGTGAGGACTAGACAGCCTGCTGATTCATCACTTTAGTGTGACCAGAATTTACCTTCCCTTCTTCTGTTCTCTATGTCCTGGTTTTCCTTCGCAAGCCCAGGCCTCTCCCACTGTTGGTCTTTGTGACTCTCAGGAAGCAGCAAAAGGCCATTCGCCCCCCCCCCCCCATTAGGCACCAGGGTTGGTCACATTACCTCAATCTGGCCTGACAACATAGCCCATTCCCTGGCTATGGTGACTGGTTCCAGGGTGCCCCAGGGCTCAATTCCAGGACCTGCTGGAACTGAGCTTGCAGCTGGCACAGTGTAGGCATGGAGCTGCTGATGGGCATCTGAGCCCAGAGGAAGAGAGCCAGAGCCAATCTGAGAAGGAAGCCCACAGAGAAAAGGAGAGTCAAAAAAAAAAAAAACTTGGAGGAAGGCAGGGAGGGCAGGCAGGAGGAAGAGAGAAAGAGACAGCTATAACATTGTCAAGCTCCTGGATCCAGCCAAGCCTGAAGGTGTTTTTAGTTACATGAGCCGATCTATTCCCTTTTATGTCTCAGACTAAGAGTGTATTGATATCTACCTTGGATTTTCTGTCTCTTAGAACCAAAAGACTCCTGATGACTGTAAAGACAACCATGATTTCCATTTTACATGAGTAACTGGAGGCTAAGGAGATTGAAGTAAATACCAAGGCCACACAGCTGTGAACTGGTAGCACCTGGATTTGAGCAAGGTTTGCCCTAAACCTAAAGTGGTTAGGTCAGCAATCCTGGTGTTGTACAGCACTGTCCTTCTTTCTCCAGGAGCTGAGGGGTGGGGAGTTTAGAAACAGCACGTGTTCAGAGCTGCTGGTACATTGTGGTGTGGTGTGTTAGGGGAGGCCAGGAAGGGAGAAGGGGAGGTGGCATGGTAATGCCAAAAGGAGAAAAATTGAAGCTTTCCGTGGCATTTCCCCAGTGCGATTGTTAAATTGTGTTTTATCGAACCTACCTGGCATTTTTCAAAAACAAATAATAAACTCCTTTAATTAAAAAAAAATCTCCAGTAAAACTTAAAATAGCACAGAGACCATCAGGTGACAATGGAAGTAAGAGAGGGCCATTTCAGCAACTAAAGCACATTAAACAACTCACTGGTCGGCTCTTTTTCCCAAGCTCACCTCTCCCTTGGAAGGCTGTGTTGTTCTGCATAACGAGGCCGAAAACCTGAAACTGCTGATGCCCACGCAGCTCCCTCTTTGTTGGGATTTCAATGGGCTCCCACCTCAGGTGAGCGCAAGGGTTCTTCTTGTTGCTCTGGCCAGGGTTTAATTGAACCGTTTCACTCCTTGTACTTAAAATCTTTATAAGGCTTCCCACTGCTGGAAGGATAAAGAGCAGAATACTTATGGGGCCCGCAAGGCCCTGAGAGTGGCCCATTTCATCATGTACCAGCTCTTCCCCACCCCAAAGCTCTGGTGTCTGTGTCCTTAGTGTCACGGCATGCTTCCTCCCACCTCAGGACCTTTGCACGTGCTGTTTCGTCTATCTCCCCACCCCTATTACCTGGTTAGTCCCATCATCCTTCAGATTCCAGCTCATTTTTCTTTTTCTTGGGGAAGCCTTCCTTTTAAATGCCCTGATTCATGCCTCCTTCACCCCAGTTGCAGATACTTTCCCTCCTGGCAATTACTTAGAGAGTAATTACATGATACATCTCAGAGTCCCCTCTAGACTGGTTTCTGCAGTGACTGGCCTGAGCATGAATTATGGAAGCAAACATCACGAGCCCGAAGCCCAAGGCCAAGCACAGACAGATGGTTTGGTTCGCAGCAGCAGTGCCAGCTCATCACCTACAGCTGTCCTCATTTTACAGATGCGAACACTGAGGCCCGAGGTGGCTCTACTGGCTGTGGGTCAGTGGCCAGCATCTGAACCCCTAGTCTGATTGTCAAGAATGTTTACTTTCGAGCACCTGCCTGATCCTCTTCTTGGTGCAGAAAGATGTTGCTTACACAACACTGAAAAATGAGAAGCCCTGTGTAAGTGACTTTTCCAGGCACCCGAGGCATCATGCGCAGAAACACTTAGTTAACTGTGGGATCAAAATGTTTCGCACGATGAATTATTCTTTGGCCCTCCTCCTGCCTATTGAATGGGGAGTGACTGTGTCTCCGGGCCATCCCGGAAGCCGGCAACATTCGTGCTGCTCCACAACACAGCACATTGCGCTGCAGTGGTCCCGCCTCATCCGCGGCTTCACTTGCGGTGCTTTCAGGTACCTGCGGTCAACGGCGGTCCGTTTAGATGGGCCATTTCAGAAGTACACCATTCCTAAGTTTTAAATGGCACACCATCTGAGTAGCGTGATGAAATCTCACGCCTCCTGCTCCTCCAAGCCCAGGACGTGAACCGTCCCTTTGTCCAGCGGCTCCAGGCTCTACATGCAACTTGCCTGTGAGTCACTTAGTAGCTGTCCACGTATCGGATTGGCAGAGCTTGCCCTCAAGTCACCCTGTTTAACGTAACTGTGCCCCCGAAGAACAAGAGTAGTGACGCTGGCCACTCCGATAGGCCCATGAGAAGTAAAGTGTTTCCTTTAAGTTGAAAGGTGAACGTTCTCGACTTAATGATGTAAGAAAAAAAGTTGAACACCAAGGTTGCTAAGATCTACAGTGAAGAATGAATCTTCTATCTGTGAAATTGCCTAATTTATAAATTAAACTTCATCATAGATATGTATTACTGGAGAACACAGAGTATACAGCGTTCGCGGTTGCAGGCATTCCCGGGGATCTTGGGAAGCATTCCCCCACAGAGAAGGGGGGCTACTGTACATTGTTCTCTGATTGGTTACATTGTTTTGTAACACTGAAATGAAAACCAGCTACCGAGAGGAGGGGCCCATTTGACCCCTGCATTAAATCCCCCCGCCCCGCACTGTGATTCTTCCTTTTCATGCTTATTTTTATCGTCTCTTCACCTCTGCTCCTGTTCTCAAGCTGCTGGCTGTTGCTTCTGGCTGCTCACTGTGCAGCCAGACACACACCATCCTGCACACTTCTGATGTGGTCCTTCTATGGGCTACACGGCTGGGAAGTCAGGTCACCAAGCGGACTGGAATGGGGTGCAAAGTGAGAGTCAGCAGCCTCTGCGTGAAGGCACGTTGGCTCTTTTCCGATATGGGCGCTGGGATGATTCAACGGGATGACTCTCTGTTGCTGCCTTACATGTAGCTGAGTCTCCGGGACACACTGCCCACCTCATGCTGATACACCTAAGAACTTTGTGCCAACGAAAGCAAGTCTGATTGTTTCCGACTCTGAATTTTCTGTTTGCCCCACAAGGTGGGCATTGAACTGGCAAAGGGCCCATGCCAAGGACTTATAAGTGGACATCCGTGAGGGAGAAATCCGAGCCATCTCAGCAAAGGGGGACTGGCCTTGGGGACAACTCAACAGACAAACAGGAGTGATCTGCCATCTCCAGAAACTTCCACACAGTTCATCATGGCAAATGTTGTGTGGCTCCAGCTTCCTGGAGGTCCAGGGATTGTCTGTGAATCTGCAAAGCCAGAGGCTGGTGCCCCCGCCCCTTGTGAGTCATCAGCTGTTTGCTGTCCTAGAGGGGACCCCTGAGCTATCCACAGTCCCTCGTGCCCACCCAGACTGCAGCCACGCCAGTATACTCATGGATGCTGTCACCAGGCCTATGACGAGGGACCCTGGCTGGGCTCATGTCACTTCCATGTTAACAAATGAGGAGGAGAAGAATGGGTTCCTCTCTGAGGGGTCTCGAAAACAGCTCATTGCTTCCACCTGGGAGAGACAGTGGCAACACCACGGTGGGGCCGAAGGGAAGAGGGGCTGAGCGCAGAGGCTTTGGGGTCAGACAGACCTGGGTTCAAAGCCTAGCCCTGCCACTTACAGACAGTGTGACCCTGGACACATGACTGAACCTCTGTGAGCCTCTGTGTCCTAATGTGTAAAGTGGAGACAGAGAGCTCCTAACTCATAAGGACTCAGTGAGAGAATGGAAGGGAAGCTCTGGTGACTGTGCCTGGCACTGGGACACCCACAAACAGAGGCCACGAGGGCGATGGCAGTTGTCATCATCAGGAGGACCTCACTGCAGAGGCCAACATATATTATTAAGGTTTGGGGGTGACTCCAATTAGAAAAAAAATGGGACTGTAAAAGGACAGACTGGAAATGTCCTTAGCGATTATATATAACTCCTCTTCCATTCTACAGGTGGGAACACTGAGGACCCAAGAGGGGCAGAGACTCGCTCAAGACCACTCCATTGGTCAACGAGTAGCAGAGTGAGGACCCTTCGCATCCCACCCAGGGGCTCTTCTCTTCACCCTGCACTCAGGACAATGCAGAGGATTTAAAGGCACCGGCAAATACCATATTTGGAAGCTGAGCTAGAAACTCGCGCATCAGGACGTGAGAAGTGTGCTGGCTTTCCAGGACGCATTTGCTGGAGGTGGGGCTGGGAGGGGCCCACAGCGGTCCTCCCAGATCTCCAGGTATTAAGGCCAGCATCACCTGCCCCCCACTGGCTGGGCAGCCTTGGGATGTCTCTACCCTTCTCTGGGTCTCCATCTCCCCGTCTAAGAATTCTCCCAGCTCACAGTCTCCGGAGTTGCTGCGCCTTTCCCGGCCCCCTAGTCGCCCCACCTGGGGACAGATGTGAGCCTCATCCACAGTGACTGACCCAAGGACATCGAACTCTGGCCTCATCTCTCTTGGCCAAGGCCCAGGACCCTGGCTGGGCTTTTTTAGCTCAGAGATCAGCAAATGTTTTCTGTAAAGGGCCAGGTAGTAAACATTTTAGGCTTGGCTGGCCACGTGGTCTCTGTCCCAACTGCCCAAGTCTGCAGTTGCAGCTGAAAGACAGACAATCTATGAACAAGTGGATGTAGCTGCGTCCCAATAAAGCTTTACTCACAAAACCAGGAAGGGAGCTGGATTTGGCCTGTGGGCCCCAGTCTGTCAAGCCCTGTCCTCCATCATCAATCATTCCAAGCTGGGTCCGACACCTCCCCGGGGCCTCGGGTAGCCACTTTCACTGGTTTGCACAGGACTCTGCTGGTGTTAACACGGAAATGCGCATTCTGGAGAACCTCTCAGCTTCAGACAAAGCCAGAGGATGGTCGGAAGCCCTGTCTGGGATGCCGTGGCCTCTGGTTCCTTCCACGTCAGTGTTGCTCTGGCTGTGACATTCCAGTGTTTCCTCCGTAAGAAGGAAAAGGAAGAGAAAGAATAGGAGGAAGAAGGGCTACTGCTTCCGACCTGCCGGGCACTGTGTGAAGGGCTCAGTCAACATGCTCTCATGTGATCCTCCCGGCAACCTGGCTGGGGTGGGTGGTGGAGATGTTCCCGGCGGTGGCGGGGGGTGGGGCGGGGGGAGAGGCGGTCACGGCTCCCAATCTTATCTGTCCCCAGAGCCCAGGTTCTCTGGCCCCCTCTTCAGACTGTAAGCCCCTTGAAGACAGAACTGGGGTCTCTCATCTCTGTGTTTTCAGAGCCCAGCACAGAGTTATGACCCTTAGAAGATTCTGAGCAAATACCAAGTGTCAGCAAATACTGATGATGTTCAGTGAATGAACACATGAATGAATGAGCACACGCCTCACCACACACTCTACCCTAAGAGACACTTCCCACTTCTATGGAAGAGTCACTCCTGCTGACCTAACCTCCAGTGAGTAAAGGGGGAAATGTGGAACGTATGCTAGCGTGTCAGTATGTCAGGCACACCTGCTGACACAGGGACGGGGGGTTTGCAGTGTGGCATCATGGTTAGAAACATGATCTCTGACGGCCTGTGATCTGGGTACAAAGCCCAGGTATGCGTCTTCTGGGCTGTGCAACCTATGCAAGCAAGTGCACCTCTCTGAGCCCCACAGACGATAACAGAAGGTTGTAAGAGAAACTACCTCAAAGGGTTGTAAAGGCATAGGGGGTGGTATCTGGTAAACACTCCACAAACATCTATTATTATTATTATTATTATTATTATTATTATTACTGCTAATGTCAGGATGAAAAGCAGAAAGCAAGGTAGGGATGAGACTGCCATGGCGGGACAGTACAGGTGGTCATTGTGCAGTTCTGAGTGAGCACCACTCAGAGGACGAGAAGACACAGACTGCCTGTGACTGCATCAGTCAGCTGTGACCATGATAAGGGCGCGTAACAAACAACCACCGCGCCCCAGTGAGAGGCGTGTATTTAGCGAGCCCAACTGTGGCTGAGCTGGGCTCTGCGCTGAGGTCTGGGCTCAGGGTTGTTCTGGGCCGGGCTGAGGGGGGCGATAGCTACCTTGGAGGAGCTCTCCTCCCAGCCACGGTGGAAACATGCAAGGTTTCCTGAGCCCTAGCCTTGGAATGAGCACACTGTCACCTCCACCTGACCCTCGTGGCCAAACCCAACATGAAGGGCCAGGGACATAAACCCTGCCTGTCCCTTGGGTGGGAAGAACAGTGAAGTTGTCTGGCTGAGGGAGTGGGCCCAGGAAGAAAGGAGGAGCTGGGGCCAAAAATGCATATACCCCAATAACCAAACACCAGCCAAACCCTGCAAAGGGGCCTCACATTGCCCTGGCCTCCCTGCCTCACCAGCTTCCTCCTCAGGCCCTGCCTCATCAGCTCTTGGTCAAAATGTGGAAGAAACCCTTAGCGGTAACATGTATAGACCCCACCCCCATCTTCCCAACATCCGGACCTGCTCCAGGGGGCCATTAATCTTGGGCAATTTCTTTCCTCACTCGATTTGTTTATTTAAGGAAAACAAGTTGTTCCTAATTAGAAACAGTGCCGTGGAGATGCTCCGTGCCACATCCTAGGCTGCTGATGTGCAACCTCCTGCCTGGAATTATACCTGCGCTTGTAACATCTGTGAGTGTTTGTTTAGCAACAGTCCAAAAGCGCAGGCTTCTGGAGACAGGGACTTGGGCTGTTCTGGGGGTTGAGGGAGCCAGGGGCAGGGGAATACACGGGCTTCGGATCTAAGGCAAACGGGAATCAAACACGGAACACCCCGGCGCGCAGCCCAGAGCTGCCCCGATCACGGCACCGACACTCGGCAGGTGCACAGCACGAGCCCATTCAAACCTGAAGAGCAGGCAGGAGAGGAGTTCTAAAGGTTTGGAAGTGTTTTCTGTTTGGAGCCTCTCAGCAGTGTTTACACACTCACACACACACCTTTACACCTCTACGGACACTCAGACCCTCGGATATGCACATCTCAGAAACGCACAGTGCAGGAAACACACAAAAGTGACCCAGCCCCACAGACGAACAAACACTCAGAAACGCACAATGCACACCCAGAGATGTGCAGGGAAGCGCAGTGCAACACCTCAGGCACACGTGCTAACACTCACACATACACAGGCAACATGCTCCGAAGTCACACTGCAGCGCCCCAGC
The DNA here is from genome assembly GCA_028533065.1 of Trachops cirrhosus. Classification (NCBI taxonomy): domain Eukaryota; kingdom Metazoa; phylum Chordata; class Mammalia; order Chiroptera; family Phyllostomidae; genus Trachops; species Trachops cirrhosus. The sequence continues at coordinate 56,831,466 of CM052546.1, read as the reverse complement.
ACACACATCTACAGACACTCAGACACATGGAGACACACTCAAAGGCACACTGTAACCAACAAAGCTGGATACCGGCACTAGGAAACACGCAGACACTCAGAGTTACAACCAAACATGTAACGCAACACACAGACACACACACTCAGCAGCACACATGTACACACCAGCGCACAAAAGTTTGCCCCGAATACACATATGTGCACACCCACAGAAGCATGCGTACACACAGAGACGCAATCAAAAGCGCATCCAACACTCACAGGTGCACACGTGCACACAGAGACACAAGTTCGCACTCGCATCATCACCACATGTGTGTACGCTCTCAGACGCCCACACAGACATGTGCAGCCAGAGCCGACAGCCAGCCCAGCACCAGCCCCTTGCCACATAGCCCCTCGCTGAGCATGCACGCAGCTGTGCGGCCGTGCACAGGCTGGTCACAGAGATGCACCGGATTCATGTGCAAATGAGTGTGTAACGCTCACAAGTGCACTCACGTCCCCACACTCGCACTGACTCACACAGGCATGCATTCTCTCATGGGCCACGCACATGCACACGTACTCATAAACCCATACAGACGTGCTCTCATAGCACATGTGCCCGAACCTGTGTGAGAATACACACACTCACACACATGCGTCCACACACACCCACATCCTACTCCACCAGGAGAGCAAACTGTTGGCTTCCTCAGTCAGGCGCGGACCGAGCTAGCCCGCCGTGGCACGGTCCCTGCCCCCATCCCTCTGCACGCCCGTTAACTCACTCCACATCAGCAGAGATGAGGTCTGCTTTCCGCATGGTGGTTTCAGCGTGGAGCCCAGACAGCCCCGGTGTGGAGGGGGCATAGTTGTCCCAAGCCTCGGAACCACTCAGAGAGACATAAGACTGACCGACCTACTGCCTTCCCCCACGATCTCAGCAACACCCCGTGGCCCCCACCTCCACACACACATACACACGCAAGGCACTTTCCCAAGTGTGGCCATTCCTGCTGGGGACAGCAGCCTTGCCGGCTCAGACAGCCTCTCCGCAGACTGAGTGCCAACACCCGGACACATGGAACTTCTCTGCCCTGGGTCCCCAGAAAGCTGCAGAGTTGAAGCAGTGCACACAGCTCACCTCCACTTCCTCCACCTCCTGTTGTCATGGTGACATAACAGCTGGATGCCTCCGTGCCTCCCCAGATGGCCCCAGGCTCCCTACTAGAAGCTGCTGGTCCAGCCCTGCTTTTAGGCGGAAGCAGTGAAGGGGCAGGGACTGCAGGTGCCAGGTGATTGCAGAGAACAGGGGCCCTGCCCCCCAGCCAACGATCACCTGGTGCTCACGTGGGACAGGGCCAGCCTCCCTGGGGAAGACAGCAGCCAGATGTCCACGCGCAAGACCCGAAAACAGACAGCTCTGCTGCTGTGTCTGCGGAGCTCCACTCCCATCTCCACTGGATCCGCTAAGTGCTTTCGTGCACCATCTCGGCCCTCCCAACAGCCTTCTGAAGTCGCAACTATGAGCTCCCTGTTGTGTGGTGGAGGGAGCACAGTTTGGAGGGTGATGGGTGGTCAAACTCAGATGTGCCTCAGTTCCAAGCCCCTTAAACATGAAATTACCCCAACTCCTGGGATTTAGAAAAATCTCATCTGTGATAATTGCTCAGGGTCACAGAGTGTCTGAACTGGGACCTCTGAGGATACATGAAATCTCTTCCTTTTATAGAAGCTGCAACTGGGACCAGAGAGGTCTAATGATTTTCCCAAAGTCACACAGCAAACTAAAGGCAGACTTGAAACTGAACCTCCTGCCCCAGAGATGGGGTACCCCCAGGATAGCAAGAATAGGTCTCTGATACCCTGGAGGAATATGTGCATCTCGGCAGCCTAGGGAAGCAACTCCTAGCCTGGCTTCAGGTCAGGCTCCCAAAGAAGAGCAGGAGGACCTCAGACCCCCACCTCATGCCTCAAATGCGGTCCTAGACCCACACAGCAATGCTCTTGCCCAGAGGCAGCCATCCAGCCTGAGCAGGCAATTACAGGGCCAGGGAAATATGTCCCACCTTTGGGCTGTGGCTGGAAGCACCTCCACTGCCTGCCTCACAGACCAGCCCGTCCATTCAGATGACCCCAGCCCCAGGCTGGACCCCCAGTGAGGAAGCACAATGCCTTCCAGAGGGCTGTGGCCACAGGGGTGGCTCCCAAATGATCCTTGGAGACAAGGTGGCTTCTTTGAATCATGCCTTTCATTAGGAGGAAGAATAAGCCGGCCAAACTCATGAGCTGTGTGCTGGCCTCCTCAGAGCCTCTCGGGGCCTGCAGTGTGGGGGACCACCCACGTCCTCAGAGCTGGGGGCAAGAATGCCAGGGGCCCCCATCTGACTGTCCATTCCAGCTCCTTCTCTGCAAAACCTTTGCACCTCCAGAGCTCCGACCTGAATGGTCTCATTGAGTGGCCTGGGGAAACTTCCCCCGATCTTGGGCTCCTCTCAGGAGCTGCAAGGAACAGAAGGTTATCTCCACCTCGCCTGGGGTCGCTGCCAGGGAGGCAAGTCCTCTCCTGCTATGTCACTTGGGGCTGCTGAAAGGGCTTGGATGGAGATGATCCAGCTGAATGGGTCCCCCTGCCCCTCAGTTCTCTCCCTCTCCTTACACACACACACACACACACACACACACACACACACACACACACACACACCAGGATGGACATAAGCAAGCCTGCAAAGCACTGGACACAACGCCCATCACCTGGGCAGCCCTGGGTGCTGGTTGCAGATAACAGGGAGCCTCATCTACCAGAGTATCACCCCCAGCAAATCCCTTGCAAAACCAACTTGAAAATAGGACGAGCTTCTCCCTTAGAACTCTGAACTCACCAACAAAGGGGTGATACATCAATCAAATTAAAAGGGTTCCCTGCCTTGCCCCTGGCCAGCTCTGCCTGAGAAGCCCTGGAGTGCCTGCCTTTGGGGACCCAGCAGGATGTCCAGGGGAAGGATGCCGTGGATGAGCCAGAACGTCCCACCCTCTGCCAGAGGAAAGTTTGTCATTTACCCAGAGCCCGGCTGTCACCACTGTAGGTTCTTTACTCACCGGGCTCTGGACGCTGAACCCCCAGCCTGCGGAGAAGTGGCTAGAACTGGAAGCCCGGGCGGGGGGCAAGAAGAATCGTTTTGCAGTAGCGGCTCGGCGCCCCACTCCCGTAGGGAACCCTCTTACCCGGTTCAGCCCGCGCCACCCTTACCTGAGAGGGTCTCAGCCACTTGCAAACTCCGACCGCGGAGCCCCGCGGGCGTCCGGGGTTCCTCTCTGAGACTCCCTCGCCCCGCTTGCTTGGCGTGCCACTCTGTGGGCGCCTTCCCGGCTGGCAGCCGCTGCAGTGGTGTTAAGGAAAGCGGATCTGGGTTTCCTTTCCGGGCACCAAGGCTCCTCCAGCCGGGCCCGGGCGTTACTTCTCCGGGTCTGGTGCAAGGGGCATCCTCCGCGCCTCCAGCGGGAAAGTGGAAGTGTGCGTCCTGGATTGCAGCAGCGGCGACAGTGGTGGCCGGGGACGAGGAGGCGGTGGCGACGCCAGCCGGCGAGCTGGGGAGACGGGCGGAGGCAGAGGAAGTGAAAGCCGGGCTCCTGCGAGCCTGGCGCTCAGGCGGGCGGCACTGCGGGGACCCCGCGCCACCGCGAGGCCCCCCGCTCCACGGCGAGGCCCCGCGCGCACACCCGTCCCGGGGATGCCCGGGCCCGGGGCGCGCGGGGCTCGGGCTGCGACTGGACTCGAGCCCCCGCCGCCTCGCCTCTCGCTCGTTGCCTCCTCCCTGCCGCGATCGTGGCTACCTTGGACTTAATGTCTCCAGCCCCTGCTCCCCGCGCCGCTGCCGCTGCTGCCGCCGCTGCCGCCAGCAGAGCCTCGGCCCGGCGCGCTCCTCACACGGAACCAGAGCACTGCCTACCGCTTAACTCCTTGCATGCCACCTGGCCCTCCCGCAGCCTCCCGGGGAGCTGGGCAGACCCGGTGCCAGGCCTGCTGCGGAGCTCGGGCCAGAGCCTCTGCCTCCCAGCCTCAGTGTACTCTGCTGAAAAAACGGGCTGGAGAGACCCCGTCCTAGGAGCGTCTGGAGAATTAACTGAGACTATTACACCAAGTGCCAAGCTGCCTGGCATTGAGTAGGTGCTCAATAAATGGCAGAGTTTTCGTTGCTGCTGCTGCCACTGCTGTTGTTCACGAGACTTAACAGGGCGCCTCACACATGGTAACCACCCAATAGAGGGCAGTTTGGTTTTTGGTATTTAGTTTGTTGTTTTCAGAGGCGGTAGGTTTAGGCTGTGTGACCTCAGGCTGATCACTTACCCTCTCTGAGCGGGTTTCAGAAGACTCCTTCCAAGCTCTGGGACCATGGGTATGTCTCAGCACCCACTCTGAACCTCTGTATCTTCATCTGTAAAGTGGAAACAATAAAGAATGATAGATATGTGGATCTGCAAAGGATCCACAGCAAAGTTCTGGTAAAGGAACCCATCTTCTGATGTGGCACGTGACAAGGTCCACCTTTGACAGAGCTCCCTAAGTGCCAGACACCTAGTTAGGCGATTTTAAACATGCTCTTATTAAATCCTCTAACCAACCCAGGAGGCAGCTACTTCCATCTCCGTTTCTCAGATGGGAGAAATGAGGCTCAGGGACAGTAAGCGGCTCACCTTTGGTTGGTAGAGCTAGAAAGTAGCAGAGCTGGGGTTTGAACCCGGGACTTGCTGACTCCAAACCAGGATCTGCTAAGCTTGGGACTCAAGAAGAGGCTCTCAAGTGGCCATGAGTAGACTATTCTTTGTTGGAACTAGCAATAAGATTTGGCATCTGCAAGTATTTTATGAAAGCATATTGTTTTTCTAACTAATTCTTCTTTAATGTAGATAATTCGAAAATGCTGAAAAGTATGAAGAAACGCTAACCAAGTTTATTCCCACCACCAGAGATTATGGTTATTAACATCTTGAAATATTTCCTTTCAGTCTTTTTTAATACCTGTGTGTAAAAGCTGTCGACACAAAGAGAATCTCCCTAATAGCCCCCTGGAGATGGGGATGGGGCTCCCCATGAAGTAAAAGAGCCCCAGGGTTGGAATCAAGCAGGTGGGGCTGCAGCGCTGGGCAAGTGTCTCAGGGCTGGTCATTTGTGACCCAAGCTTATGCTTCAGCATCTATGCAAGGACGAACAACATCTTCCCTGCCTGCTTGATAGGGCTGTTGGGGAAATGATAGATTATAAAACGCCTTGAGAATGGCAAAAGCTGTAAAAATATAGTGGTGACATTATAATCATCGCCATCATCACCATAAAAATATAAAAGAACAGAATGCCATGGCATTTGGTGGAGGTTAAAAGTGGGAACTCTGGAGACGAGTAGTTTTTCCCCACATGGATGGCCACCTGACCCGCTGCAATTTCCTGAAAGACCTGTCTTTCGGTCACTGCTCTGTGAAGCCACCTTTGTCATAAAGCCTATGTCCCTCCCTGTGTGTGGAGGGGCCAGGTCAGTTCCACTGGTCAATCTGGTTATCTTTGAGCCATATTTGGTCATCTTTATTACATGGTCTCAATCACTACAGTTTTATAAGAGTCTTGATATCAATAAAACATGGTCTTTCTCTTTTTTCACCTGCAAGATTGCCCCTGGCCTTTTGCACTTACCTATATGCATTTGAGAATCCGTGTATCAGATCCTTCACGCCATCGCGACGGCAACAAAAGACCTGTTAAGTTTGGGTTGGGATGGCATGGAGCCCACGGGTCAGGGTGAGGGGCTCGCCATCTTGCTGAGATTGAGCTTTCCCATCCCCGACCTCACACCACACACACAAATCGATCCTGGTTGGGCTGTACATCTAAATGTAAAAGGCAGAACAACAAAGCTTCCAAAAGCTTGTAGACAGGATAATCTTTATATCCTTGGGGTAAAAATTGATTTCCTGAACGAGGCAAAAAGCACTCTCCATAAAGAAACGCACTGATAAATGTCATTCCATTCAAATCAGAAGACCCTATCTTTATGAAAAGACACCGTTAAAAAGAGAGTAAAAAGTCAAACCACAGAAAACAGATATTTTCAACATGCATAACTAAACAGGGGCTCCAATCCAGAATTTGCAAAGAATTTCTATAAATCGGTAAGTAAAAGGCAGAAAGCCCAACCAAATGTCAGGAAGCCAGGACAGACATTTCACCAAAGAGGATGTTCAAAGAGCTAATAAAGTCCCTACAAGGTGCTCAACCTAATTACAAATCCAGGACACACCTGTTAAAACGGTAAGGTGATACAACTACATTAAAACTGCGGAGATGGGCGATCCCGAGTGCTGGTGAGAATGTGGGACAACTAGAAATGGAGTATGCTGCTGGCAGGAGCGTGCACTGGAACAAATGCTCTGAAAAACCGTGTGACAGTATCTACGAGAGACACCCTCCCTACGGCCAGCATTTCCATTCCCAGGATGCAGCCGACAGAAACGAGTGCTAAGTCCCTCCAAAGACATGTACAGGGCTGTTCACAGCAGCGATTTTTGTGGCCTAGTGCAGCAATTTTCACAGCCCCCAACAACTGAAATGTGTGCCAGCAGTAGACTAGGCTAAGTGTGTGTGTGTGTGTGTGTGTGTGTGTGTGTAGTCATATGATGAATACTATACAGCAACGAAAATGACCAACTCCCAGCCACACACAGCCACACAGGTGAATCTGACAAGCATAATGTTGAGTGATAGAAACGACACCAAAGAGTACTCGCTGTATGTTTACTTTCTTTTAAATTGTATTTTATTGATTATGCTATTACAGTTGACCTGATTTTTCCCCTTTGCTCTCTTCCACCCAGCACCGCCCACTCTCTCAGGCAATACCCCCACCATTGTTTATGCTCGTGGGTCATGCATATAAGTTCTTTGGCTGCTCCATTTCCTGTGCTGTACTGCACATCCCCATGGCTATTCTACAACTACCTATTTGTACTTCTTAATCTCCTTACCACTTCACCCATTGCCCTACACTCCCCTCCCCTCTGGAAACCATCAAAACACTCTCCGTATCCATGATTCTGTCTCAGTTCTTCTTGTTTGCTTAGTTTGTTCTTTAGATTCAATTGTTAATAGATATGCATTTTTTGCCATTTTATTGCACATAGTTTTGATCTTCTTTTTCTCGAATAGGTCTCTTTAAATTTCATATAATAATAGTTTGGTGATGATGAACTACTTTAGTTTTTTTCTTGTCTGGGAAGCTCTTTATCTGCCCTTTGATTCTAAATGACAGCTTTGCTGGGTGGAGCAATCTTGGCTTTAGGTTTCTGCTTTTCATGACTTTGAATATTTCTTGTTAATCTCTTCTAGCCTGCAAAGTTTCTTTTGAGAAATCAACTGAGAGTCTTATGGGTACTTCCCTATAGGTAACTAACTGCTTTTCTCTTGCTGCTTTTAAGATTCTCTCTTTATCTCTAACCTTTGGAATTTTAAGATTTTTTTTTTCCTTTTTCAATGTGTGGTTGCCTCTATAGTGCCCCCTACTGGGGACCTGGCCTGCAACCCAGGCATGTGTCCTGACTGGGAATTGAATCGGTGACCCTTTGCTTTGCAGTCCGGTGCTCAGTTCACTGCACCACACCAGCCAACTAACTTTTGGCATTTTAATTATGTGTCTTGGAGTGGGCCTCTTTATATTCACCTTGTTTGGGACTCTGTGCTTCCTGGACTTGCATGTCTATTTCCTTCACCAAATTAGGGAAGTTTTTCTTCATTATTTTGTCAGATAGATTTCCAATTTCTTGCTCTTTCTCTTCTCTTTCTGGTACCCATATGATGCAAATGTTGGACCTCTTGAAGTTGTCCCAGAGGCTGCTTACACTATCCTCGTTTTTTTAAATTCTTTTTTCTTCTTATTGTTCTGGTTGGTTGTTTTTTGCTTCCTTAAGTTCCAAATCATTGATTTGATTCTCAGTTTCATCCACGCTCAGCATCCTTGTGTTTGTTTCTATATATTAGATAGAGCTGCTTTGGCTCTGTGTGTCTTTGGTAGTGTCTCTTAATGGAGTAGATGTCCTGAAGGGTTCAGTGGCACAGCCTCCCCTATCATCCAAGCTGGGTACTCAAGGAGCACTCTTTGTGTGCACTGAGTACACCCTCCTCCTGTAGTTGAGTCTTGGTTGCTGTTGGCAGATCAATGGGAGGAATTTATCCAGGCCAGTCAGCTGCAAGGATTGCTTGTCGAGGGCACCAGCCTCTGCCCTCCATGGAGGATCAGCTGTGCAGGGACAGGGTGCTGGTACTCTAACAGGGTCTGCAGCTGTCCACTGGGTGCACAGGCTCTGGGGTTTCCTGGGTGGTGCAGGTCAAGGTCAGCCCCGAACTGTGTTTTGTCCAGGGCCTCCCTGCCTGAGCTATAACACAGTCTCAATTGGCTGCCACTTGTGCTGGGCTTGGAGATTCCCAGGTGAAGCCATGCTGTGAATCTAGCCAGCTGTTGCTTGTTTGAGAGGATTTAGGAAGTTGTGAAGCATAAGCCAACACCAGCCATTCATATGGAAAAGCAGCTAGGGTGGGCCTGTAATTTGGGAGGGGTGGAGTCTCTGGGGATCTCTAAGGCAGGTCAAACAGTGTTAGCCAGGTTGATGGTATCTCAGACATGGCACCAGTCTGCTGGCTCTGTGGGGGAGGATTTAGAAAAGGGACAATGGCCTCTGCTTGCCTTGATGCCAGACACTTCAGTTTCACCCTGTGTGCCACCAGTACCCCTCAAGTCACCACCTCGTTGCTGGAGCCCAGAAAGAGTGAGTCTGAGTAGGTGAGTCCATGTGTGGGTTCTTTAAGAGGAACTTCTTGGGGCTCTAGCAGTTTCTTCCACCACTCAATCCCCACTGGTTTTTGCAGCTAGAAGTTGTGGGGACTTACCTTCCTGGCACTGGAACCTTGGGCTGGGGGGCCTGATGTGGGACTGGGACTCCTCGCTGCCAAGATATCCCTCCTGAATTTTCATCCACCACATGTGGGTGTAGGGCCAGCCCATTCCATGTCTCCGTTCTTCCAACCAGTCTGGATGGATGTGGTTTCTTTAGTTTCGTAGGTGTCAGATTTCCATTCAGCTCGATTTCTGACAGTTCTGAGTGATGGTTGTTCAATATTTTAGTTGTAGCTTTGAAGTGGTTGTGCGAAGAGGTGAGCCATGTCTTCTCCGCTGTGTTTTTACTTGCATAACATTCGAGGCAGAATGAGGTTGAGGCAGAACTCAACTTCAGTGTCAGGAGCCAGGATGGCGGGACACCTGAGGCGGTTGTAGGCTGTAGTCGGGGGGAGCACGTGCGATTTCTGGCATGCTGGGCATCTTTTCTTCCCTGCTCTGGCTGGTAACTGTATCAGTGTTTGTGAAAAGTCGCTGATCTGTGCGTTAACCTATTGAGCACTTTTCTGTACACGTGTGAAATTTTAACTTTCGAAAAAGCTGTGTTTTATGTAAGAATTCTTGAGCAAAATAGAACCAGGTTCAAACATGAGCTTGGTTACTCTCTGGCTGTGGGACCATGGTCCGGTTACTGCATCTCACTGAGCCTCGGTTTCCTCATCCATAAAATGGGAACAATAATAGGACCTACTTGATGGGGTGGAGTGAGGACGAAAGGGCTTTGAGAGAAATAACAGAGGCAAAGCATGAGACCTGCATTCCAATAATACTGGCTGGTTTCTGGCTGGTTTTGCTCAAAAACCATGTTCTACAGCATCACATCTATTTCCTAGCAAAAGGGTGTCTTAGAAATAACTGAAAAAAACTGAGTTTGAACCTCAGCAAGGGTTGCCAGGTCAAACAGGAGACGCTCAGTTACATTTGTAGTAGAAGTCTATAATTTTTCATGGGATCTGCTTATACTAAATTTTTTCTCATTGTTTATCTGGAATTCACATGTAAGTGGGTGTCCTGTATTTTCATTTGTTAAATGTTGCCATCCTATCCTCACAGTTACCAGCTGTGTGTCCTGGGGTAAGTTGCACGACCTCTCTGACCGTGGTTGCCTATAATCAGTGTTGACAAGAGAATGAAACGGGTTGAAGTAGATGGGCGTTCCCAGCACGTATGGAGCACTCTGTATTTGTGCCTTTCACTTCCCATCGTCTTCCTCCCTCCTCTTCTGTTCTTTTCTCTTTCCTTGCCTATGTCTCGGGGTCTCCAGAGCTCCCCACAAACACTATTTAGTCCTGTGGTTGGCCTTTGCAAAGAAGAGGTTGTGATTAGCTATAAAAAGTAAGTAGTAAAGTTGCAGGGTTTTTGTCTAACACACACACACACACACGCGCGCGCGTGCGCAGGGTCAGCTTTGGCAGGAAGGGATGAGGTCTCCTTCCCCTCGGCCCAACCACTGGATACAGTTGTAACTTTGGCCAAGGGTGTGCGCCGCTCTCTGCTAATCACAGGCATGATTTGTGTTTCCGGCGTCTGAGAGGAACCTCAACTCCTCTCCACGCCTTCCATGTCGGCTCAGAATTTTGTTATTTCTAGCCAAAGTCTATTGCAGGACTCACAGAGGAAAGAGAAGAAACACAGCGATCTTTGAAATAAATCATAGAGATTAAAGCAGGGTGATGTAAGAGAGTTTCCAAGCATAAGATCAAGTAACACCTCTGAGCCACATTCATAACACAAGTCACTGACCGATACATCACTGCCATTTGAGCCGCCACAGCATCTAAAAATAGGATTTGCTCTAATTTCCTTGAGTACCCGATGGTGGGGTAGTGAGTGGGCTGTGTGGGGTGATCAGTGACTCCCTTATGATGACATGTTCCCAACGTGGGAAGATGGGAACTTGCCTCCAGACATGTCAGGCAAACCCTGGCAAGGCTCAGAGGGCTGAGATGAAGGACTCTGGAGTCAGCAGGACCTGGGATGGAGCCCCAGCTGGGCCACCTCCTCCCTGAGTGGCCTTGGGTAAATCAATTAACCTCTCTGAACCTCATCTTTAAAGAGACAGAGAAGAGTAGATGACAGACACACAGCGACGGTTCACCACAGTGCCTGCTGCATGTGTGATGTGTTACGCACACCTAGAATTCCAGCACGTGTGGGTTGCCCACTGACAGGGTTTCAGGCATGAAACCCTGACTCACACATCTCTGTGCAGGTGTGGAGGAGAGACTAGGGTTGAGAGGAAGGAATGGCGAAGGTCGCTGCGACATTGTCTTGGGTGCACATACATGATGGAGGAGGTCCTTTAATTGCAAGGAGTTTGGGTACCGTGCCCAGGTGGGCTGGCCACTCCCACCTGCATCTATAATTCCTCTGAGGCCCCTCTGTGTGCTCCCTGGGCTGTCTTCTTGGTCTGACCGTGAGTTCTCAGCAACCCCCTGTCCCATTGGGTCATGGCTGGCCTTGGTCTGCCGTGCAAAGTCCTGGACATTAAGAGCTGTGTCTTTTAACCACTCTCCTGCCTAGTGCTCAGCGTGATCCTTGGCACACGGTAGGTTGTCTTAGTCTGTTCAGGCTGCTATGGCAAAAACAGCATGAACTGAGTGGCTTATCAACAACGGAAATTCCTTCTCTCACAGTTCTGGAGGCAGGACGTCCGAGTTAAGGCCCCAGCAAATTCAGTGTCCAGTGAGGACCCCTTTCTAGTTCACCAATGGCTGTATTCTTGCTGGGTCCACACATGGACGAGGAGGGAGGGAGCTCTGTGGGGTCCCTTTGTGAGGGACTAATGCCACTCATCAGGACTCTGTCCTCATGACCTCATCACTACCCACAGGCCTTACCTCCAAATACCATGCCACGGATTAGGGGTCAGCATATGACTATTGGCGGGAAAATTGTTCGGTCTATCGCGTAGGCGCTCAGCAAAAAACTGGTGAATCACTAAAACTGCCCGGTATTACTATAGTTGCACAGATGCAAAGAAAACCTGGTATAATGAGGAAAGTTCGCCCGTTAAAATCCTGGTGAGAGGCGCAATGGTACATAGAATGTGTACTACAGCCCATTTTAATGGCGGAAAAGTGAAAGAATCCAAAGGCCCACCAACAAGAGATTAGATGGATCAGTTCGGAAATATCCCTAAAGGGGAACACTGGGCAGCAGTGAAAATTAATGAACTAGAACTCTGTCATCGTGCATAAAGCTCAAAATTACAGTTTAGTGGGGGAAAAAAGCTCTAGTTGTAAAAGGATGTATACAGAAAAATGCCACCAAATAAAGTTCAAAAATCTGAAAACAATTCAGCATTTTTATGAGTACACACACACGTGTAGTAAAAGTGTGGATGCATACGTGGGCGTGATGGATGCGCAGTTCAAGAGAGGTCACCACTGCTCAGGTAGGGAGCAGAGCGGGGAGGAGAACAGGGAGTTTTAACGGTGTTTTTAACGTTTCATATCTAAGGCAATGTGGTAGATAGATAGAAGTTCTATTGTTCTCTGCATTTTTTGGTATGCCTGAAATATTTCATTAAAGGAAAAAACAACAACAAAAAAACAAGGCAGTAACTGAGAGTGAAGGCTAGAGTGGCCCCGGCCTAATTCTTACTCCTGTTCTGGCATTTGCTGTGTGTCTTCAGGAAGAGATTTAACCTCTCTGAGCCTTGGTTTTCTCAACATTACAATGGGGCTAATAAATCCTGGAAAAATGAAATGAGATAATATGCATAATTATTTAAAGCACTCAACGAATGATAGCTATTCTCATAATGAATTATCAACAACAGTCCATTTCAAATTATTTGAGAACGGGAAACATCCAAGAAGATCACCCATTTGTAACCTTCTTTATGGATGAAACCCCCAAGGCTGGAGAGGTGAAATAGATGGTTTCAGGTCATGGGGTGCGTGAAGGCGGAATGGAGGATCCGGGGTGTGCGGAGGACCCTGCTGGGGAAGGCGCTGCAGGCAGAGGCCCTCTGCTCCGGCTCTTCCCGCAAAACCTGCAGAAGCCCTTGTTCCTTCCAGGAGCCCATGCCGGTCATACAGGGAGCATGCTAACATTGGGACACGGATCCCGAAGGCGCAGGACACCTCTGATGTGGCTGCACCCCTTCTATCCAAGTCCCACAGCCCATTTACATCATCATGAAACAGGCTGAAAATAATGTTATAAGCTCATCCATTTCTAATTTAGATTTTTAAATAGTAAAAACGTCTGAAGCCTAACAGAAATATGCCTCTGTGATCACAAAAATATACATGGTACAATGCGCTCTTTGTAATAGTCCCAGACTGGAGACAATTCAAATGTCCATCAGTGGAAGAATGGATAAATAGTGTTGCATTCAACAGAATACTATCCAGCAGTGGGAATAAAAGAACTACCTCTCCCATGACCACACGGATAAATGTCACATATTGTGAACAAAAGAAGCCAGACCCAGCCCTGGCAGGTGTGGCTCAATTGGTTGGAGCATCGTCCCATAACTGAAAGAAAGGCTGTGGGTTCAATTCCTGGTCAGGGCACTTATCTATGTTGCGGGTGTGATTCCCCAGTCTGGGCATATATGGAAGGCAACCCATCGATGTTTCTTTCTCACATTGATGTTTTTCTCTTTCTCATCCTTTCTCCTTTCCTCTTTCTCTCTCTAAATGCAATGAAAAAATGTCCTCAGGTGATTATTTAAAAAAAAGAAGAATCCAGCCCTAAAGATGCTGTTAGAGGTCAGAACACTGGGGATGCTTCGGTGGGAGGCCACTGCTGGAGGGGCTTGGAGGTGCGTCATGGGGCTGATAATGCTTCTCTATTGATCTGGGTGCTGGTTACGTGCACACTTATTATTTGTACTCTTATGGCCCTGTATTACTCTTCGATTCAAATGTTTTTTTAATATGAAATTAGTTCCAGTAATTTCAGCCTTATGAGTTACCAATACCTATGCGCCATCACGAATCAAGCCATGTAATAAAGAGGGGAGATGTAGGCCTCTAAATTAGCATCTTTTCCTAAGCCTTGACCTTGAACACACCCGCTGAAACCAGCTTTTGTTTCAGGCTCACTGAAAGGGGGATTGTCTACCCAGGACCCGACCAGATGGAGATAAGGGCCATTACTCAGGACATCCGATCCAGGGAGACGGCGAATCACCCAGATTATCTGATTTGGCAGTTTCCTGGCATCAAATGACCCAGATAATGGTCAGACTGCCATGGTGACACCGCACATTCCGGCCAAAACACCCATGAGGTGGACCCTGTCTCTGGGGCCTTATTTGTGGGCAGAGAGGAGAGAGGCCTGTGCCGCTCTCGGGTCTAATTTCTGCAAGAGGAGCTGTGAAGCTCTTGGAGAGTCTGCAGAGGCCACAGAAAGCTAAGATAGCCCCGGATTCCCAGGGGCCCCAGGCAGGCGCCCCTGCCAGTTTTGCACTAGGGCTGGCTCTCCCATGGCCTCCTCAGGACTCAGTCTGGGCCCCTGAGCAAGGAGCTCTTTTAATCTGACAGCCCGAGCAAGAAGGTGATCTCCTTCGTGTTATTCCCACCTTTCAGGGGATGAAACTGAGGTACAGAGGGGTTAAATGTGTCACCCCAGTGTGAACACCAGACAGGATTGGACTTGGTAGTATGTGAACTTACTCTCTCATCCCTCCGTCCATCCTCCGGGAGCACTGCTCCCATCTGTTACCCGAGCTCCTCCTGCATCAGTCCTCAGAGGCTCAGCGAGTTCGGCACCTCTGCAAAGACGTCAGGCACTGAGAAGGGATTAGAAGTGCATGGATGGATTTATTGGAGGAAACCTCTGTGGAGGTTGAAGAGAGAGGAAGCAGGACTGAGTAGGCAGAGCCTTGAGACCGGGATGCGGGTCTGACACCTGGGAAAGGAGAAGGGGAAGGAAGACTGGGCAGGAAGAGCCTCAGAGCACAGCTCAGCTCTGAGAAAGGCTGAGTCAGCCCAGCAGGAGCCTGGAGCAAGGACTGTCCATCGGTGGAGTCCCAGGCTGGGGAGGGATGGCCCAGGCTGCCAGTCTTTAGTAGATGGAGGGATCAGTCAGCACGTTTACAGAAGGCAGAGGGAGCATCAGTTGATTTGGTATGTGGGTTATGAGCAGGGCAGCAGTGTCTCTTAAAAAATCAGAACTATTACCACATGGTTATCTTCCCCTCTGTAAGCTGCACAGGGTGGGAGCCAGCCCCTGCAGACAGCAGGTCTGGAATGTAGTGGATACTCAATTAGTACCTGTGGACTGACAAACTCTCCAGACCAGCTCTTCAGCATTCAGTGATTGCCATACATTTCCTGAGGATGTTCCATGCGGTGTACTCTAGTGACGAGGATGAGGGATTGGCTGTTGGGTTTGGGTGTAGGTCTTAGACCCAGCTCTTCTGATCTGTGTGACCTTGGGCAAGTCATCCCACCTCTCTGAGCCTTTTTAACTCATCTGTAGAACGGGACAATATCTACCCATTGGATATTACTTGTCTGTTTTGAGTTCCAATGAGATGCTGCTATCACAGTACTTTTACCATCATTATTATATCAGCAGATTTATGTGTAAATAGTTACTTTCAGTGTTTGTGATGATTTAGATAAACTATAGGGCCCCCACACCCCAAAACATGAATACTACCTCAAAGTGTATCATTACTTCTGTGGAAAAATCCTACTCCACAGCACACCTGTTATGGAGAGGAACCATATGGAGCATAGACCATCTCATATCACCTGTGGCATGTTAAGTTATCTGTACCCCAAGTCTGCCCTTGAAGCCAGCATCTATATCTGACTTGCCTGTG
Source organism: Trachops cirrhosus (assembly GCA_028533065.1). Lineage (NCBI taxonomy): Eukaryota > Metazoa > Chordata > Mammalia > Chiroptera > Phyllostomidae > Trachops > Trachops cirrhosus. The sequence goes on along the minus strand of CM052546.1, from coordinate 56,815,753 downwards.
TATTTATTGTTAGCACTTAGCAAGGGGCTTTCGCATCGTAGGGACCAATAGATGCACATACTTGCTGCCAAACTGGAGACACTGCCAAGTGACCATGTGCCACAGGCACTAGTTAACAATCCCCATAATGGGCCCACGTGGACAGTAATGCACCCACCCTCTGAATGGAGAAACTGAGGCCCACCGAGATGAAGCAACTTGCCTGCACTTGCAAAGTTGCAGTTTCAGGCCTGGTTCACCCTGGCTCCACCCTGGCTGGGGTTTTTCCATGGGGACACGTGGCTGTCAGGACTGCCAATCAGGTCACACTAAGGTGCTGCCCAAACTGCAGCACGGTGCCCTTGGTTCTCCTCAGAGACTCCAGTCTGGCCTTCAGGGAAAGGCTCTTGGAAACCAGCCTCTTCTGGCACATTCCAATTTACAGATGCATGAGTCTCCTGGGAGAAGAGAGAACCACGGGCTTGCGGGCTGGAGGATTTTTACATTGGTGTTAAGGAGAAGTCAGCTTGACCCCGTTACAGAGCGGCTCCAAGAAGCTCCCGTAATTCGAATGTCATCTCCCTGCCCTCTCTCCCCCCATGTCTTCACCGTTCAAACTTCTTGCCTGCAAACACACTCAGGAGCAACAGTCCACTAATAACAGCAGGCGCCACCCCTGGGCCCTCACTGCGTGCAGGTCCAGGGTTTACTGGTCTGGGGCCATCACAGCCACGTTAGCCTCGTCAGTCTCACAGCTGCCATGAACGGCAGGTTTTCCTGCCCCTATTTTCCAGGTGGAGAGACTGAGGCTCTGGGAAATAAGGCAACCTGCCAACATCACAGAGTGGGTAAGGGGCACAGCAGAGAATCTCAGGATCCCACGTGATCAGCGTCTGAATGTGAAATGAGAGGACACCAGCAGCCAGAACAGAGCTTGGAGTTCCACCACCCACCTCTGAGGCAGCAGTTCCTCAAAGACATATGGGGACAGCCTCGTCCTTGGCACCGTGCCTCCCATCCCCAGCTTGTCCACCCTCCAGGCTCAGACACGGCAATCTGACTGCACCAGCCTCTGCTTGAGACCTCGAAATGGCTTCCTGATTCCCACCGCCGAGAGCCCGAACTCCTTCACTCAGCCTCAAGGCCCCCTGCAGCCTGGCCTGGGGTCCACTTCCTGCCCCGTTGCCCACAGCTCCAGGGAAGACTCTGCATTCCTCCTGGACAGGCAGGCTCAGCCCACACCCTGCCTTGGCCTGTGCCATGTCTCCTCCTTGGAATGTTTGTTCCTTCCTTCCACTTCTCAGTCCAACCAACTCCAGCTCAGCTTTCAGTATCAAATGGTGCCTTCCCCTGGGATGCCTTGGTTTCTGGAACCCCATGTCCTCACTTACGAAGCAGGTCAGAGAGAGCAGAGGAAAACCGGTCTGGCCAAAGAGTCTTCTTATTCTCATTATGCCTTTTGACATAATCAGTCTAGCTCAAAGAAATACATTTCAATAGCCATTTACGGAAGCTGGAAACCTTCACTCCACCCCTCAAACCCTAGCTCCACCCCTCTCCTCACATTTGTTGCTCTGTTTGCCCAGAAGAGGATACCCCATCTTTGTGAGAACTGTTCCTCCTTGCTTGAAACTTGTGTGTCTGGAGGAAGACACCCCTACATGTGGAGGGGCATCCTTGAGTCCAGCTGAGTCAGTAGAATCTATTGCTCCCAACACAGTGATTGGTCTAGGAATTAGCACATGACTGAAAATTAGCCAATCAGAGAACTTCCCTGGGAATTTTCTGACTGATGTTGGTGAGAAACAGCCCTGTTTCATGTGATCCTAGGTTTGAAGGCCCAGAGCTACCTATGATATTGGTCTAAGTCCAGTGGGCATGACTAACTTGAGGGAATGAACCAACAAAAGGCTAGAGAAAAAGCTTGTTGTTAATTAGTTTCTGATTCCACCCCTCCCCAAGATCAGCTATACCCCTGATCTTTATCCAATAAAGTCTTTGGTAGGTTCAAGTTCAAGGTGGGTTTTGGTCCCTTACAACCATCGGGTTCTAACAAATATAGTTTAAAACTCCTTCTCCAATTGTGTTATGTCGTAATGTGGCCCGTAAATATTTATTCGGGACCTGGTATGAACCGGGCACTCTGCTAAGTGATGGGGAGAGTCAAGAGTGGAAGAAAAATATGGTCCCACCCATATAGAGCTTGCTGTGGGGTCCGATGCAGTGGCCACAATCCACGTGTAGCTGTTTGATCCTAAAGTAATTAAAATTAAGTAAAATCTAAAATTCAGTTCCTTAGTCTCACTTTCCACATTTCAAGTGCTCAATAGGCACTATGGCTGGTGGCTGTCGGATGGGGCTGCACAGACACAGAACATCACCATCAGCCCAGAATTTTCTATGGGACAGTGATAGAGTGGTCCGGAGGCTTGCTTGTCAGAGTGCTGTTCCCCAGACCTGCAGCAGCAGCCTCCGCTGGGGCGCGTTGGAAATGCAGAAGCTCGAGTTCCATCACAGACCTGCGTATTCAGCAGGATCGCTGCGACGTTGTTATATTCACATTCTAAACTGGGGGAGGGGTGGAGGAGGGGGAGCGGTGAATGCTGAAACACAGTTAAGTGAAGGACTGTAAGGGAAATAGAGTTTTATTACTCACAAGTCCCAGAGGAGGTACCAGCTCATTCAAAGGGCCCCGTGGAGAAGTCAAGGCCAGGTACAAGGGGCACATGCCATTATTAGTCTGTGGGCTGAGTGCTTTGGGGTTCCTAGGCTAATACTGGATTGGTCAATTCAAACCAAAAAGAGCAGGGTTTTGGTGAGCTTCCTGGTCCTGTGAGGCAGGGAGCATGTGAATCACGAGGACCTCTGGGGGGGTCACATCAGGAATGTACGTGTCCTTGTGACTCTGCAGACTGTTATCTGGAGCTCCTGCTAGCAAAAAGGGACTCACGTCCGTTCAAGGACCCTGCAGGCCAGGTGGCCGCACTGAACGGGTGCTGAGGCAGCACTGCTGTGGAGTCGTGTGGCCGAACTCTCAACAAAGGTGCCCGGTGACTCACGCGCACATCATGGTTTAGGAAACTGTCCTGACCACCGCTCCTAGGTTAGCCCCGTCTGCCTGACTCTGCCACAGCCACCCTCCCCGGGGCAGCAGAGAGGGTCCCTAAGGTGAGACGGGCCGGCAGGCTGGTTTGGCCGTTGGCTCACTGACCTCTCCCCGAGCCACGAAATGTAAAACTGGTGCCTATCCACTGAGTAAAGGCTTGAAGGATTTGTATTAATAAGGAGGACGTTTGGGGCTTGGCGGCAATCCCGCCCCAGGGACGCCTTTTCAATGATTTGTTTCTTCGGGGTAAAACCACTGCAGAGAGTCAGAGTGATGAAGCATTGGTGCTGCGTTAGTTTTGTACTTTTCCAGGCAGAGGAAGGAGGCCCTCACCGTGTAGCCTAGCCTGTTCAGATGCTGTAAAGCGCGTGCCCACCTCTGTGTGGGTTTGGAGGCTGTCAAATGAACCTGGCCTGATGGAGAATCCCAACGCAAAACCAGATCTTTGCAAAACCAAATACACACACACACACAACTAATTGGTGGTACCCAACCATAACCAAGAAAAAAGGCAACAAACTCTCCATTTAAATTGCAGATTGTAACCTTTATGCTTGAAATCATTTCAAACATCCTGTTTATAGCTTTGGGGTTCTGGCACTCAATAATCCTCTAAATTATTTTCCTCTGTTGGTTTTTTTTTGAATGGTCGTTATTATGCATTGCATTCCCCCAGTTTCTGGGCCGTACCCCTAGTTCATTTCTCTGGAGAGTAGAGGTAATTTGACAAGGCCTGCAGCAAGATTTCTCTTTAAAGTTGCCATTTTTTCCTATTCAGGGGACCCAGCTGTGGAAGCTGGTTTGCAATGCTTGGCCCCCTCCCCTCACAGCCAGAGGAGGGGATGGGTGGGGTGGGGTGGGGGGTAAGAGAGACAAGGGCTTTTTCTCCAAGCTGCAACACTCCTCTGCCCCAAGATCTTTAATTCATGGGTCTGGGCCAGTATTCCCTAAAGTGCTGGTCCCGTTTAGTAGGTGTTACAAGGTAACTCTGTGTCAAACAGAGATGAAAAGATTCCTTAATGCAGAACTTCACAGGGAAATGCAAAGGTGTGTGCTGAGCTCTCTTTTGCAGGAGGTGGGGAGGCAGGTTTACTGTGCAGTTGCCCAGGTTTATTTAACTAACAAGCACCCGTGTCCCTGGATGGTCTCATAAACGGCATTCTGCAGCCCAGCTGGGAGACACTGCGTGTTCCAGGGACTGCTGCACCAGGTTTCTTATGGCCCAGCTGTGGGCACCCCAGGACGACACTCCCACCACATTCCATTGGTTGAGTAAGTCCCCAAGGCCCGCCCAGCTTTGCAGGAGGAGAAATAGCCTGTGCCCTTCTGTAGGACCTGCGGCCCCTTCCATCTACCCCACCCCCGCCCCTCCAGCCCCGGGTCTCCCAAGGGGGACAGTGAAGGCTCAGAGGCGGAAAGGATGGAGTGAGCCCCCCTTCCCAGCATTGCTCATGCATCCACTTGAAGTACCAACTCACCCCTCAATGGAACCCCCAGACCTGGGAGCTGGGGTGGACATCATTATTTCTGCCTTCCCACTTTCCTCTCCTCTTTCTTCTAGAAACAAACCCCACTTTCCTGAGGCATCACAGATACTTAGAATTAGCCTGCTGAGGGGTTAATATCACATTCAATTCCAGCCTGAGAGCTGATTTCTGAAGACTGCTGAGTAATGCTAGCAAAAACAAACAACAATAAAAATAAGAACTATTGTGTGCTTACTGAGTGCTAGACCCTCTGCTAAGCAGCTTCTAGTCATTTACTCCATCCTCACTTCAAGTCTACGCAGTGGCAACTATTACGATTAATCCCATTTTGCAGATGGGTCACTTGCTGTTTCGTGTGCTACAGCCTGAGTCAGAGGCTTATGAGTAACTCAGAGATTCCAGGCCAGACCTGTCTCCCTTCAGATCTGGTATTCTAGAACACTCTACAAAGGACTGGGTGGATGAAAGGAAAAGCAGTCAGGATCCACGATGGTTACTATTTATTTATGAAATATATTCTGTTTGCCAGGCTCATGGGTTACTACCGACTGAGTGTTTTCTGGATGGCAGGTTCTGTTCTAAGCACTATATTGACTCATTTAACCCTCACAGCAACCTCCTCACGTAGGGATTATTACAGTTCAGGAAACTAAGGGACAGCGACGTAAAATAACCTGTCCAGTGCCGCAAAGCTTGTGAGTGACAGGGCCGGGATCGGAACCCAGGACTCCGGGTCCACAGCCCGTGCTCTTGCCCACTCTGCTGCCCCACAGAAGAGCCTTTGTTCAACCACACAGGGCAACTTGGACCAAAAGGCCAAATCCTAATTGGATCCAGCTCTTCCTGAGCCTTCAAAAGCTGGAGATTTGGCAAATGTCCCGCCTACCTCCTGCCTTGGTTTGGAGGGCACGTACATTTGCAAGCTCCCTTCGACCTCCCGCCAGTCCCCGCATGAATCACAGCATTAGGGCAGGGGAAGGAAAGCTACAGCCGGGCCAGGAGCCCAGACGCAGGGGTCCTGCTGGCCAGGCCCCTCTGCCTGAACAGCCCCCTTCTCGTGGCCACTGATCTGACACCAGAGCTGAGACATTTTAGTTAAGGGTCTCTGAAGGCCCTCAGCAGGCCCACCCTGCATTCCTCACATTCCCCGTTGCCTGGGGCGTGAAGAATTTCCAACCCAACTTGGCTGGCCAGGAAGGGCTGTGGTCTGGCCGCTCCCTCTGGAAGGCGCTATGCAGCCTGGCAGCCCCAAGTGAGTTTCCTCCCTGAACTCACTGCTAAGAATAACCTAGTGAGGCACCTCCACACCCTCCTTTGAGGCTGCAGCCTTTTTGGAGGCTGTCCTCTGCTCGGTTTGGACCCTTTCTGGCAGGAGAGAAAGTAGACGGTGAGTCCCAGGACCTGCAAAGGGAGTCTGGTTGGCCCTGTTCTGGAGCACATTCTCTTGCTGCATCGGGGGAACACCCCATGCCCAGGGCATTGCTGTGGGGCAGAGCTGTTCTCCATTCGGACTGAGTTAGCGGTGCAGGGGGCAGACCCTCAGGCTCTCTGAGGGAGGCGCTGTCAGTGTCCCGCCAGGCGGACTTTGCCCCTAGGGGACATTTGGCAATATCTGGAGACATTCTTGGTGTCACAATGTGGGGAGCATTAATAATGGCAGCATTAACGTCCCTTCCACCCAACCCCACCCCTAGAATTATCCAGCACAAAATGTCCACCATGCTGCTGTTGAGAAATCCCAACCTAAGCCAATCACACAGCTCCGAGTGTGACACCAAGTGGGGGTGGCTCCCAGCACAGTGGGTCCTTTCCATTGTACTGATTGGTGAAACTTCAACCTGATACGGTGATCCCGGATGGCACCCGTGAGGAAAAAATCTGAGTTAATAAATGGGAGGTGATGGAAAAGAGGGGCCAGGCTAGTGTTTTCCAACAGAAATACACCATCAGCTGCACGTGCAGGCCACAGGCAATTTTAAACTTTCTCCAGCAGCCACGTTAAGAAAGGAAAAGGAAACAGGTGAGCTATTATACTATTTTAAATATTTTATTGAACCCAGCCTCTCAAAGATATTATCATTTTAATATAAAATATTATTGAGCCCTGAGCAGTGTGGCTCAGTGGGTTGGGTGTCGTCCCACAAAGCAATAGGTTGCCAGTTCGATTCCTGGTCAGGGCACATGCGTGGGTTGGGGGTGTGCAAGGAGCAACCGATCAATGTTTCTCTCCCTCTCTTTCCTGCTCTCTAATAATAAAGAAATAAAATCTTAATATATATATATATCTTGAGATTTTTTTTCTACTTTGTGTTAAAAATTTTTTTTGCACTAAGTCTGAAAAATCCAGCTGATATATATGTTACCTTGCTAGACTAAGACCTCTGCACTTACAGATGCTTGGGGGTGCACAAGTGAAGCTGGGAAAGAAAAAAGATGAGGAGAAACAGGAAGAATGGAGGCTAGGAAGGGACTCTTTCAGGACACACATGCGGGAAGCAGGACTAACATCTCCAAAAAAGGCCCGGAGCTCTGTTCTCTGCCTCTGCCCACTGGCAGGCGGGGGAGAGCATCTGGACCCTGTCTCTTCTCTCCAGGTTAACCTTGCTCCCAGGCCCCAGCAGGAGGAGGCTCGCTGGGGGGTGACGCTGACTGCCCAGCCTGGGGAGCTTGTCCTCTCCCCGCTGCCTACAGGGGAACCCAAGGCCCCCGGGGAGGGCCACAGATGCCCCTAATCAAATCAAAGAGACTGTTTGCATAAGCTTCACCCGAGGCTGGCTTTCCCAATATTTTTAGATCACCTTTGGCTTAGGGAGGTTGATTGCCTGCTCGTTTCATCAAGCGACTAGATAAAGCCCATTTCCACAGCTAATACGATGGAGCATTCGGAGAGTGCTGAATCCATTAGGAGCCAAAGTGGTTTCCCACTGTCCTCCGCTGAAATTGGTTGGCAGTACAGCTCAGGGTCCACGGGGTGGGCCCTGGGATGGGTGTACGGATTCCCAAGACTGGCTGTGAAGTCCAAGCAGCCCTGTGAGGACCACCCATGAAGTAAGGGCGGGCACACGCACTGGGGTCAGGCTATCCAAGTCCAAGTCCAAGTCCAAGTCCCAGTTCTGCCACCTGCCAGCTGACAAAGGGCAAGCAAATGAATCCCTTTGAGCCCCTTTCTTCAACCATACAATGGATTAGTAATTGTCATTCCCTCTGGACACTCTTCCTGACTTTTTGCTCAGATGTTCACCTGACTTTTTATCCAAATGCCACCTCCTCAAGAGACCTTTCCTCCGCACTTTTGTAGAAATTCCAACTCTGCCCCTTGGCCCTCTCCATCTCCTTTCCTGGCTTTCATTTATTTTTTAATAGCATTTATTAACAATATATTATACCATGGATTTTTACATTTTGTTTATCTTCTCTCCCCAGTAGAATTTTAGCTCCAAGAGAGTCTGGGTTCTGTCTGTTTTCTTCTCAATGCTGTATTCCCAGCACCTTGAACAATGCCTTGAATGAACTAGATGCTCAATAAACATTTGTTAAAATAATTTAAGATTTAATTAAATAAATCCTAACAGGGCCTGGCACATAGTAGTTCATTATTACTACACAGATGTTGGTTGCAAAGCAGATAAGTGCCACACGGCTCCTACTTTCACTTTATTATTGTATTATTGCTGTGTATAACGCACACTCTTTTGCCTAAAAGGAGCCATGAGCCTTTCCCTCATGGCACCTTCTTTTGCCTAAAGAGTGTGCATTATACACAGCAATAATACACCCTTTTTTTGAGGGGAAAATAAAGGTGCACATTGTACATGGGTATAATGATTACCTACCATGGGTGAGATAATCGCATGTATAATACACACAAGAACATGGGTGTGCATTATACACAGGAACGCATTATACGGTGATTCGCCTAAAAATATTTATTGTGTGTGTACTATGTGCCAGGCAGTATTCTAGGGTCTCTAGCACTGGGATGGGCAAAAGTACTTGTAGATCAGCAGAGGATTTAATAGCACTTCCCTCAGAGGTGGTTGGGAGGTTGAATGAGAGAATGCATGGAAAAGGCTTTGCACAATCCAGAATCAGAGTGTTTGTGTTAGTCAGCTTTTGCTATGATAAAGCTGTGTGACAAACACTCCCCCCGCCAAAACCTCAGGTGCTCCAACAAAGTTATTTCTCACTCACATATCTGAAGGTTAGTTGGGTCAGCATTTGGGTGCCCCACGTGTCTTCCCATTTGGGGCCCAGGGTAAAAGACCAGCTCCCACCTGGGCAGGCTATTCTCTGGGGAGAGCAAGAACTGGAAGAAACTAGCCATGCGTGAAGGCCATTGCCAAGAACTGGCACATCGTCACTTCTGCCCACATTCTGTTGGCCAAATCAACCCCCATGGTCAAGCCCAATATCCACAGGGTAAGGAAATACACTCTCCTCCCTCGCCACGGAGAGCAGAGTAAATATTTGCTGAATAATAGTACAGAACACCATATATTTAACAAAAGGTCTTTATTATTATTATGAGGGAGAAAAAAATGCTTCTTCCATAAAACCCAAGAGAGGTGGTGGTCAATAGTTACACATTATCCCAAGGACAGACACCTGGACGGTGACAGAGTTGGAAACCCATTGGCTTTTGTACGAAGCAGAGAGCATGAGCGTGAGATGAAAGCGGACTCATGATTCAATCCCCTTGGAGTGTCCTTTCACCTGTCTGGGAGTCATCTACACAATGAAGCAACTCTTGGGGTCTCTGTGAGGGTCAGAGGACTCGTGAGCCTCTGCCACCCCACCGTCGTTGATTATTCAGGGTTGTTTGCATGGCGATGCAGAGTGGCTGGTGAAGTGTTCTCAGCTCAGTGGGCATCCAGCAGAGCATCAGGCCATTCCTGATGGAAATCTGCATAAAGGTGCCCTTGAAGGGGACATTGCAATATTCCCCTCATGGCTCCTTCTCCTGCTTTGGTCCAGACTTCTACCGCGAGCAAGGGAGACGTTGGCAAAGCAAATGTTTACTGGGCCTCTCGATGGCCTGGTGCCTTGCTAGGCATTAGGAATACAGCAGTAAGCAAGGTGATGGTGGCATACCACCGGCTGTCGTGAAATTCAGGTTCTGTGGGGGACTTGGGGTAAGCCATTCCAAGTGTGGGACTGGGGGGATGGTACAGCGGACAATGGATGAGAGTGACAGAGCTAAGTCAGAGGACATGTCTTAGCAATAATAATTTTTTATTGATTTTTAGAGAGAGAGGGGGAGAGAGAGAGAGAAAGAAACATCAATTTGTTGTTCCACTTATTGATGCATTCCTTGGTTGATTCTTGTATGTGCCCTGACTGGGGATCAAACATGCAACCTGGGCATATGGGGATGATGCTCTAACCACCTGAGCTACCCATCCAGGGCTGGGGACATCCTACCAATGAAGTGGCCGCTAACAACAGAGCCGTGCTGGAGGCTGAGTTACAATGCCCAAGCTGTGTTATAGAGTGCAGGCTCTGGACACTGTGAGGACCCAGGGGAGGCACCTGATCCAACCTGGTCAGTCAGAGGTGGCTTCCCAGGGGAGGAGGATTATGGCTGTGGAGGTTGGCTTGCCCACATTCTCTCCATCAGAGATGATCAGAAGTGACAAAACCAGTGATTGTGAAGCAATCCTCTTCCCATCAGCCACTGGCTCAGGGGAGGGCACGTGACCCAACCCTGGTCAAGAAGACATGAGGGAGGGCCTGCCCAGAGGGTGCAGAGAGAGGTCTCCTTGGTTCTCAAAATGAGACACAAGGAAAAAAAATCTCTGATATCTCTGCAAGTGCCCAGGTCTGGATGTGATTCTAAGTCTCCCGCAGACACCTGGCAACCTGCCTGGGGTAGAACTTCCAGAACAAAGAAATGGGAGGGACGGGGTCCTTTCGGACCCCATTGGACAGCTGCCTCAGTCAAGCCAAGACTCTCCTTCCTTGCTCACCTCCAGAGCCCCATTCATGTGGGGTATCAAACTAAATTGTATTATGGATTGTGCCAATTTGAACAAGGAGTTGCTATTTCTTGCTGCTAAAAACTGACAGGGGTGAAACTGAGCTGAGTCTTGAAGGGTGAGTAAGAGTTTTCTAGGTGAAGAAGGAGGGAAGGTCAACCCAGGAAGAGGGAATGCCTTGGGAAAAGGCACAGATGTTTCTGGAGAAGGGTCAAGAGCGGAAACGGGAGCAGGTCACGGAGGGCCTGCCGTGCCAGGCTGGGGAACCTGACCTTGCTCTGAGAACGGCTTCTCTGTAGGTGAGCAAGTGCCCTCACAAGGCACCATCTCTGGTGTCAGGCAGACCTGAGTTCCAGTCTTGGTTTCTCCACTTGAAAGCCATTCACAGAGGGCAGTTAAGGTAAACCTTCCTGAACCTCAGCTTCCCCCTCTGTGAAATGAAGAATGATAACAGTTACCTTGCAGGGCCACTGTGAGAATTGAAAGAATTATATGCATTCATTTGCACAGTCCCCGGAACAGCAAATGGTAGTTCTTACCCTTACTACAGTTCTATGATTTGCATATCATTACCATCACATGCACACCATGTCAGTTAGCTGTTGCTGCCTTGCAAACCACCCCAAGACTCATAGCCTAAAACAATAAACAATCGCTTTGCTCCCTGTCTGGGCTCACTTACTGTCTGAGCACAGCTGGGCTCTGGGGAGTGGCACCACTGTCCTGGCTGAACCGAGCTTTCCCACATATTTGCGGGTCACCTAGCTGTAGGTGTTCACCACCAGGCTTGGCGGACGTGACGGCTCTCCTCCACGAGGTCTGTAGCCGACTAGCCTGGGCTGGCTTTCCCTGCAGCTGGGCAGGGCTCCAAAACAGGGCAAGGGCGTTCTAGTCCCCTTGACCCATGGGTTGGCAACCGTCACAGTTACTTCTGCCATAGTCTATGAGCCCAAACGAGTGGCAGGGCCAGCCCAGGCTCAGGGGCGTGACGGAAGCAGACTCCACTTCTCCTTTTTGTCCTTTTTATTGAATGTATTGGGGCAACACTGGCAAACTAAATGATACAGGTTTCAGGTACAGTGTACAGATCGGGTGACAACGCACGATCTGTACACTGTATTGTGTGCTCACCACCCCACGCAGGCTCCACTCATTGTATGAATGGGAGCAGCTGCCAAGGCACGTTGGAAAGGAGTGGAGAGAGGGAAGGGTGGAGAATGGCGGCCCTTTTTGCCTCTATGACCTATAACTTGGAAGTCAGGAGTTAGGGCTGTCCCTTCAGGTTCTGCCTGGGTAAGAGTCCCCAGCTAGCACACATCCAGAAAAGGCCCTGGCGCTCGCTGAAGGTGTCCCTTGCCAGTCCCCAGGCTGGATTTGCATATTCTGATTGGTTCCCCTACTTATCATCTGTCCCAGCAGGAAGAGCCTGTCACCAGCCCCTAGAGAATGATTAAAATCCCACACTATCGTCCAGACCTTAATATGAGATTCCTGGAGGCAGAAACCTGACTTGCCCTAATTTTCCATAATTAACTCATCAAGACACCTGATGTGGCTGCTGCTGTCTTCGGGGCCTCTGGCTTCCCCCCACACCACCCAGTGGGTCCCTGCTCTCCTCCTCTCCTGGGGGAAGGGCGGCTATGTTTAGACCTACTGTGAGCCTGCGCCTGGAGTGAGTTTGCTCTGTGGGGGCTCATCGCTTCTCTCAACGGCCCTGCCACGTGGATGGAAGGGTTCCCATGTTACAGATGAGCTGACTCAGGCTCAGGGAGGTGGCCATGTGCCCAAGGACACCCGAGTTGGTGGTGACTTAGGGATCCATACCTGGGTGAATGCTAGGGAAAGTGTGGCTTGAAGCCAAGGCAAGACCCTTTTCTCTGCACAAGGCAGGCCTGCTCTGGTGATAAGATTTGACCACAGTTGTCTCTCCTACCATCTGTCACGGGGTCTGGAACCTCTGCCCGAGTCATTCCTTTCTTTGGGTATTTCTGTTTCCAGCACCATTACCCAATATCAGTACCAGGCAAGGAGGCCCTGTTAAAATACAAATACTATGGCTTTACAGTTAGTTAAAAACACATATTTCGGAACCTCCCTTCAGACTTCTTAAAGTGGACTCTTTAGGAACAAGGCCTAGGAATCTGCATGTTGATGTTCTCCTTCCTAGATGATTTTGATGTACCTCCCACTGACTGCACTCTGCGTGGGAAAATACCCCCATGTAGTTTTTGCCAAGTGCCAGAAGTACTTCATATTTGTTGGGTCGAATATGACCCAGTACTTGACAAAGAGAAGAGGTCTCGAATGGGCACGTCAGAAAGTCTGAGAGGTCAGTTAACAGTGCAAAGTCCCCACCCTCTCGGCGTGGGTCGTAGGACCGGACTGTGGTGATCTGCACTGCCTGAGCACTGTGCACTGAGTGTGTGTTCCCTCGTAGTCAGAAAGTGTAGTAAGGATCTTTTAACGCAAATATCCTTGCAAGAGACAGAGGGCATTAGCAGCTGGAAGGCAACATTGGAAAGAGATTTCTGGCCCTGAGCTAGCTGGGAACGAAACCTCGTGGAAAACTGGCTTTGGTTTAGGCACCAAGGTGGGCAGCTGGGGAGGTGTGCAGACCCCAGCAGGGAGAGGCACCGAAATCCAGCTCCTTCTGTTTCCGTAACCTGACGTCTTAATCTCTGTGCCTGACCATTGTGACGATTGCAGTGATGGCCCCAATTCTTCATCCCTCCCTGTGCCCTTGTCCTCGACATTATGACCACAGAACTTTCCCTTTCTAACTCAGCTCAACCATGTGACTTGCTTTGGCCAATGGGATTTTAGCACACACATTCAAATAATTCCAGAACCCTGCACCTACACCAAAGCTTGTGAATGATAGAGACACTTTATTGAACTATGTACTAGGAATTCTGTTCGGCATTTTAATCCTCAAAAGACATGAAATGGCCATCACTGTTATGAGATAAAAAAGAACAAAAGACAGGTCTAAAAAAAAGCTGTAAAGCAGGTAAAAGTTAAAGTTCCATTACATTAGGATAATGTCCATACTATACTAAAGAGCCTCACAAATTAACAAGAAAAATAACAATGGACACAATAGGAAAATGAGCCAAGGATAAGAATTCATGGAAGAAATCTGATTGGCCAACCAAGTAACTATAGGAAACTATGCTTAAATTCTCTAGAAGTTAAGAAATGCAAATTAAAGTAACAATGAAATACTGCTTTATACCCATCAAACTGATAAAAATTTAAAAAGAGTTTTAACACCTCCTGCTGGCAGAGATGAGGGGAAAGGAAATGCTCATGAGTGGCTGGTGGATGCCTGGAAACAGGCCCAGGAAGTCGCCTGCTTCCCCATCAACTACAATGATGCCAGAGTCATCGTTTAAATCTGGGTGCGCTGAGCTCCAAAGCTTGTGCTGTGAACCACTGAATGCATGGACATTAGTTATCTAATCTAGAAATTTTCAAGCCTTAAAAAAAAATTAAACCAGCCAAAGCCTCTGTTCAAAGAACATCTTTCATAACCCAGATATACGCTGTCTATAAGAGACACACCTCAGAATGAAGATAAACACAGACTCAAAGTAAAGGGATGAAAAAAGACATTTCATGTAAGTGGAAATGAAAAAAAACTGGGGTACAATACTTATATCAAACAAAGTAGACTTCGAACAGAGGCTATAAAAAGAGACACAGGAGGACACTACCTAATGATAAAGGAGGCAATGCAACAGGGGCTATACCCTTGTAAACATTTATGCACCCTATATAGCAGCATCTAAATATATAAAGCAAGTCTTGATGGACATGAAGGGAGAGATTAACAGTAATACAGTATCTGAAGGGGATTTTACCACCCCACTGACATCAACGGACAGATCTTCCGGGCAGAAAATCAACAAGAAAATAGCAGCCTTAAAAGACACACTACATCAGATGAATTGATATCTTCAGAACATTTTTCACCCCAGAGCAGCAGAATATATGTTCTTTTCAAGGGCACATGGAATGTTATTAGGATAGACCACATGTGAGGACACAAAACAAGTCTCGGTAAATTTATGAAGACTGAAATCATGTCAAGTAACTTCTCTGACCACACAGGTAGGAAACTAGAAATCAATCATACACATACACAATGAAAAGCACACAAGAACAAGGAGGCTCAATAACGTGTTGCTAAACAATGAGTGGGTTAACAATGAGATCAAGGAAGAACTCAAAAGATACCTTGAAACAAATGAAAATGAGAATCCACCAGCCCAAGATTGATGGTACCCAGAAAAAGTAATCCTAAGAGGGAAATTCATAGCATTCATAGTCTATCTCAAGAAACAAGATAAATCTCAAATAAACAATCTAACTTTACACTGAAAGGCACTAGAAAAAGAACAAAGCCCAAAGTGAATATAAAGAAGGAAATAATAAAGATCAGAGGAAAAAGAATGAAAGAACCTTTAAAAAAAGACAATACAAAAGATCAATGAAACTGAGAGCTGGTACTTTGAAAATGTAAACCAGATTAACAAATCTTTAACCAGACTCATGAAGAAAAAAAGAGAGAGAGGACCCTAATAAATAAAATCAGAAATGAAAGAGGAGAAGTAACACTGACACCACAGAAATACAAAGGATTATAAGAAAAATATTACAAATAATTCAATGAGGGGAGGATGCCCCCCAAAATCAGAATTATGTTTTGGAGTGGGGGCCCCTTGTAGTACTGGTGGCCTCCCCCACTAGATGAGTATTCTAGGAACCCATCTGTACCAGTGTACCAGCTGGCATTGTTGTGAGAGGCTGAGGTCAGCTTCAGTGAATTTTTTTTTAAGACTCTTTCAATGTATTTGCCCATTTCATGATGGGTGAGTTATGAACATGCCTGCGTAAATCATATTAAATGTTCAGCAGTTTTTTGCCCAAAAACAGCATGACCCCCATGACCCACCCTCCCTATTTACTGGATCTTGCCCTGAGCCACATTTTTTTTTGTTTCGCTGGATGAAAAAAGTTCTCAAAGGAAACGTTTTGCAGATGTGAACAGAGGTGAAACAAAAAATGGCAGAAGCACTAAAAGGCATCAAAATCGATGAGTTCAAAAACTGTTTTGAGCAGTGGAAAAAATGTCTCGATAGTTGTACTGCCTCAAAAAGAGAGTACTTTGAAAGTGACAGAAGTTTAGAAATGTAAGAATAAGTATACAATTTTTAATAAATTCTGTTTTGGGGGGATCCCCTCTCATATGCTAACATATGGAATAATCTGGACAAAACGGATAAATTCCTAGAAACATACAACCTTCCAGAATGGAATCGGGAAGAATCAGAAAATCTGAATAGGCACATTACATCTAATAAAATTGAGGTAGTAATAAAAAAACTTCCAACAAACAAAAGTTCTGGACCGGATGACTTCACAGGTGAATTTTACCAAACATTTAAAAAAGAATTAATACCTATCCTTTCCAAACTATTCCAAAAAAAAAATTCAAGAGGAGGGAAGACTCCCAAGATCATTTTATGAGACCAGTGTTTTCGCAATTTAAAGCCAGATAAAGACACTACAAAGAAAGAAAATTATAGGCCAGTGTCCCTGATGAACATAGATGCTAAAATCTTCAACAAAATATCAGCAAACTGAATACAGAAATACATTAAAAAGATCATACACCATGATCAAGTGGGATTTATTGTGGGGTCACAAGGTTGGTACAATATCTGCAGATCAATAAATGCAATATACCACACAGACAAAATGAAGGATAACAACCCCATGATCATATCAATAGGTACAGAAAAAACCTCTCACAAAATTCAACATCTGTTTCTGATAAAAACTCAGCAAGGTGAGAATAGCAGGAACACACTTCAACATGATGAAGGCCACATATGACACACCCACAACCAACATCATACTCAATGGGCAAAAACTAAAAGCATTTCCCTTAAGATCAGGAACAAGGTAGGGATGTCTGTGTTCACCACTTGTATTCAACATAGTACTGGAAGTTCTAGGCACAGCAATCAGACAACAAGATATAAAAGGCACTCAAATTGAGAGGAAGTTCAAATTCAGCCATTTCCCAGCTGTGTGACCGTAGACAAGTTAACCCACTTCTCTGTGTCTGCTCCTTCATAGACAAGTCAAGGTCCTACAACAATAGTGCTGCATTGATTAGAACGTTTTGTCATGCAGATAGCAGAAATACTAACCTATACTGGCTAAAACACCCAGGAAATCTATTATCCCCTAAAACAGGAAGTCCAAGGGTCCAGTGGCCTTTGGGGTTAGAGACTCAGCAGCTCATTAACATCAGTGAGTATGCAGGTCCTCTCATCTTTCCACTCTACCATTGTCAGAGTTCACTTCATCTTCCATCTTCTGGCTCCCAGCAAGATGGTCATTGAAGTCACAGTTGTCACATGGGCCCGTGCTCCAAGCAGTAGAGAAGAGTGTCTATTCTTTCCTATAGCTCCTTCTTAGGAATGGGGATAAGTTTTTCAAAGCCACTAATAGACTTTTTTTCACTTCTCATTGGGCAGAACTGGGTCGCATGATAACCCCTAAAGCAATCATTGGTAAGAGAATGGTATGGCTATGATTAGCTTAAACCAATAATCTATAGCACAGTGAGACAACTGCTTGCCTTGAAAAGATGCATTCGAATGAGGGTCTGTTGTGGCCAGGACAATGGAACTTCTGCTTCCTTCAGCTTTAAACCCCCAGCCCCTAGGACACCCCTAGCACTCAGCAACTAGGGAGGGAATGTATGAGGAAGGTGAAGGACTTCTTTCCTTCCCCTACTTCCTCCATTTCCCAACTCATTCATCTCTTGAGGACCTCGGTGTCCAAATGGAGCCACAGAAAAGGGTGTATCTGGAACAAATTAGGAAATAATGCGGACTCTGGAAAGAGCTACTAAGGAAATAAGTGGAACTGGGCCAGGCCCAAGCGGTCCGTATCCAAAAATACTCATCAGCAGGCTCCCTTGGGTTAGGGTGGACGCCACATGACAGATGTGGATTTTGTTGTTGTTGCTGTTATTGTTTTAAATGAACTCTTTCTGGTATTGAGATGATTTTTGCAAGCTTTGTTTATCAATATGGTAACGACAGCCATTGGTGTCCAGAAGAAATAGCCAACCTGGTTTTGGCAGAACAGCCAAAAATCTCAGCCAGAGGAAACTGCATGGGCAGTGTTGGGCCCTGATCCTTAAATGTCAGTGGTCACTCTCCAACATGGGGCTGTTCTGTGTTTCCCCCTCACGTTGGACGCACAGTAGGAGTGGAGGTTGCCTTTCTTCAGCTTCCAGCAGTAGGTAGGCTTTTTTCTGGAAATTCCTGCTGGAGACTACCTCTCCAGACCCCACTGGGAGAAGGCCTACAGTGTCCTTTGGGCGATCTGGGAATCCCTAAGCCTCCCTGTGACTGGAGACAACCACAGAAAGGGGCCGAAACCCCAGTTTCTCCATCAGGGAGGTGAGGACCTGGGATGCACTGCTGAGCCTTGAGAAGCAGACGGCGACGTCGGGTGAATCGTACGGCTGTCGTGCTAGGGGTTTCGACCTGTGTGGTAGTGGCGCAGTTTGCTCATAGTCTTCTTCTGTTCCCCATCCGCACCGTTGTTCACTGCAGGTGCAGTGTGCCCTCCGACCCTAGTGCGCATGGGCTGAGTCATGTGACTTGCTTTGGCTGTGGGGTCAGTTCTGAGCTCAAGCCTTAGGTGGTGCCTGTGTTTTCACTCTCTCATCTTGAAATGTCTGTTTGCTGCCTTTAGAAGAGCATGTCCCGTGTGGTCCACTGGTCCCCAAATGAAAGACAAGGGGAGCAGGCTTAAGCCCAACCGGCAGATCCATCCATAACTGATTCATGGAACTATGAGGAAAATAAATAAATAAATGCTCTTGGATATCACACAGATTATTGGGCATTATGGCATCATTACTGCAGCAAAAGCTGTCTCATATAGAAATCTGATCTCTAATAATAATAAAAATAATAGACAATAACAAATACATTGGGCGCGTACCACGTGGCAGGCTGTCCTTGCATCACACTGACCCCATGATATAGGAATGATCACCCCCGTTTTGTAAATGAGAAAACTCAGGCTCTAGAAATTCGGGCACTTGCCCAAGGTCCCACAACCAGAAAGCTACAGAGCTGGGACTTGGACGCCCCAAAGGCTGGGCTCTCCCCACCTTCTCTGCCCACCAACCGAATGATCAGCAATGAAGAGCAGTTCTTTCAGGGCGTAAGAACACGGTTCTGCCGGCTCAGCACTGGGGGGAACGTGGGAGCCTTTTCTGGAATGGGCCTCTCCAGAGACTCCCGGAGCCGACCCCAAAGTGGAACCTCTTCGGGAGGCCTGGAGTGGTCCCAGGTGGGTGTGTCCTTGTCACCTGGACAAGCCCACGAATTTCCTGAGGACAGAGACTATCGATTGCTCACCTTGTATCGCTTCCCAGCCCGACATGCAGCATGACGCCAGACATAGGCGGACAGTCTAATTGTAGAGCACTTTTCATTTTATAAAGAGCTGGCCAGTCAGTTCCGTGGTTCAGTCCTGGACCCCTACTTTCCAGCCCTGTGACTGTGGGCAGGTGCTCACCTACTGAGACCTGCCTGATAATACTGTTGGAGGATTCCAGAAGAGCATCCATGGAGAGCAAATGGCAGAGCCCCCGGCTCACAGTCAGTGCTCAAGAAACTCAATCTGTCCATAGGGTTGTTGCTTCGTCTATCACCCTACATGCCGGGATAATAAACGATGATCCCTCCACATCATAGGAGCCAGAAAACCTTTTCTCTAAGTATCAGAAAGTACATATTGTAGGCTCTGTGGGCCCTGCAGTGTCTGTCACATAATTCAACTGGCTTTTGTAGTGTGAAAGCCGCCATAAACAATGTGTAATGAGTGAGCGTGGTTGTGTGACAATAAAACTTTGTGTATATATACAGGCAGTGACCAGATTTGGACCACGGCTGTAGTTTGCTGGTGTGCGCTCTCGGAAATTAGAGAATACCAGAGATGGAATGTCCACTGTACCTATTCCCGGCTGCAGTTAACTCTGATCTCAGGCTGCTTACCTCGGTTGTCGGGTCCACTGCAAAGGGGCAGGCGGGGCAAGGGAAGGGAGATTCTTTTTTAATTGATTTTAGAGAGAAAGAGAAGAGGGAGAGAAAGAGAGAGAAAGATCAATTTGTTGTTCCACTTATTCATGCATTCCATTGGTTGATTTTTGCATGTTCCCTGAGTGGGAATCGAACCCGCAACCCTGGTGAATCAAGATGATGCTCTAACTGAGCTACCTGGCCAGGGCAGAGGGAGCATTCTTGACTTACGAAGCGGAAGAAGTAATCACAATGCACCAGAGCATGGGCTTTGGATTAAGACAGATGTCACTCCCGAGCCCAGCTGTGTCACTTGCAGTGTGTGACTTTGGGCAGGGGGCGGGGGTCTCACTTTGTTCAAAATGCCTCCATTTCCCCATTTACAAAGTGGCAACAATGACAGCCCTCATTTCACAGGCTTTGGGGATGATAAATCACACCAGGTGATTAGCTACCCTGCCAGAATTTTTAAGAACATCTTCAAAATGCTGAAGGGAGCATTACCTAGAGCCTGGGCTGCGGGAAGGAAAAAAAATCGAAATGAAAAATGCTGACCTTCTATTAGTTTCTGGTACATGGAATTTCTCAGCAAGACCTTGTAAACTGCTTAACTTTCAGCAAGGCTGACATTGGGAGGATGATAAGCTTGCGTGTTACTCACAGCCAAGAAGCATGTTTTAAGAGGACATGCAGGGTCTCAGCATGGTGCCCCCACACCCTTAACCTCACCCCAGGCAGAGAATGGGGTCGCACCACCTCTGAGTTCGAGCCCAACCTTCACCAGGGGACTGGGCACCGGGGTGTCCACAGTGGGGCCTGAGAAGCAGCTGGAAGCCCCGTGGTGGGCACTGTTCTCCTG
The DNA here is from genome assembly GCA_028533065.1 of Trachops cirrhosus. Lineage (NCBI taxonomy): Eukaryota > Metazoa > Chordata > Mammalia > Chiroptera > Phyllostomidae > Trachops > Trachops cirrhosus. The sequence goes on along the minus strand of CM052546.1, from coordinate 56,795,225 downwards.
ATGATCCCAAATGGAGGGAAATTCAGGGGGAAGAGCTCAGATTAACTCTGGCAAGCAAGAGGATTAAAAAAAGATTTAGGAGGGGAGAGAGAAATGAATGCTGACCTATCGGATACTTCTGTCCTCAGAGCTCCAGGTTTTCCTCCGATTCCAATAATCTCTTTAAAAAATGCATGAGGTTTTTTGTTTCTCTGGTTATTTATTTGGGTCCCCAGGACAAACTCATAAAACGCAGCTTCTTATGGTGGGTGAGTCCTGGGGGGACAGTATAATTTGTACAGTTCAGGCTAATAAATTACACGGTGTCAACACGTCAGTCGCTGGTGCCCCACGGCGATCGCCGGCCCTATCAATGCAGGGCGGCCAGAGTCGGAGAGGAAACTGTTCTCTTGCCTGCTTCCTCTTGCCTTTGTTTCCTTCCCTTCCACTTCATGAGGAGCTGGCTACTTGGTGCCAGGAACTGGGGACACAGAGATGAAAAGGCCGCTAGAAGGTCACAGTCAGGTGAGAGCATTGGAAGGCAATGTGACAGGTGCTAGAATAAAGGTAGGGTAGGTGTCCTCAGTCAGCACTTTTGAAGCAACTGCTGTATACTCCTGGTCGCACTGGGGCCGCGATGAAAGGTTAGGCAGGGGCTCCAGTACAAGCCAGCCTGAGACCCTCTACCCTGTGCCTTCCATGCCCCCGTTTACATTGGACCCACAGCCCCCCTGCACCCCTCCAAAGAGCTGGTCTCAAAAAGCTAATAATTTTACCTAGAAAGGTAAAAGAAACTAGAAACCACCTAATGAACAACAGTAGGGGGCCAGTTATGTAAATCAGGTTACCTCATGGCATATTATGCATGCAACCATTAAGGTAATAGGATGAAGCTTGTGTAGCAACATGGAAAAATGCTTACAGAATACCACTGGGAGGTGAAGGCAGAAAAACCCGCACTTCACCAAAATGAGAAGATGAAAGAAATCTCACAAGGGTCTGGTTGTCCAGGAGAGCTGAATCCGGAGGGGGAGTGTTCTGGGGATTGGTTTAGAGGCCTGCCTCTGTACTGGATCCAGACACGTGGTGAAGAGGGACTGTGATTTATATAAATACTGAGATATATTTGTGACCAGCTCCTAGCCCCACTGCCCCGTGGCGAGCACATAATAAATGTAGGAATAAAAACCACGGCGTGCCACTCACCCCTGAGTGCTGGGTGGGGGCGGAGCATAGCATCTTGCACACTGTGGCTGAAAGATCCACATTGGAAAACGGGAGGGAAGGCTGGGGGAGCCAGAAGAAAAGATGGGAGGTGAGAGAGAGAGGAAAAGAAAGAAAACAGGAGAAAGAGGGAAAGAGAAAGAAAAATAGAAGGCGGAAAGGAAGGGAAGGAGGGGGATGGATGATTCTGCCTCAGTTTCATTCACTTACATGTATCCAAGAGGATCCCACAGCATGCTCAGCTGACTTGCTTAAAAAGCCGTGTCCACCGTGGACCCTAAACCGGAGCTTCTAGGAGCAGTAGCCGACAGAGTCGTGGGGCACCCTTGGGCCTATGAGCCAGGGCAGATGGGGGCTGGCCCCTCTAGGGCAGCACCCTGCCTGTGGCCAGTCACAGCACACCTGGACCCAGCTGTGGAGGCATTGACGAAAAGTGGGGATTTTGTGGAAGTTCCAGTGGGGGCCCAGGGATGGGGATGGCAAAGCAGACCTGAGAATGAGACTTCCTAAAAATCCCCTTCAGTGTCTCTGTCTTCCCCCGCTTCATTTGGAAGCTGCTGCACCTCCCCTTTCTCCCTCCACGCCAGCTCTCTGGCCAAGCTTATTTTTCTTTGCACCTTGATTCTGCAAACCCCCTCCACTTGCACACCCACCCAGAGTTGACACCAGGCCCCAGCTACTAGCCACACCACCCCTGTCGGGTGTCTCCAGGCTGTTCCTAACTTCTTCCCCAGGAGTCTGAAGTTCTCCAAACATTCTTTCCGTTTAGCGTCACCCTGGAATGTAGTGAAGGACAAAACCCTTTGGGCTCTAAATTCCGACTTAATCTTTGCAAGCTGGGTGACCTCAGACAAGCGACGTCATCCCTCTGGACCTGTTTTCCTGATTATAAAATGAGGATAAACACATGCCCAAGAAAATTGCCATGTTAAATGAGAGGATGCAGACACCAATCTGGTCTGTACCTGCTGGAAAATTCTGTGAGGTCACTAAGGCAAGGACTACGACTCCTATTCTGATAGGAACAAACCAAGGAATGAAGTGGTGAATCGACTTGTTCAGAGTTGCACAAGATACAGCCAAACCAGAGGTCACAGGCCCTCCCCTGAGCCCAGCCCAGTGCCTTTGGATTTCAGTGCTGCTCCTTGAGGTCAAGGCCTCAGAAGGCAGGTACTTGTGAGTGGGGCCCCAATAGCTGGGACACTATTTAAGTGTGTTGACATGAGGCTCTCCTTCCTGGCTTTAGTCTTCAGAGCCTTGACATTAAATTATGATAATGTAGGACCTGGGACTGTGTTGCCTGCTAGCCCCAACAATCCCATTGCTTCCAGGCATGACTCCAGAGAGTCCACTCTGCTGTCCTCAGCAGAGTCTGGAGTGACCCGCTCTAGTCCCTCTGCTTGAGACAGGAAGTCTGGTGCCCCCATGAGCCATTTATCACAGCGGCCACTCGGGGGCTTCTTATGTAGTTTCTTGTTGGGCTGCATGCTGCCTCTCTTTGGAGTACATATTGTCATCAATACACTAAAGCAGAGAGCAAGGGTTGTCCCCGGTCACCCAGCTAGCTGCCAGGATCCCCTCCCCTGCCCTGCCAATGTCACACTTGGCATTTCACGGTACAGCATGGTGGTTAGGAAATTCTGGTCTTAGATGGATGTGGGTTCAAAGCCTAGTGTGACACACTTGCTTACTCCGCATGACAATCCGTGTACTAAGCCACATTTGAGTTCACACTGGTGTCCCCAGCTCTAATGCGTTACAGCATGGGTCACCCAGCGTCCTACTCTCGCTTATTTGTAAACTGCCCCTCCAGCAGGGAGAGACCTGGCTCCTGCCCCGAGCCATCCACTTACCGAACTCTTCAATTCCAGCACACGCCTATGGTGGTATTAGAGCTATTCACCGGTGCCCCCTGGAAAACAACTTTATCGACTCCACATGTTTCCAAAGAGCCTTTTCCTCCCTCCCCCTTTCGTGTGATCATTGCATACATTTATATCACAGTTAGATTCTTCCTCACAGCCTTCATTCCTTCCTGGGATCCCTGATTTTTTAAAGTTGCATTCATTAAGGTTTGCTCTTTGCATTAGCAAGTTTTATGGGCTTTGGAAAATGCAGAATATCTCATATCCATCATGACAATATGATGCAGAACACTTTTTAAAAATCCCCCATGCTCCACCCGCACCCCCCCATCCACCCTCTCCCCAGACCCCTAGCATCTGCCACTCATGTGACCATCGCTGTAGTTTCTCCTCCCCCAGAACGGGAACAACGTTTTTAAATGCTAATGCTCAGTATTGTTGAAGGGGTGGAGAAATAGGCTTTCTAAATACTGCATGCTAAAGTTTGCCCAAGTGCCTTTAAAGAAGGTAGTGAAAAATGTTGCCTGTCTTCTATCTTTTGGTCCAGCAAATTGTACTTCTGAGAGTTTACCCAAAGGAAATTCTAAATGAGGGTGAAGATTTGGGAAGGTTTGTGGTAGCGTTTGTTTGTTTGAATCATACTGAGATCATCCATCCATCCATTCAACATACACACAGCACTTACCGCGAGCCAGGCGTGGGTGCAGACCCTGAAGGTGCACACAGAATGAAACAACGCAGACAAAACCCCTGCCCTCATGGGGCTTCTGCCCTAGAGTTTGGCGACAGACACTTATACCTCATACGTACACGTACACAATGTGCACACACGTACCTATGTGCGCCGCCCATCCATACACACAAACACAAGTATTCCTACGGGGATAGAAGTGTGAAGAAAATAAAGCAGCTCATTGGGCAATGCCAGTGTGGGTGGTGGGCGGTTTGCTTCTCTGCCCAGCAAGTCCTTCTGGGATTAGAGCGGGGCATGAGGGATGACCAAGGAGTCCCGGATGGCTAATGTGAAAGGGATAAAGGGCAGAATGAGGTGATCTCTGAGGGTCTCTGGGCAGAAAGAGTGGTGGTCAGGCTGGGGGCATGTGTGGGGGGCGGGGTGCAAGAGTGTGGCACCGGGGTTACCAGGAGCATCCAGAGTCCCGAGGTCCCCTCTTCGCTTCTACCAGTGGTGACGGGGGCGAGGGGTGGAGGGTCATCTTATGGGGGCACACGGAGCTCTCGGGGTTCCTCTTGGCTCCAGGAAAACACCATCCGGGTATTAAAAGCGATGTGATGGTGGATGCTTGATGACACAAAAAGATGCCTCTCACACATTTGTGACTGAAAGGCAAGGAAAGGCTGGCTACGTGATCTGCAGGCATTTGGTTACATAAAATATGAATGAGATTATTAAGTATAGATACAAATATAAAATACAAATAGAGAAAATTAAATAGGATGTAGTCTCCAGGTGATAGGATTATGCTTTTTAAAAACTTCCCCTTTTCATTTATCTGTGTTTTCTTACATCTCTACAGTCGATATGCATTGCTTTTGTGATGTCAAGGGGAAGAAAGTGAGTACAGTGAAGAGGATGCAAGAATGGGTTTAGGGACTGTCTTCCAATGAATAAGAATTAATCTTGGTGTTTGGAGAGAGAAATCACTGCTCTCCCCAAATATACTGCCCGCAGGGATCTGCTCCCAGCCTGCAGAGGGCGCCTGGCGCCTCTATCTGCTCTTCCCTTTAGGGACACTCCCTCTCCAATCCTGAGATGCCACATCTGCTTCTCCACAAGTTTCTGTGGCTTTCTTGGGTGGTGAGTGGGACTTTGGGAGTGAGTAGACATGGGAGGTGACACTTCACCCTAGGCTCAAATATTTCATCAAGGCAGATGGAGAGGGAACTTCCCAGCGACATCCCTACATCTCTCCCCCTTACTCTCTGGATGTAGGACAACCTTGATGACACTTTCCTCCAGGCCAGACCTGGCATTAGGAGGGTATCTGCCCTGAGTGAGCAGGAGGTAGTGTTGAACTTGATGAGGACATGGGGTGAGTGCAAGAACATTATCCAGAACATCAAGTGAGGCTGATGTGTTTGATATCGAAATTGGCCGCACTGCCTCCCATGCACTGCTCTCTCATACTGGAGGACTTACTGGGCATCGCTTCACTCCTTCTCCTAGCATCACCCTCGCCCTGGGGACCGAAGGCAAATCAGACATGAATCTAGCCAAGTTCAGGAAGGGAAGTAAGCCATAGGCCCAGCTCACCGTAACACCAGGCAGACCACGAAACACAGCACCAAGGAGCAGCTCAGAGAACGGAGCATTCGCGTCCCGCGAGGCTCGGAGCCCAGGGAAGATCTGGGGACTTTGTAACACATGAGGCCCAGGAAGCTGGGCGGGAAGAGTCCATGCTCAGGGCAAACACACAGGGGTGGGAAAAACGAGAAGCAGCACGATAAATGTGGGGCTACTTTTCTCACATTGTTTTACTCCACTTTTCAAAATAGAAATTGCCTTACAGACATAGAAATAGGATGCCATGCCCGTAAAAAAACATAGCTGCATATATTCCAGTGCAGCGTTAAAGTGTATTTTACTCAATCCGTGTTATTGGTTGCATAGTTGGGGTACTTTCAAGCTTTCACCATTATAAGTGATCCTATAGTGAATATATATTTGCATTTGTCCAACTTTTGCTTTCAGGTGATTTCCTAGTGGTGAAGTAATTGGATCAAAGAGTACATACATTTCAAAGTGCATGATTTCCATCCACAGGGAGCAATCTGCACACTGAGGCACGAGAGTGGCCACGGGTCCACACTGCCTAACTGCACATCACCCTTCTTTTCCATCCGTTTGCTCTGTGGGACGGTGCCGTAGAACCTCATGAGCCAGACGACACAACCGTCCGTCCCCCTTCTTTTCTCCCTTGCCCTCCCTCTGCCGAGCTCTGGGGCTCAGATGAAAACCTCCAAAATCCCCCACAGGCCACACCTGGAAATGTCCTGGGACTCCTTCCGTCTTTCCTGGCGACAACTTAAAAGCAGATGGCTCATCAGCTCAGCCTGGAAATGACATCTTTCTCTTTCTCAGGTCAGGTACGGGAAAGACCTGGCCCCTAAGAACGTGCCCTCCCTGCCCCCGGTGCGTGCGCATCCCTGCAGCCATGTCCATGCCTTCCCCATGCCGGCCACTTAGGGCCTGCAAGACGGAGTTCTCTTCCGAGCATCCCCGTCACTCTGGGCACACACATCACGCCCAGCCCCCTGTGTGCCGACGCTTCCATGGCTGGGGGTGGCAGGATGGTAGAAAGCCCTGGGTTCTCAAGAGAAGGGTCTTGGGGTGGTACAATAGAGAACACGTGAATGATTTCTACTTACAAGTCCCCTTATATGTTGAATAAGCTAGGCTCATTAAGGAGGAAAAGTGAAGCACAGAGAAGGGGAGACAGCTGTCTGGGGTCACACAGCAAAGCACCCTGCCCAGAAACCTTAGGCCCCCGAGTCCCTGCTGATCCATGCTCCCTCTCCGAGGCAAACTCCCAGTTCTAAATCTCAGGCCGCTGCACGTCTCATGCAGGGACGTTGTATATGATGTCGTATTACCAAGCATTTAAGAGTCCAGATGGTTCCAGCTGTGGGGTCTGTGGGCAATAGAACTGTCATCCTCACAACTCGAGCCTCACTCACCTTGGTCAGGCTGTCACAGAGCAGTCACTCCCCCGTGGAGGCCCAGCTGGGGTAGGGAATGTCCATGATGGTGCTGTGCAGCGTGGCTTTCCCTTGTCTGCGACCCCCTGCTCAGAGCGGCCCGTGTGTTTGAGGAGAGCAGGAATCAGACCTCGGCACCCACTGCGGGGCCCGCGTCTCCCCTGCAAGCAGCACTGTAGGCAGCGCCCTTGGGCCCCCGGAGACTTCGCACTCAGCGTTCACACATGCCCTTCCCTACTTTCAGCTTCAAGACCAGCCTAGGGCTGTGGTTGTAGAACCTGCCTCTGAGGATTTCCAACTCTGTGACCCAGGACAAGCCACGTCACTGTTCTGGTCCTCGATATATACTAAAATGGTGTCAGTGAGTAATCCAGTCTCACAGGGTTGTTCCAACGGTTAAGCAAAATAACCCTCACTGACTAATGCTGAGGATGTTTGGCTACAACAAAACTCACTCAGAACAGCTAAAGCTAAATGAAGGAGGGCAAGGATTCCCTCAAAATGGGCATAAACCCAGTTTTAAACATAGGGTGCAAAAGAGTCTCATTGCAGTGGCATTTCCCATTGATTGCTCAAGATGACCCCCCTTCACAGAAAGTCCAACACCTTCCCCTTAAATGTCCCACCCACACCTTAACCCACACCGACCCCCCTTAAGTGGTTCATGGATCCCAGGGAGGGTGTCCACAGGGAGTGGCTTCCACAGCAGACAGCAAAGGCTGGAGTCTGCACAGGGCGCCGCCCCTCACCTGCCTTAGTAACATGATGCTGCAGTGACAACAGTTCTGACACAGTGGCAGTGCCGTGGGTCCGGACCCCCGCACCGCCACTCGCCTGATGTCAGAGAAGACTGCCCCACCCCAGGCACCAAGCTGAGATCCCAAATCACATGCTCAGCCTCAGCTTTCTCAGTCACACTCCCTTTCCCAAGGAGTAAGTTTTCCTGAGGTCAGGCACACTGTCTGCTGGTCACCGTGTGGCCAGCATCCAGAACAAGGGCCTGGAATACTGTAGCCATTGTATGGTGAATGGATGAATGGATGTGTGGATGGGTGGGTGGTTGATGGATGAGTGGTTTAATGGATATATGGATTGACACATGGATGGATGGATGGATGAATGGAAGAATGATGGAATGAGGAAGGAAGAAAGGAAGGAAGGAAGGAAGGGAGGAAGGGAGGGAGGATTGAAGGGAGGGAGGAGGGAAGGAAGGGAAGAAGGGGAGAAGGAAAAGTTATGATGTGAAATAGTTCCAAGTATGGTTTTAAAATTTTATAGTGAACACCTTTGATAATTTAGCATTTTAGAATAGCAAGATTTATATTTTTAAATTGAAAAAGTCAACATCTTTAAAAAAATGATACCATAGGAACTTGCTGACTCTATGTAACTTGCCATCTTCATGCTGCATTACATAATGGTCATAATTACACATGTAAATGTATGGGGGGGACCCAAACACCAGAATTTATTTATAAAAAATTGTGTATTCTGACATGTTTAAACTTGAGTCATCTTCAAAGCACTTTCCATTTGACGCAATATACCTTTCAAGATGTTTTTCCCACTGCTCAAAACAGTTTTTGAACTCGTCGATTTTGATGCCTTAATTTAGTGCTTCTGCTGTTTTTTGTTTCACTTCTTCCATATCAGCTAAATGTTTTCCTTTGAGGAATTTTTTCATCCAGGGAAACAACAGAGTGTGGATCGGGGTAAGATCATGTGAATAGAGAGTGTGGGGCAGGGGGGGTCATGCTGTTTTTGCTCAAAAACTGCTGGGCACTCAGCATGGTGTGGACAGGTATGTTCGTAAATCACCCACCATGAAATGGACAAGTGTGTCGAATGACTCTTCAAAAAGGATTCACGTGAGCAGAACACAGCCTCTCACAACAATGCCAACTGGCACACTGATACAGATGGGTCCCTAGAACACTCGCTTAGTTCGGAAAGCCTGTACTACAAGGGGCCTGCCACCATCCAGAAGATAATCCTGATTTGTGGGGGGTCCCCCTTCATATTTATAAAAGACACAATCTCTAACCACATGAATGTATTTTCTATTGATGCCTCCGGGAAAGAACTGGGTCAAAAGTCCCCGGAAAGGGAATGAGAACACACATGTATTGGGGCCACTAAGTGCCAGGTTGTTTTATTAAAATGTTACCCTGTCTGATCCTTTAAGTGCCACGTCTCGGGTGAGGGAACGCGGACACAATAAAGTTACATGTCCTGCCCGAGGCTTCCCGGCTAGTAAACACCCGGCTAGTACACGGCAGGGCTGGCCCGAGCTCAGCCTTGCTCAGTCCCCAGCTCCGTGTGGCTGCTGCTTCCCCGCACGACCGGCCTGGGAAGAGGCCTGCAGAGGGAAGGGGCAGGTGACCACCGCTTCAGGCCTGTGCTTACCTGTGTCAGCTCACGGGTCTCGCAGGAATCTTGCACTGAAGGGACTACGATGACTCCCACCTGGCAGCTGAGGACACTGAGTTTCAGAGCAGAACGCCACTTAGGAGGTCCTCGGTTTAATCCTCCTGAAAGCTTTTCAAGGTCAACTGGATTTCACGGCAATAAGGCCCCAGTGAAAGCAGACAATGGACCTGGGGCCTTGCGGGCTTGCTCAGGGCCCTAAATTCCTTCATTACACTCTCTTGGAGTCACAGCCTTTCGACTCAGGTTAAAATGCAAATCATACCTGGAGGGGATTACTCAGAGAGCCATTACCAGCCTGGAATAAAGCCAGGCCACATTCCCGTCCAAATTCCATTCTCAGTATCTTTGGGTTTCTTTTTAATAATTTAAAAATGTTTTTTCTTTGCAAGTAAATCATGTTCATTGTAGAAATTTAAGACATGCAGAGAGGCAAAAAATGATAAATGAGCAAAGAAGAAAAAAGAAAGAAAGAGTTGCTGGAAATCTCCCTGTGGCAGCCACTGCTTCCCATCACACCTGGTCACTGCACAGTAACAGGCCCCGCCCCCGAGGGGGGCTACATTCCAAGACCCCTGAGCAGACGCCTGAAACCGTGCCTGGTATCCAACACCATAGATGCTATGATTTTTTCCCTACACATACACACCTGTGATAAAGTTTATGGCTTCTCTTTGGCTGTAACTTATGTCCAGCATCACTACTCTTGTGTTTCGGGGCATTATTAAGTGCAATAAGGGCGACCCGAACACAGGCACTGTGACACCCAGACAGTCCATCTGATAACCTGGACGACTGCTAAGTGACCAACAGGTCAGCGGTGACATAGCATGGAGCCACTGGGCAGAGGGATGATTCACGTCCCAGACAGAATGGAGTGAAACTGGGATTTTCATGTTTTGGGATCATGGTTGACTGTGGGTAACTCAACTCACAGCCACAAATGCACAACCACAGAGAGGCGGGACCTCTGTATTCAAGTGTTGTTCTGGGACACCATGCACAAGCCCACTCTTCACCCAACTCATCAGAAGCTGACCTACCCTCAGGCTGGTGGGAGGAAGGAGCATGGACCAAGAAGTGGCCAATCGGAGCATCTGGCCCTGGTTACAGTGATTGGTTAGTGAAAGGGAGCGTGACCAAGCCCAGCCAATTAGAGCTCCACCCAGAACTCTTCCCTGGAATCACTGGGCAAGAGGTGTCCTTTTCCTTGTCTTAAGCTACAAAGAGCTGGGAGTAGAGAGTGGCTCTTCTTGCCCCAGAGCGTGGAGAGCTTGCCCGAGACTGAAACCCACCCCATAGAGGAAAGGAGAGCTGAGGCACGTGGAGAAGTAGATTTCTGACCGTGTCTGAGCCCCCTGGATCCAACCACACCTCAAGCCGGCCCTCTAACAGACTTTTCAGTTGTTAAATAGGGCCATACACAATTGCCAATATTTGACAACTTTTCACCTACAAGGACAATTTCATATCATTCAACTCAACAGATGAGATAACAGGTTCATTTTCCTACTTAAACAAGTTTAAATTAAGTTTCTGACTGCTGCACCTGAAGGAGTCCTATCTCACAGACCCATCATCCAAAAAAACAACATTCATATTTTTGTGTCTCTTCCCATACATTCCTCTGTGTGTATGGGTGTGCATAACATCACAGCAAAATAATGACATTTTCACTTAAATTAGTATCTGTGTAATCCATTGTCTAATATCTGCCTTCCTCTTTGGATTGAAAGTTTCAGAATGATCTTTTATTCCGGCCAAAGTGGCAAGACCGTAGTCGGTGCTTAATAAATGGTTGTTGACTCTATCAATATCTGAAAACACCGAAAAGTAGAATCTAGTGTGAAAGAAAGATTTGGGGGAAAGTCGATCTGCAGCCAGGCACACGGCTACTGTATAAAAGTGAGCTGTCCTGACCCACGAGGGCCCAGGTGCACAGCAAACAATGGAAACCAAGCACCTACAAGAACATGTAAAGGGGAAGCTAGCTAAGCCTGGCAGGTGCGATAGAACACGGGCACTTGCTAGTCAAAATGTGTCGTCCAACTCCTCGCCTTTTAGGAAAGTTGGATGGAGCTGGGGTGGAGGTGAGCACAGAAAAGGAATCCCACAGCAAGATTTATGGTTTGAAACCCATAGAAAGAGGTTCGGCAGAGGGTATTTTAGGAATTTCTGGTGCTCATGGCCCACACTATGGGCCTGTGGCTCATGACTGCTCCCTCACGGTGGTACAGCAAAATGTAGGGGCAGAAGCAGAAGGCAATCAATGAGGCAATCAATCATATCACTACTCTCATCAGAAACCCACTGATCATTAGAACTCAGAGGTATGTTCTGTTGTTGTTTCTCCTGCTGTTGTTTTTGTAACCGCCATCGACACTCACATCAACAACAGTAAGAGTGGCCGGTGGGTACTGCCAGGCAAGGTGCAAAGAAGTTCTGATGCATTGTCCCATTATCTCTTACAACACCCAGTGAGATCGGTGGTCTTAGGTACCCGTTTTAGAGACAGGAAAGCCGAGGCTCAGAGTGGTGAAGCCACTTGCCCAAGGGCACATAGCTGGTAAGTAGCAGAGCTGGGGCTAGAACTTTTCCAACTCTTTCTGCTGTGTAGATTTTCTAGATGATCTAATCGACCCTCTCATTGTACAACTAAGGACAATGAGGTTCAGCCACCCTGCTTCTGAAGTGGGAGAAGATGCCAAATAGGTATTAAGACCTTGACACAGTTACACCTAAATGTTGAACTTCTGGCTTTTCATAAATGATCCTAAGCAGGACATCGGGAGGGTCCTGATGCAGCGAGACTCAGGTGGGCTCGGTGGGAAGATACTTGCTGACATTTGCATTGCCTGAGGGTACTAACTTGGGGGGGCGGGCAGCTGGGGGGAGTCCACTGCCAAGAAATTCCACTCGGGCCCACAGGAGGACTCTCAACACCACGCTGTCTGTGGTGGCAGCAAGCTGAGGCCCTCTAGTGTCTGCCCCTAAGTGAAAAGATGACAAAAATGGGATGGACACACCAGGGAGTCCCATGGCGCAGTCCTAGATGTAGGCGTGACAGCACAGGTGGATAAAGTCACAGCGCCAGGAAGACAGGATGGAACCCACAGCACAGTGCCATGTAGGAAAATGAAAAACATGCACGTCACACGTTTTCCAGGAATGAGTACAAATGAGACATCAGACTGGCTGCCTGTGGTGTGTATGGGTGAGAGTGGAGCATGAAGATCGATGGGAATGAACGAATGAATGGGTGATTGAATGACATGTGTGTGACACTTGCAGACATTAATATGCATGTGCCATAAGCAACAAGCCTCATCACCCCAGATTCAGAAAAGTAAACACAACCCCAAACAAAATAACTCTGCTAGGCTCTTGAGCAAAATAAAATCGTAGCAGAAGAAATCCAGTATGTTTTAAACACCTGTGTACCGGGCACTGTGCTACGTGTGCGCTACATCATTTGCTCTTCAATGTGCGTGGGAGGGAAGAACCGTTCGTCCCGTAGATGGGTCCAGTGGCGCAGAAAGGCGGGGCCGGGTCTGCAGGGCCAGTCACTACAGGCGTGTGGTCATCACCTGGGTCGTGCCAACCCAAAGCTTCCAGATGGTTCTGAGGAGTCCACACTCTGCCGGGTCTATTTTCTGGGAAGGAGTGGAAAGACATCATTAGAGAAAAATTGTGACAATTCTATAAAGTGGCCCCATTCTTTTAAAACAAACGTGTGTCGTGTGGCTGCATAGAACACAGGCTGGAAGGGTCTGAGTCCAGGTGCCCGCGAAAGGGTTCCGGGGAGCCGGGGCCAGTCTGTGCCGGTCAGCCCTGCTTATCGCACACCCTGGAGGGCCGGGGAGGCCGACCCACAGCCAGGCTGACCCTAAGGGGACTCAATGACATTCACATGCATGAATGTCTGGATGGCGACACACAGGCTTTTCTGTACACCTTTGTGTATCAGCTGCATGTTTTAGAAGGCCACAGATGGCTTTTATGATCAAAAAGGAACAATTGAGCATTTTTTGTTTGGAAGGAAAATGTTTACCAGGAGTGAGCAAAGGGATCTGAGGCCAGCCCTGTCTGAAATTTCTGTCTCCTGGGGCGGTGACTGTGTGTCTGTTTTCAGCTCCCACTCAGCACCGTCCAGGGCGGAGGGCTACAGAGGAAAGGCAAGAGCTTGGAGGCGGAATTGAGGTTAGCAGCAGAGCCTTGGAACCTGACTGCAGACTAGTGTGGGATGCTAGTTAAGCTCTGACCTCGCTGAGCCTCTGCTTCTGCACCTGTAAGACAGGCACCATCCCAGCCCTGGCATCAGGGTTCAATGAGATAATGCATGGGAGGAGCTGAGCATTAATCTTAGCATGGAGCAGGAGCTCAATGCTCAATACTCTTGTTCCTGGGGCCAGGAAGCACCGCAGCTGGCAGGGACAGCAGGGATTGGGGCTCTTGTTTTCAATTTCCTACTTTGAAGGCATCAGAGTTGGGGCATCTATTCCTTGTTTTTCCCTACCCTCCTCGAGAGCTGTGTCAGGCGAGCCTTCATTCCAGGATAAAAAAAGGCAATAAAGGATCATTTGGGCCAATTTTGTCAGTGGAGCGCTGGGGAAAAGACAAAAGGAGTTCTAGTACAGCCCATGGCCATTGATCCAGACTGGGATTAGATATGAAGGGGTGGGATTCCAGATGCAGAAAGAGGAGGAGTTGCTTGAGGACAGGGCCAGCACCACACAGACCAAAATCCTAGGAATTAGCAGACCCCACCCCCCCACCCTCCAACCACACATACCCCTCTGAGGTTCTGGCAGAAGTACAGACTCTGGGGACACACACACAGACACATACACACCAGCTCAGGGCGCTCTATGTAGAATTTCTTTCACCTGAATCATATCGGAAATGATGCATCAAATCGACCAACCACAATTTACCGTCTCTTTTGTCCTTGCTTTTAATTTTAAATTTTTTATTTATTGATTTTTTTTTAGGGGGAGAGAGAGAGAGAAACATCGATTTGTTGTTCCACTTACAAATTTATGCATTCATTGGTTGATTCTTGTATGTGCCCTGACCTGGGATTGAACCCAGAACCTGGTGTGCTAGGGTGATGCTCTAACCAACTGAGCTACCCGGCCAGGGCCTGGTCCCTTGCTTTTAAACTAATAAAATCTCTGTAAGATACTGAGTGATCACTGTGTGCCAGGCACTGAGCTCATGTCTTCACAGGAATTAATCCTCCCAATGGCAGGTATCAGTTAGGATTCAGACGGGTTGTAAGGACAAGAAACAAAACAACCAGGGCTTAAGAAAGAAGTTTCTTTCTCTCTCATGTTAAACAATTCCAGAGACAGTCCAGGACACATGCCAACGACTAGAGTTCCTTCTCTCTTGAGGCTCCATCATGCTCAGCACGTGGCTTTCTCCTCATGGTCCAACATAGCTGCTTGAGCTTCTGCATCACAACTGCATTCCAGACAATAGAAAGGAGGAACAAAGAAAGGCTCGTTGTTCTCTAACAGGGTCCTTCCGGGCCATGGCACAGGACATTTATGCTCACATCTCCCTGGCCAGAATTAGCCCTGGGACTACCCCTAGCAGCAGGGAGTGATGGGAAATGAAGTTTTTACTCCAGGTGTCCAGGAGCCCGATTACAAGTTGGGGAAAGAAATGGGAGACTGGGTGGTGGGAGGATGCTTGTGGTCTCGGCCACAGAAGTAACAAAAATTTTGCTTTTCAGATGGGGAACCTGAGGCTCAGAGACAGGCATTGACTTGTTAAGGTCACCCAGATAGTGTGAGGCAGAACCGGAGTAGAACCCGTGTCTGACTAGAAGCCACTGGGCCTTTTGAAATCTATACAGAAAAATACAGATGGGAAGTTCCACAAACAGAACAAACCCACAGAGACATACCTTCGAAAATCACCCGCTGCAGGGCTCGGAATTTATACGCAGAGTTTCAAACCAGAGCCATTTTGACAACAAAACCAAATCCCTAGGAAACAGTTGTTTCTAGTGGCCACTGTGACAGAGCCTTACTCACAGAGGCCTACAGAAAGCCACCTCTGCGAGGACGCAGACGGGGGCTGTGCGTTCCGTCTAGAGCGTCCCTTCCTGGCCAGGCTAAATCAGGAGGAAGCAGGTTTACGCCAGCCGTGGGACCATATCTGGAGGTCACTCACCAAGGCGGAGGCGGGGGGGTTTTGTGGGGGGTGGAGCATTTGTCCCCTGCCCTCTCTGGCTCGGAGGATATGCAAATCATCCTGATTATCTGAGTTGCCTCACAGAGCAGGCGAAAATGAGATCCCGATGAGGAATCGGCCAGGAAGGACACCTCGAAGGTGACCCATCTCCTGTTAGTGCTGACGCCCAGTGCCCACAGCGCCCTGACTGTGGGACTGGGTCCTTGTCCTCCATCCCCAGCTTTCCCACATCCTGGTGCCACCTCCCCATCACTTCCCCTGCAGGAGACGAAATGCAGATGACAGCGATCACAGCTAAGCCACGGGGCACACAAGTGCCTGCTTCCTCCTCACGGCGCCTCCATGACAGGGACACATGTCACCCACGGCAAAGAAAGTGGGTGATGTCAAGCCAAATGCTGCAGCCACTTTGGAAATCTGTGTGTTGGGCTCTCACGAAGCAATATACAGGGGTGGGCAAAAGCAGGTTAGTAATGATAATAAATAATACCATAATAAGTAAATTCTGTGTTTTGCACATTTACAATGATAAACCTACTTTTGACCACCCTCATATATTCTTACCATAGGGCCAAGCAATTCTAAGATTATTTGCCCAACAGGAATGAAAGCAAAAAGACTGGTATAGGAAACAACCCAAATGTCCTTGAACCAAAGGTTGGATAAAAATAAATGACTATGTCCCTACAACAGAATACTACTCAGCAATAAAAAGGAACGAGCCACTGACGTACGCTACCGCGTGGGTGGGTCCCACAAATTCTGCTGAGCGGAGAAGCCAGAGTACCTACTGCGGGATCTTGTGCACCTGAGGTTCAAGGGCAGGCAGAGTTACCCTGCGAGAGAGAAACCAGGGCAGTGCTCACTTCTGGGGAGGGGCCCAGGGAAGCTGCTGGAGTGATTTTATCTAAATTGATCCAGGTGATGTGATTTGCATTTGGCAAAGTTAATCAAGCCGCAGATTTAAGATCTGCACATTTGACTGTTCGTAGATTGTGTCTTCTAGAGTAGGGGGCGGGGTGGGGCATACATAAAGACGTGAAGTGGCTCACCCTGTTACACAGCTAAAAAGTGACGAAGTTGAACTTCAGTTTCTGCATCTGTAAAATATAGATGTTATGCCCTGACTGGGGTGGCTCAGTGGATTGAGTGCCGGCCTGTGAACTGAAAGGTCGCTGGTTCGATTCCCAGTCAGGGCATATGCCTGGGCTGCAATCCAGGTCCCCAGTTGGGGGTGTGTAAGAGGCCAACCACTTGATGTATCTCTCACACATGAGTGTTTCTCTCCCTCTCTTCCTTCTTCCCTTCCCCTCTCTCTAAAAATAAGTAAATAAAATCTTTCAAAAATAAACATAAAAATATATAGATGTTAACAGTTACAGCATCTAAGCATTGTGGTAGGGGTCAAAGTGGATGAAGAATGTAAAGCAACCAGCAAAAGGCCCAGCTTGCATTACGCCATCCTATAGGAATATCTTAGCTGTCATTCTTCTTGGGCAATAATCACGGAGTAGTTAACACTCCAGCACCTACTGTGTACAGGCGCCCCACTAAGGGGCTTGCCTTGTCTAATGCTCATAGGCTGTGAGTGAGATGCCCTGATCATCACACAGCCCGCAGATGAAGGACGTGAGAGAAGAGAGATTCGCAGCTTGTCCAAGATAGCGCCATTCACAAATGCTGTTGAACAAGTGGGAATGTCGGCTCCGTGGTGCAGACCCCAACCCCACCCCAGCTGGCGGCCACACGTGGCCAGTGAACCCCACAGAGTCGCATCTGACTGAGTTGTGCTGTGAGCGTAAAACACACATCAGATATTGGAGACTTTATTTGAAAAAATCTTGTAAATAATTTTTCTTATTGATTACATGTCGACACATTCATAGTTAGCTGGACTGGGTTAAATAGAAGAGATTATTAGAATTAATTTCTATCCGTTTCTTTTTACTTTTTTTTTAACATGGCTGCTAGAAATCTTAGCATTATATATGAGGCGTGCCTTATATTTCTACTGGGCAGCACTGCGTGAGCCGCTGTGCGACTTAGCTCCGTGTTTGGAGTGAACTGTTACACTTGTCTTTCCCACATGTCCTTCTGATGTTGCTGCACTTGACCTTTAGTCTACATGTGGATGAGTTGACTCCCTTGTCCCTCACCCCCTAGTGAGTGTGTATGTGTGGGCTAACATGCGTGTGCCCACATAAATGTGTGCATGTGTCTTTTTCAAAGACATTTCCTTCTGGGCTCCCTCCTCACCATTTTTTTTAGCATCACACCAGCTCACTGAGGGTGGGAAAAGACAGAGAGGCGCCCACGCAAACACAGAATCACAGCCGTCCACTCTGTCTCCTGCCAGCCGCTCCATCTGATGGCCTGCGAGCCCTGCAGTCTCAGGTTCTGGCCCCTGGCAAGGTTACTGAGGCTGAGCGAGGCTGTCTGTCCTCCCTCTCTGAGGGAAAATAAAAATATTCTAATTAGAGCTGGGAAGGCCCTGGGAACAGTAGTGCTGGCGCCAGGCTGATGGATGTAATTCAATTTGGAGCACGAAGAGCAGGACTCGGGGCTCTCACTGGTACCCAGCCACTGGGAGGGCAGAAATAGTCCCAAAGTGGATTCTCCGAATGCAGGCCAGCCCACGCGGGGGCAGGAGTCGGGGCTTCAGCTGGGGGAACGGGACGAGTTCTGTTCCATCTGCAGACCGGCAACAGGTGAGGTCATAGCATTCGGGGACGTGGGCCCCTCCAAACCTCAATGTCCATGTCTGGGAACAATGGGTCATCTTGGTACCCACCTGCTAGGTCCTCATGAAGACTGAATGAGGCAATGCAGGTGAAGTGCGTGGCTCCCGGCCTGGCATTCCATTAAATGGGAGCTGTTCTTTTATTCCCCTCCCCACCCCAGGGTGACATCGAACATCTCCAAACCTCAGGTTCTCAGCAGATGCCTGGCACTGCAGACAGATCCCTGGACCCGGGGCTGGTGCCACTGGGAGGCAGTGAAGAGAGCAGTGGGAGAGGCTAAGGTCAGGGTTCCTGTGATGACCTGTGGTCATAGCTAACAATAATCCATACAGTTAAGTGGGAAAGGCTTTATTATACCAACAGCCGGTTACCGAAGTCTCAGGGTAGGACACGGTAGGGAAAATACAAGGGCCTGGGTACCAGATCTCCTGAAGGTTTTAGAGAAAAGTCTGTATTAGACAACAAGAATAAGTATTTCCTCCAGAGTAGAGAGCAAGGAAGGAAGATTAGAAAAGCTTGAAGTGGCAAAAGGAAGAGAAAAACCAGCAAGATGGAGAGAGGCTAGAGCTGGGTGAGGGGAAAGGGGCTGAAGCGCCTCATTACCCCAAGAGCGCAGAAAGTGAGGATCAAGGGACATTTTACAAACCATTGCGTCTGAGAGGGGAGGAGGGCTGGGGGCTGAGTGGAAAAGGTGAAGAGAGTAAGAAGTACAAAGTGCTGGTTACAAAGCGGTCATGGGGCTATAAAGTCCAGCACAGGGAGTACAGTCAGTAACATTGTAACAACCATGCATGGCGCCGGGCGGGTGCTGGAAATGCCGAGGGGAGTGCTTTGTACAGTGTATGACTGTCTAGCCACTCTGCCGTGCACCTGAAACTGATGGAAGATACTACTGAATGTAAAAAAAGTCAGTAAATATTCAGAGAAAGCCAATCGTACAAGATTAACCTAATTTCCTTTTTTGATAGTTACTGACCTACAACATAAAGGGGACACACAAACAAATAGACACGTATGTATGTGGGTTTAAACACTAGAGGACTCCCCTGAACAAAGAGCCCCGTGGCGCCTGGTGACCATTTTAAAGTTCGTGACAGTGAAGTGATATCAGCCCCCCGTCTTCCCTCCCATCGCTGAAAACTGAAGAAAAGTCTCCTGTCCTCAGAAATGACTTATACAACTCGGTTTCTTTCTTTTCTTTCTTACTTTTGAAATGGCACCCACCCGGAAGCTCAGGCTCACGTCTGACTCGGGAGTGGTGTGGGGCCACAGTATGGAAGCAAGAACCATGGAAGCACGGAGCCCGAGAAATGGCAGCATTTTCAGAAGGGGTCTGGTTTCTTGGGACATTGCTGAGTCAGCATCATGTTAAGGCTCTTTCTCCTTAAATACGCCCCCCAAATCCTCCTGCAAGGCTGACAGGCCAGAGAAGGGGGTCCTTCCTCTCTGCTGGTGGGGCCAGTCCTATAACATTTTGAAGTCTTTCAATGAAAAAACAAGAACAAACAAACAAAAAAAGATCAGGTCTGGCTTGAAAGCAAGGGGAGGGTAAACCGGAGAGTGGCTGGGAGCTCACAGAACCGGAACACGAGCTAAACAACGGTCTGCACAGAGCTCCAGTGACCAGGGCAGAGCCGGGAGTCCGCAGCAGGAATGGAGGACTGCCTCACAGGACAAATAAATTCTTTTTGTCCCTGTGCCATCTGTTCAAGATTCAAATCCCCAAGAAAGGGACTCTGATTGGCCTCACTTGGGTTACACAGTTACCCTCGCAGTTAAAAGGATAGCATGACATAATGGGGAGGAGGGACAGTTCCCTGAAGAAAGGGGTTGCTATAGGTCCCAGAATAAGGAAAGAGGATCCTGGGCATGTGCATACATGCACATGCACACCCCCTTGCACACGAAGTTGCCTATTACATTCCACCCCTTGGCTGCCCGGCACCCACTCTTCTTCCCATACACACAAATTTAAAAACTGACCCACATCAAGCAATGCAACTACTCCACAAACAACCACAGACACCTGCATTCCTCCTCAGTGAGAAAGGCAAATAAAGCGGCCTATTTAACTGGAAATATCACATTTTGGGATTAGAGGAACATTTTTCAGAAAGCTGTAAGAACATCAGGTAGGGGTGGGTGCGAGGAAGTTGGGGGCTAATCTCAGGTCAGAACCACCCGCCCTCTCAGCACTAGGAAGACACCATCAGGGAGCCCTTGGAGCTCACTGGCTGGATGAGGAATTTTATTAGAGCCCCGATTCCCACCTGCCCAGGGGTCCTGACATGCTGGGGGCCCTAAATGGGGCAAGTGGATGTGAACAAGTATGGAGTAGTACCAGGTTCAAATCCTGGCTCCTTGCTTCTTATTGGTTCCACAACTTCAGTAAGAGCTTTATCAACAGGAGCCTCAGTCTCCTCAGCTGCGAAACGGGTTAGTGTCTGTTTCATAGTGTTCTTCTGAGGGTGAATGAACCAGCGAATGTAACATGTACTCACCACATGGTAAAGGCTCCATGAATTTTAGCTATAATGATTCTCTATTCCCGACAAGTGAGGAAACAGACTCAGGGAGGAAGAAAAGATTCAACCAGGACAGAGAGCACAGCAGCTCCCCAAATTTCATGAAGCAAAAACATCTGAGAGAAAGAAAGGCCTAGACCACTGTGAGGGCTTCATATATAACTTTAGGTTTTCTTGTACCCACGTTTTTTTCTAAAGGAAAAAGAAAGGGGTGAAACTAATGTTAATAGTATATTTTATTTATTGTTATATAAATTCATCTAAATGTCATTTCATATATGTCTGAAATATGACTTCAACCTGCAGTCAGTCTGAAAAGCATGCATGCGATACTGGGCATTTCTCTCATCACGCGGCGTCCTCGACACCTGGTGTGTCCTTTCACACTCGTGGCGCGACTCGGTTGGACCAGCTGCGTTTCGAGTGCTCAGCAGCCACGTGCGGCTGCCACAGCGGACAGGCCCATGGTAGACTGCCTGCATCTCACATAATCCTCCCTGTAGTCCTGGGAAGTGTTAATAGCCCCAATTTGGAGATGAGGAAATGGCCCCTGCAAGGTTAAGTGACTTGCCCAAGGTCACACAGTTAGAAAGGGCAGCACCCCGTTTGGGGCCTTTTGGTCTGTTCTGATGTAGCCCCATGGCAACCCTGGCCCTTCCATCTCCTCTGGAGCCCCCACACCCATCTCAGGACTGTCTACCCCCCAAGCCATCGATTCACCACCATGATTTATGGCCCTCCCGCCAGGCAGCCCTGGAGACATAATTAATTTGTTTCTGCCAGTGGAGGCTGCCTGGCACCCTCACCTCCCTGCACCGCCTCTGCTTCCAGCCCAGACAATCGATCGATTCCCAGCTCATCGATGGTGCCGAGGAATAACCTACGACTGCGGTTAGATTCGCTTAATCAGGCACTTGCTCAGAGCGGCCCATCTGACAATTTTATCTGGCCAGAAGCATCATATTTCAGTGTCTGTTTCCACCATGGATTCTTGGTCCTAGATCAGCCAGGGTGGATGCTGGACCTGCTGCTTTATGTATTGCAACAGGGCCCTCGTGCCTTCCCAGTGGGAGGAAACCCACTGATTGCAGTGTAACTGACAGTGTGACCTAGAAGGGGTCACTTGTCCACTAACCATTTATTGCGCTCAGCCCTCAGTGGGATAGTGTTATTGACAATGCCAGTAACTATAACAACAGTAATAGCCAACATTTATTCAGCCCTCACTATGTTCCAGGTACTTACTGTTCTAGCATGTTGCACATCTATAAACAACACTGCAGCGTAGATGCTATTCTTATCCCCATTTTACAGGACAGGAAACTGAGGTTCCAGAAGGTGAAGGAACCTCAGTTTCCCAAGGGCACACACTGGAGAGAAATAAATTTGGGCTCTAATCCCAAGCAGTATGGCTGCTCAAAATAAAACTGGGTTTAGTTATAGGAGAAAAATTAAGTGACATGTTTATGGCTGCCTGAGATTATAGACTGAGATTTATAAGACCACACTTATTCGCAAATAGCACCCTAAAAGCTACTTCTTATCAGCACTTACACCTTGCCATGAATGGTATCATTCACCCAAGAGTCAGAAACTGGCGTTATGCCCATTTTACAGATTTCACAAGGCTCAGTTACTCTCCGTGCAAAGAGTACAAGCAAAGTCGGAGCCCAGTCCAAACCATGGACTCTCTGCCTGAGTCTGGTCGGAGTCCCAGGATCTGAGCAGAAGCACTGAGGAAGGTCACAGACGCAGCCGCTACACTGGCCCCCCTTCCAAGACCCACCTGTGAGGGCGGTTCTGGGACAGGCGAAGCAGAGAGAGCAGGTCTCACAGGCAGCCTTTGGAGCAGGAGAGCAGAGCACAGGCTCAGGGCAGAAAGGCCTTGAGTGAGTTTCAATCCCGCTTTGGCACCTACTTCCTATGTGGCCTTAGGCAGGTCTTGTCACCCACCTCTGAGCTGCAGTTTTCTGGCTTGCAAAGCAGGGTTAATAATTATGAAAAGTGCAGAGCCCCCAGCTAGTAATTCAGGGACTGGATGTGGTCTTAAGAGGTCCCTGCCAAAGTGTGTTGATGACTGCAATTTACTTTGAAATGTATCAGAAAAATAACAAGTGTGGGAAAATAGATCAGTGATAAAGTAAGAAAAATAATAAAATGTTAGAGGTTGAATCTTTGTGATGGATAAAAATCTTTCATCTTTGCTATAGGTTTGAAAATTTCATAATAAAATATTGGGGAGAACATCTCCCCAGGAATGATTCTTTTGTGGATACAAATGGTCCCCGTCTACGTCTTTCCTATGTCACATTGATGCCCAAAGCCAGCGACAGGCAAGGCGGGAGAAAGCAAGAGCCCAGAGTGCTTATCTTTCCAGGATCTGGGGCATTTCAGTCTTTGATTTGCATTTTCTTTTTGTTTGGAAGTTGTCAGGTTGAGAGAGCATGTAACCAACAAGGTTCTCAGCTGCAAAGGAATGTGGGTTTTGATAGCAAGATAGCAGAAGCAAGGCCACAGATTCCCAGGGAGAGACAGAGACAGATGTCACTGGGCACAAGATGTACCTCGCAGTCACCAGATGTGACTCTACTGTGGGGCCCGAGATAGTTCCTAGAGCTTTGGAAATCACTCCCATTTATCACCCTTTATGCTTCGGATTCAGCTTTCAGGAAAGACAAGTCATTTTATATGAAAGCAAGGATTCCTTTTATAGCCTTCTGAATCAGTGGGCTGTTCATTCCCCCAAAGCTTCTGTCGGTCATGCTGGATCCATCCAGGTTCATCCTCAAGTGCCTCCCAACAGCAGACACAGCGACAAGTGGCTACAAGCCTCATCGGTAATTCACCCAGGCCCAGAGACACGACCTCTCCATGGTCAAAACAACAGGGGTCATGGCTAACAATGTAGCTTTTTATCGGAGGGGCCAGGAAATGATGAGAGGATGCTGGGCACCAGTGAAGGGCTGAAGGGTAGAGAACCAGCAATGATCCTGAAGTTTATTTGTTCCTTTTTTGTGATACAAAAACTAACTCAACTTTTTGGTGGAGGTTTAATGCCCAACACACCAAACTATCTTTAGCATTGGGCCTGGCCCATGATACATACCCAATAAATTTTTGAATGAATAAATGATTGGACAATGTAGAAGGATATATTTTCTTTGTGGATTAATAATACAATGTTGGTGTGCTAACATTATATAAAAGTGCCGGTGTTTATGCCAACATTGAATAAATGGTGTGCCAAATTATGGTAGATTGTTTACAAATAGCTCTAATTGTTCCCCTCCTTGTATCTATATCCCTTGTCAGTGTGACTGCATGTATCTCCTCTCAGCCAGTGGAATGTTTCCCTGCCTCTGAATCACTTTTTGAGACTTTTTTTAGAGAGAGAAAATGGAAGGCAGAGAGAGAAAAAAATTCATTTGTTATTGCACTCATTTATGCATTCATTGGTTGATTCCTGTATGTGCCTTGACTCCAGATGGAACCTGCAACCTTGGTGTATCAGGGTGATGCTCTAACCAACTGCGCTACCCAGTGAAGGCCTTGCCCCTGAATCTTGATCACTCTTATAACTTGCTTTGGTCAACAGGATGTGGCAGAAGTGATTGGGAGCCAGTTCCAATTGTATCCCCAAAATACCTTGTGCATGTTCATTATCTTTGAACCTGTCACTAACCAGCTGGAGGACAAGTTAGTGGAGCAGGGACAAGATGGTCCAACTGGAGTCATCCTAGATCAGCCAGCCAGCTGCCCACCAACCTAACCCAACCCAACCCAACCAAACCCTATCCAACCCAACCCAACCCTCCCCAACCCTCCCCAACCCAACCCAACACAGCAATTGGCAGACATGGCTTGAGGAAGCTGAAATCAGCTGAGACTAGAACCATTCAAGTAAACCCAGCTCAAATTGTAAGCTAAATTACTGTTATAAAACAGTAGATGTTAGGATTTTTTTTATCCACAGCAAAAGCTGATACACAAGCAACTGTGTTCCATATGTAATATCATTTAACCCTAACAATGACCCTCCAAAGCAGGTGTGATGGATGCAGTTATCTGTTTTCCAAAATGTGCTCTTTCCTTATCACAAAGCAAGAGAGTTATACCTAGCTGCCTAGCTATGGACTACATTTCTCAGCTCCTGTTGCCGTTGTGTATGGCAATGTGCATGAGCCCTTGCCAAGAATCAGGAAAGTGAAAATGATGTAACTTCTGTCTCCATCACTTAAGACAAAATCCCTAGCCTTGGAATTCTGCTTCATTCCCCTTCCTATTGACTAAGCTAGGATAACCAGAATGACTATATGTGGGAGGTAGCAGAGCCTTTCATCCTGAATGTTCCCGGGAAGACACAGGCCCTAGGTTATTCAATGGGCAGGAAAGAAACTTCTGACTCATTGGTGTCCTGGAGCCTGTTTGTCATTGCAGCTAGTGTTGACCCAATGCAACAGAGATTATTGTCCTATTTTACCGGGGAGGAAGTTGAGGCTCAGAGAGGTGACATGACTGGCCGCTAAAACTGCACGCTCCAGGACAGGTCACTATTAAATTAATTAAAATCAATTAAAAACTTGGCTCCTCAGTTACACTAAACACATGTCAAGCGCTCAGCAGCCACAAGTGGCCACTGACTACCACATTGGACAGCACCGATATGGAACAGCCCCATCCTCACAGGCTGCTCTAGGTGATGGCGTCGGTCTGGAGAGAGCACAGAGCTGCAGTCCCAGCTGGGGTGGGAGCGACTTCCTCTGCCCGCCTCCTGCCGTGCGCAGTTCTTCTCAAGAATGGCTCCCCTGGTGCACGTACTTGTTTGTTTACAGATCGTTATTATCTATTTGTCAGAGCGGCTAGGAGCAGGGAGGGAAGTGGAGACTTATAATTAAAGGCTGACAGCGGCTGGCAAGCAGATCAATGAAGAAAAAAAAGGAAGTCATCTCTGAAATGTTCACCCAAAGTCATTAAGAAAATATCACTTGATTTGCCAACATTGGACACAAAACAATATAGATGTCTTCACCTCCACCCTAACCTTTACAGCAGAGGATCCCACCCTGAACAAGATTAACTGCTTCTTTCCTTGCAATGGCTAAGATAGGCCCCTATTGATCTGTCCAGGAGACCGCGGTTGGATAGAGCCCGGCGGCTCCCAGTGGCAGAGTTGGTGGGCACTGTTGGATGTGTTCCCCACATGGGTCTGGCTGGTGAGATAGTAGAACGAGGCAGACAGGGCGACCGGCCCAAGAAGGGAGCACCTCTGGCTGATGTACCAAAGGAGAATCTGGGCGGGTGGAATGGGTGTGCACCTACTCCCACGCATCCAGCTGCAGGTCAGCCTTAAGCTGAGCATTTTCGAAACTGGGTCTTCCTTCTTTTCCCCTCCTGTTTAATCCTAAGGATGGCCAAGATGGTAAATATATTTATGTGCTTTATAAGTATGTGTCAATTCCTTATCAGATAGTGTCCTAAGCACTGTGGGGCTAGAGCAGTGAAAAACACCTGACTCCTGCCCTCACAGGGGTACAGTCTGGCCAGGGAGAAGAAGACATAGGCCATTACAGTAGCATGTGATCATTTCTGAGTTAGAAAAAGGTGAGGGTTAGGGGCCGTGAGAGCCAAGAGAAAGGTAACTGTGATGGGCTGAATGGTGTCCCTCTCAAAATTCACATAGTGAACCCCTAACCCCTGGCACCTCAGAATGTGATTGTATTTGGAAACAGACCTTTAAAGAGGTGATTAAGGTAGAATGACGTCACTAGGGTGCACTCTTATCCAATATGATTGGTGTCCTTATAAGAAGAGATTAGGACCCTGGCTGATGTGGCTCAGTGGATTGAGTGCTGATCACCGGTTTGATTCCCAGTCAGGGCATATGCCTGGATTGCAGGCCAGGTTCCTGGTTGGGGGCGTGTGAGAGGCAACTGATCAATGTTTCTCTCCCTCTCTTTCTCCCTCCCTTCCCCTCTCTCTAAAAGTAAATAAATAATTTTATTTTTTAAAAAGAAAAGATTAGGAAAACACAGATTAAGGGGTGCAACCTCATAAGGACAAAGAGAGAAGGCTGCCATCTGAGAGTCAAGGAGAGGGGCCTCAGAAGAAACCAGATGAGCTGACACCTTGATCTTGGACTCAGCTGCCAGAACCGTGAGAAAATAAATTGTTGTTGGTTAAGCCATCCAGTCTGTGCATTCTGTTATGGCTGCCTGAGCAGACTGGCATAGTCACCTAATGCAGGTCAAGTCCAAGAGGGCAAGTCCAAGAAGGCTTCCCAGAAGAGGTGATTATTAAGGAAGAGCTTGAATAGGAGAGAGCTAACAAAGGGGGTTGGCTAAGGAAGGTTGAGGATTTCAGGGAGAGGGAACACCATAGAAAAGACCTTAGGATAGATCCTTGAGGATGCTGTGAGTCACACTGGAGAATTTGCTGCAGTCCCTGGAGACAGTGGGGAGCCTTTGGGAAGGGGGTGTGATTAAGGAGAAGCATGGCGTGGCAGGTTTCATTCTATAAAGATTGCCTTAAATGCATCCATATGATGGTGTTCAGGGGCAAGATGGCAGGCTGGGCAACAGGTTGAGAGGCTGGGCCGGGGGGTACTTCCGAGAGGCTGGTGGCTTGGCCTCAGGCAATAGCAGCAGGAAGGAAGGGAAGAAGTCAGACTGGAGAGTTATGTCAGGAGACAGGTGTTGAAGACAAATGGACGTGGCCGCACAAAGAGAGAGGAAAGAATCTTTAATTTCCCAGTAGTATACCCTGAGACAAGAACCAAGAGTAAGGATCTCATTTAGGAGTGAAGGGGCAAGAGCGGGGAGGTGAGAAAGGATGAAGACACAGCCAATAAAGCGTGTAGTCAGCTGCTACTAAGGGCAAATGGAGCTGAATCCCGGTGACGAGCTCTGGGGTCAGCGTGAAACATGACCACAGAGGACTCCCCCTGGGCAGCAAGGGAGCCAGCTCTCGTCAGTATCAACTGAAGGCTCCAGGGTGCGGGGATTGCTCCCCAGCACATCTGAGCCACCGGATAGGTGACAGAGAGGGCTCTAGTGACAAGAGAAACACTCAGCAGATGGCACCTGTCCGGTATGCCCTGAAGTGGTGAGGATGAGAGAACACAGTATCTCCCAAGGAATCTAGGGGTGTCCCAGCATCCTGGCTTGGGGATCTGGATACAGTACTTCCTGTGCTGAGTTGGGGAATGGGAGAGGAGGAGGAGATTATTTTAGACCTATTGCTGTCTATAGTAGTCCCCAGTGGGCTGTTGGGATGTGGTCTGGAGATGATGGGAACCTCCAGGCTTTGAAGCCAGTGGAGGGACCAATAGTACGTGGCCAGAACTTAACACCATGGGAGAGAATGACCACCATGGGAGAGAATGACATGGTCCAGGAGGAATGAGCGATGCAAAGAGATCTGAGCCCCCGGGATGGAGCCCTGAAGAGCACCCTCCCATCTGATAACCATGTCCCTCTGATAACGCCAGCCACTGGCTCTGTGCAGCTCCGGCTGCCGAGACCATCCATTAGATGAGCCGTAGATAAAGTCTCAGGGCAGCACCAGGGAAAGTGATGGCTGAGAAGAAGTATCTGAATGAAGTAATTCTGCAGCATTTTTTAATTGAAACCTTCAACCCGAGAAGCTTGTTAATCTTAGCTTCAGCAGATGGGTCTGTGCCACCCAGCAACATGGCCCAGAGAGGCTGCCTCCGATGGCCCTAATTGGTGGGGTGCCCACATTTTGGTAAATGACATGGAAAGATGTTCAGAATATATTGTTAGGTTTGGGAGTTCATATAAAGCAAGTGACCAACAGTATAATACCTTTTGTGTGAAAATTATTTGAAAAATTGTGTACATAATATGTATATATTTGCACACACACACACACACACATACACTTAAAAACTAAAAAGGAAAACACTAAATAAAAGTTCCCAAGTTACCCAGACCTACCTAGGTTCAAATCCCAAGTCCCGTATTATCAGCTCAGAGCTCAGGCAAGTGGGTCAACCTCTTGCAAGTGAAGAGTCTCCTCACTACAAAAATGGGATAATGATACCATCTACGTTTTACTGTAGCTATGAGGACACTGAGATTGTTTCCATTAAATGTCTTTTGGGATGCCTGGTAGGGGCCCTACATCATTAACTATCAGCTTGTTCATTCATTTAAAAAGCAAATATTTAGCCCCAGCTGGTGTGGCTCAGTGGATTGAGCGCTGGCCTGTGAACCAAAGGGTCTCTGGTTTGATTCCCAGTCAGGGCACATGCCTGGGGTTTGTGGGCCAGGTCCCCAGTAGGGGGCATGTGAGAGGCAACCACACATTGATGTTTCTCTCCCTCTCTTTCTCCCTCCCTTCCCCTCTCTCTAAAAATAAATAAATAAAATCTTTAAAAAGGAAAAAAAGCAATATTTACTGACCATCTACTAAACATCAGTCAGAGTTCCAGGTGTGGGGGACATCATCAAGGGCAAAAAAGAACCCTGGCCGGGTAGCTCAGTTGGTTAGAGCATCATCCCCATACGCCAAGGCTGTCAGTTAGAGACAGACACCACAACATGAAATAGGAGCTGGGGAGAACTGTTCAGAGGAGAATTCATCAAGGATGGCAGGATAAAAGCTGGGGAGTGGAGGGTCAGAGAGGGTCAGAGAGGGCGGCTCTGTGGAGAGGCCTGGGGGCTTGAAGGCAAAGGAGCCAAGAAAGAGGAAGTCAGGGGAGAGCACCTCAGGCAGAGGGAATGGCCGTGCAAAGGCCCTTGGGTGGAAACTGTGGGGGGCGTGGGGACCATGTGGCTGCTGTAGGGGGAGCAGAGTGGGCGACAGGAAAAGTAGGTCAAGGTGAGGTCCCAGAGGTAGGTGGGACCCATAGAGCCGGTGTTAGGAGCCAAGGTCGGAAGATCAAATTCAATCACAGGCATCGGGAAGCTTTCGTGGGACTCGCAATGGGGGCTGATGAGATGCGACCTCCCCCAGGGGTCATCACAGTACCAAGTATTCTAGTCATTGAGCAACTTGCCATGTCCCCCGCGTGTCCTGTAAACTCTGGGGAGAGAACCCATGCCCCATTCATCTTTCCAACCCCTCCCTCCAGGCCCTAGGAAACTGCCCTGGGCCCCAGCAAATATTTGTCGAATGGATAGAGAAACAAAGAAAAGATGGATGGACCTGTTTTCTTTGCATTTGTCTTAAACCTCCTTCTGGTTCTGCCGATTGTCTCCTCGGGGAAGTAGTGTCAAATTGGCTCTCGCTCTCTCTTCTTTGTGAGAGCAGGCCGGGGGCTGATGCAGGGAGATTTTCCCTCCACAGGCGGGAGATGGATGGGCTGGCTCCCAAACCCTCCCGTGTGAGACCCTCTGTGACCCAGGGGAGAGTGACAGCAGGGGAACGGGGCGATGGGTGAAGTGGCTGGCCATTCTTTATTAGCTGGCAGCTCAGCACAAGATGAATTAAGCCCCTGGAATTCTAAATGAACCCGCCTCCCCAGATGAAATAGCCAGGGTTCCACCCTGGCCCAGATGCACAGCCCTGGAAGGCACTGCAGAGCGACTGTGGACACCCATGCTTTAAATTCCTGTGCTCATGTTTTAAACCAATGAAGAGTGGTGCATAATCATAGGAACCACAAGGGCCAGTCCAACTCCAACACTAGTTATAGATAGGCTGAGACTGGCACAAAGCTGTGTGTCAAATCCAGAAATTCACACAGGCCCAGAAGGAGAAGTGGGAATCTATCACTGACAATTATGAGCCCTTACATGGGCTAGGGACTGAGCTGGATGTTTCACATGGATTATGCCACTAATTCCTCACGATGTTCCGAGGTGGTTATGATTATAGTCCCCATTTTACAGCTAGGTAAAACTGAGGATCATGGCCCAGGATCACATAGCTAGCTCATGTCAGAGCTAGGGTTCAATCACAGGGAGTCTGACTTCAGAACCTGCCTGGTCAGCCTGTTCTCCACCCTGGGCAGGGCCGAGCAGCTACCCCCTTGGACGGTGTGGTCTGGGGACCATTGTGAGCTGAGCTGGGGAAGGCAGGCATTTCTTTCTCTTGGAAAACTACATTATGCAGTATGTTTCTTGGCCAAGCCTCCTAGAGAGAATTCTGCTGCCACTAAAAATGATTCTGGTTTCCTTCAGGGGAAGCCGATATTTTTGATCCCATCAGAAAAGATACTCAGTGTGATTCTCTGTTCTATTTTGGACTTCTGTTCTGGCTGTATCCTTACTAAAAATGCAGCATCTGCTCTCCCTCCTTGGCTATTTACTCCAGAGGCGCACGCACTTCATCCACACCTACCATTCTGTCTCATCTATCCATTCACAAAACATAACTGAGGACCTTCGGCAAAGCAGGTGCCATGTCAGACACCAGGTCAGACACCAGCAACACCACAGCCAACATTGCAGCTCCAGTTCTCCCCTCTGGAGGTGATGATCTAGAGGTGGCTGCTGTATTTTCAGCTCCCTTCCTAAAGCATCACTTCTTTAAAATTAGGGGGCTATGCTGAGGGAGGAGAAATAAGGGGTAGGTTGGAATTACCCTGGGTGTAACTCTCAGAGTGGGCAGGTGGTAGACAGAGAACTACAGTGCAGTGAGCCCAGCTGCCGGTGGAGAGAGTGCAGCAAGTTCTGCAGCCAGAGCTGCCCCCCACCTCCCCTCTCGGCGTTGGCACCTGGTCTGCTGCAGACTGATGGCTTGGTCATCAGCTCTGGGGAATGGAGGCTCCTCTCCACATGAGGTGGTTCTCCCAGCATTCTCCGCACTCCCCAAATGCTTTCCCTGCACTCAGCAGAAAGCGTCCTTGATGGGCTGGCAGACAGCTAATGGCCTGGCTGACTGCAGTCCCACCTTTCAGGAATTTTGAGGGGAGGAGTTCTGTGTTCAGAGGCCACTGGGGCTGACCTTGGCTTCTGGGGCAAAGAGATACAGCTCCTGATGGAACTGTCTGTGAATGGTCCCAAATGCAGCCGCATCTTTTCAGGGCCTCGAGATGAACTTCCCTCAGATTCTTAGGGGTTTTTCTGCTCTGTTGAGCTTTAAAGGACAGAGAAAGGGGACTACTGACATGCCCTCCTGGTGGACTTGCTGTGAAGACCAACTGTATAGAGCATCTGGCTTGAAACTTGGCCCCCAAAATTACCCTGGGGCCAGTTGTAGCTTAATTTACCCCTAGCTTCTGAGGGAAGCTGAGTATATCACGTGACTCAGCTCTCTCCCCTGGTCACAGCTGATTGGACAAGGATGGGGCACATGATCCTTGTGGATGGGCAACCAATCCCAAAGCTGCTGGCAAACACACACGCGCACACACACACACACACGCACACACACAGACAACATGCAGAGTTTCAGAAGGATGAGTGAGTCTGGTACTTCTAGCCAGGTGGGATGTTACGTGCAGGAAACAGCCTTCGTTGGCACACATGATTAACAATTTTTTTTAAATTGTCATGAGTTTATTTTAATATACATGAAGGAAATGTTGGTTCCCCATTTATGGTACTGATAAAAAGTTCCCTTTATGACATTAATATTAACATTTACAAGTTGATTTTTTTAATGGCAAATACAAGAAGGGAACATGAATGATTGACACGTGACAAGTCCCAAGGCCATACTCCTCCCTCAGGAATTGGAAACGGGGGGAATGGACGGCGGGGTAGTTGATGAGCGGCTGGAAGTGATGGGTTTGGTGGGTCTGAGTCAGAACCACAGCCCACTACCGCCATGGGTGGGATACAGCTGTGCGGGAGAGGTAAAAACAAAGAAGCTGGGAAAACTGGCGGGGGGTGAGGAAAGACTTGAATAAATGTACATAAAGGAGGAGAGACAGAGCAAGGGAGAGATGGAGAGACTAAAAGAGAAAGACAGCAAGAGAAACTCAGACTGACAGAAATGTTCTACATTACCTCCCACCGTGGACTTCTGGTCTACCTCCCCTCCACACACATCCTTACAGTGAACCCTGCTTGCTTCCTATTCAAGATCCCTTGAGTAGGTTTCTGTCTACCCCAGAAAGCCTAACATAAATGAACAGATGGGAAGGAATTATATTTTGAAGATTTGAGGGCACCAGCCAGCACATTTGAATCTATAATAGCAAGCAATGGGGAGCCATTGAAGGTTCTTATTAAAGAAATAGGGAGGGATGAGGGTAAGGCAGGTGAGGAACATAGGAAGAAATTTAAGAAGATACTCACTTGCAAGCTCAGATATCAAATACCAGGAGAAGGCTGATTTCTACAGCTCTTCTTGAAAATTCATGGACTCTACTAATCATTAAAATCAAGTTATATAAAGTCCCGACTCTATCCAAACCGTGGGTGCCCATCTCTAGAACTTTGCTTCTCGGAAAGCAAATTGAAAGAACCAGTTGGGATGTAATTTAAATTCTACTAAATGTGTATTTATTATCCGCACCCAATTATCACCAATCAATATAACAGTTATTACTTAATGGGTGAAAATTATGATTCCAGTACCCCTAATCATCAAGGGGCGTTGCAACTAATTGGGACAGACCTTATTTAGGAGCCTAATGAAAATGTGAATTTCTACACATTAATCAAACAATTATTTCTGTAACTGCAAGACAGCTGATCCTCAACCAAATTAGGAAATAAACAAAGTTAATCAGTGAGAGGACATTTACTAATCATATATGTGTTGCAGGAAAAGAAATATTAGTCAATGACTCACTAAAACATCCCAAACCGCAACTTATTCTGCAATCCCTAATAATACAGTCACACAGCTTTGAGAAAGCAATATGAGAATGTTTATTAAAGCATTTTTTTTTCTGCTCCAGGGTCTAGGAGGCAACAGAGAACAAAGAACTATAGTACAATGTACAACGAATAATTGCATCACTTTAAAAAACAAAACCAAGACTGGTAATGTACTTATGTGACATGGTGGACACCATCTGGCTCACTTTGAGCAGAATTATCAGAGTTCAGTTCTCTTCAAGTGAGAGAGAGGAGGGGAAAGAAGCTAATTCCAGTGCGGACACAGAAATTGTAAGACAAACCAAAGCCAATTGTGTTTCTCTCTACATTGTGCGTCCTTATCTCCTTATCAAAACTGCTACCTGGTAAAATTTTCAGCCCAAACATGGGCTCTTCTCCTCAACGTGCCTCACCTTCTGATTGGTCCCTGGGGTTTTACTGTCTTTGGTGGCTCACCGAGGCCCTGACTATCATGCAGATCCATGGATGGCGCAAACCCATCTGGAGGTTTCCGAAGGGATATTTGCTTTGTCCTCCTAAAAGTGGCAGCAAATGCACCGAGAGGAGAAATGTGGGAGGCTGCTGGGAAAGGAATACCTGATACAAAAGTCTTTCTAGGAGGCATATGGATTTGGCCAAGATTAGACGGCACAGCTGAGCAGAGCAGCAACTAACACATAGGGAGCGCTATCTGTGAGTGATACCAGTGTTCTTCTACATGTTGCGATGGTCTGAATGTTTGTGTCTGCCCAGACTTCCTATTTGGAATTCTTAATCTCGAGAGGTGATGATATTAAGAGGCGGGGCCTTTGGCAGGTGCTTGGATTATATGGGTGGAACCTTCACAAATAAGATTGCTATGAGTGCTCTT
This sequence comes from Trachops cirrhosus, assembly GCA_028533065.1. Lineage (NCBI taxonomy): Eukaryota > Metazoa > Chordata > Mammalia > Chiroptera > Phyllostomidae > Trachops > Trachops cirrhosus. The sequence goes on along the minus strand of CM052546.1, from coordinate 56,760,935 downwards.
ATAAAAGAGACCCCAGAGAGGTCCCTGGCCCCTTCTATCATGTGAGGACACATCAGGAAGTCTGCACCCTGGAGAAAGGCCCTCCCCTCACTATGCAGACACCCTACTCTCAGACTTCCAGCCTTCAGAACTGTGAGCAGTAAGTTTCTGCTCTTCATAAGCCACCCAGTGTCTGGTATTTTGCAATAGCAGCCCGGAGGTACTAAGACATATCTTAATGTGTTTAACACTCACAACTACCCTATGAAACAGGCACCATGATTATCTATTTGTACAAAAATGAAACTGAGGCATAAAGAGTTCAAGACACTTGGCCTGTCACACAACTTGTAAGTGGTAGAGCCAAGATTTGAACCTGCGTCGCCAGGTTCCAGAGCCCATGGTTCACTGCTGGTGTTCACAGGCTGAGCATGGGTTTTTCGAGATGCCTCATCTGTGCTCCCAGAGCCTCTTGTGCTTCCCCAAGCATATCGTTTATCAGTTGATATCACTGGGAAATTATTTTCCAGTAGGTAACATTTCCTACAGCACACATTTCAGAAGATACCAAAGGTGCTGTGATGAAAACCCCGCTCGCCATTGCTGCCCTCAGCCACCCAGTTCTCCCCAGAGGCTGCCAGTGGTTCTACTTTCAACCTGTACACAAGCAATTTATTGTCTTAGTTCGGGTCTCCTCAAAACAGACCTTAAGGTAAATATTTGGGTGCAAGTATTTTATATGGGAGATTACCCAGGCAGCACGGCAAAAGACTGGGGAAGAGGGACAGAGAAGGGAGGGAATCCAAGTGTGTGTGTGTGAGTAGGTTGCCGCTGTGGCTAAGTGAGGCTCCGTCCATGTCACTCAGTTGCATTCGCTGAGACGCAAGGGAGCTGAGGTACCTATCCTCCAGCGCCCGTCCCTTATTGGTTGAGGGTCACGTCAGGTGTTAATTCTGTGTGCATTAAATCGGCGTGTAGACAAACGCTATATGCACATGTGTTTTATTCTTTTTCGGTACAAATGGTAAAATAGTACGCACACTGTCCCATATATTTCTTTAACCTAATGATAAATCTTGGTGATCTTCCCATGTCAGTACATAAGGAGCTATGTGATCTTCTCATACAGATATACTGTCATTTTTCTAATCAGTTCCCTCCTCTTGGTGATTTCTAAAGTTTCACTCTCGCAAATGATGCTGAACAGAATAACCCAGCACACCAGTCATTTTCTGCATGGACGAGTATATCTGTAGGATAACTTTCAAGAAGTAGAATTGCTGGGTCCGGGGGAGCTTGCAGTTATAATGTTGCCAAGCTGCCCGCCTAGGGGCTGTACCTTGTTATACTCCACACCAGTGGATGAGAGTATCCTGCTCTGTGATGATTAGCAACTTCCTTGTTTTCCTTTCCTTCTATATTTTGAGCTTCTTGGAGTAAATCACTTTGAATAACACCCGGCATATAGTAAGTGCTCCATAAATATGAGTGGAGAGGTGAGTGGGTGGGAGGATGGATGGATGGGTAGATGAATAGGTGGATCGATGGGTGAATGGGTAGATTGATGAACAAATGAATTACCTCAGATGTATCATTCACTGGGAGGGGGAACGAAGACCCAATGTAAAAAAAACCCTAACTAAATAACAAACTAGAGAGCAGAAATTAATTACACCAGGTAGCTTTCCTTCATAAATACTCTCCTAGCACCTGGCATGCTCTCTAGACATGGCGGGAAGAGATTCAGCCACGCCTGGCCAGGGGCAGGCTGCTCACGGGGCCCATGTCAGCATGGGCCGGGGCAGGTCATGCTTCCGAAACCCACTGCGCTGGCCATTGTCAGCTCTGCCGCTGGTTCAGGAGACTGGAGGTGCTGCTCGCCCGGAGTCCGCAGTGACAGCCTTGAGATTTCAGTGGGTGGCCTGTCGGTACACAGTTCTTTAATTTTAAATGCTCTGTCAATTTAAATAGCTGATTTTCCTAAAGATGCTTTTATCCACACCTTATGAAAGATGGGGAAAATATCCATTGATCATATCAAAGAATGTTATTACTTGGGGGGTAGCTTTGAGAGGCCTGGGAAAGTAAGTCTGCCTCCCCTGCCAGACTGTGTCGGCAAGCGCCCACACCACACTGCCTCTCTGCTCATTTTTTCCTTTCCAGAGCCCCAAATGCTTCCTTTAGCAAAGCTTCACATCTTTATTCTTCCAGGGCACAGTTGGCCGAGGGATTGGATGGAGGCTTTGGCTGTCCTCCCTGCTTGTTCCTGAACAGGTCCCCTTAAGCCACAGTGTCTGTTCACGTCCTGGACTTTTCGCCAGCCCAGCAGACCCCAGGAGGAACACATGGGAGCATCAGTAGGAGAGTCGAGTCCCAGGCCCAGAGCCAAAGCAGCTCTGAGGTTAAAATAGCTGGTGCAATAACTTTCACTTTCCCAGTGCAAATCTATGATTTATATTTATTCTGGCACTTTCAGAAAGTACCAATTAACAAATAGACAAAAGTCAAAGTCACCCAGGCCCTCCTACAGAGGTCACCGTTCTGAACACAGGGTCAATAAGGTCATAGTCTTTTTCCTATTCAGGGAGTCACTTTTCAGCACAGAACTGGCATTGTGTGGCATTGTGTCAGGCAAGCTTCTGTGGCTCACTTTCTTCCCACTGGGTGCATTATGAGTCATCTTCTATCTTTAGAAGATATCCGTTGTTGTTTTTTTTAAAGATTTTATTTACTTATTTTTAGAGAGAATGGGAGGGAGAGAGAAAGAGGGAGAGAAACATCAATGTGTGGTTGCCTCTTGCATACCCTCTACCAGGGACCTGGCCCACAACCCAGGCATGTGCATTGACTGGGAATCGAACTGGGGACCCCTTGGCTTTCAGGATGGCACTCAGTTCACTGAGCCACACCAGCCAGGGTGATGTCCGTTATTTTTAACAGCTGGTAACAGTCTGTTGGATGGCTACAACCCAGCTGATTTAACCATCTCCTCTTGCTGGCTATGTACGTTCCCCCTTTTATTATTAAAAATTACACTATGGGCAAGAAAAAAAGATGTTGCAAGAGCTTTCTCTTCCCCCAAATATTTCTCAGGTTTCTCAAGGGCAACCACGTCATAGTTGATACCTGCCACGGAAGAGGGGATGTGGCTCCTTGTGTCAAGGCTGCTGCCGCCCCAAGAAGGACACAGGGGGTTTCTCCTTCCGCACCGGGAGGGTGGAGCCATGTTCCCCAGGGAGGCGGTGTTGGGCTTTGCCATTGCCCTGTTGCCTCCTGGCATTCTGGTCTCCTCCAATTCCCACCCAACCTCCACCACCTAGACCTTTATTTGTCTGTCCCCATCTAAGGACAGGCCTTTGTTTTAACTCCCTTTGGCACAGCCAAGACCAGACGAGTGCATCAAGAAGTTGCTGAACCTCCAGGAGGGTCTTACACCCAAGGGTATGATTTATTTCTGCGGCTGGAGGCAGCGTCTCTTTAAACCCTTAGGCTCCCACCCATCTTCTGGGCCTTCGTGGGCTGCCCCTTGCCTGGCTGCTGGCAGGGAAACAGGGGGGGCTGATCCTGCCCCACCAGGGGTGCCTTGGGCCAGACCTACCTGGGGTCAACCCCTCCTGGGGCCGAGCTCCCCTTATCTAAAATGCACCTCCACCGTCCTCCTTTCCCGCTCACAGTTCATCAATGGAGATTGTGGAAATAAATGGAGAGCACCCAATGAGAGCAATCGAAGGCTATGTACTCAGGGCTTCCTGGAACAAGGGAGTCGGCCACCATCACTTGTGTTTGGCAGAGACTCAAAGGCAGGCAGAGCAGTGGGAGAGCTTTAAAGTGGACAAAAGGGAGGGCTTCAGGGGAGCCCTGATTGGAGGCTGCTGGAGGTACTCGGAAGTGGGAGGCACAGCATCTAGAGCAGGACAGGCTATGTGATTGGCCAGGGGAGCTATTTTCCTGGAAGTAAGGGCAAAAACTAGGAAAGCTGGCAGGGCTTGATCAAGTCCTCACATTCGAAGTGAGGACTCACCATTGCTACAGGGGTTGTGGTTTCGCTCCCCAGGCTGGTGCTAGAGAGCTTGTGGGTCAGAGTTCTATTTTTATATATAGTCTCACCACAGTTCATTGGTTTATTCAGTCTCAGAATTGTCAACTCCCTTTATGAGAAGCCACACTGGATGCCAGCAGGGGAGACCTGGCCCTTCGGCTGCAACACAGCAGAATGAAGTCGCCCAGCTGAGGTACCTTTCCGGAAGTCTGAGTAATTCAGTCTTCAGTAGCACTGTAAAAAAACAAGCAAACAAACAAACAAGCAAACCAAAACAATTTCCACTGACATCAGCACATCCCTAGGAAATATCGGAACTGCATGTTGAGTCATGTTGCAAAGGGTTGTAATCAGCTGAAGGTGATAACAGATCACAAATTCTTGGTGACCCCGAATGCCAGGCCTCACTGGAAGTCACTGAATACTCTTTCTTCTTTCCTGGTCTGCATCCAGACCTGTGGACCCATTGGTCCTGCCCACAGAGCTGGCTTCCAATCTGTAATTACTAGAGCACCATAAAGATCTCCTAGCACTTCACACTTCTGATTTTATCCCCTCTGTGCACAATTTCCTCAGAGAAATTCCTCCTTGGTATTCTTTTGCTTGACAACTTAATAGACTCAGCTTCGGGTTTGTTTGAATTTTTTAGCTTTTGTGGCATTTGTGTATTTATTTTTTTGACTTCACCATCTATGTGACTTCAACAGCAGAGCCCAGGTAGGGCTTCTCCAAGCTGGAAGCAGGGTTTTTTGAAGCTGGACTTTCTCGTCCTTCCTGCGGCCACCAGCACTTCCACCCCGTCTCCCCGAGCAATGCTCATGCGGAGCACATAGCAGTCCCTACAGACAAGCAGTGGCAGGCAGGCCTCCTGCACAGTGCTGGCTAAACCCGTACAGAAGAAAGAAAGAAAATCACCACCGCCTTACCCACCCCAAACAAAACCCAGGCTACAGAAAATTGAGAGGAGCTTGGACTAACCATCTGCATTCAGGACAAAGTTAATGCACAGCTTTCTGGAAACAACTGGTATCCACTTGCTTTGCTAAAGGGCCAATTCAGGTGCTCTTTTTTCTTCCCAAAACAAAGGAACGGCTTGCCCCAAAGGATATTTTAATCCCCACCACTTACGGAGCTGAAGACTCCTTCCAGTTATGACATGAGAGTTTTCCCAGTCTCTGCTAGTCCCAGGGAGGCTTGAATGCCTTTGCAAGTATCAGCCAGGGCACCTGCCATTTCCATCCGAGTGGTCCAAGCCACCATTTTTTGATCAATAGATTTTCCCAGTGCACTTAAAAAAAGGTTTTAAATGGCCTACAAAAATAAAAAGACTAATCTAATATGATATTATACATCTCATGAGACCAAGAGACAGATTCATTCACCTCTCATTCACACGGAATTATTTTCCCAGTACCTTCATAGTAACAGATACCTAATAAGTGTGTTTTCATTGCGTGAATGAAGGCAAATTCTCAGGAGTATTACAGGTTAGGATAAATATTTGGAGACCTGGTACTCAAGAATGCCAGAGGTGTTCATGCATTTGTGGGAGGAGAGAGAATGAGAGGGAGGGAAGGTGGAGGGGAGGAGTGAGGAGGAGGGAGAGGTAAATAGATAGATAGATAGATAGATAGATAGATAGATAGATAGATAGATCGATCTTCAGAGTAAACCCTGATCTAATTGATCAACACTATGAATGTTTAGAGAGTAGACAAAAGAGAGATCAATTCAGCATCAGAACAGAGAGGAAGCTGGGGGCCTTTCCTTTGCTGTGTGCCCTTAGACAAGTCACTTCACCTTTCTGATCCTGGTTTTGCTCTTCTGCAAAACGAGGATCACTCCATAGCATCTTTCTGATGAGCTCATCCCTGTAAAGCAATAATCACAGAAGTTAGCACAGAGTAAATCTATATAAATATGAGCTCTTTATAAAAAAGATTATATTTCACCAAATCTAAGGTGCTGCTGGTTGTAAGACACAGGTTATTTCATAAATTACCAGGAATGAGAAAGTGGTGCCAATTACCTTATGATAGAAGGCATTCATGTCAGCCGATGGTAAGAGACATTTTGATTTCAGAGGTGTTAAAATGCGTGGGAAAAGATAAAAGGCAGAAAACGGTACATGAACAACAATTAAAAAAATGTTTTAAAAAAGATAAAATTCCTCTTTTCCTCAATTACTCTCTCTGGAAAGGGAGAACCTCCATAATCTCCAGCAGAGCCTCCAGAGCGTCCTCACTTTAGAGAAAGCCCAGGTCCCTGGGCCAGGTGGGCAGGCAGCCCCTTCCTCAACCGGAAGAGGAGTAGACGCACTTCTGCTGTGGCCCAGGCTGACGTAATCCTCCAGCTGAGCAATCTGCCCAGGGTGTGTGTTTACAGCCAGGCTGGCTGGCTGGGCTTTTGATACTCATCCTTACAGGGTTCGGACTTGTCACAATAGAGAAAGAAGCCAGCTTCACAGGACTCCGAACCTGAGCCTCCTCTCTGTGACCTTTGGCACCTGCCCAGGATCTGGATTTGAACCAACCCGGGAAGCCATGATTCATGGCCCCTTCTCAGTGTTTGACACCAACCTCCCGGAATCCGCTGAGGCCTCTCCAATGGGGAATCAAAGCACAGGCGTTTCAGAACTGTGTCCTGAGCTGTTCAGACACAGGGGTTGAAGACACAGGCCAGGCTCACTGGCAAGGAGACGTGAATGGAAACATTCTCGCCCCCACGTCTGATGGAACCATGAGGACAATCCAAACGTCATGGGTCTGGAGTCATCAGTTCCAACCGTACACGCACATGAAAGGATAATTATCAGCTACTACTTGTTGAAAATTTATTGATCATGTGCCAGGGAATGTTCAACTTATTAACATTCAACTGAATCCAAGCATTACCTCATTTTAAACTCACAACCCTTTCAGGTAGGTAACCAGAAGTGCCACTTTATAGATGAGGAGACTGAGGCTCAAAGTCACAAAGCTAGAAAGAGTTGAAGTGAGGATGTGAAGTCAGCACTGATTCTTAACCAGTACTCCGGGGAGTGGGAAGGGGTGTGAGATGGGGCTGGAGAGGTGCCTCTGAGAGTCCAGTGTGGCTATCTGGGGGACACTCTTCAAGGTCATCCACAGGAATGGGTTTTGAGAGTGTCCCAAGCATTTGCGGCTTGAAGATGGTAACATCCTCCATCCACAACCTAAGCATTTGTTACTCCATGTGTGTGAGTCAGCTGGGATTTGGCTGATGTACCAGGCTTGGCTTTGAGGGGTCTGGCTCAGGTCAGGTTGGATCCACTTCTGCTCCACGTGTCCATTGTCCTCCTTGGACTGGCGATCTGGCTTGAGAAACATGTTCTGCTCACGCCAAAGGCAGGATCAGGCGAGGGCGAGCCCAACGGCACAAACACATTCCGAGTGTCTGTTCACACCACGTCCTCCATCGTCCTATTCGCCAACGCACGTCACGTGGCCCCGCCCAAGTCAAGGGCAGGATGTGAAGTTTGCCCTACAGGTGGGTGAAGGAGTGAGTATCTGCTGAACGGTGATCTCACACTCTACATCCTCCTTGTGGGAGTCCCTCCTTCCGGCCACGTCGTGACCTCCGGCTGTGTGTAAGGCAGGAACCTTTGCCCTGGCACAGACTAGGTCAGAGTGCCCAGACAATTGGTTCATGGTTTCATTTTTTGCTTATAAATTTTGGTCAGTCACGTCCAACTATAGGCTGAGTTCCTCCTCTGAATGCTACACCTCTAAGCCCCCACATCTGAATGAGAAGTCCCTTTTCTTAGGAGGCCTCGTTCCTGGGGAAGCGATGCTCTCGCTAGGTGGCTCACCAGGTGTAGTCCCCTGAGAAGCAGGTAACTGTCACCATCCCTGACATGGAACTGAATAGCATCCCACCCTTGGAGCCCATTCACCAGTGACCCCACTGATTGCTCACTGGGCTTCAGCTTGCTGGCTTACAAAGTCCTCCATAACTGGCTGCTCCCCACGGGTAAGCGTTGTCATCTTGGCCTCTCTCAGGCCCTTTCATGCGCTGCTCTCTCGCTATCCTGGGGTCCCTTGACTTTGAGCGACCCACCCCGTTCCCTGATCTGGAAACACCTGTTCTTCCTTTTCAAAGTGCTTCCTCATCTTCCTTTTTCCTTCAGCCCTCAGCTTAGTTTCCCTTCCAGTGTGGCATTTCTCCTGTATCATCCGCTGGGCTGAGCAGAGGCCAGGCACTGTTTCCCGTCTTCCATCATTTCCCCCACTCCCCCACCAGGGCCCTACTGTCAAGGGCTGAACTTCCCTGGGCCTGACATTGCCCATTAGTCCAGGATGAAGAGTAGGATGTGAATGGCTTTCTCTTCCTTGAGATACACCTCATCAAAGGGGAAGACACACCACATCAGAAGGAAGGTACACCATATCAGAGGGAAGATACATCATAACAAAGGGGTCTCAGGGCTGCCGCTTGAGCATCAATCTACTTCTTGAGAAGCTGCTCCTTTGCTTCTCCCTCTGGCACATGAATCTAGGCCACTAAGTAGGGGATGAATTTGAGCAAGACTTACAATACCATAATCTTCCCACTTGGAATCCTTATGCCCCATGAAAACTCAGGCTTGGCTGTTAGAATAGTGTCATCTCTTCCCTTAGGGTAAGTTCTTTCCCTGGGGGTCCCTGAGTGACAGCAGGGGTCACATTCTAGGCTCAAGACCGACCTGTATGTGTCGATCAAATTAAAGTCCACCTTTACACGAAATCATTTGTTTACCGGAACATAGGTTACAGATCAATCCAAAGCGTGGTCAAGGGAAGGGGGTGTCTGGGAACAGGGCTCGGAAAGAGAAGCACTTTGGCCCAAGCCAGACCGCTAGCACATCCCTAAGGCGCCAACAAGTCCATCTTTCCTTGCCTCTTGATTAGATTTCCATTTGGCGTTGACATCTTTCCAACTGCTGAGATCTAAAACGGCCTCTGGCCCCAGCAGCAAGAAGACAGGGGAGCAATTGGCATCATTATTACACCCTGTATGTCATTTCAAGAGAAAATGGTCAGAAATTGGGGGTGAAGCAGGAGGGGCCACACCAACCAAAATGCCCCCATCCTTTGCAAGATGCTGCGGTGGGTGGAGCTCTGTCCCTGGTTTGAAAGTGGCCTGAGCACACCCTTCTCGAGTGTGACCCATCATCTTCCTGCCTGCAGGAGCCCAGGGGTGCAATAGCAGGAAGCCAAGGCGGTTAGCACAAAATTGAAAGATCCTTCTGGAACAAGAGCAAAAACTGCAATTTAACCGCATTTGACCGACTCCAGCTGGGGCACCATTGACTTTTCAATCACCACTATGTTCCATGGCAGGTCATTCCAGCTCCATCTGACCACTGAGCCATAAATACCAATCTCTACCACCTGACCGGAAGTCCCAGGGAACGTTTGGAGTTCTGGATGGAGAGCTCCCGTGACGGGCAATTGTGTCTGTGTCGGGGCCCCAGGAGTCAGCGACATACAAGGGAGCCACTTCCAGACAGCAAACAGGATGACAGCTTGTGGTAGGGTGGGGGGCCAGTGAGGGAGTGGAGGGACTGAGCAAAAAGGAAAAAGGGCTCACGGACATGGACAACAGTGTGGTGGTTGCTGGTGGTGGAGGGGGTGTAGGGGGACTAAATGGTAATGGAAAAATACAATAAGGATTAAACAAAACAAGCAAAAACAAACAAACAAAAAACAACAAGGGAGCCACTTGGAAAAATGCAGAGCTCACAGCTGGGGGTTCCAGAGCAGGACAGCACAAACACCCATCGGCGTCAGGAAAGGAAGTTGGGAGAAGGAAGCAGGAGGGGCTGAGGCTGCTCAGGTGGGCTGGCTGGCGGCCTCCAGTCTACCGAGGACCCACTCATAGTTATACCAATGACGGCAATGACAATGACAACAATAGCTACCGTTCTGTAGTTCTCCCAACATGCCAGGCTCTGTCCTCAGCATGTCCGTATACCTTTCTCATTCAGTCCTGAGAGACAGGGATTATGAAGCCCATGCTAGAGAGAAGGAAACCAGAGCAGAGAGGTCCAGTAGCTTTCCTGAGGACACAGGGCTGTTAAAGTGAAAGGGCAGGATCCCAACTCGAGCCTGTCTGGATCCAAGGCTATATCTGGAAATGCTCTAATACGCCAGGGGAATTTCTCTGACCTTCAGACCCCTTCTCACTCCAGATTCCAGGTGGCCTGGCTCAATCCTCTCACAGCCATTGCATCAGGTGAGAGAGACATGAACATTAATTTGGAAGTCCCCTTGCATGGTCACTGGGGCAGGACCATAGACACTGGGCCCCTAGCTCTATCCCCACCTCTCAGCACAGCCAGGAAAGGTATTTCATGTGCACACCTGTTGAGTGAATGAGTGAATGAACCAGCTCAGCTTTACGGTAGGCGCCTTGGGGAATGAAAACTTAGTGTGACATCCTTTGCCTGCCTTCAAGGAAGTCACATGTCAGTGCCAAGCTCGAGAGTAATAAAAATGCTAGAATCAGGGTCAGAAGATTAAGCCATGAATCCAGCTTCCAATGCCTATGGCTTGGAGGCTCTGCCAATGCCGTGGGCCGCAGCAGGCCAGCGAGCATGACCAAACCTCCATGTCGTCGTCTGTAAGAGGGGAAAGATGCTTCTTGGCCGGGTTCTTGTGAGATCCAATAAGGTAGCATATGGCAGCATTTGATACACGTTGGTATGCGATTGTATGTGTGAGTGAGTGACGGAACATATCCAGCATCTCCTTCCTATGTGCCAGGCATCGGGAAGAAACCAAGGGGCTGCCAAGCTGAGGGGCTAAGACCTTGAACCTGAGAGTCAGACCGTCTGGATCTGAATCCTAGTTCTGCTGCTCACTTGCCGCATGACCCTCTCTAGGTCTCAGTTTCCTCATCTGTCCAGTGGAAACAGTAAGGGCACCATCTGGCCAGCCTGCAGTAAGCATCAGCTGTCATCGGGGATCCAGGGAGCAGTACGTTCTGCATGGGGCCGTGGGGAGACAGCCTTGAGCTTGTCCTCCTGCCTACTAGGGAGCTGGCCCTCCGAGGCTATGACCGCTGGCTGTTTTGGCAGCTACCAATTCTGGACCGTCTCCAAGTGAAACTCAGACCCTGCAAAGAGAATCTGCAAGGGACGCCTCCCGTAAATTACAGCTGACCGCTCTGATCCTTTGCCTTGTGCCACTCTGAGGTCCAATAAAGCCAGGTCCTATGACCCAATCCCTCACTCCATCCCCAAACCTGGGACCAGCGAACCCGGGAGGGAGATGGCTCTGAGGTTAATGTTCTGAGACCCGTGTCCCTACTGTCCCCATCTCTGTAAATGACTTGTGGAGAGCTCGTGGGTCTCCATGTGTTGTGATTCTACCCTCCACTTCTCCTGACCGCTTAGGCCTTTTGATTCATCTCTCTGATTTAATAAAAAACAGCCTCCTCCCAGGCTCCTGCCAAGGCTTGAGACAGGCAGGAGCCCTCCAAAGTTTAAAGCAGGCCAGCCCTTAATGAGTCAGCAACATCAATATCACTTTTCCCCCTGATTAGCATTTCAAAGTCAATTCCACATCCTGGGCTGTCAGCATCCAGAGGAACCTGGCAGAAGCTGGTTGTGTGCAGCAGAGAAAAATCACGGCAGTTGGGGCGCCTGGAGTTTCCGAAATTCAGCAACTCCGCTGAGGCCCCTTCCCCTCGGTGGCTGACTTCGTGCCAAGGTCCCGGACTGGCTCTGTTTTTTCCTGTTCCGTCTGTGGGCTGATCTTCACACTTTGAGGCCTGGGCCAACAGTGAGCGGGGAGGCCACTACAAGTCACAAACTGAGGGCCAACCCCACCCCCACCCCGCCCCCAGCAGGCGTGTTGTTTTTCTAAATAAGAGACTGGACACAAAAAATCTCCATTTCTGATTTCTAAAAAAATGCAAGATGGGCCACCCCAAGCATGCCTTTGCTCTTGTGGCAGCATCGGTGTGAGTTGGGCAGCAAGCAGCTACCCCTTTTACGCAGGTGTGGACTCTCCAGTTTGCCACAGTCCCCACCATCCCCTACTGGGTCATACCTGGCTCTCTCATTTGTTGTGGGTCTGGTCCTTCTGAAAATTTGAGTTTTTGTTCCTCGTTGTAGGGACTGGGTTGGAGAAGGCAGGACTGATTACAACAGGTGTTGAAAGAAGAGGCAGACCATTCAGAGTGAGACCAAAGGGGGCGACCCTCCAGAAGAGGAAGGGAAACAGGCAGGCAGAGAACGGCCTTATGGGGAGTGAAGGGAAAGCCTGGCAGGGGGAACAGTATGTACCCAAGCTGTCCCCCTGCCCCCTCCCACTCTGGCTGCCTTCTCCCTCCAGCTCAAGCCTCATGGACAGCTCTGAGAGGGGTCTTAGTTAGAATGGAAGAAGGACAGGCTAGATGAGTTCCCACCTGGATCTGTCAGGAACCTGATGGGTCACCATGGACAAGCTCTTCTGTGCCTTGGTTTCCCCTTCTGTAAAATGAAGCTGTTGCACTGGGTTACTGACCTCTGAGCTTCCTTCCAACCCCTTGTCATTTGTCCCAAGTAACCAGAGGGAGCTCTGGAGAGGGACAGAGTGGCCCTCCCCAGTGGATTTAGACCATACCCCCAATAATCTCCTTTATCTGCCTCAATTTGTTGATGTAAATGAAGATTTTCTGAATCTTAGATGAAGGCCCTTTCCCATTGTGCAGCTTCAAGTGAAGCCCCGCAGCCCACAGTTCAGGCAAACTTGACCCCTAGCCTCTTCCAGAGAGAAATTCTGGTGTTAACCCTGGGCCCTGTTGAAGGCTTGGACCTCGTTCTGCTTTCAACAATCCTTAACTTTTCATTCAACGCACTGGGTGACTTTATCTGAAGCTTGTTTATGTGCCAGAAGGGTACAAGGCCCTGGGGCTGTGGTGTCTGACGGGCGTGGGGAGAATCCGGTTGCTGGCCCCAGGGTTCACTGCCATTCCTCCCCACCCTCCACTCCCTGCAGGCAGAGACGAGGGAGGTAATGGTTATTTACTGAGCACTTGGTTGTGTGCCAGGCGCTTGACCCGTTAATTCTCCCACCGACTTTTTACAACAAACCTACGTAGATTCTATTAACAACCCCACTTTGCAGATGAGGAAAGTAAGGCTCAGGAGGTCGCCCAGCTGAAAACCAGCAAACCAATGTGTCTAGTCCTGCAGTGTTTGCTCTTGAGTACCAAACCACACTGGCTCCCATGGAGTGAAAAATAAAATAAATAGAACTGTGAGAGATCTTTCTCTCTGGTCTCACAGCACTTAGAAATAAGAACATTTATCCCCTTGTTCAGTGACTATTTACAAGTGACTTTCACCTCCTTAAGAGGAAAGATGGGCAATTGTTCATCTCTGAACCTGTAGAACCTAGTAAAAGGCCCAGTGTATAGTAGGTGCTCAAAACAAGTCAGGTGAGCTGACTAGAGTCAGTGCAATCAAATGGGAAGCAATGGAATGGAATGGAACCCTCGCCAGGTAGGTTGCAAACCACAGAGGCCTCATATGATGCTATAATCCCTTGCATAGTGGACCTATATCAGCACGGGTTCTTTTGAGTTGCGAGTGATAGAGACCCAGCCCAAACTAGCTTCGGAAAACTTGGACTATTCTAGCTCATAAAATACAAAATCCCAGAGTGAGTTTGGAGTTCAGACATAGCTGGATCCAGGAGTTCAAACTGAATCTATCAGGGAATGCTGCCTCGTTATCTTTCTTCTCTGTCTGGCTCTCATGATGGGATGGGAAACACAGCCACTAGCGGCCATGGACTCGCATTGTCCTGTTCAGCCGTCTCGGCAAGAAAACCATCTTTCCCGAGAACTCCAACAGAAGAATTCTAGGAAGGGCTCTGGGTCATCAGCTTGGCTCATGAACCCATGGTCAAACTGGTCCCCGTGACCGGAAGGAGGAGGTATTCTGATTAACTACATGTGGCTGCACATGCACAGTTTTGGCAGGCCAGCACGGGGGTCAGGGCAACCAAGTTGCATGAAGTGCACCCCCTCAGGAAAGAGGGGTTTTGTAAAGAGGGCTAGGACGTTTCTAGCAGAAACACAACTCAAAACTCCACTTTTAAAACCTTCCCCAGACAGATGTGTGTGAAAGTCCCCTTCTCAGCAGTCACTTGAAATCTAAACTCCACCTTCCCTAGAGCCTGCCGAGTCCGTCTCTGGCCACTTCCATCCATCTAGAAATGCCCATATCCTGTTAAACTGACTCTGAATAGAGACAAGATTGTGGAGCTCTTCTCCTAAAGTAGGTGCCAAAGGAAAATGACTTGTTTTCATTCATCTGGAGGTCAAGCCAGGAAACCACTGCTGATCCACGTCTTCAGAGGCCAGAGCAGCAGCCAGGGGTGTGGCCCCTCCTGTCTCTCTGGAGCTGCTGGCCATGGGTGGGGGCGGCTGGCCCTGGGCTTTTCCAGCATCCTTCCCAAGGACCTTCACAGTCAGAGAGGACTCCTGACACACTCGGGCACAACCATGGCCAGCCAGCTGGCACACATTTTTATTCTGATCAGAGTCCTATTGCTTCCTGATTTTTTCATTATCTACTTGATTATTGAGTGTCGTTACTCTAGAATATCAGGTCTGTGGGAGGGGGGACCCGTTTAGTCATATGCTCTACCATGTTCCCTGTGCCAAGCACACGCCTGGCACATGATGGATGTTCCATAAATAGTTGGTGAATGTGTGTACAGAAAGAGAGAGGCAGGCAGACACACACACAAGGGGTAGATGGGTGGGTGGATGAGTGGATGGATGGATGGATTGACAGGTGGATGAATGGATGGATGGATGGATGGACAGATGGATGGATGGATGAATGGATGGATGGACAGGTGGATGGATGATGGGTGAATGGATAGCTAGACAGAGGGACGGAGGCCACAGATTGAGCTCTTAACCACCTCCCAGACTTTCACGATATGTCCTTTTCTCTTGGTCTCTCATTGTCTCTCCTCTTCTTTCCTCTTCCCCACCTTCCCTGTGCTCTGCAGATCGAGTGAGCATAATGGTCCAGGCCCGTTCTCTGCCCTTGCCCTCACTCGCTCTTTGGGTCCGGAGCTCTCTCTGGGATTACAGACCACACCCTGACCCCTCACTCTGTGCGTCCACCCAGGGCTACCCAGAAGCCTCTGCTGTCCCATCCCCTGCCTGTGGTGCAGAGCCCACAGGTGTCAGGCCAGTGCCTCTCCCACTGAGAAACCCACTTACCACGGGGACCTCTAGATGCAAAATCAGGAGGGGAGGCGGATAGTGAAATTGAGGGTGTTTTTGAGACCTCGGCGATGGCTGGGCCACTGCTGGAGATGGTATTCTCTTCCCTCCTTTCAGGCGCCAAGCGCTTTGTTGAGACTATTTGCTTTGGCGTCTGCAGGAAGCTGGCAGCGTGTGAGCGGTTCAGGAGGTCGCAGGAAGGCAGAGCCAACAGGCAGCTGCTTCCCAAGTGAGCCCTTCCTGCCAGCCCAGGGGCTCCTGGGGGCGGGTCTTCTCTTGCTCTCTCTCCAGGTCTCTCTCCACACTAGCCCTCCCCTGTCCCCTGTCCCCTCTCCGCTCTCATCTCTTGCTCTCTGTTCTCTCTCCCTCAACTGTTCCCTTTCATCTCTCCATGTCTCTCTCACCTCTGTTCACATTCTCTCTTCATCAAGGTGGTACAACACGACCTAACAGTCTGAGAGGCCTCCAGGTCAGGAAACTTCCCACCGTAGCATCTTGGGGAAGCCACGTGGCTGAAGGGTAAAGTCTTGGCACACTGTGTTCTTGGGGAGTCACAAATGGATGCAGGCATCTGTGAATCTCACCCCCTACTGTGCGTATATTTTTCCCCAGGGAAGGTCCATTGCAGCTACCAAATGATCGAGGCGGACTGTGTACAAATCCTTGATGGATTTATGATTGACTTGGGAAAAGCAGACCCGCCCCCAACCAAGCCTCTACTTCCTCTTATAGAAAATGAACATTAATGACTTTCAAACTGTACTCTTTGGAGCCACCAGTTCTCGGGGATCTGCTCAGCGGAGAAGGTGGTTCTGGGGACCAAGGGCCTAGATTCCCACCTCCAGTTCCACCTTGGGGGCTCTGCGTCCGCCTGAACCACAGCGACGGGGCTGCCAGCGCCGGTCTCAGGGGCACAGATGACTCTGAACTTTACAAAAATGCTCAAGTGATTAGTACAGATGTCTGTAATTTACTTTGAAGTACATCACAGCTGAAGAGGTGTGATGACGCAAGTACAGTGCAATACTCATGGTAAATTCTGAGTGTGGGTTTCCAGCCCGTTGTTCGTTGGCGTCCCTCCTGGACCAGGAATTACAAGGAGATGGTTGGGTGTGTCTGGCTCCAGACACATTGAGGGATCTGGTGTGGCTGGAAGGAAAGCAAACAAGGTAACTGAGATGGTCACCAAACAAACAGGGTCTCTGCCACCGGAAGTTTTGTAAGGGTCAAGAAACAGTGTCTGGTCCTGGGTGGTGTCGCTCAGTGGATTGAGTGCCAGCCTGCATACCAAAAGGTCACCAGTTCTGTTCCCAGTCAGGATACATGCCAGGGTTTCGGGCTGGGTCCCCATGTGGGGGTGTGCGAGAGGCAACCGATCGTTGTTTCCTTTACACATCATTGTTTTTCTCCCTTTCTTTCTCCCTCCCTTCCTGTCTCTCTAAAAATAAACTAATAAAATCTAAAAAAAGAGAAACAGCGTCTGATGACATCCACCCCTAGGGCATCAGCCCATATCGGGACCAGGACAGGTGGTTCGGAGGGTCTGCACTGTCCACCCTCTGGTCTTGTTCTGACCCTCGCACACCTCCACCTGGACAACGGTGCTGCTTTTTGTGTATGGCCCGTGCTCCTTGGCTCCCACCTCACCTACATCAATGACAGCCACCTAGCAGTGACAATCACAACAGCAGTTACTCGTTACAGCAGTCAGTGGTGCGTGTACTGGGTGACACCCACACCAAACTCTCTGGAGCCACTCTGCTAGCTCACCCTGCATCAGCCAAATTTACCGTACTTACTC
Organism: Trachops cirrhosus; assembly: GCA_028533065.1. Classification (NCBI taxonomy): domain Eukaryota; kingdom Metazoa; phylum Chordata; class Mammalia; order Chiroptera; family Phyllostomidae; genus Trachops; species Trachops cirrhosus. Next base: position 56,743,881 of record CM052546.1, on the reverse strand, counting down.
ACTGGGTGATCTGGCTGTTTAGTTACACTCTCTGGGCCTCAGTTTCCCCGTCTGTAAATGAGAATCATGAAGAGACCTGCCTTATGGGGCTGTCAGGGAGTATTTCTGTTCCTGCAGAGGGCGTGGCCCAAAACCGGCTCAAAGAGGTGGAAACTGACTCTTCAGGGAGGTTAAGTGATGTGTCCAGAACTCGCAATCAGACTCAGGGCCCAGATGTCCCTGCCCGGAAAGCAAGTGCTCTCAGCCAGTAAGCTATGCTTAAAACTTAGAGCCCTCTGCAGCGGCGGAAAGCACCAGGGGAGAATCTTTGCTGCCTGTTAATTAGATTAAATGATCCATCATAAGCGTGTAAACCAGCAGGCCATAATCCACAGACGTGGCTACATTTTAAACAGAGATTTGGAGCAAGCAGTTCAGACCGGACTGAGCAGCTGGTGGCTGCTGATGGCCCACCCCATGTCATGATGCAGTAAGTCATGCCTCCCTTTGAGCAACGATTGCAGCGGGGTGTCTGGGTGGGGGTGGGCAGAGACCTTGTAAAGCTGCTTCCGAGCAGGTAGACCCCTTCTGAGACATGTGCACCTCATTTTTTAATGTTGACTCTGCCTTTGAAGGCAGGGAAGAAGCCGTGAGCTTCTCAGCGTCATGCTTCCCAAACCTGTCTGGGTGTCACATCACCTGGGGACTTGACACAGATGCACTTGGGCCCCATCGTCAGACCTGGAGATTCAGATGCGTCAGTGTGGGGTCTGAAGGTCTGCATTTTCGTGACACCGTCACACAAAGGTTTGAGGCAGCAGAAAAGCATGACGTGTGTCCTGAAATCCTCCTGCCATTTCTGAGGGGTTGGGATTCTTAAGGCTATTTTGTTAATGAGGTTACTGAGGCTCAGAGAGATTAAGAAAATTTGCTCAAGGCCACGAGATCAGTAAACAAAAATTAATTCTACTCTGAGGGGAAAACTCAAAATTTAAAGATGGCTTAAAGAAGATGGAGGTTTATTTCTCCCTCACAGAATCAAACACTGCAGTTAAGGAGTTCAGGTGCCCCAGCTCCTTAAAGCTTATTGCTTTGCCTCCTCAGTACAAGTCTTCCTCCTCATGGTTCAAAATGGGTGCTCCAGCTCCGGTCCTCATGCCCACCTTCTAGCTCCCAAGAACTAAGAAAAAGAAGGTGCTTCCCAGGAGTTCTGGACACCATTCCTTTTGTATCTCACTGGCCATAACTTTCTGACATGGGCATGTCCAGCTACAAAGGACACTGGGAAATATAATCCTTATACCTGATTTCAAAATCAAGAGCAGGAATTTAAACTACCATGTGGCTCATGCTTAACATTTCTCATCTTAATCTTAACAACACCGATAAGACAGAGCTATTATTATAAACAGCAGAGCACTCCACCCCTGAGAGCACCAGGGGAAAATCTTCCCTCCCTTAATTAGATTAAGGGGATGTGAACACAAGGCCAGAAGTCTGCGGCTGCTGTTATCTCTGCATTACAGACAAAGAATCTGAGGCTCGGAAGAGTTAAGTAGCTTGCCCAGATCAGCCGGCTACTCCTGGCAGAGTCAGGATTTAAACCCAGGTAGGCTTACCCTGAAGTCTACGATTTTCCCTTCCCTACACGATGCTGTGGTGCGGGCAGAAGGCAGGAGGGAGACTCCTCTCTGCTGTTTGACAAGGCTTCTCGGTGGCTGACGAGATACCTTCCATCCAGTTTCGAATCTCCGCATTTAGGGAAAAACACCACAGTTTTCCTATCACCCAGGCTCAGGGAGTGGACGAGGTGGGCTGGTTCAGTGATGTGAACCGACCCCGACCGTAACTGGGGCCATGCCACAACGCCATGCGTGCCCCACACTGTGCGGCGACCCACAGGCCTGGCTGCTGTTGAGGAGGACGCCCCAGGCTTTCTCAGCCCAAGCACTGTTTGTCATCTGCTATGATCTAACGGGGCTGTCCCTGTATTACCTGGGACGGAGATGATCAGAGTGGAATGCTTCTCCCTGGATATCGGTACCTTCCGCCCACGTGGAAGGGACGCTCCTGCCCTCAAACAACCCTGTTTGTCCACTTAGGAAAGAAATCTTCAGAGATTTTTCTTTTTCCTCTCCTGGGATCCACACACTGGACCAGATGACACAGATCCCCCGGGGGCCATTGGATCGTCCTCTGCTGCCCCAGGGGCGCGGGGCGAGAGGGGGGATGCCCTTGACTGGTGTGGGGTGGGGCACACTTTACCTGAAAAGGGTTAGATATAAAGTATTTCAGATCTTCCAGACCATAAGGTTTCTGTTCGAACTACACGACTCTGTCAACGTAGCAGGAAGCCCTAGGCGCTAAGTCCACGAATGGCTGTGTTCTGATCAAACTTTATTTACAGAAACAGGTAAAGGCCTGATTGGACCCACAGGCCTCAGTGTGCTAACCCCTGGCCCCGTGGTGACGGTGGCATGCAGGGACTGGCATCCATCACCACTTCCTGCAAACCCCGTCTTGCGGGATGGCTGGGAGTTGTCTTCCTAATTGTCTTGGGCCTCAGTTTTCTCATCTCTGAAGTGGGGGTAAATGCCCCTAACCCCATGATCATGGTGGTAGAGTCTCTGTTCCCTAAACAGGTCGAGCTAGCCCAGACCTCAGTGCCTTTGCCTGTATCTTGCTGTCCTTCCCTCTAGCACTAGCTTGCTGGCCCATCTCGTCACTCTGTTTCTGGAGTCACCCCAGAGGCTTGCCTGGCCCCCTCATTCAAGGGAGTGGGCCTCCCAGCCCAGCAGGTGGCAGATGTAGAAGCCGACTTGTTTTAAAAGGGCATTGACTCTTTTCTAGATGAGGAAAGGTATGACTTCCGTGGCCGGGAACTCCCCACACTGGGGATGCTGCCTTCTCCATTTGGCCAGAATTTGCGGAGCAGGCACACTCGGCAGCTAAAACTCAAGGCCAGAAAAATCAACACACCTTTATGTGGCCTGGACTTCTCAACCCTGGGAAACTCCTTCAACCTGAGTAACTTTCTGGGCTGCTGGCAGATAAAAGAAAATCAAAGAAAGACTTTCAAGGCCCTTCCACTGAGCCAAGAATGCAGAGTTTCACTGTCTGGTGGCCCATCCCCGCCCTGCTGACAAGCCTTCCATGAGTCACCCAGAATGTTCCACGTAGATTTATGAAATCCATTTTCCCCGAGACAGACTAAGCAGTTTATGGAGAACCAATATCATTAGGTTAATGATTCCCCATAAATTATTGCCCACACAGCCCAGTTAATCCCACAAATGGGGCATTAATGGTGGAGAGTCCACTGGCTGGCTGTTCACCGCTCCCTGGGGTGACCTTGGCTTCGGCAGACAACAAGAGCTTGCTTATGGGGTGGAATCCCCACCCCGTAGTCATCCTCCATCAGCTGCTTCGGGGCCCCTGCTGCAGCGTGGGTGGGATGCCCCAAATGAATGTCACAGCTGGGGATGATTTTCTGTCTCATTTCTCTCTTGGCCATGACTTTTCATTTCCCACTGATTTATTTATCTGTTTATGAATCAACCCATTTGGCTTGAAGCGATGGTGATAGGCATTTGATCACACAGAGCTGCAAATCTCATCCTGAATTTTTATTCTGTCATTACTTAACAAAACAGAATTAGGCTGGGGAGAGAGCAGGCACTTGCATTATGCGTCGATTCCATATCATGGGTCTCCGCGCTCTCCCGTGGGGCGGCAGGTTTTCCACATTACCAAACGTCCCCAGAGGACAGCAGCTCCGGCTCTAAAGCCTGAAGAATTTCGTTCTCCACCCTGGAACTGAGGGTTTAGAAAGCTGGCGGAGCTGTCCGAGGGACACGGATTTTAGGTGCATCGTATTGTCTTTAGCCAGGGCGGTTCCCATGGGGCAACACTGTAGGGTTTTCCACAGACTAGCAGAGCCCACGAACGCTAACCTCCTTAGAGTCAAACCTGTGTTTTCGGTTCATCCTGTGTAAGTCCTACTGTTCCTCGCCCAGGCAGCAAGGAGTGGCATAGAGCAGACAATATTAGTAGCATCAGCATTATCAAAATTACCAAGAACTAATTATCGAAGTACTTGTCAGGTGCCAGGCACTATGCTAAGTGTTCACATATTTATTCCCATTCTATAGATGAGAAAACTGAGTACAAGACAGAACTGGGATTCAATTCTCATCCATCCGCCACCAGAGCCAGGTTCTTAACAACGGTGTGATTCTGCCTCACAAGAAGCTACTTTCTTTCTTGCCAAAGAGGAAGGGAAAGTAATTAATACCTACTGGGCATTTGGTGCTTAGGAACCTTTCCGCATTGTCTCATTTAATTCTTGAAGTCCTCCTGTGACATGCGCATTAACCCATCTTACAGGCAGGGAAGCCGAGCTCAAAGAAATTAAGATAATCTGACTCTAATTCCAGGGTGATGATGATATCCAGCCAAATCAAGGGTCTTCAGAGGAAAGGTATTCTGAGGAAGATTCTCTAGCAGGGGGTCCAGGCGCAAGGTCTTGAGATGGCCTTCAGGACATTCATTCATTCTGATTATGCAAAACACCTGGGCACAGGTGGGCAGGGAGTGTTTTCGAAGGAAAGCCTCAGAGCTCTGATCAGACACTTGAAGGGAGGCCAACCCCCAAACAGATGAAGAGATAACGGTCCAGAAGAAAGGAAGCTACACAGAAGATAGTTTATAATCCTTGCTGACTTCAAGCAATCAGGTACAAATAGTGTATCTGCATGAGATACTATGAAAAATACTAACATTGATACTCATCCGTTTCTTCAAGTAGATAAGATCAGATCTTGTCATTTCCCTGCTTAAACCCCACTGCTGCTTTTCCATCCCACTGGGAATAAAACCCAGACTTTCGCTGTGGCTCAAAAAGAGCTCCCCCTACCCGACCCAACTCTTCACGTGGCTGGGTCCTTCCCCTTCTTCAGGACTCGGAATGACAGACGGGCACATCATAGAGACCCTCATTGAACTCCTGGGACTGTGGCGCAGGCTAGGCTCCCTCTTCACTCTCATCACAGTCTGTGATGCTTTTCTCTGCGGGCTTACTCACTCGCTGCCTCCCCAGCTAGAATGAACGCTCACCAGGGCCGGGCTTGCTCGCTTGCTCGCCGTCCCTCAGACCCGGCGCGGTGTCTGGCACAGAGTTGGTGACTGGCAACGTGGAGGGATGAACGGGCATGTCGCTGACCCCCCCAAGTCACAGTGTCCTCATCCATAAAGTGAAGCCTGAGACGATCAGTGGTTTCCAAATTATGCTTGCCAAGGCCCAAGTGCCTCCCCAAAGCGCCTCGGGACCCCCCATAGGGAAAAAGAAGTACAGACAGTGATGTTGCTATCCTCCCAGCCCAGCGCATCTATGCATTTTAAATGTTGCAACTTACAACAGAATTTCATATGAATGAAAAGAGTTCAGTTTGAAGGCAAAGTTTTGAACTGGTGGGTTCTGAGCATCTCTCCAGCTCTAAGTCTATGACCTGTAACTGAGAACCACGCGGAGGGGCCCTGGGCCATGTGAGGGAGGGAAGAGATGCCGCTCAGGTAGGCTAGTCTCGGAAGGCCTGTTGGAGGGAGGACTTGGTCAGGACCTCGGGGGACAAGTTAGGAAAACCAGAACAGGGAGGCATGGAGTTCTGAACCCTGGCACCGAACAGCAGCACCTAGAAGGGGCATTACAAGAGCCAGAAGAGTTCTAAGACAGTGGCCTCGAAGGACGGCCTCTCGGTCTGAAGCATTAGCACTGCCTAGGTCTTGTTAGAAACGCAAATTCTCAGGCTCCACCCCAGACCTCCTAAATCAGAAAGTGGGGGGGAACCCAGAAATCTGTGTTTTAACAAGCCCACCTGATGATTCTATGCAAGCTCAAGTTCTAAGTGTGCAAGGGTAAAGCAAGACGGGTGAGAAGTCTGCCCAAATCCAACTGGCAGGCAGTCGTGACAGAATCCTGGGGGGCGGCCTGTTTCATCTCAGTGGTTCTCAGCCCTGGCTGCACCTCAGAATCACCGGGACAACTTTGCAAACTCCTAGTGCCCTCACCACATGCAGAACAAGTCAACCAGAATCCCTAGGAATAGGGCAGGGATTCTGTATTTTTCTTAAAACCTCCTTGTGGAAGTCCACTGCACCAACATGGTTGAGAAGCATGGTGTCTGTAGCTTCTTGTAGAATGGGTGGCAAGGGTAGCCAGCACCCAGTACACCTGGATGTTCCTCCTGTTAGTGTGGCTAACAGGGTTCCACCCAGCAGCTGCAATGAGGTCGATGCAGGTGCTGCTCAGGAGGGGGAGTTAGTGTATTACAAGGGGTTAAGTATGGTAAATGCACCTCCTAAGTAGGTGGGAGGGAGCAAGTGGGGGGAAAGGGAGAGGGCAGAATGGAGGAGGTTTAAGTTGTCTCTTCTTGCTAGAAATAGAATGTCTTGGATCAGTAGAATTAGATGAAAAGGCTTAATGACAGAAACTAAATACCAATCACATCTCAAGAGGAACGTTTATTAGCGTGGCGTTTGGGGGAACGTTCTACAGAAGCCGAGGATGGCTCATCCCTGTGTCAATAGTCAGGACTCTAAAGTCTGGAGTTGGACTGCTTGGGTTCAAGTCCCACCTGTGTCACTTCATAGCTATGTGACCTCAGCCATGTGGTTCAACCTTTCTGGACCGGTCTCTTCATTTGTAAAATGGGGGGGGGTGTAATAATAATTTCTGTATCACAGGGGTTTTGTGCTGATTGAATGGGTTAATCTATGCAATGTGCTTACAGCAGTGGCCGGCACTCCCTAATGGCTTGCTACATTGTTTCTGTTTATAGAGTTGCAGGTGAAAGGAACTGTACTGAGTTAGAAGCTCAAGGACTTGGCATTGAGAATGCTTCTTCTCTTCCCCCAGTAACAAGGCTGTGACCCTTGGAAGTAAGCCACGTGTACATGAAGCGTGTAGTCTCAAGTGTCCTACTTGCATTGGCTTCTTAACAATGGCAGTGATTGTTGCTTCAACTGCTCTGCCTCTGGCCACCCTCAACGAGTGTCTGATCAGCCCTAAAGGTGTGGGAAGAGCTCAGAGACTTGTAGCCAACAGAGTATCTGAGCCGACATCAGAGTCCTCTCAGCTCTCTGAACTCAGAGGAATTCTGGATACAACAGAACATCAAAAGCTTCCACTACATTGTTTAGATCAAAAACAAACACGAGGGAAAAGAGAATCCCAGGTGTCAGAAGTGACAAGCCAGCTAAATCCAACGGCCCATGTGCTATCAGAACCGCACACTCCCAGAGTCATCACACCAACGCCCGCAAAGGAGCTGCTTCCATAGGAGGGACGCTGATACAGCCCAAAGCAGGGCATTGTAAAGGGCTTTCCATTCTCGGAAGGGGCGCTAGAGAGCTCTACTCGTGGCACACGAGTGAGTTGACCACCCCAGACCCTGGACAGTAAAAGATTTACCGGGAGACATCGGCGTATCAAGGCTTTGCCATTGAGCTTCTTCAATCTTGGCGCCCTGGGAGTCCCAAAGAAAAAAATCCCACTGAAGAAGATGAGCTCACAGTTAAAAATTATAAAACTCGTAAAGAAACCGAGCACCTGAGAAGTCAGAAGATGCGACTAATACAGGAATTGAAACACAGGAACGATGAGACCTGTTCATAAGTCTTTTCGAGGTTTTTTGAGTAAAGACAAGAAAACAGAGTCAACAGCAGCTACAGAGCATTAATTGTAAGACACAAAGCCTGCAAGAAAAAGACTTGTCGTGGGCATTAGGTGGTCGCCTGTTCAGTTTCTGCCTGCCAGCTTTAAGCATGTGATGCCGGGGAGTGAGAAAAGGACACCTGTATGCATGTGTAGGCTTGTACAGCCTTCCTAGTGTCTCTGGAAAAGGCAAGTTACCAATACGGATCGGAAACCTTTTTTTTTTTTGCACACACTTTGGAGAAATCTACTTTTAGGGATTTATTCTAAAGAAATAGTAGAACAACGTGAACAAAAGAGTAGCTACAAGAGTTTTTTTTCAGTGCTGAAAAAAACGGAGGCATCCTAAACGTCCAGCGGCGATGAATTTGTACGGTAAACGAGGACCTATCCGGATGTTGGGATTCTCAGCGGGCTCTAAACACGGATGCGGCAGAAGGGTGTTCAATGGCACGGAAAGATGGTCATAGCATTGGAAGTAAAAAGGCAGACTTTTTTTTTTGGTAATTGCATGGATAATACAGTTCCATTTTTATAAACATAGAATAAATACTGTGGTTTAATATTTAATTGTAGAAACTGAATTATGAAAAATAAATATCATGCCGGAAACAAAGGTCACAAACCGGATGATCAGTGGGCGGAAGTACATCATGCCGCTGGTGGGCAGGCACCACTGACCCAGCTGGAAAATCAAAGTTATCTGTAACGGGAAAGCACATGGAGACTTTGATGACAGTTACATGGAGCAGAAAATCGCGCGGCCGCCCACAGACAGATGGATGCTTCCAGCTTTCCCGAAGTTCTTCGGGAGCCCGACTTCCATCAGGCGTCTGGCTGTGTGGGGTGAAGCTTCTCGCTGTGCATCGCTCTCCAAGTTTCTCCTCTTGGCTGCCCCTTCTGGACACTCTGGCTATCTGCGTGGGTGAAATCGGGTCAAAGCACTGATGCAAAAGAGCCTAGAGCATTCCTAAGAGCTGAGTGCGAGTCTGGATTAAGAAGTGGAGTCCTGTCCAGGATCCTCCCACAGAGCATCGTGGCCATCTGAAGTCCAGTAGTACGGACAGAAATACAGAGATCTTCTTCTGTCCCCCTTGGTGCTTGTTCACATTTCCCAAGTATATTACTCCGTATTATTACTCCATAAAGTTACTCTATACATTGCTCCTCCTTGGTCACAATAAGCTACAGGGTAACAAAACAGCTTAACTCAAGAACTTTTTTTCCCCCAAACCAGAATCCTGATGCTATCTTATGCTATCTAAGATGAGCAGCTCTGAAGGCTGAGGCAGCAGGGGAAGAGTGCATGGGGGTGGCACATGGGCCCTTAGACACCTTAGGGCAGAAGAGACACGCACCATATCAGCTTACACTTCATTGGCTAGAATGAGTCGAAGCAGTGGGAAGCACATTCTTCACTTGTACCAGAAAGCCTCCTAAACCACATAGAGGGCACTGCTAAAGCTGACCACCCGCCCTAAGGAACACTACTTCTAACACACTCACCAAGGCTGGGAATGCTGTCCCAAACTGCGTTCATTTAAGAAGGACATCTGTGCATTGTCTCTCTGGGAAACCCATTCACATAAGGTCACCGACTTTTGTTAAATAAGTGGATGATTTTCCAAGTCTTGGGTAGCTCTCAACAGTTCCTTCACCAAGCCCCTCCCACAGATGCCTAACCCTCCCCTCTCTAAGGAGAGAGCCAATCCAGAGGACAGATTCCTGCACTGCCCCAGGCGGAGTGAGTCATCAGGGCCCCAGGTGCTGTGGTCCATCCTTGTGCACTGTCACCCTCCACAGGGCCCCAGGGTGGCTGTTCCTGCTGTGACGTATTGGCTCCCCAGCACTGTATCCAAAGGCAGGAAGGAGGTTCTCATGGGACAACAACTTTCATCAAAAAAGGACACCTTTTCCCAGAATCCCCCACCAGGCACACTTGCTTTACACCTCACTGGCCAGGGTTTCATGTGTGCACGCACACACACACACCCCTAAATCAGTCACAGGCCCGTGGGAGTGGTGACATCACCGTGACTGCATTGAAATAACCAACATTCATCATTCTGGAGTAAGGAAAGGGGTCTTGAGGCACTTGAATGCCCAGTACCTAGTCCCAACTGGAGGTCTGTTAGGAAGAAAGAAGTGGTTGGTTAATGGGAAATTAACATCGTTCTACAAATGGAACAGGCAATGCTTGTAGGTGAGGATTCATCCACACGTTCACACAGTGAATGTTTCTTCAGTGACCATTCAGTGCCATGTGTCACGACAAGCACTATGGAATCAGAGAGGAACTAGACGCAGCCCCTGCCCCCAACAGCTTTCACTCCAGTAGAACTGGTGATATATTCATTACATGATCATAGCTGATTATGATAGATGCATAGATCGATGTCGGGGCTATATATGGAAACATGGAAGAAAGACTTAAAGGCAATCATGGAAGGCTTTTCAGAGGAGGTGACGTTTAAGCTGGACCTTGAAGGATGAGGAGGAGTTTACCCATTATACAATGTGGAGAAAGCAGCCCAGGGAAAAGCAGAAGTGAATAAATAAATGATTGAATAAATGAATAAATGAAAGAGCCAACTTGAGAAGATACTCTGGAGAAAAACATGCCTGGTGGGAGGGCAGTGTCAGCGTTGTGCAGCCCTAACCAATGAGCCCTAACCAACTGAGAGTGTCCAGAGGAGTCTGTGGGTTGGAGTGCCGATTATCATAGGCACTACTGACTGTGTAACTTCGAAGTAACAGCACGGAAAGAAAACGAAGTGCACTCAAGTACAGGGAGTCACCTGCAACGGAGGTGATAAGTCTGGACCCCCCAGCAGACATAGACCTTTGTGGTGTGAAGTACCTTAGGAAGAGTCCAAATCACCTACAACCGAGCACCGTGTCTCAAGGTGGTGGGACCTGCGGACCTTCCCTCCCATCTTGCATCTTTCCCAAAAGTTCATTCTTTGGGGGCCAGTTCCCTCTCTGGCTATGGGGGAGATCTGAGAGATTTAATAAAAGCAAATGGGAAGAGCTGGGGGACAGGTATGGCCAGTCTCCTTGGAGCATCCCGATCGCCATGTCTCCCTGGGGATGCATGGCCACAGTGGACTGACGGCGGGCTCCTCCGGCTGCAACATTTTGTTGTGTTTTTTCCTGAAGAGTATAGTCAACTGTCCTCGATCATTAAAATGCAGGCTCACCTGGAGGCCAAGGGATGGACAGTTTGACCTTAAGACCTTCCGTCTGCCTTGTATTGCAGGAGACACCCTGGCAGAGGGATGAAGACTCTGTCTGCTTTGTTCCAGGTTCCTGATGTGGTGCTTCAAACACCCTTGGCATTTCCTGAGTGACAGGACTAGCTTTGGTATTCATAATGAGCTCCTTTTGGGATGGGCGGAGTAGCAGGGAAAGAAGACTAGATAGCACCAGGATGGGGCTTGCTTGCCAGGCGTACCATGTGATTACAGGGTTGGACCCTTCCGCCCCACACCTCACCTCTGGAGAGGGAAGGGGGGCAGTGGCCGAAGATAGAGTTCAATCACAGAGTTTACATGAAATCGGTACCTGAAGCAATCGCGGCCAAACAAGGAGACCTCAGCAACAGCCCTTGGACACCGAGGCTTGGGGGAGCTTCCGGGTTGGTGAACTCATCAGTGTTCTGCAGAGGGGACCCCCCACCGCTGATTCCACTGGGTGAGAGGGTGGAAGCGCTCCACTGCCCCCCTCCCACCCTCCGTATCTTATGCATCTCTTTCATTTTGCTGCTCATGAGTAGCATCCTTTATAACAAAACTATAATTTCAAGTATACTGTGTCCATGCACTATATTTCAAGTATAGACTTCAATTTCAAGTATAGAGTTCCATGAGTTGTTCTAGTGAAATACCAAATCTGAAAGGGAGTCAAGGAACTCCCAGGTTTATAGTCAAGACATAGGTGGCTGGGGACACCTGGGACTTGGGGTGGGTGTCTGAAGCAGGGACAGTCTTGTGGGACTGAGCCCCTTAACCTATGGGGTCTGTGCTAACCCAGGGTAGTGTCAGAACTGGACTGAACTGCAGGACATCCAGCTGGGGTTAGAGAAGTGTTGGAAGTTAGTGATAAAGATGGCTGACATTAATTGAGTACATACTATGTGCCATGTGCATATAACATATTTCATGTGCATTTTCTCAGAAAAGAACCTAGATCCCACCCTGCTCCCACCACTGATGGCTGCAGATGTGCCTCTCTTGACATCGTGGGCAGATGCCTCTCTCTATATATGGCTTTAAATCACACGACACGTTCCTTAGAATGGCCTTCAACTGACCAGGGATCCTACAACTTCTGTTTTAGGTTACCCTCCCCATGGGCAGCCCTCCCACCAAGCAGTTACAGACCTGTACACACTCCAAGGATGTTCCTTAAAGGCAGCCCTCGATAAATCAAAGAGTGCTTCTGAAACACAGGGGGGTGTAACCACCCCTAATCTGGTTTGTGGATTTGGATGTGGCTTGCTGGCTTTGTTTAGCCTGCTTTGCATCCTGTTGCAGGCCGAGCATACACAGTGTCATCCATGAGCGCACTGCTTCTGTTATTGTTGCTTTGTGCAACATCAGATGTGCTGCTGAATGAATGATATTTTCCCCAGGGTTCCAAGTTACATGGCCAGGTGAGTATTGTCCTTCAAAATCCTCACCTTTGAGGATAAATGCTGTTTCGACCGCGGTGCCTTGAGCACCTTACATGTCTTGCAACATCCCTCCTCCCTGTCCCTCCCCTGGAGCCCGAGGATTCTTCCAGGTCAGGAACTGTGCTCTTTGATTTTGTATCTGTTGTAGCACCGGACTGGACCCTACTCCTGCCTCCCTCCCCTCCATGGGTCTCCCTGTTTTGTCTGATTGGCAGGAATGGAAACAGAGGGAAGAGGGTTGCAGGGGTTCAGGTGTGAGGGGAACGGGGCTTGGGGGAGGTGAACTGTTTTGGAGCCCACCACTCATCGGATGGATGTATGGGATGTGGCAGTAGAGAAAAAACAAGGTCACTTCTTATCATTTGTCACCAAACTCTCAGTGACCCTTCCGAGCGCCTGTCCTACTTTGTAATCAGAGTGATGTGTGATTGTTTTTCCGTCGTCTACTGCCTGGACTCTGAGCTCCAAGATGCAGCAGGTGGCAGAGAGCCTAGCACCCAGGAGGACTCCGTAAATATTTGTGGAATGAGTAACAGAGACATCCCCTCCCCCTAAGAGAAGCCACACCCACACACGGACTTGCTGCATCTAACGGTTGACCCCTAATTTGGCTCTCGGGTTTGGAAGATGGAGGCACCCACAGCCCCCGCAGCCTCTGTTCTGAGCAGTCCAGGCCCAGAAACACAGCGCCTCAGACCCAGAGAAGACACCGTGGCCCAATGCAGAACTGCACAGAGACTCCACGATGGTCTCACCTGGGGGTCTTCCAGCTTTGGTGGGCACGGGCACTTTCAGGAACCGGGTGGAAGCCGTGAAGCCTCTCTCCCCTTCCCCAGTGCGCACAAGAACAGAATTTTGCGAGTATTGCAGTGCCCCTCCCACCCACCACCCACAGTGTTACTTTCCACGGTTTCGGTTACCCGCGGTCAACTGCAGTTCAGAAACATTAAGTGGAAAATCCCAGAAAGAAACAATGTATCAGTTTTAAACTGCACGCCATCCTGAGTATGGAAGTGGACTCTCCCGCCGTGGTGCTCCATCCCTCCGGGGACGTGCACTGTCCCTTGGTCGAGCGTCTCCACACCATCTACGCTCCTTGCCCGTTGGTCCCTTGGCAGCTGTCTGGGTTAGCAGGTGGGCTGTCTCGGAATGGCAGTGCCCGTGTTCAACCAACCCTTACTTTATTCCATACTGGCCCCAACGCCACTCATGTAGCTTTGATTACAGTACCTTGTTATAATTTTCTGTTTTATGATTAGTTTTTGTTGTTAATCTCTTACTGTGCCTAATTTATAAGTTAAACTTTATCGTAGGTGTGTATGGATAGGAAAAAGCAGCGTATACATTGGGTTCAGTACTATCCACGGTTTCAGGGATCTGGTGGGGGTCTTGGAATGTATCCCCCTCGGGTAAGAGGGCACTATCGCATTTCAGAGACCTCACTGACCCCACATCCGAGGCTCAAGTTTTACAAATGCGCCCAGGAAGAGGAACTGACTTTTCCAAGGTCACACAACTGGACAGAAAGAAGGGGAAAGAAATCCTGATTCGGACTGTGGGTGGTCGGGATGTTCTCGTTTTTCCAGATCTCATTCCGGGCAGAGACAGCTAGCACATTCATCCAGAGCCAGACTTTTCCACTTAAAATTCTTTGTGTGGAAACCCCTCTTTAGACGTCTCTTTTGAACCCATATCTCCCCGGGCGAGATTTAAGGCTTTGAGGGGAGAAGAGCCGCACACTGATGTGTAAGCTGGGAAAACATAGGGAGAGTGCTTCTCTCGTTAGTTGGGGGAAGTATTTTTTTCTCTTTTTCACTCTTTTTTTACTACTTTCTCCAGGGTTTTCTGACTCAGAGGTGAGCCAGAACTCAGTTCTGCTCCGTAGCATTAGTTAACAACCTTTGACAGGGCTGAGTTCTCAGTGGGAATCAGAACCCTGGCAAAACACTGAATTATTCACACCAAAACAGGTCACACTTGCTGACGGAGCAAATAGAATTTCGTGTGTCAAAGAATGATTCATTTAACTGAGTGCTTCAGTAAAGCAAGCACCAGTGAGGTCTAACTTATTGGTGCTGCTTGGCATCTGCCCCTCCAAGGTCATGGGGGCTCCTCAGTGCCTGTCGATCTGATCATGCAGAGAGAGTGGGCCCGTTTCTGGCTGTGACTGAGACGCACATCTCATGAGGGCCCGCCCCACGCTCTGTCCTTCATTCGTACTGCCAGCATTTAGTGATCGGAGCCTGCCAGGCCCAAAGCTTGTGGAAAGCAGAAACACAAGACTGGCCACTTTTTGGATGAGGGCTCTTCCTTCCAATGGAGCTATCTTTATTAGGAATCACTTGGTTGCAAGGAACTGGCACCTTCTTAGACTGACTCGGGTAAAAGGAGGTTGACTGAGTAGCTAAAGGAGAATCTCGTGGATCTCAATGGTGAGAAAAGCCACCATACCTTTTGAGAATCAGAAGTCATCAGATCATTGTTTTCCATCCTTCCCTCTCTTTCTCTGTGTGGAGCCATATGAGAGAATGAACAAAGAAATGAATGAATGGAGTGAATTGATATACAATGAGTTCTGTCTGCAAAAAGTCCAGCCATTGTTGATAGAACGAGAATGGTTTGTATAACATTGATGTAACCTGGCAGCCAAGGAGAGTGGACTGGAATGCGCATGTGTGAATAATGACAACTTCATTGTACTAGTCAATGGGGGCGGTAGACACCTTTGAATGAGCATGTGCACTGTGTGGCCATCACATTCAAAATGACTGATTCATTGGACTAGAGCAACGAATCTGTATCAAATTTTGCATTAAGCTTGAACACTCATTCTTCTGCAGAAACTATTTGGATGATTCAGAAGGCTTTCATGGATGATGCGATGCATTCAGAGCAAATAAGAGTGTGGCACAAACACTTCAAAGATGGTTGAGAACCTGTTGAAAGTGATCCCCATTCTGGAAGGCCTGCAACAAGCAGAACATCTGAGAATGTTGAACATGTACAGGCTGCAGTCAACAAAGACTAGTGACTGACAGTGTGAGAACTAGAAGCTGGTCTGGGCATTCCAGTAACTGCTGTGTCTGAGATTTTGATGCAGGATCTTGTCACGAAACATGTCATGGCAAAATTCATTCCACGGCTTCTGCTACCAGAGCAGAAGGAACTTCGTGCTGCAGTTGCTAATGACTGGATTCAAACCGCTACCAATGAACCAGATTTCCTCAAGAAGGTCATAACACCAGGAGAACTGTGTGAGGTCCCTACTTTGAAGGGGACTGAGGCATCATTGTCCTGTGTACGATGTTTCTTGTATCTTCTTCAGTAAATGTCTCTATTGGTCGTGGCTGGACACTTGCTGGACAGATCTCATGTAGGACACATGTAGCACATCAGCTGTGGCAGGCAGCCCCGAACCCTCTGCCTTACGGTGGCCCCTGGCAGCCTAGGTGGAGCCTAACCGCCCTTGCTGGCAGAGGCCCAAAGGCATGTTGCTGTCCGTGGTCCTAAACAAGCATTGAGCCCCTTTGGGGTATTTTTTAGAACAAATTTTCCCCCTAGTACTTGGAAGCCCTGGAGATGTCATCCAAACTGGTGCAGGACATCTTATTCAGATTTTGAAAGAGGTATGAGAGTAGAGAGCAAAAACACAGAAAGAGCGAGAGAAAAAGGCCCTGAGAGTCAGGAGAGCAGAGCCACGCCCCCTGGAGGTGACAGGAGCTAAGCATGTTGAATAGGTCAGACCAAGGCGCTCGTTGGCCGTTTTGTTGTGATGGTTGTTTTGCCTTTTATATTGATGAACAATTTGATATCCTTTTTTTAAAAGAATTTTTTGAAGATTTTATTTATTTATTTTTTAGAGAGGGGGGAGGGAGAGAGAAAGAGAGGGAGAGAAATGTCAGTGTGTGTTGCTTCTTGCATGCCCCCTACTGGGGACCTGGCATGAAACCCAGGCATGTGCCCTGACTGGGAATCGAACTGGCGACCCTTTGATTCTCAGGCCAGCACTCAACCACTGAGCCACACCAGCCAGGGCCAATTTGATATTCTTTTCAGAGCTGGAGGACAAATAGAATCACCAACCTGAATCCATTCTGATCCCATACTTAGAAGGGTCAGGGAGCTCACCAATTTGTCATATCATCTAATCCCACTCGTGTAAGAATCCTGGTTTTTGAAAACATTTCCTGTGTCAGACTCAGTCTGCTTTCTTGTTACCATCACTCTCCACTCCCAGTTTTGCCACCTCTTGTACATGACAGCCCTTCAGATAATTCAAGTCCACGCTCACCTCCCCCGGGTCCTCCCTCCTCCAGCAGCTCACTCAGCCACCCCACCCCCGACCCTGCTGCATCAGCACATCTGACAGAGCATTGCAGACTGAGCGAAGTTGCAGAAAGGGGAGTCGGGGCCCATGACAGCATCCGGATGCTCAGTTCCAAGCAGTCCCAAGTCCTGCCCAGTTAGAGTCTTCAAGCAGGTGCCCTGAGGAGGCCCAAGGGGTCCAATAACCCTTGAACCTGCTCTCTTCCCAGCACAGGTTGCCGGCTTTTGTGAATGTGCACGTGTGTGCACTCAGCACCTGGGTGTTCGGAGTGGTGCCTGCTGCCCACGTCGGCTTGTCTGCAGGCAGGATGCTCCTGCTGTCTCTGGGAACTGAAGTCCAATTTACAAAGAATAAGCTGAGAATGTTTGAAATCCGGTGTGTGGATCTCGCTTCACCAGCCTCCCTACTGTCACCAGGATCGCGTGGTCCTGGCCAGCCCCTCAGGGTCTGAGAAGGGTGGTATTCAGTTGTACCATTGCTATTCTAGAATACAAGCTCTGGGCATTGAAATATCCAGGGTGAGGCCTTGCTTTTCCTGAAGCACTATAGTAATACTTTGAGAGCATTTCCCCACCTGTCACCAGCCCCCTCCCCTGAGAACTGCAGCCGTGTTCCTTCTGTTATTCTGAGCCATGCCCCTCCATCTGCCACTGGTGATTGGACCACGCCTGATATCAGACGAGCCAATAAGACGACCCCTCCCAGACAGTTGCAGTTAGGATTGAGAGTGGCTGGTCAGTCTGCGCTGTGTGTTGGCAGTGGTGTAAGCTGTGCAGCCAAAGCTGCAGGGGAGAGAATGGTGTTGACACACTGATTTAGATCAACTCACGTTCTTTATATAGACAGGAGATGCCTAGAAAAAATTTGCCCTGGGACCCACAGCCCCTAATGACAGTTCAGCCCTGCAGGTGCTGGCAGCCTTCCATTTCCTTCTTCCAGTCCTTCTGGAGGCCCTGGGCTCTACGAGAGATGCAGTAGCCCTGTGTAAATTAAGCTGTTTGTTCCAGCCACCTGGGCGAACTGTTTTCTAGTCCTGGAAGCCCAGTATTCTCTTGACTAACGGAGCACCATCTCGCCAGTGTCCCCTGATCTGTGGTTCCATAGCAGCACACAGTCTTTCATCCACACAATGAAAACGTGTTGAGTTGCTGCTACAAGGCAGGCACAGATGATACAAGGGTTCCTAACAGTCAGGCCCAAGGAAGCCAATGATCTGGTGATGGAGACTGAAACCTATCAAAACCAGATCATTACACTAAAATAATACCTTGGAATAAGGACCAAATTCGATATATAGACAAGGTTCAGACAAGGTTCTTAGAGGGCGATGGAGAGAAGATGGGTTCTAACCAGCGATCAGGAAAGACTTTGAAGACAAGAGGGTGTTCGGGTTGGGTTGCAATGGGTGCACCAGAGTTTTCTAGGTGCTAAAGGGCGAGAATGAGATTCCAGATGGTGGTTGCCAAGGCACACAGGTGTAAGAATGCAGAGAGCATTTGAAGAACGGGCAGTCCCATAGGGCGAGGCTGTAGGATTCATACCCCTAAGTAAACCAACAAACAGGAACGAATCCCCGAAAAGAACCAGGTACCGAGATTATAGGAATGAATATGCCAGGCCTGACCCCCAACTCCCTGGAGCCCATGCTGCCGGAGGGAGGAACTCAGGAGACGCGTCCCCTAGATCCTCCCGGGGAGATGCTCCCACGACACCCTGCACGTCCGGGGCTGACCCTCACCGCCCTCCCTAGCTGTTGCCCGTTGACGTGCCACGCTCTCTGGTTAGACTGTGAGTTCCTCAAGAACAGAATGCTGCGCTGTTTACCTCTCCTGCAACCCCTATGCCTGATGCTGGTACATAGTGGCCACTCCGAGGATACACGATGAAAGAATAAATGAACGGAAAGCTGATAGGGCCAGTTTGTGACTGGCCTGTCCTGCCTCTTAAGCCTCGTGGGGGGGAACCATTACGATGGCTTATAGTCATTGCAACAAGGCAGGACTTCTTTTCTAAAGCAGCAATAATTGCATTACCCTAACGCAGGATCAAATTAAACACAGCTTTTAGCGTGAGCTATTAACACTGCTTTACCTCTCCCGCTGGCACGGACAAGTCAGCTCTCCTCCTGAGCCTTCCACTTCCTTCGCTCGCTTCTCCTTATCAGGAGCGTCAAGACCATTGGCATTTAGAAGGCACATTACGTTGGCTCTTTTATTGTCAAACACTGCAAAAGAAGTGATTTGACCTTTCATTAGGAATAGAGAGCTCCCAGCTTCCCCTTCATGGCGGTGATGTCTGGGATTTCTTATCGCCATGGCAGGAGACCTTCTTTGTGGTCTGATGGAAGTGACGCTGGGAGAGAGATGCAGCCTGTCTGATGTCATTCCCCCCAGAGACAATGCTGAGGGGAAGGCTTATTAACAGTGCAAAGCAGCCCTGCCAAAAGCCACTGTGGGGAGGAGATGGGACAGCAAGGGGCAGAGCACTGGCCTCCAGAGTCGCAGTGAACTCCACTGACATTTTATTTCTTTGACATGTGTCTAGAGAATCCCAGGCTGTGGTCCTGTGGGGGAGGGTGGGGGTGAAAAGGAGAGGGTAGCCTCCGTCAGAAAACTAAAATGGAAAAAATTGGCTAACCCAGCAGCCAAAAGCAACAAAGCAAATTCCCTCAAGGGAAAGGGTAGGTCTCAGTAAGTCTCCTCCTGGGTTTAGAAAGATAATCAGTCTATTGCCATCATCCATGCCCGTGCCCTTGGCAATAAGACTTTCCTGCTGCTCCCCCCAAGGGGCGGAGCCTATTCCCCACTCCAGAAGCCTACACTGGGCCCCCTGACTCACTGTGGCCAACAGAACACAGCAGAAGTGATACTGTGGCCATTCTAAGCCTCAAGAGACTGTACCCCCTCCAAGCCTTCTCTCTGGGGAACCTTCCTGGCTGCCCCGTGAACAGCCTGGGCTAGCCTATGGGAGGATGAGAGACCGGAGTCCTTCCAGAACATTCATCTGAGCAGAGGCCTCACACCTGTGAGAGTCCAGCTGGGATCAGTAAAGCCACCCACCCCACCTGTAGCTGAACACAGAAGCAAACATGTGTCCAGCTAAGATCAGGACACCACCCAGCCGAGCCCAGCCTCAACTGCCAATGGCAGGATTTGAAGCCAGCTAAATGGTAGCTATTTTAAACCACTGGATTTTTAGGGCATTTTGCTAAACAGCACTGGCTAACTGATACACTCTTATTCTTGTTCAGGCACTCACAGAGGACATGGAGATTAGCACTTAGATGAGAAGCTACGAGAACTCCAAGCTAGAGTTAAATTCCCATTAGGGCAGGGACCATACTTTCTTGATTTGGCCCCTTGGGCACAGCAAGCGACCCAACAGAAGATGAATAAACCATGTTGTACTGAGTTGGAAGTTTGTGCAGAAAATTGGGCTTCTCCAAAATAACGTCCTCGTGAGAATTTGCCCAGCTTGCCTCCTGGAGAAACTGTCGCCCTGGTTCAGGCCTCAGTAAGAATGGCTGGCAAGATCAATGGAGCTACTTGAATTTAATTTATAAAGGGTACGGCCCGGTTAAGAAGAAGCAGCTAACAGGTCAACATGGCTACGATACACACTCGCTGCTCCACAAAACCGCTCCCCCTGCCACCTGCCCAGCTACCAGTGCCCTCGACATCCCACCCCCTCCTCTCCATGCAGCCTCCTCCATGTCCTGCTGCTATGCCTCTTAATACAGGGTCTGGCACAAATAACTCCCCATTTTTTTTTACAAAGTCGTTTATTACTGGATCATAAGCATGTCATTCTGTAACATGACAATAGCACACTCAAGCATACCACGTGACATTTTAGGCAAACTGTTCACATTAAAACTATAAATTATCACACCCATATTATTACCCTACCAACCACACTGAAGCAGGCGTCACTTCTGCCAGACCCTGTGTCCTCGACCTCTTCACCTTTCATCTTCACCCGACTTTACACTTGCATGAGCACATCAGCTATTCTCTTAACGAGTCTCCTAACCTCTAACCATTCTAATAGAAAGAGATGGAAGAACCAGGCCCCATTTCCAGGCACATGATTTTCTGGGAAGTAGACTAGAAGTACAGGTGAGCAGCAATCCTGTCTGTATCAGGCACAAGCATGGGGCAAATTCACGGACTGTTGTTCTCCTTAGACCGGGTGTCAAAGGTGAGGTTCGCTAAGAACCCGTAGTGTCGATGTTTATCAGGGATTTGTACTGGGCACTGTGCTAATGCCTCTGCAAGTCTTATCTCCCTCATCTCAGCCACGGGATACAGTAGGTTCTAACAGCATTCCTCCCCTCATTTTCAAATGAGAGTTCAGAAGCACAGAGAGGTTAAGTAACTGGCCCAAGGTCATTCAGCCAGTGAGTTAGGTTAAGTAAAATCATTTTGCTTGAGTGTAGGCTGTGTAGTCACTACCTGATCCCGAGCTACGAAGTGTAGGGTATGGGAAATCCAATACAATGGAAACATTTTAACGCATTTGCTGACTGGTGGATACAGATCAAGGCAGAGCAGCACATTTGGATAGTCGGCCTCGCCCACAGAAGAGCACACGGGGTCCCCGCCAATAGACAGTTGTTTTTCTTCCTGAGATCACGGTCTTCAGTGCACATTTCCGCCCGAGACCTGAGCATTCCACTTCCTGCCGCCAGGTCCTGAGAGGGAAGTGAAACTTATACACGCGTTTACTGTGGCCGATTAGCAGGCATCTTCTCTATTGCTCCTACATGTAAGATGAATGCTATTTTCCCTCCTAGTAACGGCTAGCCTCCACTCCAAACCAGCCACTTTCCCTGCAATCCTCCAAACTTCGCTACCTCCTGGGCCCACATCCACGTGGCTTCTCTGGCCTGAAAGCCACTGCCATTGAAAGCTGTCATTTCAGGTGAAGTTCATGACCCACCTCCTTCTGCCTTGCCACATCTGCGCATTCTAAGAAACGGTGCGTGGGGCTCAGTGTGCTCTCCAGTCCGCCTTGTGTGAGGGAGACATCTGCCCCACGCACGTGTTTTTGCTTGCTCTGCAGGGTTTGGGTGCACAGATTTTTTTTTTTAATTTTTGAATTTGCTCTGACTGGTGTGGCTCAGCCGGTTGGGCATCATCCCACAAAGTGAAAGGTTGTGGGTTCGATTCCCAGGCTGGGCACAAGCTAAGTTGCCGGCTCGGTCCCCAGAAGGGGCATGAATGAGAGGCAACCGGTTGTTGTATCACACATCGATGTTACTCTCCCTCTTTTTCTCCCTCCCTCCTCCTCTCTCTAAAAATGAATAAATAAACAAAATTGTTTTTTTTTTAAAGAAAATGTGTGCATGTTTTTAGCCCTGGATGGTGTGGCTCAGTGGATTAAGTGCTGGCCTGTGAACCAAAGGATCATCAGTTCGATTCCCAGTCAGGGCACATGTCTGGGCTTTGGACCAGTTACCCAGCTGGGCATGTGCAAGAGGCAACCAGCCAATGTATCTCTCACACATCGGTGTTTCTCTCCTCTTTTTCCCTCCCTTCCCATCTCTCTAAAAATAAATAAATAAAGTCTTGACAAATATATAAAAAGTTTTTTAATTAGTTGCCAACGTTCAAAAATCATGAAATTTCATGTCAAGACCCATCCTCCTGATTTTTCTTGAGGCCACAAGATTTGATAACTCTTAGCTATATTCTTTCATGGCTACAAATATTTCGAGCTGAGTGGCTGCTTCCATTGATAGGGTACAGTAGATGCTGGTGCGCCACCTGCACCCCCACACTCCCTCACCACCTACCATTTCTGGCCGACTGACTCCCAGCCACCCACTCATCTGGTTCTTTGTTCCAAATCTCCCTCTGTCTATCCAGCCTGCTCTGTCTCATTGCAGAATGGGGAGTGCTAGGGAATGAACACCTACTCACGTCCTCCCAGGAGCAGCTGTCAATCAATGACTGCAAGAAGTCGCCACCTATTGTACAAGTCTTCCTTGTACAGGGGTGTCCCACACATGGCCCACGGGCCACATATGGTACAGGATGGCTACGAATGCGGCCCAACACAAAATCATAAATTTACTTGAAACCTTTTTTTTTGCTTATCAGTTTTCATTAGTGTTTGTGTATTTAATGTGTGGCCCAAGACAACTCTTCTTCTTCCAGTATGGCCCGGAGACACCAAAAGGTGGGACACCCCTGAAGAGGTCTCCAAGTACTGATGTCCTGGTTGTCTGTTACCTGGTGGTGCATAATAATCACCCTGAACACAGTGGCTTAGAATTCTGTATCTGTCATTGTCCTATAGGCCACCTGGGTGGTTCCTATGCTCCACCTGCATGGTGTCAGCTGGTCCCTGGGTGGTTGCATTCATGTGCAGGCTCATTTCAGCTTAACCAGCCAAGATGGCCGGAGTTAGTCCGAGCAGGGAGTTAGTGCCAGGAGCCCGCAGGGAGTGCCGCTGGGGCTGTGTCGGTCCACAAGTGAACATTCCAAGAGACCCAGGCTGAAACTGCAGGTTTTTCATACCCTGGCCTCCGAAACCACCCAGCACCCCTTTTGCCTCATTCTGTTGGTCAGACAAGTCACAGAGCCAGTCCAGACTCACAAGGAAGAGAACTGGACTCCGCTTCTCCCTGGAGGCATGATGAAGAGCTCGCAGCCATCTTTGATCTACCACCTGGTCTAATTAACAAATAAGCACTGGCCGACATTTCATTACCTACATCATTTATTCATTCCTTTAATTCAACATTTATTGAACACTGAAGAAACGGCATGAATCAAGCATGGTATCTGCCCGGAGAAACTCATTTGGTAGAACCGTCCGTGACAGTAACAGATTGAAATCCACCTCCATGTTCCTCATGAATCTTACTCGGCTGTGCTTTAGAATCACCTGGACCTTGTCACAAAACGTGCACACCTGACTAGAGCGGCGTGCCTCAGGAGCCCAGGAGCCCTCGGGATGCAGCACAGCCCTGCCCAGCAGTGGCTCTCCATGGTGCCAGGCATCAGACCGCTCTGGGTATTTGCTAGAAGTCAGATTCTTGGGCCCCCTTTCCTAATATACTTGGATTCATAGCTCTAGGGTGAGACAGAAAATCTACACTTTTATGAAAGATTTCAGGTGATTCAGCATGACTAGTCCATACACACCATCTCGCTATGTTTTCCAAACACCACATTTTAAAGGGAGTGAGTTTGTGGAGAAAGTGTGTGTGTGTGTGTGTGTGTGTGTGTGTGTGCGCACGTGCGCATAATTTATATAAACACCTATGATTGGCTGCATTTAATTGGACCACAGCTGGTGTTGATGGCATATATTTAATATGTCTTTTCAATAGCCACTCTGCTAGCATCACTTTTATAACTGAAAAATCAACATTGAGCCCAACTTTGGATGTTGATTTTAAGGTTTATTTAAAGGCACATGACAGCTGGAGCTGTTCATTCTTGAGTAAGTGATTCTACATATGGACTTAGGAGTTCAGGTGCAGCGTGATAAAGGAGAATTTCCACCATGATTGGACAGCTGTCACTTGGTATGAAAAACTGTGAGTTGCTTGCTCTCAAAGTCAGCTGGGGAATGTTATGTCACTAGCCTAGTCTGGCAGAAGGTTCTCTACCCTGAAACCAGTCATCAGGGCTGCTGCAAGCTTCGATGGGTCTCTGTATGTGAATTGGGAAAAGATGCCTCCTTCCCCAGGTAGAAATAGATTTTCCGGCTTAATGAAGGCAGGAAGGCTGAAGAGTAAAGGGAGGAGGCTCCTTAAACCAAGAAACACTACTGGGGTGTTCTCTCTAAAAAGAAAGGGAAGGGACGCTGAGCATGTTCGCTGCCATTGGAGACGCAGTCTCAGTTAGTGGCTTTGTACGTGATCCGCTCCCCTCTCAGCCAGGCGTTCCCTGTTCAGTACACAGCCCACACAACTACGCATGACCGCCATGGAGGAGGTAACACAGTTCAGAACCCAAGAGTGGGAAGAGCTCTGAACATCAAATTGGAGGCTGAGTGTTGGTGGAAAATAAAAAACATGGGAGCAATACTCTGCTGAGCCAGATGGGGAAGACCTCTTTCGGTGAGGCTGATCACAAGGAGAGAGACCCGTGACAGATGGCATTTACCCCTGAGTGGCCACAGTGGATCCCTTGCGCTCCATCTGAGAAGATGTTCTCCATCAGAAAAAGCCCCTGGAGGTCCGTGTCCATCAGGAGAAGACACACTCGGGATCCCTTTGCAATTTGGGGCAGTGATACCCCGGCTGTCCTTTTAGAACTGCCTCGCTTCCACTCCTGTTTTTATGATTTGGGTGCTGATGACCCACAGCGGCTCTAGAGATGAACAAATGACCCAAGCTTCACCAGTCAAGATAAATCTTTTGGGACCAATTAGGCTTTGAATCTTGCAGCTGAAGTCAGCTGAAGGGACATCTCGATGTGAAGTGTGGCCACTGACATGAAATCCCAACCCCACCAACAACTGGCTGAGTCCCATGTGTCTTAGCCCTTCTGGGGCAGACAGACTGAGATGCTCCCCTTGGTCCCCATCTCCTGGTACCAATGACTTGTGTCACCCTTTCCCCTTGAGTGTGGGCAGAACCTGCCACTGGCTTCTAACCAATAAATACGACCACAATGAGAGAGTGATGTCACTTCTGTGACAATGTTACATAAGACCGTAACCTTTCTTGCTTGAAAACTCTCTCTCCTTTGCTTGGAAGAAGGAAGTGTTGGGAAGGCCATGGGCAAAGGAACGGAGGGTGGTCTCCGGCCAATAGGCAACAGGAAACTGAGACCCTCAGTTCCACAGCCCGCTGGCCAAGGGCTGCTGTCAACAACCCTCCCCAGCTGACCAGATGGGGAAGCAGAACCAGCTCCCTCCCCGGCTGAGCCTCAGATGAGACCACGGCCCTGGCCAACATTTGATTACAGCCTGGTGAGACCCTGAGCAGAGGACCATGTTACGCTGTGTCTGGACTCTTGACCCACAGAAACGGTGAGATAATTAATGCAAGCTTCTGTAAGCTGCTAAGTGCATGGTAGTCTGTCCTGCAGCAACAGACAGCTAAGAAAGAATAGAAATTCAGTCCTGTGGGTGACAGTAGACCTTCAGTGTGATGTCAAGTGCCCTGCTGATTGTTCTGAGGCTTAAACTAAGATATTGTAGGGAAACACCTGGATCACACAGGCACTCAATACGTTCCACTTCCCTCCCTCCCTTCAGTGAGACCACAGGCAACAGTTGGCAACCCCAGAGTGGCATATATATGAGCGTTCACCCTGAACCCAGGGCTGGGGTCACACCATGAAAATATGAGCAGAAGTTAAAAAGCCAAGCTTCCTTAGGGAACAGGAAATTTGTTTTATATCCTACAAGAGGCTGTGAACATGGCAAAAACTGTTTCCTAACTTTGCCATGTAAACCAGCTGGGAATTTTCCCTTCACATAAATTGGGTTTTGATTTACACGTCAATAAATGCCTTCAGAAACCTCATCAATTGGAAGTCCATCCATCTCTGCAGGGACCGCAGATACAGCCTTAGAGGAAGCTCCCAGGGCCCTTGTTTACCAGCCCCACGTGCTGATGGGGGCATGAAAAGGGGAGTGGGAGGCGAGAGAAATGGAGTCACCCACTGGGGCTTTGCAGGGTCAGGCTGAGGACTCGATCGCCCAGAAGAAGCTGAGTGAGCCTGGTGCTTTGCAGACCTGCACAAAGGTGTGGCGTGGCTGCAGCAGGCAAGGAGTGGTCGCTTGAGAACAGGGAGCTGGGGAGGGGCGAGGTTATGACCAGCACTGAATGCCAGGACACGGGGTTTGGCTTTAGAAGAAAGAGAACGGCACATCAGATCTGAATCTTTTTTTAAAAGATTTTATTCATTTTTATTTTCAGAGAGGAGAAAGAGGGAGAGAAACATACATGTGTGGTTGCCTCTCATGGTCCCCACTGGGGACCTGGCCTGCAACCCAGGCATGTGCCCTGACTGGGAATTGAACTGGTGACCCTTTGGTTTGCAGACTGGTGCTCAATCCACTGAGCCATACCAGCCAGGGCTCAGATCTGAATCTTTGAAGCAGCATTTTAGCTGCGATGTGGAGAATAAGATGGAGAGGCAAGACCAGGGGCAGGGAGACTCGTGTAGGACACCACTGCTGTCCTTATGTGGGCAATAAAGGCACCCCGATGGTGGTGGCAGTGGGGATGGAGAGAAGGGGACGAATGTAAGAGCTTTGGGGAATCTGTGTTGACAAGCTTGGCGACCTGTTGGACCGGGCAGAGAGGGCTGCTAGGATGATGCTGATTTCTGACTTCAGTGAGAGATGCTGGCGGCATGTGGAACTGGACTTGTGGAAGAGAAGTAACATAGCCAGTGGGCAACGGGAAGTCTCAGTCCTCAAATTTCACTAGAGAGAAAAAAATTCTCAAGCCAGGGGGCACAGCCTGCAGCTGGGAGAAAATTGCCCCAAATTGGCCACTCGATGCATTACTGTGCAAGGCACCCGCATAGCCACTTCTCAGAACGTCCTCTCCGGGGACATTACGACCCAGCTACAAATGAGTCACACCATTCCCTTGAAACCTAATAAGCTTCCTTCCCTATAAGCCATGATTTCTTGGACTTTCTGACGTAAGGGATTCAGTGAATCTGGTTCAGCGTTTACTGAACCGAGGAGGTATTTTGCTGACCGGCACAATTGACAAATATGTGCCCTGCTCTGGGGGCTTGTCGATCCGTTGTCACTGTCCTCCCTTCATCAAGGCCTGTATTGAGTCTCAAAAGACGCCCATCATTCTGCCCTTGAATCCACCCAGGACATGGCCAAGTGTCCCACATTCTAAGCTCAGAGGGTCGTTGTGAGGACTCAATGCCATGCTGGGTGTAGAGAATTTAGCACGGTTCTCGGTACCAAAGAAGGGCTCCAATTCCCCTATAATCGGCACCATTGTCATGGATGCCAACAACATAATCCTTGTTATTATAAGTATAGTGTGCGGCTGATCTTGCCACTCCCCTGCTGCGAAGCCTCCCGTGGCTCCCCACTGCACAGAGAAGAGAGTCTGCACTCAGCCAGGCCATCGGCCCATGACCTCATCCTGCCCGTGTGCGTCTGATTGCTTCGGCTCTCTAATACACGCCCTGTGTTTAACCGCACAATCATAGGTATCTATGGCCTTTTGCCAAAAATTAGGGAAGGGAATTACAGATGAATTAGACATTTTCTGCCTTCACGGAACGAATGCTCTGTTTGTAGATTAAGACACCCCTAGTGAGAGTCGAGAGAGTTAAATGCTGTGCAAGGGACAACTTTATAACTAACTGGGGATTCGAGTCCTGACCCAGATGGTCCCTGATAAGCAGGAGAGAAGTCTGTAGGAAAATCTCCTTTCCTAGGCCCAGGGCTGGAAACTCTACTGGGCATTTTACATAATCCTCATTCGGTTTGGGGGCTAGGCACGCTGTAGGCATTCGGCATATATTATCTCATTTAATGAATCCCAACTCGATGGGGTGTGCGTTTCTTGTCCTTATTTTCCAGAAGATAAACCCAAAGCTCAGGGAAATGAAGTAACTTGACTAAAGTCACCTAGTGAATCAATGGCAAGGCCAAACCAAGTCCAGATGTTTTGAACTACAAATCTTGTAATGCTTTCAAGGCCACCGGGATGGCGTTCAGGTTCATACTGTCACTGAGCGTCATCACGAGACACGCAACAGGCTTACCAGGCATGAGCTGTCTTCCGTTTTAAGGACGGACACAGTAAGGAGCAGGGCTGCGGATTAGGCTAACTGTATCATAAAGGCCTTGGACATCCCAAGGCAACGTCCAACATCCCCATTGCCATTTTGTTCTTTTTTTTAACTTAAGGGAAACTTTAGCCTACTCTTCACAGCAATCCAGTTTCAAAATGAGTTGAGGTCCAGAGAGAGAAGAAAGAACATGAAACCTACCAGTCAGACAGACAGACAGACAGACAGGTGGGAGGATGAGCACTGGTCTCCTCCAGCTTGGAAATGAAGTCGTCCCAGATTCTGGTCAGCTCGTTGTTTTCTTTAGTCCTCTGCTCAGCGGTTTTCTCCAGCGAGTGCATGTGCCCCTGCCCCTGCCCCTGCCCCAGGCTCGCCTGGAAGGCCAAGGCCTCCCCTGGATCTTGGGCGGGCCTGGGCCATCTCCTCATTTTCCCGCTGAAGTGTCTCTTCTGCGTGGGCTGTCAGCGTCTGGTATCTCTGGCCTTCCTTCTCAGTTTTTAGTGTGTAATCCTCAACACACTTTTCCACTGATATTTCCTTGTGCGGTAGCTTTCGACCACCTCTTCTGCTTCCCGAACTGCTTCTAGTGGTTAAAGAAAGACTTTTCCATGGAGTACAGGGCTGCAGGAAGTTGATCTTTTTATTACACTTTCTGGATTCCGCCTTCGGCAAATTCCTTCTGTTGTGGAGCCTGCCCCACCACCAGGCGGCGCTCGATCCCTGCAAACCGGTCGGTGATCTTTCCCATCCACAGGTTCTTTGCCTGGAGGCCTCACACACACCTGCCCTTCAGCAACAGGTTCAGTTCTCCTTTGGTATTGCTTCCACCGGCCCTTGCAGACCCCGCCGGCTGTACCGCTGCATGCCCTCGAAGGGAGCCCCGGCCGAGGGCACATGGCACAGGCCCTGCCCAGAAACCCCGGAGTGCCTGGGAAGTCGGGTCCCACCAGCAGCTTCTCGGGCTGACTTCTGGCGGGAAGGCTCCGGCGCGTGGCGCACTGCTGGTCTCAGGCCCCGCTCTGCTCTCTGCCAGCTGTGCTTCCAGGAGCGGGTGCATCTCCAGTCTCGGGACTGTTTCTTCAGGGCGACTCCTCAACCCAGGAAGTCCCATCTGCCCCAAATAACCGCCTGGGCCGGCACGAGAGCCTCAGCTGGTGTCAGAAGGGACCCTGACTCAGGTCCGCTCAGGGCCTGGCTCCTCTGAGGAGTGGGCACTGACTCAAACCTCGAGGCCTGGACTGTCAGGGAGGGGCCTGTGTGCCCAAAGAATTTGCGGTTCCTTCCTGGGTCCCCGCCTGATCTGCACCGCCAGCTCGGAGGTGAATACTCTGCACCCCAGGCCTAGTGCTGAGTGCTCACCGGAGGCCCGAGGCCTGCCAATGGGCGGTTCTGGGGACAGGTTTCCCTGCCACTACAGAACAATTGAAGTTTGGGTCATCCAGTGTGTCCCAGGCCAGGCTATAAGACCCCAGGGAGGGGGAACGGCCCCTGGCCTGCCTCCAGTCTACTCCTCAAGTAGGTTGAGGCTGGTCTCTCCCCCAGTTTCCTGGGTGGGGCTCCTTTTGCTGGCAAAAGTCAACTTCCAGTCTCTGAGCCACTCCTCTGAGAGTCTGTCCCCCTGGCTTCTTTCTCCTGAGGATTGGTGGTCAGGGTGCTCAGAACCAGAGGTGTCCTCTGGGCGGCTAGGTCCCCATGCAGGTCAGCGAGGGACCTTCCCAGCAGGCTCCTTCAGGGCATCCCAGGAGGCCGGGCCCAGGGACTAGGGACCCAGTGCACTTCCTCCCCCGTTCTGTGCTGTCCTCTGTCCTGTCTTGGGATGCCACGGGGGATGGGGAGTTCTTTTAGGATTTCGGAGATGAGTGTAAGGTTTCTATCTAAGGAATAAGGATGAACGTTTCCTCCAAGGCTAGCTCAAAGCGGCCAGACATTCGTCCTGGAGATGCCACTTGGTTTTCCAGTCTCCCCTAGGGTCTGGGGAGAACTTGGGGGGTCCAGTCCAGCCAGGGGTGCTGGAACACCTCTCTGTAGAGGCTGGTCTCACGGGTCCTTGGGAGGCAGGTCAGCGTCGACCACTGCTGGTTTCTGGAGAATTCTATTGGCCGTTTTGGTGTCTGCTTCCTTGGTGAACTGTTGGTTCTCTTTCTTGGTCCAGATGTGATGAGAGCTTTTGAATCACGGTCCATCCAGAGCAAAACCAGCCTCGAGTTTGCTGCTCCTGCTAGGACTTGAAACCCTGTGTGTCCGTGGGTCCCCCAGAGTTGTCTGAAAAGTCACCTTTGTAGCTTCGACTATATTCTTGCGTGGCACGTTTTCTCTCTGCGACCAATGAAGAGTGTTTTGTCTTCTGGTAAGTTTTGGTGGTGAAAATAGGAAGTTGCGCTTTTCTGTACTTTGGTCACTGGTGGATTTTCATCACTGAGGATATGCAGACTCATTCTGCTGGCTGCCCTGCAGAGCGCCTGCAGGCCACATCAGCATGGGGACGCTTAGGGTCTCCAGTCCATCACCTTGAATACATTGCTAGGGACAGAGTACTGGAGGGGTGCATGTCACACTCCTGTCCTTAAGAAGCTGCACTCCATAAACTGTAGGCTGTGTAATAAGTAAACCTGGCCACCAAGTACAGTGTGCTTGGGGACACCATTGGGTCAGTGATAGTGTATAGCCAACCCCAGCAAGGCCGTCATTATGTCTAGTGAATAGATCACAATGCATTCCTTACATGGATATCACAGATGGTCCAGCTTTCCCAAGCATCCCTGAGACTGGAAGAAGGGCTTACAGTTCACCTGTTATCCTCAACACCCTCCTTCTGATGATGGTGATGATGATGATAACCAACACTTACTAAGAAGTGTGGTAGCCTGCTCTATGTGCTAGCCCTGTGCTATGCTTTTTATCTGCATTATTTCAATTAATCTTCACCAACCAATGAAGTAGGTATAATTCTTATCATTCCCATTCTAACTGAAGCTGAAATAGAGAGGTTCAGAACTTTCCCCAAGTTACATCTCTAGAAAGTGAAGGTGTCAGGATTGAGCCCTCATACCTTCAACTCCCAAACCGTTGTCCCTGGTCCATCTACAGAGCTGGCTAATGGATTGGCTAATGGATTCAAAACTGACTTCACTTCTTACAGTTACATTGGTTGCAGGCAGGAGTCTTAGACCCAACAGTGAACTAAAGTGGGAAAAAACATTGACCAAACTCGAAGACTGCTTAAGTTGGTCAGTTACTTAACTGAGTTGACAAATCATTTCATTTAAAAAAATTGAGCTAGTAATCGTGTGTGTTTGTTAGCATTCTTAGTTATAGTGAATAACAGCTTTGCTCACTTAAAAGTCCAATTTCTGAAAGCTCTTTCCAAGGAACCAGAGTTTTGCAGGTGTCACGCTGTGGTCAGGGACCAGGGAAAGTAGGACTAAGCCAAGGGGATCGCTTTATCTCAAGAATCGCATCACCTTGACCAGGGTCCCGCACCTCATGAACCTCCCACAGGGGTCAGAAGTGCACCGATTCCCTAAATCCTGTCTTATTCCCATGGGCCCTTCTTTCGGTGGAAACATGCAGTTTCCCCAACACACTCTGGGAAAAGTTACCACATCCTTGTCTGCATGCTCCCTCTGGTTTCTCTCCTCCCAGATTTGGAGCATTTTTTTGTCCCCATCAGTCCGCTTCACACCAGGTCCCAGATTCTTAGAGCCCCAGCTGCAGCGCAATGGACATCAACTGTGCAGTTGCCCAGGGGACAGGGCATGGACTTCCCTTTGCATTAGGTAAGCCCAGCCTAGCCACCGTTGAGTGCATGAGCTCAAAAAGTGACTTACAAAGGATCCTGGCTCAACAGAAATTCGAGTGCACAGAACGAACAAAGAAAAACAAAAGGAAATGCAAGTACACGCACGCACACCTGTAAATGTCATTTAGCTTCCTCTAGCAGGATGCCTTTGCACAGATATAATAAACATTTAAAAAATGTTTACAGTGGCGAACAATGCACTTTAATGTCTCCTGAATAATTTATGTTGTCTGTCGGGAGCACCCATGGCAATATTTTCTCATTTTGGCCCTCTTCGCTTGCTGCTGACCACTCCAAAAGAAATGAGCTTCCAACTGTATTAATAGCTTTTTCATCTTCCTGCCATGGCTCCCTCTAAATGGCTTGCCGTTATCCATTCATGAAATAAATAACTGCCGCCTTTCATGTCTCCCAAACTCTACTTGGGCCTGGCGAGATTAGAGAAACCTGATCTCTCCGAGGGGCTCTCCGGATTCCTGTGTTACAGGAAAACTTAGTAAGCCTGGCTCGGTGTGAGGCTAATGGAAATTAGGGAAGTCTAGAGGTAGTTCTGTCACGGGGAAGTTTCCACGGGGCCTCTGTAAGTTCACTGGTGCTCGCTAGTTGGGTGAAGCCTTCACTGGGTTTGTCATCCTTCCCACCTATTCCCTGTGACTGTCTCTGGGAAGCCATGTCACACGGCAGGTGACCCAGAGTCTGACAGAGGTGGGTTCAAATTCCAGCTCTGCCAGTGACTAGCTGTGTGACCTTATATGAGTTGTTTTGCTTCTGTTAGCCTCGGTCTCTTCTAAAACATTTTTGTTATTTAATGACAATTTCTTTACCCCCACTTCACAGCTGAGCACATGGTTGAAGTTCAAGGGAAGTTCAGAGGTTTGCTCATGTTCACACCTGAGTGTGAGCGGCAAGGGCAGGAGTTTAATCCAGTTTTGTCTGACGCCAAAATCTGTGCTCATTCCCGCTAGGTGCTCAGCACCGGGACGGCCTGTGTGATGCAAAAGTCCCCTCTGTTGGTCCTAAATGGAAAACGCAAGTGTCCTTGCAAAATTAAACCCGGCCCACTTATTTTCATGGGTCAAGGCTGAGAGCAGCTTAACTTACCTGAAGCCAGTGACCAGTGTTGCTAATGTGAACATGAACTTCAAGTCATCCTCTCCATTCTCTGGACCTGTCTCCATCAATTCAAGTGCCTTTTGCAACATGGTAAAGAAACAAAAAATTGTTTTCAACTACTTTTGACTTGAACATAGAGGATAAACCAAAGATATTTTTTTGGTGAGAAAGGGATCTGGTTCTGGGTGTACACACTGGAAGAAGACTTGTCTTGGGCCACACATTAAATACATTGTGACACATAATCACAAAAAAATCTCATAATATTTTGAGTAAATTTACGATGTTGTGTTGGGCCACATTCACAGCCATCCTGGGGCGCGTGCCACCTGTGGGCCGCAAGTTGGACACCCCTGAATGAACGGCAGCCCAGGAAAGGCAAAGAGAGTGGTTTTTTAAAAATATTTTATTTATTTATTTTTAGAGAGAGGGGAAGGGAAGGAGAAAGAGAGAAGCATCAATGTGTGGTTGTCTCTTGCGCTCCCTGCACTGGGGGCCTGGCCCACAACCCAGGCATGTGCCCTGACTGGGAATCAAACCGCGACTGTTTAGTTCGCAGACCTCCACTCAATCCACTGAGCTACACCAGCCAAGGCAAGAGAGTGTTTGCTGAACTGCTAATCAAGGGACCCCTGTCCATCTGAATAAGTTCCAAGAGCTTCCTGATTTACAGCACAGCCCATCAGGGGAGCAGATTCCTTCCAAACAAAGGAGAAGAGGGATTTCTACAGGAACTTGCTATAACTCCCAAGTATAACAGGCCGCGTTGCCTCAGTCACCTCTTAATTATTACAGAGGGAGGCAGCCCAGGACAGTGGTAAAGTGCAGTAAAGGAAAGCCAGCAATCATTTCTATTTAGCCTTGGTGTTCAGTGCAAAGGCTTGAGAGTTTCAGAGAGACCTGGATCCCAGTCCGTTTGGGGCCACTTCCTGCTGTGTGACCTTGGGCAAGTCATTTCACCTTTCAGAACCTCAGACTCCTTACGTCGAAAGTGGAAATAGTGACATAACTCCCCCTACCAGGTACTGTGAGGATCAAATGAAATAAAGAGCACACCGCACCCGGCAGAGCGCCTGCCACACAGAGAGCCCTCTGTCCGTGTGAATTTGCTCACCGTTTCTGAGGTGATGGAGGAGAGCGTGTTCGTGTTTCCTAATGAGAGTTCTGCAGACAAATATTTAAGAGAGTCAGAATCCCCACAGTGAACTGGAGAGGTGTTGTGAGGGAAGCTGCTCGATAAGAAATCTAGTCCTCAGTCTGTACTCACTCACTCTCCAGCCTCAGGAATTTTACCCCACTTCTCTGAGACACAGTTGGTCCATTTGTCACATAGAAAAGGGGAGCGCAGGTTCTAAGACATGGATGCAGGTTCCAAGTCCCAGCTCTACCTGTTCTCTGTGACCAAGCCTTGGTTTCCGGGTCTGTGAAATGGGGATGACGGTATCACCACCAACCTTCCCAGGGAACATCATCAACCTATAAGCTCTCAAAAATGCAAACAATATTAATTCTTAGCCTCTTTAATAATAAGAAGTCATAGCATCATAATTTTATATTGTAAAGTAGAATAAAAATTCTGAGTAGTTTTTTAAAAACTGTGTCTCGGATTATACCCCGCTTCAAGAAGTCAGCGGCGGCGGCAGGGTGGTTGGAAACCAAATTGTGGCGAACCGTCTGCCCCTGACACGCCAGCCACACGTGAGTCTGGCGCAGACATCGGCCACTAACCCCCAACGACCCTCCCTCCCTCCTTCTCCTCTCCGCTCCAAAAGCAACCAAGATTACTCAAAAAGTTTTTAGAATGTAAACATCTCTTTACCAGCACTCTGTAGTTCAAATTCTGAGAAAAAGTGAAGCTCCTATATCAGCATTAATTAAACTGCCAGCTAGTAACAGTCCCATTACTCAACCAAATAAATCCAATTCCTCTCTGTTCAGCGGCAATCCCTGAGCCACATAAACGCAGGCTGGAGTTTTATGCAGCCTTAAAGAACTGTTGATGGCTTCTGGAGCCTTTCTCCCCCACACCGCCCCCACCCCACCCATCTTGCAGTATCAAGAAGGTCTTCTCTGCAAGTTAATGGGAGAAATAGCTTCCCTCAGCACTTTCTCCATCTGTCTTAATTTTTTAAATTATACTTTTATTAAACCCTTAAGGAAAATGGACTCGCAGAGTTCTCATTAAACAGGGAACTGTGCACTGCATAAAACAGAGAGATGAATTTTTTTTAAAACTACCCTCACAATTGGCCTTAATGAATTCTCCCTCTGCCGCTATATTACAGAGTGTGCAAATAAATAGAGCACTTTGTGAGTGGTGGATGGACAAATGGATATTTAAGCAGCTGATAATAGTTCTTGCAGCCTCCAATTGGGGGCTTTCTTCCTAGTTACTCAAAGTATTTGGTGCATTATGGCACAGTCTCTTCTCCCTGGAAACTGACTGAACACCGGGGTGGGAAGTTAATTCATTCCTGTAGCTACTCCTGGAGGGAGAACAGTTCCCATGCAACAACCTCAGAGGGAATCTGCTCTCCAGGAGAATACACAGTGTTTATTGAGCACCTACTCTTACCAGGCATTTTCTAAGTTCTTTTCCTTGTATCTGGTTATCAGCTGTGGTGAATTGGGTTATTGCTCCTGCTCTGCATCCTCCCTCAACAGAACTCTACATCTGTGCTCTTTGCCATGTGGCTTGGGGTCAGGGGGAGTCCACTTCCTTGGCCCATTGGTGCTGAGCTTAGTCATGTGACTTGCCTTGGCCAATGGAATGTGGGAGGAAGTGATCGAGATCCAGTTCAGCTCAGGAAGCATCACGTTTTGTGGGTTGCTTGCACACCTGCCATTCCCATAAATAAGGGCGTGCCCAGAGAGCTGCTGGTCCCAGAACGAGACACTCAGCCCAGAGTGTCTGGGTGCATAACTCATACTCAGCAGAAAATGGCCAACCCTTTGCCCATCGCAAGACCCAGCAGTGAGAAAAATATATGTTTGTTACTGTAAATCATTGAGATTTGGGAGCTGTTTCACAGCATTATTGCAGCAGTAGCTGACCAATATATCAAATGTGCATCAGAAGCACTTGGGGAACTTAGAAACCATGCTGATGGCCAAGCCCCATCCTCGAGATTCTGATTGGGTTTATGCGACAAGACCCAACACACCTCCTCAATGATTTGCATGTGAAGTTAGGCTAAAAGTCACCAGGGAATAGTGGTCTCTGCCAGCACTTCTGTCTGGGAGCAAGCTAGCCCTTCAGTCCTTACCTGAAGCCACACAATTCAGGTCCTCCCTGTGTGTCCCCAGCACCTTGGGAGCTGCTGCCCCAGCCCTGGAGCTCAAAGCCAGTGAGTCTGTCAGTCGTGTGGGCCCTTTAAGAAGAGCACAGGGGGACTCCAGCAGCCCTCCTTCTCACTCAGCCACAATCCCCGCCTGTTGCCACAGCCAGAAGTTATGGGGACTTCTCTTCCTGGCACTGGAACCTGGGCTGGGGAGCCTGGTGTGGGGCTGAGACCCCTTGCTTCTCAAAGGAGAACTCCGCAGTTCACCTATCTCTCTAGTTTCAACCGCTGCCCGTGGGTGGAGACCAGTTTGTTCTGCATTTCTGCCCCTCCTGCTAGTCTCACCTAGGTTTCTTCTTTATGGCCTTAGCTGTAGGACTCTTCAGCTAGATTTCAAACAGTTCTCAGTGATGGTTGTTCTGTAGTTTAGCTGTAATCCTGATGTAGTTGTGGGAGGATGTGAATACTGCTTTTACCCATCCATCTTGTCTGGAAGCCATCCAAACAGCATAAGCTTCAGCCCCCCAAAACCTGATCTGACCATGTTGGGGACTTGGGCCAAATTTCATGAAGGCAGGAGGTCCCCTAGACGAACCAGCGCTGATGTTTTACCTGTGCTCCACCTTCCTCCCCAAGGAGGAAGTTTCAGGTGTGTGGCCAGAGAGCCCTGGAGTGGAACCTCAGCAATGTCATCTTCTTGCTAATTTTGGATGAGCTGCTGTCCTCAGAGCCTCAGTTCCTTCCTCCGTCCCATGGGACAAGAACAGCATGCGTAACAGTTTACTGAAGGTACAAACTGATGGTGCTGAGTGTGGGACTGGATGTTTCACAGAGGCAGTGTGCAGTGATTGAGCACTTAGCCCCTGGAGAAAGAACACTCAGGTTCAAAAAACAGCCCTGCCACTGACCAGCCGACTGATTTTGAAAGTTTCCAACATGTCCCAGCCTCGGTTTCCTCAGCTATAAAATGGGCTAATATTCTAACTCCATCCGGCTGTCACTCTGAAGATTAACAAGATGTTGCATGAAAAGGAGTAGCAAGCTCCTTGGTACAGAAGGAGTGCTTGTAAATTGGCCACTATTATTTTGCAAACTCAGGTAACCCCTTTGTTATAAAGCATTCAGGCTGGATAATGAAAGGCCAAGATTAAGGCCAAGATTAAGGCCGAAGGAGCGACCCCATGACCCTGGAGCTGAGTTATGCCAACAGGCCAACCAGGGCTTAAATCCACACACTCGGGTGTGGGAGCAGATAGAGCCCCCCTCCCCCCGCAGGCCACCAAGCCTGTTTTCCTCTGCAGAGACCTGTGTACTTGTATGTGCCAGTGTTCAGTTCATTCCCGTATCATTTCCCCTAAAATCTCCCTGGGGGCTGATTGATAGCGACAAGCAACAACTGAGAGCTGTGTGACAGAGTGTTTACTACCAGCCCTCTAGAAAATGATTGCTTGGATGTAATTCTGAACCTCCAGACTGTGATGCAGTGTCTCATATATTAAACTGCAGCAAACGGTCTATAACAGTCGTACAAGGAGACCTTGCCTTGCACAGCTGACGGGGGAAGGCGCACACAGGGGCAGATTGGTTTCAAGGGAAGACAAGCACGGAGGATTCAAACCCTGCATCCAGTCTTAGGAAAGGAACAGAGAATTCAGCTTTGGGTTTGCATGGCCAAGGGCAATACCCATTTTATACCCCTGGACTGCCCTGGGGCAGACCTTATAGCCCACACCACCGAGACACTAGACTCTATAATTCGTACTACCAAGGCTGCAGGAGCCAGCCACTGCTGCTTCCAGAAACTAGATGAATTTCTTCTTTCCTCCTCCATAATCATTACCTAAACTTCTTTATAAATCTCTTTCATATGAAAGTTTCCTAAAGGTTAGACGTATAGACTGATGGAACAAAATAAAGAGTCTAGAAATAGACTGCCACACATATCATCACCTGATGTGTAGCAAAGCTTCCCTGGAAGTAGAGGGGAAAGGGTTCATTTTCAAATGCTGTGCTTGGTCAATAGGATATCCATATGGAAAAAAATTTATCCGGAACCCTACCTCACGCCATACACAAAAATCAACTCCAGGTAGACTGCACAGCCAGATGTGAAAGGTGAAATAGTAAAACATTTGGGCAGAATATGGGAGAATGTTTTCACGATGTGGGGGTAGGCAAAGATTTCTTGCGTAGGCCAAAAAAGTTGCTAACTAAAGGGACATGGTGATAAATTGGACTATAACCCCACTGATAGTAATAAAGAGATACCATAAAGGGAATGAAAAACAACCAGTATAAACAGAGTGTGAATAGATATTTGCAAATTCAAAAAGGACTTTCATTCAACATATAAAAAGAACTCCTACAAATTAGAAATAGGACGAACAACGGGAAATAAAAATGGGCGAAAGACATGAACAGGAAGTTCACAAAAGCCATCGTCCGACTGGCCAATACATACGTGAATAGATCTGTAGACATCAGAGGAATGCGAAGTAAATCTACAGTGTCATACCTTTCCCTGTTACCATAATAGGCTAAAATTTAAAAGACAGACACCACCAAGTGTTGGGGCAATGGGAATCCTTGTTATTGGTGGCAGGGTAAATGGGCATAAACAGTGTCTTCTAATGCCAGTGGTGTCTCTCACCTTTGACTCAGCAACTCTACTAAAAAATGCATGCATGTGTTCACCAGTGAACATGTACAAGAATATTCATACAGCCCGATTTGCATGAGCTAAAACCTGGAAACAGCCCCCATGTTCAGCAACAGTTGAGTGAATAAACAGTTAAGCCATGATCTAGTCAAGACTGGAATACTACACTAGAATGAGAATGAATGAACTATAGCTGCATGCATCAACAATGGGCGAACCTCACAAAATGTTAAATGAAGAAAGCCAGATGCAAAAGAATATATGCTTTATGCATTTTTTATGCAATTTCATCTCATTAAATTTCTGTTCTATTTCTATTTCCATTAATTCTGTTAATGGAAATTCCATTGATTCTATTCATGGAAATTACATTAATTTCCATATATATATATATAAAACTTTATATAATTATACTTATGTAAAGTTAAAAGCTGAGCAAACCTAGCCTGTGCTTTAGAAGTCAAGGTACCCAGGGAATAGAGACTGGAAGAGAGCTAGCTCAGTGGGATCTTCTGGGGAGCTGGTGGTGTTTTGTGTCCAGTTTTGGGTACCGTTACAAGAATATGTTCAGCTTATAAATATGTAACAAGCAGTACACTTATGCTTTGTGTGACTTTTCTATATGTATGCTATTTTTCAATAAAAAGCTTTCAGAAAATTTCTAAGTCTTCCAGGATTGGGCCACATGCTTGCAAGTGAATTTTGGGCTTTTTCCTGGGGTGGGGGTGCTCAGAACAAGGGAAAATATATCCCATGAGGCAGAACATTATCATGATGCTGGTTGGCAATAAAATAAAATAAAATAAAATAAAATGAAAAATGCCCACTAGAGCAGGCGGGATGGGAGAGGAGAAGAGTTTCCATTCTTAGGTACTCTGTGCTGAGTGCCTTTGCTTACATCTCTTCTTTCAAGCCTCACCTCAGCACCTGAGTTAAGGACTATACCATCTCATGAGGTAAGTACTGCCAAGGAAACTGAGGCACAGATAGGGGCCAGAACACAATACCCCAGTCTCAATAGCTCCAAACTCATGCTCCCAGCCTCCATGGGTAGCCCAAGGTGCATGGAAGCTGCCTGTTGTATGGAAGCAGCTGTTCTTCTAGGGCCCCTCTCTCGGTGACCTCCCAGCAGAGTTGCGGGAGCCACAGCTGGCCCGAGAAGGCTGGGCTTCCCCAGAAGCGTGCATGTCGTCCTCCTGCTCAGCATCTGCACCTCTAAATTGGCATGGCCCGCTTCACAGCCAGCAAAACATTTACAGTGTTAACAAGGCAAACTGTTAATTAAGACAGCAGTACCTTCAGGGGATTTTAATTTGGGGTAGGCACCAACCGGGATAAAGAAGACATTCAAACCCTTGAAATTGTGAGATTTCTACATCCGACTGGCTACCAGGCAGAATTTAATAAAGATGACTCCTGCTTTCTAATTATGACTTTCAAATGGCTGCAAACAAGGCCTTCGCTGCCTCAGAAGGGTTCGGAGTCTTCACTTGGGGCCCTAATGATGCAAAAGGGTGGACAAGGGAGGCCCGGAAGGAGATGGTGAAAAGGTAAGCTGCCCAGGTTCAAATCCGGGCTCCACCACTTACTAGCTGTGATGTGTACTCGCCTTTCTGAGCCTTAGCTTCTTTATCTAAAAAATAAAGACAATGGGTTTTTGAGATTATTACATTGGAATGTGTGTGTGTATGTATACATTTATGGTTATGGTTATCAGTTATTTTTATTCTGCTCACAGCTCACTGCCCTGGGTTTGGCTTTGGGAAACTGATGTAGCTGTTGTAATGACCTTGACTTCTGTTTAGAGTCACTACCTAAGGTGGCAATGGTCACACAGCTAGTTAGGTTTGGTGCTTGGTCAAGGTGAAGCTGGGTCCTGGCTGTACGTGCCTCTAAAGTCCCTCCTTTTTTCACCACTCTCTTTCTCTCATATGTGAGCTAAATTCAGGCCTTTTCGTAGCAGCCCAGAAGCTCGGATCAGAGCGCTTTGCATGGAGGCTCCAGCCAGGCACAGAAGGAGAACCCCTGTTGTTTCAAAGCAGATTATCTTCACGCTGTTGGTTTGTCGTCCCGTGGGGTTTTCCACTCTGGCTGCTGCTCTTGGCCTGGGATGAGATAGGTTGTGCATTTCACAGCACCTGGAGGGACCACTGAAGCTTGAGGCAGAAGAAGAGGTAGAAAGAGGCCAGAATGATCAGTTCACCTAAAAACAGCTGCAGGGGCTCCCCCTGATGCAATCATTGCCTTTCCGAGCTCCCTGTGCATGCCGAGGGGACCGGAAGAGACTGGGCCAAAGCGTTCCCATGCTGGGTTCCATAATAAACAGGCCTGGGCTCCTCTACTGTCTGGTTCCAGCTACCTGAGATGCATCCCTGCCTGTCCCAGGCCTGGCTTCTCTGGGTGACTTGGGTCCAGCCATGGGGTGCGGGATTCAGATGCGGATTCCAGTTCATCCACCTGCCTACGGTTGTCGAAAGACAAGAGCTTTTATTCTCATCCCCTGAGACACTGATCTATTTATTGTTCAATTAAAGGCATAGTCCCGTGTTATTAAAAATGGCGAAGATACAAGAGGAAGAAATGGAACAGGGATATAGGTAAACGGTCTCATGCTTTCTCCCCACGCTCCGCCACGCAGAGTGCCTGTGCCCATTCCCTTTCCCAGGCTGCCTGCCCATTTGCAAAAGAGCTGCTGTCTCATCTGAAGACTTGCACTTGGCCAAGGGAGCTGCCTCACTGGAAGCTGACACCCCTGACCACCCCAGGGTCCGGTGGCTGGCACAGGTAGACAAAAAGTCACACTCTGTGGTGCATTTTTCTTTCTAGAGTTCCCAGTCGGATCAGGCTGAAGGCCATACCCTGGCTTAGCTTTTACCCTCTACTCCACTGGGCTTTTCTTACTCTCCCCTAAGTTCCTCCTTAGTGCACCCCCTAAATGAGTCCCATCATCCAGATCTTTGCCTCATGCTCTGCTCCCAGAGAAGCTGAACTTAGGACATTATAAAACATGACCAGAAACATGACTTCCCAAATAGATGCAGTAGAAAAATAAACAGAAGTTCATATACCTTCCTTCCACACCCTGAGGGATCACCCTGCATTGCCCCCAGTTAGTAGATGCCCCTCTTCTGTACCCCTGCTGTGGGTACACTGAGCCTTGGCAGAGTTTGAAGGATAGGAGAGGCTGGGTCAGGTATGTGGTTTGAAAACATGGTTCTGGTTGCCCAGTAGAGAATGGAATGGGGTGGGGGCCAGGCTGGAAGCCGACAGAGCAGCGAGGAGGCAGTTAAGGGCAAGAGATGGTAGTAACTTGGACTAAGATGGTGGGGAAAGGGGTTGATGGGAAGAAGTGGCCCATGGGAAAAGAATTAGGAGGTGGAACCCCTAGCACGTGGCAGGTGAGCAGCTGCTTGTCAGGCAACAGGGAAGGATGCCTCCTGTCCCCTGTAGGTGGGCTGTGCTTTGTTCACTGAGACAGGAGCCTCAAGAAGGAAGGGGTGCTTGGGGAAAAGATGGGCTACATTTTGAACATGCACCTGTCTCGGCCGCTGAGTCAATTCCCTCTCCTTGCAGGGAACTGGTTTAGAAAAGGCCCATGTGCGTTCTCCATCACGGGGGCGGATATGAGGGCACAAAGCACACAGCATATTCATGAAGGCAGCAAGATGGGGTTCAGTTTACTTCCTTGGCCACTCATTGACCATTGCTGTGTGTAAAGCTCCTCGCTAGTCCTGAGGCAGACAGAGAATGCAGGTGCCGTGGGCTTGACCCCTGGAAGCCCGCGGTGCTGCAGAAGAGGCACACGTACTCAGGAAGGGCTGTGGTACGCCTCGCTAGTAAATCTGTGGGTTTTGGAGCCAGGCCTGCAGCGGTCCAATCCTGGTACCTCAGTTTCATTGTTGGCTCACCTTGGGTATGCTGCTTAATGCTTCTGAGCCTCAGTTTCCTTGCCTGTAAAGTGAGGATGAAAATAATGGTACCTACCTCATGGGCTATTGCAAGGATTTAATAATAATAATAATAATAATAATAATAATAATAATAATAATAATAGCATTTTCAGCCTTGAAAGCTCCAGACCTTTGTATTTGTCACGTAGTAGATGCTTAATAAATATTTGTTGAATTAATTGAGCACTTACCATGTGCTAGATACTGGGCAAATGGGTGTTCAATAAATGATGTTATTTTCATGGTTCTTTCTGTTTTTATTACTGAATCATTTCAACAACTCTGTTGTCGCTTTCCTGTTTTGCTGTTGCTGTTGTCATTTGAGAGAAAACTGAGGACCCGGGACTCTGAGTCCGTCCCTCAAAATCACATGACTCATAAAGGATAGAACAGGATCCAAACCCAGGGTCCCGTCTGAGTCCAGCGCCTGTGTCCTCAGCTCAGAGATGACTAATCATTTGATGTGCAACGATCACAGAGCCCAGTCTGGGGCATGCCATCTGTGCTCACTCAGTTCCAGAAGGCTCTCTGATCCCAGCTTGGACACCTGGACTCTTTCCTGTAGCTCATAGGGATTTTTTTCCGAGGGATTGGATCGGAGGCATCCACGGTCACATGTGTGATTTGGGGAGAT
Source organism: Trachops cirrhosus (assembly GCA_028533065.1). Taxonomy (NCBI): domain Eukaryota; kingdom Metazoa; phylum Chordata; class Mammalia; order Chiroptera; family Phyllostomidae; genus Trachops; species Trachops cirrhosus. The sequence continues at coordinate 56,700,006 of CM052546.1, read as the reverse complement.
AATTCTGTCGCCCACGCAGGGCCAGAACATGGTTGAGATAAGCCAAGCACCCACCTCAGGCGCAATGTTTAAGAAGTGAAAAAACTCAGCAATCAAGAGAAAAACAGGTCAGTATTACTGATACTTCCTTTTGCCTTAGGCTCCAACGTGGCTCAGCAAAGCATTGTTAAATACGGCAAATCCTGTATTTATTTAAAATTTTGATATTTTGTTCACCATAGGCTTTTTGCAGTAATTTTAAAAAATAATGGCATTAAAATATGATTGTTTGTGATTGCTGAGTTTTTGGTGCCCCCTGAACTTCGTGCCCAAGTGCCGACCCTGTGGCCATGACTTATTTATTCATATTTCTTCGGGGCAAAACTGGCCCCAGTCTTTTTGACATTTGTGAAACGGGAATGATAATACCTACCTCCCTGAGTTGCGGTGCGTGCCAAAAGGGACTCTTCAGGTAATGGCACTGCTTTGTGAAGGGCAAATCATGTGACCTCTGGAGGACCCTGGCTGTTGTCATGCAGCAAGGCCACCCCAGTAATGCCCTTGGCAGATCTAGAAGTTATTCTGGATTTTTCTTCCACCCCTGAATCTTTGATCACACTGCTCTCCATCCTAGTCTCTCCTCCACTACCTTCTTTATGTGTGTGTGTGTGTGTATGTGTGTGTCTTTTAGAGAAAGGGAGGGAGAAAGACAGGGAGAGAAACATCAATGTATGGTTGTCTCTTGTGGGCCCCCAACTGGGGACCCGGCCTGCAACTCAGGCATATGCCCTGACTGGGAATCGAACCAGCGACCTTTTGGTTCGCAGGCTGGTGCTCAGTCCACTGAGCCACACCAGCCAGGACTCCCCCACTACCTTCTGACCTCACTGCCTACCCGGTTAAGACAAGCATAGGGTGGCTTATTCCTGAAGAAGTTCCAAGGACATAAAAATCCTCCAAGAACTCACTACAAAATGGTCTTCTGGCAAAATCCATCCCAAACCAGGTAGTTCAAAGCAAACACTGCTTCTTCCTCTGGTGTCAGAAAACCACACATTGTGTTCTGAGGCTTCCTGGAGAGGGCTGAGCTATGCTTTTCTCTGGGGCTATGACGCTCGGCCTCGTCCACTGCAGTCGGGGCCGTTTCCAAGCCCGAATTCAGGACATTCGCTGCGCTGATTGTGTAAGCCTGAGTCAGGTACACACGCTGGGGCTCCCGAATGTGTTTACAGAGCAATCTGCACAGTGCACAGTTAGCGTTCAGACTGTGATTAAGCCAGAAGCCTCACTCCGTATTCCAATTACATCCACTGCCCCCCTGCGTGGGCTGGGTTTTGCTTAAATGCACACGGACTCGATCGGAGCACCAGATTTATGGGGGCTGCCGAAAGTCTGGCGCTCCCACGGCAATAAGTTGTATTCCTATTATGTGGGAGGCAATAAAAAATCTGATATTTATTCTGTTGGATTTTGAGAAACTTTTGGAAAGATTCTAGGCTATTGGAACACAGTGATAAATTCCACAAACAAATGTCCCCACTTCGGTTTGGCTACTTAGGGGACCTGGAGCCGCCTCAGAAGCCCTGTGCCCAAGGGCTGGAGGAGGTTGGCAAGTGTTCTTCTCGTGGCTGGTAGTTCCTCCCCGGAAAGCCATAGGCTGGGTGACTCTGGGCAGACCCGCAGACTTCTCTGAGCCTTTTTTTCTCCATCTGGAAAATGAGGACAGCGATAGCAACCTCAAAGATTTGTTGTAAGAATCCAACACCATTATGAGCCCTGGCTGGTGTGGCTCGGTGGATTGAGTGCCAGCCTGTGAACCAAAGGGTCGCTGGTTCGATTCCCAGTCAGGGCACATGCCTGGGTTGCTAGCCAGGTCCCCAGTTGGGGGCGCACAAGAGGCAACCACACGTTGATGTTTCTCTATCTTTCTCCCTCCCTTTCCCTGTGTCTAAAAGTAAATAAATAAATTCTTAAAAAATAGATAAATGAAATAATGAGCACATGTGCACCCAGGTCAGGCCTGGCACGTAGTAAGCATGTAACAGATACTTTTAAAAGAGGAAGAGGAATTTACAAGTGAATAATGGGTAAACGGTTTTTTAAACTCATAAAGGCATTGTTAGAACAGTGTGTCCTCAACATGGTCATGATGCCACTGAGGGCGTGTAGGGAATGATTTTTGAAGCTATGTTAATAGTGTTTTTTATTTTTAAAGTTCTGCACTTAGTCTAATGTGTCTTGAGGGGAAATGACAAACACATCAACCCCTTGGTTTCATGAACAGTATTGCTTGGGCCACAGCCCAAGAAAAGGGGGCCAGTAACGGTGCCTGTTTTACAAAGAGGTGGGGAGTAAGCGATGAGAGGGTTCAAAGTGCTCCGCAGAGATGGGCCAAGTGAAGGGGCAGGTCAGTTGGGCAGGGGGCGCAGGAACACCCCTGGACCGAAGGTGGGGCTGGGCACCTCTGGCTGACGCATGCGCAGAGCTGGCTAGTGTGCTCCCAGCCAGACGGAGCGCACAAGGAACAAGAACGAAGTCTGAGAAACTCGGCCACCAGTATCAGCTCGGTCTGTGGGGGACTTTGGCATTGAGCACAGCCCTGTTCTGGAAATGAGGTGGATCTTGCGATCCAAACGTCCTCCCCTTCGGTATGTCCCCTGGAAAGCAGCAAACGGAAACGGAAAGCGAAGGGAGGACAGGGCGTAGAGAAGAGGAGGGAGTGTTCCGCCCAGTATTCTCAGGGCGCTGATTCTGTGCTGGCCCGGGTTGTGAATGAGTAGACGTGACTCTCCCTCTCTCCATTCCTGCTGTGTTTGGGTGAAGTATCTAATCCTGAGTTTGCGGGGGGGGGGGGGTCATTTTATTCATAGTAACTTAGTTTTCCGGATCCCCAATAAGTAGATAAGGAAATAGCAAAGAACGATAATCCACAGGGTTCCTAGTAGGCGCCTGCCCAGGGAGCCCACAGGTCCGGGGAGCCCACAGGTCCCGGGAGCCCACAGGTCCCGGAGAGAGGCTACATCGGCTCCCTGAAGGTCTGAATGACTGAGCTGCTATTGTTATTTTGGCAGCTGTGGTAGCTGATTGGTGGACCACCACCCCACACAGCCAATCTCTTTCTTTCGAAGGAATGAATCCTGCATCCAGAAAAGTCATCTTTGTCAGTCCATGGGCTCCACTGGGGAGGCACTGAGGCGGGGCACACAGTGCCGCTCAGGAAGCGATCCCCATCGCGCTTTCAAAGCGGAGACACTCGGCTGTCTGAATCAGACCTTCTCTTTTGTTGTTTTTTGTTTTGATTAGTGTTCATTTCTTTTTTATTTAATCCTTATTATATTTTTCCCATTACCAGTTAGTCTCGTATACCCCTCCCCCCCAGCAATCACCGCGCTGTTGTCCATGTCCATGAGTCCTTTCCCCTTTTCGCTCAGGCCCTGCACCCTTCACCCCCTCCAGCCGTCCTCCTGCTCTCCATCTGCGACTCTGTCTGGCCTTTTCATAACACGGGAGGGAGGACTTGCTTCTCCCAACTGTTTGCTCACTGCCTCTCTCCAGCAGCATCAGGCATCCCCGGCATTTGCCCCGATTGCCATGGAAAACTCGATTTCAAATCCAGAAAATCCCTGGCTAATCGTAAGGTCCAGGAATTAGAGATTCTGATTAATTGAATTTTCCGGCCAATTGAGCGCTAATCATAAAATCATTGGCATTTTAACTGCTCTGGCTGGTTGTTTTTCAGTGTTTGCTCTTATTCTGAATCCTGGCTTTGTCACTGAGGAGCTTTGTAACCCGGGGCAAGTTAATGTCTCCGTTCTCTATTGCCACATCACAAATTATTTCAAATGTCATGGCTTAAAATAACACCCGATACCCCCAGTGTCCATGAGTTCAGTAGTTGAGGGTCGGTGAGCGGTGGGTATCTGGACGGGTGGCTAGTGGGTGAGTGGATGGATGGCCAGGTGGGTGGATGGAATAAATGGGTGAACAGATAGATGGGTGACTGGATGATGGATTGTGTGGGTGGGCAGTGAGTGAACAGATGATGGATGGGTAAATGGACGACTATGGGTTATGGACAGATGTCGTGGGTGGGTGGGTTTGAAAGGAGATGGGTGTGCAGAGAAATGAATGGATAGAGAGCAGGGTGGGCATTGGGTGTCTAGGGAGGGAGTGGTGGGTGGAGGGATGAGTGCGTAGCTGGGTTGGTGGTGGATGTGGGTGGGTGTGCGATTGGTGGGTGGAAACAGACGTGTAAGTAATTTCCTTCCCATCTAATCGTCATTGCTTTCTAACATTCTCTACTCTTCCCCTGCAGTCACTGAGGAATATCCCTTATCTACGAGATTCGGGCGGGCCTAAATCCATTGACTTGATCCCCATAAAAGTATGTTCATATTTAGGAATTCATAAACTGCAAGATCTCACAGGGTTTGGCAGAGACCTACGTCTCTAGAGTGGAGCGAGCTGAGTGGTTGGTTAGTAGGGAGACGGCACCAGACGCCAACGGGCCGATCCTGGGAGGCGTCCCGCACCCAGAGGCAGGCATTTGTCAGTTTTACTGCGTCACAAACAACCTCACGATCTCAGCGGCTATTGGAGCGACCGTCGTTTTTCTGCTCACGGGTCAGTAGGTCACCTTTAGCACTTTGGGGCTCAGCTGAGCTCGATCCAGGCGGCCAGTTGGGTTCTTTCTCCTTCGGAGGCTATAGGATTCCTGGAGTGCATTCTTCTCGTGGCAAATGACAGGGCACGAGGGGGTGAGCGGAGCCCGGAAAGCACACGTCTCTGGCCTCAGTGCACATCCCGTCCGGCTTCATACTCTGTTGACAGAATCAGGTCACATGGTCAAGCCCTAACAAATGATGTGGGACGTTCATTCCCCCTGTTTCACGGGGCGTAGGAACAGACTTGCTGAAACCATCGTCTTGGCTACTCCAAGGTGGTACCGGCTCCATCCTGGCACGGCCCTGGCTCCCAGCACCCTCCCGTGTCGGCTTTCCAATGCCCCGTCCACACGTTCGTAAACAGCCTGCGCACGGGTGATTTTAACCGCTACTTAATTACTTAAAGATGTTTTAGTGTCATTCGTTTTTTAGGAAACTCTCCTCAAATTAGCCAGTTTGAGGCTGTCATCTGTGTCCTGAAGAACACATGTAGTTCCCCGTGCTAGGGAGTGGGAGAGCCTCCGCTGTGCCCCGCGTGGGGTGGATGACAATCAGGAGGACAAAATTAACGCCCTCTTCTCGCCAAGCTCACACTCTCCGTGCTGACGTATCCTTGTGTGTGTTATCTAATGTGTGATCTCGGCTGTCTTGGGCGGGGCTTCCATTATCAGTCCAATAGAAGGAAACTGAGGCCCCGAGTGGCCAAGCCATCGAGTCCAAAGTTATTCAGAGATCTGGGAGATGACAGGTGCAGGATTCGCCCCCACCTCTGCCGGCCTGCACAGCCTCTTGCTGGCCGAATTTGACAGCTTCTCATTGTAGAAAAGCAAGTATTCCGCAAATATAAATTGATTTCCTCTTTATCTGAGCAATAGGTTCTAGTTACTGCCCATTTCACAGGTGAGAAAACCAAGTATCAGGGGGTCCAATTTCCTGTAGTGCAGTGGGTAGGCAGTTGCACAGCGGGAATGCAAATCCAGGTCTGCCCGTCTCCAAAACTGGCTCTCTGCCTCACCCACCTCACTGCCAATCAAGTCTATTCTCTCCACCAGACTCTGTCCCCAGCAGGCCCCCGTGGGAACCCTGGCCGGCGCTGACCACAGCCCACTGAACAGAGGTGGGCCTCCTCCACTTGCTCCTGCGTCTCTCCCCTAATCACCTGACCCCTCTCCTGACTCCTGCAGTTTCCCCGCTCCCATGCCAACCACCTTTCGGGGCCATCTGTCACCCGTGGTTTACGTCACTCGATGAAGAACAAATCTGTATTGATTTCAGAATAACTTAGGCTGTTGTAAATTACAGGTCCTTGTGGGCTTGGTCACTCAGAGATGATAATCTATTGACTGTATCAAGGGTCTGAACCTGATTGCCTTCCCGGGACACCCAACGGCAGGGTGACCCAATGTCTATGGGAAAAGAGTGTTAATTCGTCCGAGAGCTACCTGGTAAAGCACATACCATCTAACTGAGAGCCGGCCCTGGTCTTTCTTTGACAGGTCAAAGTCTAGCAGCTTACTTTGACCATCAGACAAGTGAGAACTGACCTCAAACCATTTGTGTTAATAATAATAATAATAACAACAATGGCACAACAATAACTAATATCCACAGACCACTCTGCATGCCTCACTTTTCATTCTAAAACTTTGAAACAGCCCTGCCACTTCCTAGCTGTGGGACTCTGGGCAAGTTACCTCGCTCCTCTGTACCTCTGTTCTCTCCCCTGAAGAATGAGGGATAATAGTAACACCCCCCTTATCACGTTGAGGGAAAGATTAAGTGAAGTAATATACATTGCTAAGATCAGGAGCTCGGTGTATTCTTCCCCTCATTATTCATGAAGAAACAGGAGCCCAGAGATGTTAAGAGACTTGCCCGAGGTCACACAGTGACCACGAGGCTTTGTCCGAATCATGATGCATTGTTTTTAAAATGTTTAATTGCCGGCATTGAGAAATGGAACCAATTGCTTGTTTCTCTCTCTTTTTTAAAGATTTTATTTATTTATTTTTAGAGAGGGGAAGAGAGGGAGAGAAACATCAATGTGTGGTTGCCTCTCATGCATCCTCTATTGGGGATCTGGCCCACAACCCAGGCATGTGCCCTGACTGGGAATTGAACTTGTGACCCTTTGTTTCACAGGCCTGTGCTCAATCCACTGAGCTACACCAGCCAGGGCAGGTTGCTTGTTTCTCTTGAACATTTGAAAAAAAAAACTAGCAGTGATGGGCCTGCCTTTCTTCCTACCACCTTTCACTGCTAACCAGACGTATTCTCTCAGGCGAGCTAAGCCCAGCAGTGCCGAAGTCCAACCACAGACTCTGGAGCAAAAACCCCTGAGTTCTGGAATTTTGAGATTATCTATAATGCCCTGGATCAAATGCCTGAATGCCCTGTGTCCGATGATACTGACCATTAGCTGTCCCTTTTACCTGGAGTTTGTACTTCTGGTTAACCACAGTCCCCACCACTTCCTGTCACCCTGCACTTGACCCATTTCTCTCATTCACCATGCCTGTCTGGCCCTGTAGGCATCAGATTGTAAACTAGATTAGCACGCTCAAGTCTCATATCAAATCCCTGAGGGGTATCCTGTTATCATTTCCAGCTTACAGACCCAGAAACAAGTTCAAGGAGACAGTGACGTGCCCAAGGTCACACACTCAGCAAGTGTCAAGACAAAGTTTCAAACACAAGCCTACCCACTCCCAGCGCCAGCCTTCTTTGCCCTTTGCTGAGCTTCCTTCCCAGGCTCACAGGCTAATGAAAATCTGCAAGCAGAGACAAGAACGGGAAATCAGTGTAGATCTCTGTCTGGGGAAGAAGTGTAAAGAAGGAGAGCGCTCAAATCTGCCTTCAGATGTCACAGATTCCCCTGCAATGAGTTTTCTGCGGACAAAGGGTTGTTTCCAGCGGCCGGCCGATGGCTCCGGCAGTGCAAGAGCCTTATCAGTGAGGTCACAGAGCTTCACATTTGTCCCTGTTTTGTGACTGTCACAAAAAGACTTCCTCATTCAGTTTGCTGTTCCTTTTTCTTTTTTCAGACCTCGCAGGAAAGCAAGGGGCAGGGAGGGCTGTGACCAACAGCGGCCCCCGCCCAGTGGGTGACAGTGCAGAAGCCCCACGGTTCTGGCAGCTCCAGTGAAGAGACAGCTGCCCCCACCCCCCAAACAAAGCAGCCCCCGTGGTTGGGGGCCAGGGAGAGAGATTTCATTTTCTCTCCCCTTATAGAGTTGACAGCTTGGACAGTAGCTTCCAAAGAACAAACTTTATTCTCAGGCAGACAGTCCTGAGCTTTCAAAGGTGCCATGAATATGTATGGCTTTGCTCCCTGCTTCCTTGCTTCCGGGGGATTTTTCGTTACTGCTTGGCAGAAGCCGTGGGTCCCTAGTCTGGGATGTAGGCCCACCAGGTGGCGCTGTTGCCTAGTGAGCGATGAAGATGCTGCCTCTACTCTAGCCTCTGTAGAGATGGAGCACGCTAAGGGGCTGTGTATATAGGTTCATATAATCCTCAAGACGACCTCAAGAAGGAGGCAGTGAGGAGCAGAGCGGCCAAGTTGCTTTACTTAAGGTCAGACAGCTAGGAAGTACAGGAGACAATACTGTATGTAGCAAAATGTCAGAGTAAAGACACCAACTGCCCCTACCTGGGAAAGGCTATGAGGACTATTTCCTGGAATTAAGTCCTTCCTATTGTTTAGATATTAAGATGGTCCTTCTTTGATAAAAGTGTAGGATGGTGGATGTGTGTATGTTGTTTGCCCTCAATCAAAATGCAAAGTTTTTGCTCTCTTATGCCCTTGTTACCCCCCACCCCCACCAAAACCTAGGACCCCTAAATCCAAGATCTAAGACCACGCCTTCTGAAGACCAAGCTAAAGGGGAAATTTGAGTTCCTACTGATGCAATAAGAGTTATGTTGCTAACTTTCCAGCCTTAGTAATGTTTTGCCCCACTCCAAAAAAAAATTTCAAATGTACATTGAACACGTTCTATTTATTGCAATAACAAGAGCTCACTGAACACCTACCAGGGTTGGTGGTAGTGCTGGAAATACAATGTCAATTGAAAGAGGCAGGGTCATCCCCTTAAGGAGCTGCTGGAAGAGATGAGAATGGATCAGATACATAGCACGCACGCATGAATTTGTGAGCTGTGAGGGAGAGGTGCTCGGGTGCTGTGCTGTGGGGAGCTGGTCTGGGGGCTGTGAGGTCAGGAGAGGCTTCCCTGAGGGAACCGCTTCTGAGCTGAGAGCCGAAGGATGGACGGGCATCAGTTGGTAGGACAGAGGCCTGGAGGGCATTCCAGGCAGAGGGCAGAGCATGAGCAAAGGCCCTGTGGCCCAAGGGAGAAGGGTGGGCAGAGATCAGCAAACAGGTGGGGAAGCTGGAGCAGGGTGAGTGGGCGAGAACGTGGCATGCGATCCGGGAAAGAAGCAGACGGAGGCCAAGACTTGTCTTGTGTGGCTTCCCGGGGGTTCGCTCTTGACCCCAGAGCTCTCTTCCTGATACTTAATGTGAGAACTGATTCTTTCCCGTCCCAGATGAGCGCTCTCTTGCCAGGGCCGTGAATAATTTGGCTCTTGGTTCAAACACTGGTCATACCCGGTGTGACAGTCTATTTGGTGCCATCCAGTGGACTGGTAAACAGAACCCCGGGGATGCCAGAGGATTTCCAGTCCCTGGCCCTGCAGGACAGACTGGGTCTTGACACCATTTTCAATTTGAAGGATCCTTGGCTGTAGTGCGGGTAAGAGGCCAGAGGGGCTTCAGTGGGCGGGGTGGGGGGGTTGGGGACAGATGAGGAGTCTGTTGGGCCGTGCCTCTCACACAGTCACATCATCTAGGACCAACACTGGAACCCCAGGTCTGCAGTGCTCGTGTTCAAGAACTCTTACTTCACTTAACAATGGCTCAGAGTTCAAGGGTAGTGATGCTGGCAACTCAGATATGCCAAAGAGGAACCACAAACGTCATTACACGTGTGTCTGTGTAGGAGAACATGGTAGTGCTCAGTGCTGTCCACAGTTCAGGCATCCTGTGGGGGTCGGGGACCGCATCTCCTGTAGTCGGGGGGCCACCGTCCCTGGCAAACAGCAGTGCCCTGCGGTGTCGGTCCTGCTTGCGCTGTGTTTGTGGGATTCGTCCACGCTGCTCTCTGCTCGTTCTCAGTGCTGCGTAGTGTCCACTCTGTGGATACAGCACACAGGACCCAGTTGGCCGTCCACGTGCAATCGGACAGTTTCACGCCTGGGGCTCTTAGGGACAGCGGTGCTGGAAACATTCCAGCCTGGGTGCATGCGTAAACCTAAACACTCATCTGTGTCGGCACTAGACAGAGGGGCAACTGCAGAGCCCCAAGGTATGAACACATTTTAGCTTTAGGAGACATGCTCGTAGCTGTCCAGAGCGGGGCCTCAACATATCCAGCCATCGGCCCCGCGTGGAGTGCCCGCCCTCCCCATCCCCAGCAGCATTGGACATCAACGCCTTGCGTTTCCTTTTAGGCGACCTTGTGACGCGTGGTGGGACCGCACTGCGTTGTCAGGTTGCGTTTCCCTGGGGACTAATGAGGCTGAGCACACGCGGCTCCGAGTTTCAGCGAGGGGTGTGTCCTCTCTTGTGAGAAGTCTGTTCCCATCTTTTGCCCGTGTTCTCTCTCTGCTGTTATACACACAAATCCTTTGTTGGACGTGGGTGTGCAGAAGCTTTTCCACTGCGTGGCGTGGCATTTCACTCTCTTAGTTGTGTCCATTGATGCAGAGAAGTGTTTTCATTTCAAAGTAGTCAGTTGTTTTCCTTCACGGTCAGCACCATTTGTCCTCGTGGTGTCATCTTCGCCCACGCCCAGCCTCATGAAAACATTCTCTTTTTTCTTGCATTCTAGAAGTTTACCGTTCTGCCTTGCAAAATTACATCCACAGCAGATCTGGAACAGATTTTTGGATATGAGCTGGAGGTCAGGTTCAAGATCTCCATATGGAAAGTCGGCCGGCATTATGTGCTGAAAAGGCTGGCTACGTTTTTGTCTCATTTCCAAGAATGAGATGTTTTAGCTGCAGTCACCGTAAGTGTTTGGTGTGAAACCTGCAGCCATTTGCTCATTCATTTGGCCAGCATTAACGGGTCGTGCTCCAAGCCACGCCCTGTGCCGGGTGCTGGGGACACGGGGCAGCGCCCTCGAGGTCCCCAGGAGAGGGGACACACAGCACACTGCCCCCAGCATGGGTCTGTCTTACTCGTCTGTGTACTCTCCCAACCTCGCATGTCGCCCAGCACACAGCAGGGGCTCATCAGTTAACGACGGTTGTGGGCAGCAAAACAGTATTGTCTCTGGCGTTTGGACTTTGTTGAATCACAGCCTGTCTGCGTCTGTGCTGTGTGACTCTGAGTGTGTCACACCGTCTCCCTGAGACTCAGTTTCCTCCTGTGTAGGATGGGAACTGACATCACGGGGTCCAGAGGGAGTTCAAGGAGCTGATCTGTGAAGAGAGCCTGGCCTGTGCTTCATACCCAACAGGTTACAGCTATTAGAGTGAATATTGTCACCATAATGCCAGTGACCCCTGCTGAGCACTCGGGTGTCTGATCACCTCCTGGAATTAGGAGCACCGACCACATCCCCTCTGTGTCTCGCCCACACTGGGACCCCAGATCCAGGAAGGCGGTTGTCTTAGGTGGGTGCAGAGCGGCATCTAGTGGAGGAGAAGGAAAAGGCACGGTGTCACCGGGACATTTGGAAGAGAGTTTTACAGGCTGGGACTAAAGCTGGTGGAGAAGCCAGGAAGGTGACTCACCTGTGCTGAGTCCCCAGCAGGGGGTGAGACAAGTGCCCCTTCCGCAGAATTCGACCAACTATTTAAGATGGAAGCAATGTCAGTCTCGAACACGTGTTTCCAGAGGACAGCTCCAGAGAGAGCACACGGCCCTGCTTCCACTGGACGGGGGACCTGGATACCGCCCGCACAGACAGGACAGGGAAGGGGGAGTACAGGTCACCCCCCACCCCGGGGAAGACGTCAGCATCTGAAACCAAACACCAGCAGTCTAAATCCCCAGACTGTTAGAAAGGAAAGGGCTGGGATTCCGTGGCGGGATTTCTGTGGATCGGCGTGCTGCTGGGAGAGTGGAGAGAAGGGACGGTGCCATCGGGCAGTGGAATTAACATTTGGTGACAGAGCTTACTTAGGAGGAGGGCTGGGGGATTCTCTGTGAAGACAGGGGTCTCTGTCCCCTGCCCCAGCAGGGTCTGGGGAGGCAGGAGGAGTCTGTAAACGCTGCATTGCAGTGAGGGAGGAGCCAGCAGGGAAGGGGCGCCCTCAGAACCAGCACAACTGCTGCCTGCGCTCAGCCGGGCCTCAGCCCGGGCTGCTGGGAGGGTCCCTCACGTCAATGGCCAGCAGACCGAGGGGCAGGCCAGCTTCATTCCTGAGCTCACCCGAGCACTGGCCCCACAGCTCACCTTCCTCATTAGTTAGCGTTCACTGTTTGTTTATCCAGTTTCGTCACTGAAGCCGAGCTAATGACTTCGTTAGAGAGCTGCCCTGTGGACAGTGGCGTGAAAGGCCTGGGCTCTCGGCCGCATGGGAGCTGCACAAACACTAGTCAGACCCTCAGGACGTGCACCCTGAGGTGCTGATGTGTGAGGGTGGTGGGGAAGGAGGGACGCAGATTGGACCCCCAGTTCTTCAAGGGACTTTCTTTAAAGGAAGCGCCACGGTTTGGGGTCTGGGATTGAAATGTGTGGGTGAAGCTGGGTGAGGCGCATGCCCTGCCGTGGGCTGAGACGCCACCTGTCTCCCCCTGCCCAGCACCCTCGGGACAGGAGGGTGCAGTGAATGGGGGATGGGAGCTGGGGTGGCCCCTGGTTCTGGAGTCCAGGACTTGATCTGCAGGACTGGGGGTTTCAGGGATATCTGTCACCGAGGAACCAACTACGTTCCTGTCCTAGACCCACCTGCCACCGGTGTTGTGACACTGGGAACGTCACTTGTGCCTCTGCATTCAGTGCCAGGAACCATGAAGGAAGGGTCACAGCCCTTTCTCCGCCCACAGGGCTCACGAGCAGATCTCAGGGGATGAGAACAGATCACAGGGGATGAGAACAGATGCTCCCCGAGAGGCACTGTGCAGTGTCCCACCTCGTCTGGACTGAAAGCCACCTCCACCCTCCCCACGCTGGGGCCACCACGTGTCCTCTCGGGAGGCAGCCCGTCTCCTCTCTGGCTTCTTCCTTCAGACACTTAGCATTGGAACGCCTGCGTGGCCCTTTGGAAGGACTCGTCACTTTTCCTTCAGGCTCTGTCTGAAGTCTCTTCTATTCGTCCTCATAGTACCAGTAAGCAGGCCCCACGTCACAGAACAGGGGCCCGAGGGCAGAGGGGGTTAAGCCACTTTCCCAGGTGCATGTGGCTCCCGGGACGATTTGACACACGTCGTCAGACACCAGCTCCCGTGCTGTCACTGCACCGCGCTGACTGTACTGTCTCGTGGAAGTGAGGCCGCGTCCCCGTGCCATCGGTGTGCACCGCACTGGGATCTCCTTCCTCCCGCCCAGCTCGGAACCGCTGGTTCCCCCTGGTGACCAAGGAGAATGGAAGCGTGACCTGGTCGTGAATGAATGCTCCCCATGGCCTTCCACCAGGACATGTCAATCAATGGTCTTTCTATTTTTAATGTGTTTCCAGGGGTCACGGCTCAACATTACAGAAAGAAAGGGGTCCACATAAGGGGCTCAAACATGGGGTTCACAGGGAAACCGTCTGTGATCCAGAGACTCTACCGGCGTCCTCCGCAGGGGTTTGGTGGCATGAAGAGGGCCACCTGCCCAAATGACAGAGGCACAAATGTCCCTCCACCCCACCCCTCCAGTGAAGGTGCTGGGGAAGTAACACCAGGAGAGTCTAGTCGGTACACTGCGGTGTGCACAGCAGAGACCAGCTTTCGATGAGGGAGGACTTGGGCAGGGAAGGGTCACAGCCCGAGCCAGCACAGCCACTGCCCACCCGCAGCCAGGCCTCAGCGTGAGCCACTCAGTTCAGCCGTCACTGAGACCCTGAGGGTGTGCCCAGCAGACCCCTTTCCCAGGTCCTGATGTTATCTGCTCGTTGTCCAGGTCCAGTCAGTTGAAGACGAAGCTGATTCCTTGTGCAACCGTCATGCGGGCGGTTGTTTGGAATGTCCTGGGGTCTGAGTGAGCTGGGAGGCAGACGCTGGTCACCCAGGGCGGTCACCTGACCACCAGGAAGTCTCACTGCAAGGCTACTGACAGAACCAAGCACTGGGGTGAGGGGAAGTGAGGGAAACAGGGACCTGTGTTTGGATCCCCCAGTCCATCGAGGGGGAGGGGCTCCATCCGGAGAGAAGGCATTGGATTTTGGGTCAAGGGTTGAAACATGCAGCCAGGAGCTGGGATGTGAGCTGTTCTTACAGGCTGGGCCCCTGCTACAGGCACGAGCTGCCTCCCTGCAGCAACTTTGCGACAGGAGGACGTGGAAAAGCCAGTGGGGAGCACTCTTATTCCTGATGTCCAGGGCATGAACTTGTGTGTGGGGACCTTAGGTTCAGGGACCTCTGTCCCTGGGGAATGACCCCCTGCCTCAGATCTGCTCCTCATCAGTGCTGGTCTCTGGACGAGACCCTTCATCTCTAAATTCCAATGCCTTGGACCATAAACGGTGGGTCCCCGCCCGTACTCGGCTCGCCCCACAGTGCCGGTGTGAACATTACAACATATAACAGGTTTTTTCTCTGAGCTCTCAGTCATGTCAGTGTGGCAAAGTTGGGCTTCATCCTCCTGTCCCTTCGTGTCCGGAGGCAACCAGTGCTGCATTCTCGCTTATTCCACAGCTCTGATGCTCGGACACCTATGGAGGCAGCACGTACGGAGCGCCGATCGCTTTTCTTCGTGCTTTGAATTTACTTTGAGTCTTACAATATTAATAAGCAGGTCTTGTTAGCATTTCCCGATCGCAGAGCAGGAAGCTGAGAACAGAACGGCTGCGTAGCTGTCGCAGGCACACGCGGCTTTCGAACGGGATTCGCCCCCGTCACTGTGCTGCACTGGCTTTCCTCTCGTCTCACCTAAATATTGTTCCTGCACAATCAGTCCGCTGGGTATTTTAAGTTCACACCGAACTGCAAGATCCATCTTCCTAAGTCCTACTTTGATTCACGTGGCTTCCTACGCAGCTGGTGAGAAGGCGACCTGAAGTTTGACCTAGAAATACTTTTTCAGTTGCAATGGACATTCAATAATCTATTTGCACCTGCTGTCCAGAATGCCTAACATCAATTTAAGGGAAACCTTATGCAAGCATACACTTAGAAAGTTAAAATGGAATGGGAATAAAGGATAGAAACTGTACTGAATAAACTAAAATAAAAAAAATTTAAAAACAAGAAAGTTAAAATATAAGATTAAATATTTAACAGCAATAAAAAGAGGTCAAAGTAGAACAGAACCTCTGCAGCACGAGGCTTCCTAGAAGGTGGGGGGAGGGGTAAGAGTCACTGTATGTAATAATATTTAGATTTTTTTTAAAACCTCAGCACAATCAAAGAACTGGGTCACTCTCTGTTAGCAGCTGTAACAGGAAGAGAGAAGAACGGAGGGAACATCCTGGACTCTAAAATAAGTCTTCAGCCCTGACCGGTGTGGCTCAGTTGGTTGAGCGCCATCTTGCAAAGTGAAAGGCTGCCGGTTCGATTCTGGGTCAGGCACATGCCTGGGTGGCAGACGGCCCCCGCTTGGGGTGCTTGGGGCGTGTGCGAGAGGCAACCGGGTGATGTTTTTGTCACACACTGATGTTTCTCTCCCCCTCTCTCTCTCCCTACCCCTCTCTAATAAAAAAATAAAACTAAAATGAAACGCCATATTCTGCTGTGTATAAAGCATACCCACCTTTTAGTACACATCACACACTGGTTATTATGCCCATCGTCATACCCATGGTGTGTAATCATTATACCCACGTACAATGTGCATCCTTATTTTTTCCTCAGAAATTTGGGCAAAAAGTGCACATAATACATAGCAAAATACAGCAAGCCTTCCTTTCTGCAAAAGTGAATGTTATTACAAAAAAAAAGTGGAAGGGTACCTCAACTTACAGTGGTGATGTGAAGCTTTATAGACTCTTAAACCCAAATGTGCATGTTATCAAGAGGTTAAACATGAACAACTCCCTAAAACTGGATTGTCTGGCCAGCACGCCTGCCGTTGGCTCTCTGACCCCATCCAAGTGCTGCGGCGTCTCCGCCAGAGTCTCCACCAGAGTCTCCACGGACTCCATGGTGACCCTTCCGCCTTTTCAGCTGCCTGCCTGTAATCCCGTTCAGAGTTGAAGTTCTTCTATGTACAAATAAATGCGAAAGCCATGAATGTATACAAAAAAGGAGAGATGCAACTAGAAAGGTTAATATTAAGCCTCGGTTATTAGGTAAAACTATCAAGGTCATTTGGAGGAGAAAAGATGTCCAAAGGATCCAAACAATATTCTTTTAGCATCGGGTTGCCAGTAAAGGGGCGTGTTACCCAGGAGCCTTTCCCCACGAGTCCGGGGTCCACATCAGCGGTTACCTTAGCACCTCACTCACCCCTACTCTAATTGAGTTGTCATGTTTCATCAGTTATCTGTTGGGAGTGCAAGATTCTTCAAAGCAGGAACCGTGTTCCCTCGCGTCCACGTTTTTATAGGCTGACCACCTGGCACTACACCTCCTGCCCTCTAGAGGGCATCAAAGTCCTCACTGAAGGAAGAGCCCACGAAAAATTCCACCCGGCGGGCTTTTCTTGTGATTCAGAAGCACTGATCTCTTCTTTTTACTAACAGTGACTGGGAAAGGCTCTCACACTATTTTATGGCATTCTAAGATTAATACAGACTTAAATAGTTTACAAGGTCAATAATTGGATGACGGTGCAAATTTGTATGGAGCCACAGAGGACCCTGAACAGCCAAAACAGTCCCGAGAAGAACAAAGCTGGAGACATCACATTTCCTTATTTCAAAGTATATTGCAAAGCTAAATAATCAGAACAGTATGGTACTTGTCTAAAGACAGATCCGTGGAGAATAGAGAGCCCAGAACTAAATGCATATATTCAAGCACTCTTCAACGAGGGCCCAAGAATACAGAATGGAGAAAGAGTGTCTCTTCGATGAATGGGGATGGGAAAATTCAATATCCACATTCAAAAGAATGAAACTGGGCCCTATCTTACACCACACACAAAATCAGTTCAAAATAGGTTTAAGATTTCAATGTAAGCCCCTCAACTGTAAAACTCCTAGAAGGAAACATTGGGCAAAAGCTTCACATTATGATCCTGGTGATCATTTCATGGAAACGAGACCAGAAGTGCAGCCAACAAACAAAAATAGACAAGTGGGAATTCATCAAACTGAAAAGCTTCTGCACAGCCAGGGAAAGCATCGAGTTAAAAGGCAACTTACAGAATGAGAGAAAATATTTGCAAACCATGTATCTGATAAGGGGTTAACTTCTAAAGTATCTAAGGAAATACAACTCAATAGGAAAAAAAAGTAATAATCCACTTGAAGAAAGAGAAGGGACTTGAATAGACTTTTCTCCAAAGAAGACAGCCAAATGGCCAGAAGGTATGTGCAAAGATGCTTTACATCACTCATCAGCAGGGCAACGGAAATCAAAACCACGGTGAGATGCAGCTTCACAGCTAAGGATGGCTATGATCAAAACCAGACCAACAAGCGACAGCGAGTGCCGGTGAGGATGTGCAGAAATGTGAACATACACTTTGGTGGGAATGTAAAACGATACAGCTGCTATGGCCAACAGCATGGAGATTCCTCAAAAATTTAAAAACAGAACTAGCATATGATCTGGCAATTCCACTTCTGGGTGTCTGTCCAAAAGAATTGAAATGAGGATCTCAAAGAGATGTGAGCACTATTAAAAAATAGCCAAACCATGGAAACAACCTAAATGTTCATCAACAAGATGGATGGATAAAGTTAGTACAGTTTATACATATAATGGAAGGTTATTCAGCCTTTAAAAAGAAGTTCTGCAATAAGCGATAACATGAATGACCTTGAGGACATTATGCTAAGCAGAATAAGCCAGTCACAGGAGGAAATACTGCATAATTCCACTTAGGCGAGATAACTAAAACAGTCAAACTCATAGCAGCAGAGAATGCCATGAATGGTGGTTTTCAGGAGCGGTGGGGAAATGGGGAGCTGCTAACTGACAGATACAAATTTCAGTGAGGCAAGATGAGTTCAAGTATGTTAAGCCCTGGCCAGGTGGCTCAGTTGGTTGGAGCATCGACCTGTGCACCAAAAGATGGCGGGTATGATTCCTGGTCAGGGCACACACCTGGGTTGCAGGTTCGGTCCCCAGTTGGAGCACGTATGAGAGGCAACCGATGAATGTCTCTCACATCGATGTTTCTCTCTCCCACTCTCTCCTCCTTCCTCTCTCTCTCAAATCAATAAACATATCCATTCTTGGGTGAGGACTTGAAAAAAAAGGACATTAAGAGGATAGATCTCATGTTAATTGCTTTTAGCACACTGAACAGAAATTTAAAAATTAAACAAAAGAGAAGCAAGTTGGAGAATCAGAGCTGAGGTTTAGTTGCATTAGGCAATTCTTGGCAAATGACGACATGTGCGCCTGTGTGGTGATAACCTGTGAGGACAGCACAATGCAGGTGACACTGAGATGTCCAAGGAGCTGCTCAGCCTTTCAGTGTGGCAATGTACCAGCCCAAGAAAATGTTCCTAGACTTCCTAGTTCTCTTAGAGTGGTTGTGTGCAAATGCATTGTCTAGATTTGAAAAGCAATTACATTAACTTGACTAATGAATAATGATCTCCATTTGTTTTCCCATAAGCCTAAAATATAGAGGGCATACAACATTGATAGACAGAAAATTCATTGCAGGAAAAGAAATAGTTGCAAGCTGTACATTCTTCCTGTCCTGCCGAATCTATGAGAATGCTGAGGTTATCTGTCTAGAATGTTAGTGCTATAATGCAGTGTTAATCTGCTCTATATTGAAAAAACTTCTAAGGACTAGAAAAATCTAAATCTGCTAAGCATTGGAAAATTCCTGGCTCTTCTTTCAAATGAACTTTAGAATCATTGCACTGAGTTCCAGAATATAACAAAGGCTGTTGTCTGTTAATTTGGGCTTGTACTGAATTTAGACATCAATTTAGTTCCTCCAAGTTGCAGCCTTGCTAAGATTTTCCTGGAAAATCCTTGTGCTCATAAGTGATTCCAAGGAAGTTACTGCTTAGATTTAGGTGTGGAACCTGGCCCTGGGTGCCTTCTGAGTAGTGGCCAAGCCTACTGTGTGTTCTGGTTTGTCTGATGGGGGCATAATCCAGGGGAGAGGGTGTGGGAGAAGAGAGGAGGGTCAGAGGAGAAAATTCTGGAATGTTGGGTTGGATGTGATACTCCCAGACACCACTTGTGGACTCACTCAGTGTCCTGCCCCAAGTCCAGCCCAGTCCTCGGGTGTGGCATGTTCTTAGAAAATATTTCCTAGGTCTGCATTAGTCACATCTGGACTGCATGTCTCAGGGAGTACCTGCCTCTTCGTGGTACTTGGGACTCTTTCCAGTAGGTCTTCTTTATTGCCTTCCAGAAAAGTTGTACCATTCTTCTGCCCTCTGGTTTTACAGGGCATGTGATAGATTTATTCCTGGGCACCTTATGGTTGGTGTTTCACCAACAGATCATAAGGGCCATGAGGGACAGGACTTTGCCTGTGCTTTCTCTGCCTCTTCTCCAGGGGACACAACGGTGCCTGGCAAAGAAGAGGTGCTCATAGGCAGATACCTGCAAAAAATGAGACTAAACTACCAACTTACACCGTACACAGGAATAAACTCAGAATGGATAAAAGGCTTACCTGTAAGTCACAAAACCATAAAAATCCTAGAAGAAAACAGGCAGTAAAATCTCAGACATCTCTCGGAGCAGTATTTTTGCTGATATGTCTCCTAGGATAATGGAAATAAAGGAAAAAATAAACAAATGGACTACATCAAACTGAAAAGCATCTGCACAGCCAAAGAAACCATCAATAAAATGGAAAGGGCACCCACTGTGTGGGAGAACATATCCACCAATGATATAGCCGACCAGGGGTGAATCTCCAAAATATATAAAGAACTCCTACAACTCAACACCAGAAAGACAAACAATCCAGTTTAAAAGTGGGCAAAGGACTTGAGTTAGACACTTCTCTGAAGAGGACACAGAGATGGCCAATAGACATATGAAAAGATGCCCAATGTCACTAATCATCAGAGAAATGCAAATTAAAACCACCATGAGGCATCACCTCACACCTGTCAGAATGTCAGTCATCAATAAAGCAGCAAACAAGTGTGAAGAGGCTGTGGAG
>CM052546.1:56648240-56679853 GCA_028533065.1 Trachops cirrhosus | reverse complement strand
GGAGAGGGGAGGGAATTTCAGGGGAGAAGGGAAGGGTTTACAGGAACAAATATAGAGGACACATGGACAAAACTAGGGGTGTTGGAAAGGGGAGGGAGGAGGGGAGGAATGGGTGGGTGGGCTGGAAAGGGAATAAAGGATAGAAACTGTACTGAATAAACTAAAATAAAAATTTAAAAAAAAAAAAAAAAAAAAAAGAGGCTGTGGAGAAAGGGGAACCCTAGTGCTCCGTCGGTGGGAATGCAGACTGGTGCGGCCACTGTGGAGGCCGTGTGGAGTGTCCTGAAAAGATTACAAATGGAACTGCCTTATGACCCAGTGATTCCACTTCTGAGAATACACCCTAAGAACCCTGAAACCCCAATTCAAAAGAACACATGCACCCCTACGTTCATAGCAGCATTGTTTACAATAGCCAACTGCTGGAAACAGCCTAAGTGCCCATCGGTAAATGAGTGGATCAAAAAACGATGGTACATTTACACAGTGGAATACTAGGCAGCAGAAAGAAAGAAGGAAATCTTACTTTTGTGACAGCATGGATGGACCTGGAGACTATCACACCAAGCGAAATAAGCCAGTCAGAGAAAGACAAATAACGTAAGATCTCACTTATAGGGGGAATCTACTGAACAAAATAAACTGAGGGACAAAATAGAAACAGACGCATGGATACACGGAATGGACTGCCAGCTGTTAGGGGGAGCAGTGGGGGGTGGCGGGGTGCGGGACGGACTGGATGAAAAAAGGTGAGGGATTAGCCGAAGAACATGCAATGACCTTTTACAGGTGCTGGACTTCTTTTCCCTGGGTCTGCGTTGAACGTTTCACATTCGATACCTCATTTAAGTCTATCATTCCCATGAGGTAGTCGTATTATACCCGTGGTAAAGATGAGAAAACTGAGGTTCAGAGAGTGTGCCCCACCATCTCCCGCCACTTCCTCGAGCCTGGCACATGGCAGACATTGAATAAGAGATGCGGTCCTTCCTGCCCGACGTAAAGGGGCTGGGGCACTGGTGTTGGGCAGGAAGGTGGGGCTGGGTCGTTGCGGGATCCAGCACTGGAGGTGAGGGAGTGCGGGTGTGCATGGGGCCGGGAGGATCTTCATGCAGTGAACTTGGAAGGCCTGGCTGTGTGTTTCCGGGGGGCGGGGCCACGCACGGGACAGGCCCGGACGTCACTCGGCGCCAGCCCGCCCCACCGCGGCCGCAGCTCTGGAGCCGGAGAGCAGGATCAGCCTTCACTGCTACTGCTTCCCGGGACTTGGAACGCTGAGCGCCCAGCCATGGCTTCGGGCCCCGCGGGTGAGGGGGCGCGAGGGTGGCGGGAGGGCAGTCCGATCGCGGCCCCAGCCCGCGGCTGAACAGCCGCCTTTCCGTCTTGTCTCACAGGGCCGGAGACCCGGCAGAGGCTGCTGCGCACCGTCAAGAAGGAGGTAGGTGGTGAGGTGGGGGAGGGGACGCCCCCTCCCCCGCAACCTCTGGGGGTGGGGACAGTCGTGGCCACCCACCCCCAGGAAGGAGTCTTAGAAGTGGGGGTGGTCACTGGTGCTAGGGGGCGGCCACCTTGGTTGTGGGGCTCACCTGGGTGGGTACTCACCTGCAGCAGGACTGGAGGAGTCTGGGAGTTTGGGGGTGGGGGCTCTGGAGGTTTTTCTGCTGCGTGCAGCATGCGGGCTCTCCAGCTGTGGGGCACTCCTGCCTGTGTCTGGGTAGGACCCCCTCTCTTGCAGGAGCCGGTGGGTGGGTCTCACTACATTGAGACAGCAGAAGGGTGGGGGGCTGATAGGGCGTGGAGGGGGGAGTCTGAATGGGGCTGCAGGAGGACTAGACTTCAGGGAAGGGGGAAGATGACCCTTTGGGAAAATAAAGCCTTTCCCCACACATCTCCACACTCCCCCTTCCGGATTCTTAGCCCTTGGAGCCACCCCCAGGAGCCAGGGGGACCCTGTTCCTGAGAGTCCCTGGTCAGAGGGTTACTCTGTTTGAGGGCATGTGCCTGCACTCTCCTGGCAGGCAGGGGCCCCTCACCCTCCACCCATGAAGGAGGATGAGAGTCAGACAGGGTTCTGCTGCCCCACTCCTCTCTCCCTGGGGCCAGCGGGGAGTCCAGTCTAGCCTAGTGTTAACAGCCCATTACTTCATGCAAAGGGGAGAATCTGTAGGGATGGGTGTCCGGCAAGCATTTAGATGCCTGGACTCTGTGCGTGTGTGTATGTGTGTACATGCCTGTGTGGGTGAGGCATGTGGCTGTGAGCATGTGTATCTGAGATGTCTGTGTGTCTGTCTGCAGGTACCTCAGTGTTATCTCTGTGTATTGTGAGCACACGTATCTGTGTTCTGTGATTATCTGTATTTTTGAGTGTGATGTGTGTCTGTGTGATGCAGGAATCTGTGTGAATGAGTGAGGTTGTGACTGTGTGTGTATCCGTGTGTGTGTGATGTGTGAATGAGTGAGGCTGACTGTGTATGTATCTGTGTGTGACGTGAATGAGTAAGGCTGACTGTGTGTGTATCTGTGTGTGACGTGTGAATGAGTGAGGCTGTGGCTGTGTGTGTCTGTGTGTGTGATGTGTGAATGAGTGAGGCTGTGACTGTGTATTTGTGTGTGACGTGTGAATGAGTGAGGCTGTGACTGTGTGTGTATCTGTGTGTATGTGATGGGTGAATGAGTGAGGCTGTGACTGTGTCTGTGTGTATGTGATGTGTGAATGCATGAGGTTGTGACTGTGTGTGTCTGTGTGTGTGATGTATGGATGAGTGAGGCCCGTGACTATACATGTGTTGCTCTCCTCAGGTCACCCACATCCCTCTGCCTGGGACCCTGTTGCTGCTGAGCCGGCCACAGGGGTGTGTTCTGAGTCCTTAGCCCGCAGACCTTGGGGGCTGGCCTGATCCCCGCGTCTGTGTGTGTTCAGGTGTCAGCATCTGGTGCCAGCGCTGAACATCAAGAAGCCCCTCCCCGTGTGGTGGCAGACAGCCATCAAGGGCAGCCTCCAGGCTGCGGGCGCCCTGGTGCCGGCCGCCCCACCCTCCTCGTGTGTGGGTGTGTGTGTGGTGTGCCTGTGTGGTTCCAGGATCAGCTCCAGGGCGGGTTGCACATCCTGACCTTTCTGAATAAGGAAACCTACAGGATACATGGGATCCCTCCGGAAGGCCCAGAACTTTTCGGCGTTGCCTTTGTAGAGATCCCTGTGGGGACCTGAAGAAGACTGTCTAGACCCTCTTTCCAGCACAACCCACAGACCTACACATTCTGATGGCTATTTTGGGGGAGGGTGTATATAGACACTCCCCCTCACCCTGCTGAAGCTTTCAGGTTACAGATCTGCAGTCTTTTTGTTAATTGTTTAACCAAACCTGGATGTAATCTCTGCTCCCCAGATGTGTGCTCCTAGAATGGCTGTGTTTTTAAGGGAGTGGTAGTTAGCTGGTTCTGTTGGGAGCGGGCTGCAGGCAGAAGAGTGTCAGTGAGGCACCTGGGCCGGGCTCCAGCTGGGGCCCTGGCCCCAGCTCCACCACCAGCTCGCCTGGTGCCCTGGACAAGTCCCTTTCCTTCGCAAGGCTCTGTTCCCACATCTGGAGAAAGAAGCATTGGTGCCCTTGGCGGTCCCACCACATCTGTCTGGTTTGGGTTATTGGCTGGGCTGGGGAACACTTTGTCCCTAGTGGCCAGCCGTCTGGCCTGCATTCTCTCTTCTGGGAGGGGCCAGGTGTGGGCTACAGAATAAGCTTTCTGTCCGGCTGTGGGCCAAGACCGTCTGACCAAAGGAACCTCCTGGGATCCTGCTTGGTACCTGAGGGCAGCAGGGCCGAACCTTGCAGGTTTGGACAGAGGGCCTCAAGTACCCATTGACTCTGCATCCGAGGAGGCCAGGCTCAGCAGCCCCAAGATGGTGGCTGTTCCTGAAGTCCGCATTTCTTAGGGCCCCTCGTTTCAGTAACCTGAGCGTCCATTTCCTGGGGCTCCTCTGGGCCCCGCCCTGTGTGCACAGGAATTCATGAGGAGAGTGAGGTTGCCCCCGTTTTACGGACGAGGAAATGGGCTCAGGGAGGAAGAGTGAGTTGATCAAGAGTGCACAGCCAAGCAGGGGCAGAGCTGGGGACTTACCCCAGGACTGTCTGGCAGAAGAGCCAGGCCCTTCCCGTTGTCTGTCACAAACACGCCCATCCTCATCTGCACAGCGCCCTCATTTCGGCATGTGTGGGTGGTATCATTTCTACGGTACGTTGGAGAAAACTGGCTCAGAAAGAGAAAGTGATGTTTCAAGGGTACAGACAAGTGAAGAGGAACAAGTTCAAATCTTCTGTCTGTGAGCTGCCCTGTTTGGCATGGGTGCCCCCTAAGGGCCTAGTGACAAGCTTGTTCCCTCCGAAGCAGACTTCTCTCCTTTCTTTCCTCTTTGGGGATCACCTACCCCTAGTATCAGAGAGCTGGTCTCCAGTAGAATGCATAAAAATCTGGGGGTCAAATCAGGTGTTCCTTCTCTTCACCGTCTGGGTTCAGAGGAGCCACATCCCTGCCTGCCCCAGCCTGCCCGGAGGGCTCCTGGCATCCTTCTTTATGGCAGCAGCAGCTGAACAATCAGTTTCTGGATTTCAGCCAGGCAGGTCTGCAGGCTTTGCCTGAGCAACCGAAGCCACAAGGCCAGCAGGGGTTGTGGGTGTGGAAGCTCTGTCCAGTGCTGAATCAGGGAGCTGTTTGACCCAGCATCATGAAGCAGGTCAAGAAGGAGCTTTGGGATCAGCCAGAGCTGGGTTCAGATGCTGGCACGTTTACTTCCTGGGGGCTTTCATGTGTCAGAGGCTGGGCTGGGTGCTGTGGATGCAGCAGGGAACAACATAGGCCCTCCCTCTTGGGGCTGACATTCCAGTGTGGGAGACAGACTCCGACAGACCTCCCAAGTGTAATTAAAAAGGTAATTACAGGCAGCGCACCAGGTCTGAAGGATAGGCTGTCTATAGCACAAACATACACAATGGAGAAGTGGCTGCATGCAGTTACGTATCATGAACATATCTCGTGTCCAAGAAGGTATGGGAAGGATGAGGGGGCCTTTTAGAGGAAAGCATGAAGTGGAGAGAGATGGAGGAGAACCATTCCTGGCAGAGGGAATCACATCTGTGAAAACACTGAGGCTGCAGGGGACTCTGTGAACTTGAGGAGTGGGAGTATCAGGAGTAGGAGAAGTTCCAAGAGAAAGGAGAATAGTGCTGGATGCATTGGGGACAGAGCCCCCGGTCTTCTTATAAAAGCAGTGGGGAAGGAGTGGGGAGGACATGGGAGCTTGGAAAGGAGAGAGGAGCTGAATTGATTGCTTGTGAATTGCACAGTCCAGGATGAGCAACCCGCTTTACCTTCACAAGTGTCTGGGTTTTAGTGTGTTCATAATGGGGATGAAAATTACTCAGCTATCAGGATAAACAATGTGAAAACACCCACCGTGTTAGCCTGAGCGTCACCAGGGCAGGCGTCTTATTTTTTCCTGTCTCCCCAGTGCCACCACCGGAAAGCTGGAGACAGGGTGGCCTCAGCATGATCTCCAGTTAAATCCTACCAGCTTCATCCAGGCTCCTTCCTGACTCCCTTCACCTGCCCCTCCTTTTCCCTCCTCACCTCCACCCCTTAATTTTGTTTTGGTTCCCAGAGAGAGCAGACACTGGCTTCCTGTTGCCATGACAACGTCCATTAAAGGAGCCAGCCACGTGACTGAGTTGATAAGGGAAGCAAAGTGACTAAGTGACTTGTTTTCCTGCCTCTAGGCTGGACCTAGGAGGCCTCTTAATTGGAGGAGACAGGGAGGGGGCTTGCTGGCAGAGGACAGACCCCAGTAAGGAGGCAAGGATTGGAGTGGGTGCTGGAGAGGAAGCCACATTAGCTCTGCAGACGCGCTGGTGGCAGGGCCAGCCTGGGAGCCATTGTCACAGGCTGCTTGGGGCTTGCTCAGGCAGCCGAGCTGCCCATCTCTGGGTGGGAGGCAGTGGGGTCAGGGAGGTCAGCGGGGCATGCTAAGAAGTTTGGAGGAAGGTGAGAGGAAAAATTGATGTTACTACTGAGCCCCCAGTGGTTCTCAATGAAGGTTCTTAATTTTCTTTATTTTGCTTCCCAGGTAGGGCTGCCAAATAACATATAGGCCACACAATTAGATTAGAATTACAGATAATGAGTCATTTTTTGTATAAGTATGTATTGATAAATCTGGCATCTTTACCCCAGGGGACCTCTGGCAATGTCTAGAGACATTTCTGGTTGTGACAACTGTGGTTGTGCCTGGCATCTGGTAGGCGGAGACCAGGGGTGCTGCTTGCCTTCCAGCAGTGCACAGGATGCCCCGCCTCAGAGGAGCGGCCAGCCTGTTGTGGCGCTGCCGCGAGGCGGAGAGGCCTCTCCGTGTGGACACTGCCCCAGGCGCCCCCAAGCACCTCCTCTGCTCTCAGGACAGCCCTTCACTGGGTCGGTGAGGAACCAGAGGCGCAGGGCCATCCAGTGGCTCGCTTCGAGGTTACACAGGCGGTCCTCGGAGAAGCCGGGATTCAGTCCCCCTCTGTCAGGCTCCGATGGGTGGCTTCGTGACCCAGATTCGCAGAGGGCTGTGGTGGGGAGCCATGAGCTTCCGCAGAGTCCGTGGGGGTCAGTTGTGTGTAGGGGAAGGAGAGGAGGCAGGAGAATTCCGTTTCTTCTGGTTTGTCAGGCTGCAGTGCTTGCCCCATCAGACAGTAGGGGGCTGTGGAGGATGTATGAGCAGAGAGGGTCTTGTTCAGAATTGTTCTTCAGGAAGTCAGCAGATGGCGGGGGGCCAGGATGGACGCTTTCTGATAGTTCTTAGAAGAAAATGCCCTCTTTTCTTTCTTCCTTCCTCCTTTCCTTTCCCTCCCCTTTTCTTCCCCTTCTCCCCTCTTTCCCTTCCTCCTTTCCTTTTTTTTCCCATCCACAAATATTTATCGAGCCTCTACCATATGCCAGGCACTGTTCTAGGAACCGCAGATGGAGAAGTGAGCAAAGCAACATCCCGCACGTGTGCTCTCGTGAAGCGTACAGCCTAGTTGGGAGAAAAATTGATAAGCAACAAATACCTCTTGGGAGTGACAAGTGCTCTGAGGAAAATCAAGCTGAAAGGGCTGGAGAGGAGTGGGAAGGGCTGACCATCTGGAGGAGGTCAGAGACCTGAAGGGGAGGAGGGAGCCATGCGGACACAGGGAACAGCATTTACAGCCTGGAGTCAGGAGCAGTGCCTAGCGAGGAGGCTGGTGAGGCTGGGTGGTAGTAAACAAGGACGGAGGAGGAGGAGATGAAGTCAGAGAAGGAACAGGCGGCTGGCCATTCCTGGGAAACTTTGGCTTTTACTCTGAGTGACATGGGAGGTGTGAGAGGGTTTTGAGCAGGGGAGGACGTGAACTCACTCCCGTTGTAGGCTGCTCGGGCTGCCAGCGAGCCGTAAATAAACGTAGGTTACAAGTGAGTGGGGCTGCGAAGTTGCTCGGCCACAGAAAAACTTCTATCTTGTTCTTTGAGCTTTCATTCTTGGGCTCAAAATCACAGCTCCCCCTTTTCTCCCTGCTGGGCCAAGCGGGGTTCCAGAAATGCTCGTGGAGGGAATCCAGAGTTCTAATGGTATATTTCAGGGCTCTCTGATGCTGGCTGGGTTGACTCAAACAGCGTCTGTGTGTCCTGCTTTCCGGCTTAAGACGGCAGGACTTCCCTTCGAGAATAATGCGGCCGTAGCCGTAGGTGCATTTTGATGCTTTTTTCAGGTCACTGCCAATGCAGCTGCCAGAGCTTCTGATGGGGACGGATGGCTTGGGCTTTAGCCCCCGGCTCGATGTGACGGCAGGACCCCGGCTGCCCTGCCTGGCTCGGCCTCCGCTGCAGTCTGGCTGGGTCTCCGCTGCGGTAGCCTTGTGAGGGCTCCGGGGGAGGGTGGTAGCATTTGCTGCTGGTTGGCAGGTAGGAAGGACACTCCTGTCATCACCATGAGAAATGAGGACACCCGACCCCTTGTCCCAGCTGTGCCCCCTGTCTCGTTTCCTGCTTTCTAAGTGACGAGGTTGGACAAGCTCCAGGATTCTGAGAAGCTCAAGTCTCTAATCTGGCTGACATCCCTCTCCGAGAGCCAAGTTTCCCTGATATTTTCTGTCTTTGGAATTTGCCAAGTCTGTGTTTAAGACTTATTAAAATCTACAGCTGATAAGGTGTTTGGGAGGGAGCCTGTACTCCACGTAAGGCAACCAAGGCCTCCACCAAAACCAGTGTAATGGGGTGAAGTTTTGTTTTTTTAAACAGCATTTATTGAGCATTTTGTATGGGTGACGTCATTTAATTATTCCAACACCCCTTGAGGTGGATCAGCACTCCTTCACAGATAAGCACATTGAGGCACAGAGATGGCAAGTGACTTGCCGAAGGGCACGGAGCCTGTCAGTGGTACAGTGTGGGGGTCTGGCTCCAGAACCCCGCTCTGCATTGCCCCGGAGCCCGAAGCAGTGACCCACACGTGCTTATGAGCTATGCTGAGAGCGTGGAGGCAGGGGCCATCCTGGGTGAGCAGCCGGATCTTCATTCTGGGCCTAGGTGCTCATTGGCCCCTAGAAGGTGAGCCCTCCGCCTAACGAGGCCAGAAACCCGCGTGAGCCTGTCAGTAGCCGCTGGGAGCCCCTGGGTGAGGCAGCTAAGGGTGCTGCGCTCCCGTGAGAAGTGGTCTGTTTTTCTTTCCCTAGCACAAGAAGACAGGAGATGAATAGGTGTTTGTGCCTTTTCTTTACTAAACCTCGGAGGAACTCAGGTCGTTGGTGTTTATAAAGGACAGTAACAGGGCCTTTGGCACTAAGGCCCATTTAAAAATCAGATAACTGAAGTCCCAAGAGTTCAAGAGACTTGGTGATACTTGGGCACTGGATGAATTCTTCTTTACTTATCCTTATTTAGTAAATTACATTTACAATTAGTAAGTCCGAATTATGGCAGCTACTATTTATTAAACACTGCTGTAAGTGCTTTATCTTCTTTCATCCACAAAGCAGTCTCTCTATAGAGTAGGTACAAATAGCAGCTCCTCTGTACCGATGAGGAAGTTGAAGTTCGAACAGGTTAAGAAACTGGACCAAGGTCACATAGCTGAGAAGCAGCAGAACAGGATATTTTACTGAGCTCCATGCATTTCAAGTTGGATAATAAGTTGCTCATAAAACTAGCTACACAAATAAATGAATATGTCAACATAAAGTGAAAAGGAAAAGAGACACTAAAAACTGGATTTATTGGTTCAAGGGTTTGGGGAGTTTGGAGTGAGTCAGGCTTCAGGTGTGGCTATATCCAGGGGGTCCAGTGATGTCATTAGGACCCCCCTCTCTCCATCTCTGTGCTCTCTTTCTCTGTGTCAGCTCTGTGCCCTGTGTCTCTCTCTGGGGAGGCAGAATGTTGCCCAGCAGCTCCCAGGGCACAATCTGCCAGCTTGGCATCACAACAGAAACAGAGCTTCCCCTTCCCTGTGGTTCTAGCAAAAGTCCTAGGATTAGGCCTCATTGGACCAGCCTGGGTCATATCCTTCTTTTGTGCCAATCACGGTGGGATGGAGTGCTCTGATTGGTCCAGCCTGAGGGGCTAAGTGGAGGCAGCTCTCTGAGAGCAAAGAGGGATCTCAGGGAAGAGTCAAGGAGAAAGGACCAGATAGGGAGATGGAAACCAGGCAGACGAGCCCGTCAGTGTCCATCTTGAAGAAGTGAGGGCGCCTGCCTTTGGAGCTCCGCCTCCAACGGCAGCAGGATCCTCTCTTGTGCTGCGAGCCTGGCTGTGATCCCAGGTGCTGCCTGGGTACCTGTTGTGTGCCAGGTGTCGGCGGATGAGAGATTTCTACTCTGGGCGTGTACAAAACCCTGAAATTGTACGAACACTCTGTACTTGCCATACAGAGAGGCTGTCCTCAGCTATCACCAGTACCTCTATGTCGTCCACAGCCCAAACGCTCAAATGCGGTTCAGCACCACCGGGCAAGATGCCAGGACGCACAGGCCGGTACCGTAGCGCGGTGCCGGGCAGTGAAGTGGGGCCTCCTCATTTCTAACCCTGTGAGCCTCCAATCACAACAACCCCTGATAATGATCATCACTAGCATTTATTGGGCTCCTGCTGTGTTCCTGACCTGCACTGTCCAGTGTGAGTGATGAATCACGCGTGCCCACTTAAATGTGAATTAAGTACAAGTAAATGGAAAATGCTTTCTCCGTCACACCAGCCATGCTTCAGGTACTCAGTAGCTATGTGTGGTTAGTGATACAGTTGGACAGCACAGGGTTGGAGCATTTCCAGAAGGTTCTATCATGTACTATACACTGTGCTAAGTGCTTTACGCTCAGCATATTTAATCTTAGAAAATGAAACTTCAGAGGGGTAGGTCCTACTTATTATCCCACTTGACAGGTGAGTAAAGTAAAGCGCAGGGAAAATGAAGTTGCCTGTCCAAGACCACACAGCCGCTAGGAGGCGGGGCCTGGATTCTAATCGGGTCTTCAGACCATTCAACTGCTCTCCCTCCCGGGTAGAGGTGTTCTGGTTCACGCTGTGTGTTTTAAGCACTCATCTAGAAATTCCATTTCTTTTTTCCTGTAGCTGCCCAGCCCCCAGAGTCTGGGCAGCCTTCCAGAGAACGCAGGTACACTTGAGAGCCTGGGTGCATGCTCCTCGTGCAGGAGGCACGTGGGTCTGTGGGAGTGCGGCGCGTTGCCAGGGCAGCCGCCACACGCAGTGGGCAGCACACCCGGGAGGAAGCTGGCTGGTCTCCAGGCTGTGGGCTGGGAACGTGCAACACGCTGGCTGTTTTCTCTGCGAGTGGGGGGTGGCCAGGAGTCTTCACAGCCCCCTCATCTCCAGCAGTGACTGTGCAGGACAGTGTTGGCCAGAAGGACCTTGGCCAGGTGCCCCCGGGTGAATGCCCTGGAATCAGGCACTGGGAGCACCCCTTGTCAGGGGGTGTCTGTGGCACCCGTGCAGAGCAGCGACGGGAGGCCCGTTGATGGGAGCCCCAGCCTCGGCCACAGAACAGCGCTCCATCCAGGCTGTGGCGGGCTGGCCAGTCCTTACACTGTTCGGGCACAGTGCCTGGCACCTCTGTATAGCAGACCGGTAAATGATTAACTGGGGCTGGGCTGGCAGCAGCTGAGTGGGTGGCATTCCTGTCTCCTGCCGGCCCACAGCCAAGTTTAGGGCAGGTGAAGAGGGAGGAGCTTGCTAATGCTCTGAAGGTCCACATGCCACTGCTTTATCGTTGGTGTCCTTTCCATCCCAGCTCACTTGTGTCACAGGGATGCACCAACAGGGAGGCACTTGTGTGGCCTTGCCCTGGTTGTCTGCGTGGATGTGGCGGGCAGGATGGAGTGTGGGCGGGGTGGAGCGTGAGGTGAGGCTGTCCTGAACTGAGCGAGGGAGTCCAGAAAAGGAAGCTGTGGGCTGTTCACCAGTGGTGGCCGAGCTCCTGTAGTGCTGTATGAGCCAGACACTTTCAGGCCCCCTCTGTGAAGGCCCAGAGTCCCCGGCGGGCCACGGCAGGGCTGGGGATAGCGGAGGCGCCCAGCTGGAGGGAGGCCCTTAGCCATCTGCTGAAAGGCTGAGATCCCTGCCAACATCCTCCATCAGTAGCAGAGTGAGGAAAGGACATTTTTTTTCTTTTATTTTTTAGAGCAGTTTTAGGTTCCTGTTAAAAATAGAGTAGTAAGTGTGGAGATTTCGCATACCCCCCTATCTCCACACACACAACCTCCCGCACTGGCAACATCCAGTACCAGAGTGGGTCATTCATCACAACCCCTGGGCCTCCACGCACACATCGCCTCCACGCACACAAGGCACAACGCCTTCGGGTTCACTCCTGGTGGTGTCCATGCTGTGGGTTTGACAAATGGATAATGGCATGTATCCACCACTGTGCAGTATCATACAGGTAATTTCACTGCCCCAGAATCCTCTGCGCTCTGCCTGTTCTTCTCTCCTCCCCTCCAACCCCCGGCAACCACTGGTCTTTCACTGTCTCCACAGTTTTGCCTTTTCAGAACGTCATGTATGGAGCCACACCGTATATAGTCTTTACAGATTGGCAGCTTTCACTTTGTTTCACGTTGGGATTTTTTTTCTTTACCTCACCATGTGACAGGGAGAGGCAGCTAGGAGGCCCCAGGGGTCCTGGGAGGGATGATAAAAGATGGTAAAAGGTGATGGCTGGGGCAGAGGTGGAGCGGCAGGCGCTGCTGGGCCCTGGCGCCCGGAGCAGGGAGCTGCCTGTGGCTGTGACACTCGGCTGAGTTGGGCTAAGGGAGCAGGCGCCTTGGCCACCCGGCTGCTCGGGTCCCCACCTTGACCTGGGACCTCGAGCAGGAGACTGTGGTTCACATCCCAGCCTCTCTGCAGGCCAGTGACCTTGGCCCCTCCCAGATCTGCTGCCTCAGTGGGAAAACGGGAGTGATAGCAATGACACCCATAGTGCACAGCTGTTCTGATTCTTCAGGCTCGTGCATGCAAAGCCCCCCTTGGCTTGTGGGAAGCACTTTCAGATGTCTGTGGAGTGAAGGAATTAATCTACCGTGTGCCAGGCTCTGTCCAGGGCAGTCAGTCATGGGTTCGAATCTCTACCCTGCCGTTTGGAAGCTGTGTGCTCTTGGGCAAGTCATTTAACCTCATCAAGACTCTGTTTCCCTGTCTGTTAAGGGCGGAGGGTAACTACCCATCTCTCCTAACTACCCGAGGAGTAGGTGAAGTAATGCCCCTAAGCACAGTGCCAGCACACAGCGAACGCTTTATAAATCAGTGCTGGTTGTCATTACATAAAACAAAGTATCAGTTTCTTACCATGTGACTGCTGTTCTGTGCAGTGCTTTTGGTGTGTTGCCCTACAGCTGTGAGGCACATGCTAATGCTGTATCACCCATTTTACTGATGGGAATGCTGAGGCTCAGAAAAGGATCCTGATTTTGCCAAGAGCATGAGGGCGAGAGCTGGGGTCTGAATTCTGGAAGTTAGCCTCCAGAACCCGACACCCACAGCTTGCAGGGCGGCAGCACCCTCCGCCACCGCCCGGACCATGTCTGTCTGTGTCTGTGCTTTGGAGCTTCCTGCACTACTCCTGTGTCACCCACCCGCCATCAGCGCTGTTCCAGCCCCTCCCAACTCTCACCTCCTGCGTGCCTCGCCCATGACAAATTAAAAAATAAAGAGCCGCCAGCTGTTTCCATGTAGTGCTTTTCCCTGCCAGCGTCCTTGCATCCGTTCCTTCCTGTGAGCTCCAAGGCAGTTCTGTGGGGGCAGGCGCAGGGGGCAGTGTTCCCTCTGCTCTAGAGTTGGGGAACCCGAGACCTAGAGAGTTCATTTTTACTTCAGATCTGCAGCATCACCACCTCCAGGAAGCCCCCCACGACCTTCCTACCCACCAGTTTCATTGTTATTTGTTATTCTTTTGCTACAGAGAACTGACCTCGTTTTGCAGATATTATCCCTCATGTGAGTTACTTAATGCCTTTACATTTTGCTGGACTGTGACCCCCATGAGGACAGGGACACTATCTGATTGCCACCTGGAGCCAGGCACATAGGAGGCGCTGACAAATGTTAAATGAGTGAGCAACAGTTGCGATTTGTGTGAGGAATGCTGGGAGGGTGGGTGTTACAGAGGAATGTGGAAGAGGCACACTTACTCCTGGTTGGGGTGTGGATAGTCTAGGAAGGCTCCCGGGAAGAGGTGACACCTGGCTGAAGCCTGAGTTGAGGTTAGCTGGCTGGAGCACACTTGGAGGAGCCCCTGGCAGAAGGCACCATGTGATAAAGGCAAGGCAAGGGTCAGGGATTTGAAGCGGGGCTGGAGCTGCTGGCCTGCGCGTTTTGCTCTCAGCAGCTGGGGTGGCCGCAGAGTGGCACGGCCGTCCTCGGCTCACCCCTCCTGCCCCAGTGGTTGTCGAAGGGCCTTTGCGTCATCCCTCTCTTTTCCCACTTTCCTTGCATGCTGAGAGTTATTTTTAAAGCCACCCAAGGTGCTCCAGGCATCCTAATTTAACTGTCCCCATCACTGCCAAGTTTCTCGCACATGTGAGCCTCAGGGTGCCTGGGGGCCATCCTCTCATAGGCCAGTGCTGGCTCCGCATGACTCACCCAGCTGCGCTGCCAGACAACCCCCACCTGAGACCCCAGGTGGGACGGGGGCATTGAGTCAGGACTGAGGCAGCAGGCCTGTGAGGAGCAGGTGGCGGCCTCGGTGACGTTCATTTAGGGCTGCTGTGCACCACAGGCCCGGCGCCCGGTGCTGTAGGCCAGGGGCCTCGGGGGCTGGACCCAGCCTGTTTGAGTGCGGCCCCCGAGCCAAGGATGGATTTTCCGTTCCTAAAGCGTTGTGAAAACAAGACTATGCAGCGTGGACTGTATGTGGCCTGAAAATAGGTTTGCCATGTTTATGTAGCAAATAAAAGCTCAGAATGCCCGGTCAAACTTGAATTTCAGAAAAACAGTAAGTAATCTTTTCGTGTGTGTTCATTGCAACATTTTGTCCATACTTACACAAAAAAAGTATCCGAAATTTAGGTTTCGCTGGGCATCCTGTGTTCAATCTGGCAACCCTAGCTCACAGCCCCAGTGGCTGCCGTCTGCCCCTCCACAGAAGAGTTGGCTGACCCAGCCTCACACGCAGAGCAGATGAGATCCGGTATCAGAGGGGTTAGGCCGCTGCCCGGAACCATGCGTGGTGAGCATTGCTGTCGGTACTGGTATCATTAGTATACTCAGGGTGATCCCCAAACCGATCCCTTTCGTGGGGCAGGCAGACATGACATGCACAAACCCACGGGTGTGGAGTAAAAGTTGGCCGTGATCAGTTCCAAGGACGAGCGTAAAGCCGGACGCTCTGTTTCAGACGGGGCAGTCTGGGCCCTGGCCCCGGGTCTGAGCCCGGTGCGTGTGTTTATGGCACTCTCCCAGAGCAGCCCAACAGGTGGTGCGGGTGCCGTTCCCGTTTCCACATGAGGACACTGAGTCCCAAAGTCACCCAGCTAATGCAGAGCTGGAGTGTGACCGGGGCCCGGCAGTTCATGTTCTCAGTGCACCCGCGTCTCCCTTTGCACGGTGCCAGCTGTGCGCTGGGCCCCATTTGGGGCCCTCTGCCTCTGTTTTCCGTAATCCTTATGATGGCCCTGAGCACTGGGTCATGCTATTTCCTCCCTCAGTTTAGGGGGCAGGGACACATGCAGGGTGGGGGCGGGCAGGGAGGAGCAGCAAGTTGATTTGGAACCTGACAGGGTTCCAGGTGGGCAGCTCGAGGGCACCTGGGTGTGGGCAGGTGGCAGGTGTGAGGAGGGGATTGGACAGGGCAGGCCTGGAAGCCCCAGGGGTCCCCCCTTCCCACTTGGCACACTGGCCAGGATTTCCATGCCTGACTCCATCCTGAGATTAATCCTCCTTTTACGATGTTTAAATATTTGCAGGTAGAGGGAGGGATGGCAGGAGGATGGGCTGGTTTCCGGAAGGTTTGCAGGGCGGGGCCTGAGGTGCGGTGGGCAGGTACTCAGAGGTCTGGGGTGGAGGGGTGGGGCCAGGCCAGCCCCGCCCCAGAGGTGAGTGGGGTGGGCTGACTTGGAGCATCCACTGTGGGCCAGGCAGTGACAGCTCCAGAGTCGGTCAGCTCGAGTCGCTACTGTGTGTGACTTCCTGCTGGGTGCCAGGTGCATCTGCAGGTGCGTCTCCACAATCTCATTCAAGCCCCGCATTAGTCCTGTGAGGCAGGGCTGCTGATACCACCCACTCCGTTTTACAGGTGGGTAACTGGTCCAGGCCCAGGCAGGCAGCAAATGGCCAAGGGTTCGACCCAGGTCAGCGACTCTGCACTCCGGGCTCTTAGCCCCTCTCTGCTGCCTCCTGACATCCTGTCTGTGGAGCTAGTCCAGTTCCAAAAGGAGTCAGAGCCCCATCGTGGGAGGGATACGAGCTGCTGTTGGAGTTCCTGAGAATGGATGCCAGGCAGGGGCAGAAGCCTCCTGACCATCTTGACCTTTGAGAGCCCCTGCCCCTGACCAGCCCCCACAGGAAGTGGTTGGCAAAGTCAGATCCAGGTGACCCAGGTTTCTTGAACATACTCGCAGCTCAGGTGCCTGGACACCACACCCGCTCTGTGCCTCCGCATAGGCCACTACCTCTACTGTTCACCCTGAGCTTGCTTCCTCTGCCACTCTGTTTCCGGGGACGCCCAGGTTGGGGTGCCAGGCAGGCCCTTTCTGGCAGGTTCTCAGACACCAGGTTGTAGGCCAGCCTCACTGTGTCCTTCCTCGGGAGCAGAGGAAGGGGGCAGGGAGTAATATTTGGGGAGTGGGGAGAGGTGGGCAAAGGCTCTGAGACCACGTGAGCTTAACCGCAGTTGGAGGAGGAGCTCAGCCCCCAGAGTCAGACAAACCTGGGCCCACAGCCCACCAGCTGTGTGACCCTGGGTGGGTTAGGCCACCTCTCTGTGCCTCTGCCTTCTCCCTGGACAAACAGGTGTGATAATGCTGCCGCTCTCTTCACCCACAGCTGTGGTGACGGAAAAGCGTTTTTCAGCTAAAATATTTTACTGAGGTGCAATTTGATCTTGATCCTTCAAGCTATTCACTCCTCAGAGAGAACTTTATCGAGCACCCACAATGTGCCAGAGGCGTAGCTGTAAAACAGGGAGACGGTGCTCGCCCTCGTGGGGCCTGCAGCCTGGCAGGGAGGGCAGGTGCCGGTGACCTCGTTATAAACCTGATGGGTGTCATAAAAGCCGCCTCAGTGGGAACCCGAGCGGGGGAGTTGAGTCTCTCGAGCAGGTGATGTTTCAGCCAAGACCAGAATAACCACGAAGGAGGCCAGGTGAGGTTCTAGGCAGGGTGATGCATGCGTGTGGCCAACATTTATTGCAAGCACTCCGTGTGCCGGCACATGGTTTGCGTTCCCTTGTTCAGTCCTCCACAGCCCCTTGAGACAGGTCCCATTCCCATCAGCCCTTTACCCAGTAGGAACACTGAGGTTCGGAGAGGTGACGGGATGCGCCTGAGGAACACAGCTAGTAGCTAGAGGGGCCAGGATATGGCAGCTGGAGCCAAGATGGAAAAAACTTGTAAGCTGGAGTTCCAGTTCTGCCGCTTCCTGGCTGTGTGGAGCTGGGTGGACCAGGTTGCCTCCCTGAGCCTCAATTTCCACATCTGTAAATAGGGCCAATTTCACGGACCTGGCTGGATATCTTTCGGGCCTAGAAATGCTGCTGGCCAAGCCCGGCTTGGAGCTTGTTCATGGGAGGGGGCTGTGTTGGTTGGGTGCAGCAGGGGTGGCGCACCTGGTTTGGGGTGAGCACTGCCACGTGTTTCTCCAGGGATTGCAGCCAGGGATGCTCTGGGGCCTGTCTCTCTCCAGAAAGGAGCAGAGGCAGAAGGGAGGGGGAGAGGCGTGGAGAGCCTGAGAGTGCTCTCATGTGGGGGCATCGGCGTGTGGCCCAGCTGGGTCTGGGTGGGCTAGAGAGCGTCCAGGAAGGGAGAAGGGGCCTGTTGGGGTGGCACTGGGGGTGGGGATTCCAGCCTGGCTCCCTTCACCCCACATCACAGCCCCAGTGGTGCAGAGCTGGGACCAGCCTCTGAGATGGTCTCTCCTGACCTCCTGGGCCTCAAGGTGGGGAAACTGAGGCCCAGAGAAGAGATATACTTCACTAAAGCCCCACCAGAGCAGGAGGGTGTTCAGGCCACCATAGAGTCACCTCCGTGAATGGGGCACGGCTGCCTCTCAGGACTGGGTCCCCATGTCCGACATGCCAGAGGTGCTCGAGAAGTGTTTGCTGAGTGACTACCTGTAGTAGGAGAAGCCCGCAGGCCGGGAGTCAGACTGGCGGGAATCCCGTCTCCACTTGGGGCCAGATCCACTTTCCTGGGCGCACTGCCTCCCTTCCCTGAGCCTCTGTCTCCCAAAATAAGGTCACAGATGCGGCTGCTAAGTGCCGAGCAGGGGCCTGAAACCAGGCCTGCCAGGTTCCAGGGCTGAACTTCCACATGACACCCTCCCGGTTCTTTTACATACCTGTTTCACTCATTCATCCGCTCATTCAGGAAATATGTATCGAGCACTTAGTATGCAGCAGGCGCTGTTCCAGGCTCCATGGATACAGCAGTGAACTTGCCCTCAGGGAGTGTGTGTTCTAGAAGGGGAGACAGGCAGTAAGGAAACAGGACGGGAATGTGTAAGTATCCGGTAACATGGAGACTATGATGGGGACAGATGGAGGTGGGCGGGGGGCGGGCTGCCTTAGATAACATTTGTGTGACACCCGAGAAGAAGTGCGTCGCGTGAAGAGCCTGAAAGAATAACACAGGAAAACGCAGAGTGTGGAGCTATCTCAGACCAAAGGCCGTGGGCCCGCAGAGGACCTAGTGGAAGGGGAGCAGAAGGAAAGCAGGCAGGGACCTGTCCCAGACGCCCACAGGCCCTGGGGGCGGGGCGTCCCCTCCAGCTGCCTCTGCCTTCCAGGTGAAGCAGATCATGGAGGAGGCCGTCACACGGAAGTTCGTCCATGAAGACAGCAGCCACATCATCTCCTTCTGTGGTGAGTCGGTGGCCCGTGGCCTTGAAAAGTGGCTTATTCCTCTGGGGGCTACCCTTGGGAAGCGGCTTGTCTGAGCAAGGGTCCTCACGCCCCTTTTTTACTTTGTAACTGAAGTTCTTTTCAGATTCCAAAGGGACTTCCTTAGGGAGCTGGGAAATGCAGAAAAGCCTAGAGGAGAAGCTAGTTATGCATGACCTCTGTGCCTTTGAAGGGGTCACCGTGGTTAGCAGGGGCGACCTGACTCCCCCTCCTCGGGCTCAGTTCACACAGGCCCCGCCCCGGCGACAGTGGTCTGGCGTCTGAGAAACGGGCTCCCCGCCCTTGTCCTTTCTCCAGCCCTTTCTTCGCTCTGCCTGTGGCTGTTGCCAAGTGAAGGAAGAGATGGACAGGGACTTAAAAAAAGAAAACAAAACGGAATTAAGTCAGAGCTGTGGACATACCCTGAGGGACATGTCCTGCTGGGTCAGCAAAGGAGGCAGGACCGGAGCTCAGAGTGACTCGGACTCCTGTCCTTGAACCAGCTACGCTTTCAAGGGCAGAAACAACTGCACTGCCAGGGTCTGACTGCACCTTCCTGATGGCGAGAGAGACATGTGTTCTGCGTGTCCCCGAAGTCAGGATTCAGCTCATAATCAGGGTCTACATAGAAGCGGGCAAGTTCCTTTTTTCTCCCCAAAAGCTATTTATTTGTGACTGCAGTGTCTTGTAATGAAGGTCATGCTGTAATTTCCCTCTCACGGTCTTGTCCGTGTGGAGAGGCCCATCGGCTTCTGTCCAGATGGCTGGGGACGCCACCCGTGGGCCGGTGACATGCTGAGCGCACACCATGACCTGGAGCCCACTGGTGTCAGTTCAGCCCCTTTGCAGCCAGGCCGACCTGGGTTCAAATCCCACCTCTGCCACTTCTTTGGTGGACTTGACAAGGTCTTGTTTTTTTAAAGTGAGATATGTTTATTTAAATATGTATCTGTATCTGTATATACACATATATATGACGGTGGTGTGCTATACATATACACATAAATATAAATATACTCAGCTCTTTTTTCACCTGGGCAATTTTATCT
This sequence comes from Trachops cirrhosus, assembly GCA_028533065.1. Taxonomy (NCBI): domain Eukaryota; kingdom Metazoa; phylum Chordata; class Mammalia; order Chiroptera; family Phyllostomidae; genus Trachops; species Trachops cirrhosus. The sequence continues at coordinate 56,660,224 of CM052546.1, read as the reverse complement.
GCCAATAGTATGCATTCAGGATTTGCTAACACACCTGTCGACTAAAGACCTACAGTGATAGAAAGTGCCAACTCCAATTAGAGTTGTTGGGGGAGAGAGATTCTGTGGCACCGAACGGGGCTTGGCGGACCTCCCTGGGGTACCGTTTTCCATCGTCCCTGTGAGCTGTCAGCAAAGTCAGACCTTGTGTACAAAGCCCGAGTAGTTGGTTAACTTGCTGTCACATAAACCAGTGAACGGTGCTTGGTACGTACGCAAAATGAAGATATTTAAGAGATCCTCACCCAGAATATTTGAAGTCCATGGGCCGCCAGGCAGCATGTGGACATTCATTCAGAACGACGTCGTTGCTAGCAGAAAGCTAAGACACGCCGTTAAACCAGAACGTCCCAGTATTTCTCTTGTACGTGACATGACCTCGGCTGGGCTGTCGCTGGCACACTGTTCTGTGAGATGACGCTAAGTGGGACTCTCACGTCCTGGGCTCTGTCACAGGGGTTAGGCGAGGCAAGCCTGAACGCTGGTCTGACACACCGCAGAGGCCCGGTACGGAGGAACTCTCACCGTGCACTCACTCTGTCCCATAAACGTTGACCAGCGTGAGCTCCCAGTCTGCTGTGCAGGACAGCGGCTCTCCCCGCCTTCTCTGGGGTGGAAGGTGGAGAGGCACATGTGTTTCCCCCGTGATGTCATCGCAAGGCTGTGATTTGGGGGCCCCCAACTCTCCACGATGCCTGTGTGACTGGAACTCTAGCCAAGCTGTATGATGGGGAGCGTGGGCAAGGCAGGGCCCGCTGACCGTTGTGTCCCCGCAGCGGCTGTGGAGGCCTGCGTCCTGCACGGGCTGCGGCGGCGGGCGGCTGGCTTCCTGCGCAGCAACAAGATCGCGGCTCTCTTCATGAAGGTGGGCAAGACCTTCCCGCCCGCCGAGGAGCTGAGCCGCAAGGTCCAGGACCTGGAGCAGCTGATCGAGAACACGTGAGTGCAGAGCAGGGGGGCAGGCTGGGGCAGCGCCCCCGGCAGGCCATGCTCCTTCCCAGGCTCTGTGGGGTCAGGCCTTCCTGCTCCTCAGCCCCGCCCCAGGGCCTTTGCTCGTGCTGTGTCCTCCGCTGGTGCACGTCACTCATCTTCTGTGGCCCGTTCCCTGTCATCACTCAGGCCTTCCCCTGCCTAGGGGTACATTCAAGCCCTCACCCCACATCTCTTTCATACCACCTTGTTTATTTTCTCCCCAGTGGTTATCACCATCTGTAATTATTCATTTGTTTGCTTGCTATTTACTTGACTTGTCTGTCTCCCCTTTTTGACTGAACTCCATGAGGACAGGCGACTACATCTGTGTTACTCCCCATTGTGTCCCCAGCGTCGCAGAAGGCCTAGCACCTGGTAGATGCCCAAGAAGCGAGTGTTGCATGAGTGAGCGCCTGCTGTGAGCCAAGCCCTGCTCTGCGGGCAGCACGAGCAGAGTGCTGTGGAGCAAGTTCGGCCTCTGTCCACAGGGCCTCCCATGGAAGCACACCAAGGCAGCCCCTGGGGGGCGGGGCGGCTCCGCTCCCTCGTCTTCGGGCTGATTGTATGTGTTGGGGGAGGCTCCTGGCCTGAGTGTGTGTCCGTAAGTGCCTCCTGCCAGAGTCCTGACCGCATAGCCAGGAACCTGGTCAGGGATGGCAGATAGGTTTCAGCTCCAGTTCGTGTTAGTGGCTGCCTGGAGGACGGTGTTGTGAAAAATTCAGAAGCTACGATTGGGCTTCTGGGGAAAGAGTGCATGGATCGATTAACCATGTCTGTTACAGGCAAGGAAATGGAGAGAGGCGTGCATGCCATGTGTTTGCCATGTCTGCCAAGGGTGATCACCCCCCTTCACTGGATGAGAAACAGCCCTTTCCTCCTCTTTCATGCCCTGCCTACCCAGGGCTGCTGGCCAGAACTGTGTGATGGGCTGGGCTCTGGACTGGGCATTGCCAGCCCCCACTTGGTATCTGCATCCTCAGCCACCTGGTCCTCAGGTGCCTTCCAGTCCATCTGCTAAATTCCCAGGTGTTGCTGATAAGTTCTTAAAGGGGTGGGTTTCCACGGGCCTTCCATAATACTGGGAGTGACTTGTTAACGGAGGCATTAGAGACACCTGTGCCAGGGGCTATGGGAGCGCCATCATTCATTCATGCCGTCACTCATTTATGCACACGTGTACTGAGCCGCTCCTACATGCCAGGCACTGTGCCTGGCCCCGAGATGCAGGCATGGAGAGGAACCATTCCTGCCCTATGGTGGACTCTCGGGAAGCATTATATTTTAAAAGATAATTGGAACACTTAGTCTGTGCCCTTAAGGTCACATGTGGAGGGGAAGACAGAAAAGTGAGCAGGGAGTTGTGCTTCGGAGTCTGAGGGGCACAGGGGACGGGCCCCTCCCCCAGCTCTGGCTGGTCTGAGAGGGCTTCCTGCAGGAGGGGATGTCCTTGCTCAGACCTAAAGAGTGAGTGTGGTGGGGAGGGGGGGCAGGAAGAAGCAGCAGCTCTGGGAAAGCCCTCAGATGGGAGCCTGATGGCCTTACGGATCCGCAGAAATCTCCGCTGGGCTGGATTATGGGTCAGAAAGGAGAGGGATAGGGGGTGGAAGAAAAGGTGAGCAGGAGAAAGGTCACGGAGCGCCCAACCTGTCGTCTCAAGGGCAATCAGGAGCCACTGAAGGATCGATAGTCCAAGAGTCTCCATGGCCAGCACTCCTTTCCAGAGGTAGGTAGGTAGGTAGGTAGGTATTGAGAGAAATATCAGTGTGGGATTCTGGCGTACCCACCAACAATGTATGAAATTGTCTGTTTCACCACACCTTCACACTCACTGGGTATTATTTTTTTCAACTGTTTCCCATTTACCAGGAGCAACATAGTTTGTTTTAGTTGCCACTTCTTTATTTCCTAGAGAGGTTGAACATTTTTCCATTTGCATATTGCCCTTGTTGGATTTTCTGTTTTGTGAATGTTTTTTTCCTTTACTGATCTCAAAGGCGAAACCAGATCCAGGGCCTCCAGGAGAATGTGCGGAAGCTGCCCAAACTGCCCAACCTGTCCCCACTTGCCATCAAGCACCTGTGGATCCGCACGGCCTTATTTGAGAAGGTCCTGGACAAAATTGTGCATTATCTTGTGGAAAACAGCAGGTGAGCTGGGTGCACTCTGCCTCCACCTGCCGGCAGTCTTGGGAGTTGCACCCCCTTGCGCATGGATATTTGAATTTGAACTAGCCTAGCTTAGACCCTTGGGAATATTCAGTTGCTTAATAGCAATGGAGGATCTTTGAATTTGGAGTGGGATATGAGGGTCTTGAGGTCCGGGTGATCTCCCTGCTCCAGTGAATTAAGCCCACAGTCTCCTCGCTAACCATGTGGCCGGAGGGAAATCACTCAGTTTCTCTGCACCTGTTTTCTCTTTTGGTGATTAGCATAGGGGTTGCCGCCATTCCCGAGAAGGATGAGAAGAGGGGTTGGCCATATTTTTGACCTTCTTTTTCTTAGATAAGTCCCTTTAACATTTCAAAAATATGAACAGTAAAACGATCTCACAGCTATTTCAAAAATATGAACAGACAACAAGCTCACAGCTATTAACGGAACCTAAAAAAAAACAAAACAAACTAAGCAGACAACTAGAACGGGATCAGAATCACAGAAATGGAGATCACACGGATGGTTATCAGTGGGGGAGTGGGAGAGGGAGAGGGGGGGAAGGTACTGAGAATAAGTAGCATAGATGGTAGGTAGAAAATAGACAGGGGGAGGGCAAGAATAGTATGGGAAATGTAGAAGCCAAAGAACTTGTATGTACGACCCATGGACATGAACTAAAGGGGGGAATGTGGGTGGAAGGGGGTGTACAGAGCAGAGGGGAGTAAAGGGGGGGAATGGGACAACTGCAATAGCATAATCAATAAAATATATATATATTTTTTAATATATATAAATATATATAGCTGGCCAGCACCCAGCATCTGGGAAATGCAAGAGGACTCTTCCTGCATTTTCTGTCCTGGCTCAGAATTACCTGAGGTAGGGTTTTATAGAAGCAGTCCTCCTGGCAAGCACTCGTCCATGTTCATCTAATCAGTGTGTGAGGGCCGCCTGTGATGCTGTGAGCCAGGCACTAACCCAGATGTCGCGGTACACTGGTCTCACCTGTGATGCTGTGCCCGGAGCAGTGGGGAGCCCTCGAGGAGTCTGTACTCAGACCCCTCACAGCCAGCGCTTCTTCTCAGCCCGAGAGGGGGAGAGAAATATCTGAGAATAGCCCCGTCTTTTGGTAGATGGAAGTGTCTGTTTAACTACCTCTTCACACACAGTAGGTCTTGTCATCTTTTATTCTTTGCCTGCTTGCAAGGAAAATAGGTGTGAAAGTACAAAGCAAGGTCCTTCCCCGAGTGATACTCATATTGTAGCAGAGAAAACAGTCAAGCAATGATAATTATAAAGACAGAGAGGAGATTAAAGATGGCGTTCAATCTCCTCCAGGCGGTCATGGCAAGTGTCCTGGAAGGCGTGACAGTTGAGCTTCCAGTTGAAGAGTGTGTGGGCATTATCCAGGTGAAGGGGACGGGGGAACAGGGAGTACATAGGCCCTGAGGCGGGCGAGGAACTGAAAGAAATCTAGGCTCTGGGGCTCCAGTAAATCTCTTCACCTTCTTGTAAATTGTGACATGTCTCTGCCCCTGCCCCATTATAGGGCCAGGGCCTCTGAAGTTACTGCTTTTGGTGTATGGCCTTGTGTTCTCCCACTGGATAAATGCATCAGAAGGAGTTAGTAATAACTTGAACAGCAATACCAACCTCCTGTCACTTCATTAAACATTTTATTTTGAGTTTTAAACTCTCACAGAAGTTGCGACATCAGTACAGGGAGTTCTTGCCTCCCCTCAGCGACATTCTACATAACCAGAGAGTACAGGTCTCAAAGCAAGAACTTGCCATTGGTGCAGTACTGTTTCCTAAACAATAAACCTTACTTGGATTTCACCAGTCCTCATGTATATTCCTTTCTTGTTGCTGTATGTTTCTATGAAATGTCAGTATGTGTATTGTTTCATATAAGCAACACACTCAGCATGAAGGACTATTTCAATGAACCCCATCACCCAAAGAAACTCCTTCAGGTACCTTTGTGGTCACATCTTGCTCCCAGCCCTCCCTGCTGTTTTAAGGTAGCATTTACAAGGTGTATGGTCACGTAGCCTCTGGCTTTCAGAAGGGAAATGGACTGATGGAATGGAAGGTGTCTTAACGCTCATCTTCAGATCTGACCGCCGAGTAGAATTTCAGTGGCGCTGCAGCCATTGAGGGAGACCCTCCCGGCGTCAGAGCTGGTGCTGTTGCGCACGTGCAGGCTGATGCTTAACCCTCTCAGCCTGGGCAGATGACTTCTGTCCTCCTTCCCATTTTGCGCTGAAGCTCAGAGAGGCTGGTCGCCCGCCCGGGGGCACCCAGGATGGAGGAGTGACCAAGCTGGGCTCCATTCAGGTGGTCCGACTCTAGATCCTTCGTCTTCCACCCTCAGCTCCAGGAGGGGAGGAGCCACGCCAGCTGGCTGTGGCCCATACCTGCACCCACCTGCTGCGTGGCCTCCAGCAAGTTACCCTCTCTGAGCTGAGATCCCTCAGGAGGTCAGAACCAGGTCCTTTCCAATGCTAAATTCTGTCACTCTCTAGACTGTATAAAGTTTGCCAAGACAAAGAAACCACTGTACAACAGCTCAAACAGAAACCAAAAACATTCAGCCCGAACATTGCAGTATGGATTGAAGGCTGCACATCTTATGTTGAAGAGTCAGAAGCCAGGGGGGCGTTTTGAGTGTTCCAGCCCAGCAATGCCCGTGTGAGTTATCTGGACAGAAAGGCCTGTTAATACAGCCTTTGGGATAACCACAGCTAAAAAGCATTTTATTGCCTCAATAACATTAGAAGGGTAGATATCATCTGTGCCTCTAAATGACTTCCTGTCTGAAATGGAAGATGTGGTAGAAGCAGACAGAACCGGCCAGGCCTCAGCAGCCTTATGTAATGATTATTCCTGCTACCTCATTAAGGCTTTTGTTACAGCCATGTATTAAGCAGTTACATGCCCAGCACCGTGCTGAACGAAGCGCCTCACATCTATCGTCTCCCTCGAAAGTCCTTCGACACCCCAGGAGATACACTATTATCCACATTTTACAGATGGGGCAGCTGAAGTTTACAGACGTAACCCCCTGGCAGGAGGGGATGTGAACCCAAGCTGCCTGCTCTTAACCACCAGGCCGTAGTGGACTGTGCGCCGCCTGCTGGTCACATTCCAAACCTGCATTCTCTTTGCTCTCTTGCTAGCAAATACTACGAAAAGGAAGCACTCCTGATGGACCCCGTGGATGGCCCCATCCTGGCGTCTTTATTGGGTGAGTGGTCTGGTACTCTGAGCTTCCTTTAAATTTCTAATCTTGGCTAACAGGGCACCACCTAAAGACCTCTCTCCCCTCCTTGTAGTCTCCTCATCAAAGCTTACCTGTTCCCTGTCTCTTGCTCCCAGCATCTTGTGCTGGCCTCTCCTTAGCAGGGCCCTGGGGCCTCCTAGCTGGCTGGAGGGGAGCGGCAGTGGCATGAGGGACCCATCTGGGGATAGACAGGAGGGCAGACTTCCTGGGGTGGAGGGTTGCCAGCGCCCGTCCGCTCTGCAGTGGGCCCCTGTGCGCTGGAGTACACCAAGATGAAGACGGCGGATCACTTCTGGACCGATCCCTCCGCCGACGAGCTCGTCCAGAGGCACCGCATCCACAGCTCACACCTGCGACAGGACTCGCCTACCAAACGTCCAGCCCTCTGTGTGAGTGGGGTATGCACTGGGACCCTGTGCGGGAGTCAGGCTGAGTTCCCGACCTGGCCTGTGGACAGGGGATGGAGTGGGGCCTTGGAGGTCCCTCCAGGCCTCATTCTCTCCCTCCCCTCACACTGCCAGATCCAGAAGAGGCATTCGAGTGGCAGCATGGATGACCGCCCGTCCCTCTCCGCCCGTGACTACGTGGAGTCCCTGCACCAGAACTCCCGGGCCACCCTGCTGTATGGCAAGAACAACGTTCTCGTTCAGCCGGTGAGAGTTTGTCCTGGGCCCAGATCTCCCACTGGGGGTCTGGCTCCACGTTACAGAGAAGTTCCCTTTGGCTCCATGGTGCTCATCCATCCATCCATCCATCCATTCACCTCCTCACCCATCTATTCGTTCATCCGCCAACATCTCCCCCATCCATTCGTTCTCCATGTGCCAGTATTTCCGTTTACCCTTTCATTCACCCACATGCCAATGTTTCCTGCTACTGAATCCACCTGTGCATCCACCCATCCATCAGTGTCGCCAGCCAGCCAGCCACTTCTCTTCCAGTCTCTGTGTCCACCACCCCCTGTTCCTGCCTTTCCCACCATCCCTTCATCCATCTGCCTGTATTTATATCCATTCACCCATCCATTCACCCATTTGCCCATTTATTTTCCAGTCCATCTGTCCATCTACCTGTTCACTCAGCTATCTGTCCATTTGTTCTCTCTTGTTACTCTTCACTCATTCAGCAAACATTTATACGGAGCCTGCTAAGTGCTAGATGCTTAGGTTATCAAAATAAACATCTTCATGGCTGATATTTGTTAAGCACCTTCTATGTGTCAGGCACCGTGCTAAATACTTTTAATTGCATCAGCTCATTTAAACCTCACCACAGCCATCTGAGGCCGGTGCTGTTATCATAAACGGTAACGCTGAGCCCACGCAGGTGGAGCAAGGGACAGGGTTATTATTTGAATTCAGGCTGGCTGGTGCCGGAGTCTCTGCCACTTTCCAGTCACCCCCTGTGCCGCTGCACTGGGCCAGGCCCCGGGGATGGGAGATGAGCAAGCACAAGGAGCCGCTACCCTCACGGGGGTATCCCTTGGCTGTTTCCTCCCCGGGAACCTCGGGGTCAGTGTAGCATTTGGAGGGAGGAAGTGGAGGGAGAGCTCTCCACCACTTCAGCTCTGTGGTCACAGTTCCCATCACTGGGTGTCCCTAAGCAGGTCACGTCTCTGTCTGAGCATCAGTGTCTGATCTAATGGGTGCAAGACCCTGTTTCCTGAGACCTAAGAAGCCATGAATTTAAGATAAGAACATTCTTAAACATAGCCATCAGGAACTTAAAATCAGATTAAATTACATGCAGTGTTTCTCTCACTACTTGAAAATTTTATTTTGTACTTTTTGGAAGAGCTCTTTGAGATTTATTTGGATATAGTTTCTTAAAATAATAACATTACTCTTGTAAGCGTATAGAAGGGAAAATATAATTGAAATACATTAGTTAAGACTGTCCTAAAACTGCCCTGGCTGGTGTGGCTCAGTGGATTGAGCACTGGCCTGTGAACTGAAAAGTCACTGGTTCGATTCCCAGTCAGGGCACATGCCTGGGTTGTCGGCCAGGTCCCCCGTTGGGGGTGTGCGAGAGGCAACTGTTTCTCTCTCACACACTGATGTTTCTCTCCCTCTCTTTCTCCCTCCCCCTCTCTCTAAAAATAAATAAATAAAATCTTTTTTAAAAAGAAGACAGTCCTAGCACTACTTTTCAGGATCCAGTTTTCTGTATCACTCTCTGACTTTTGGAGCCATTGTCCTTATTTTTCCACCAAGTATCATTTTCTGTTCCATCAAGAGAAAGGGTCAACAAACTATAGCCTGTGGGCCAAAGTCAACCCTGCACCTGTTTTTATGAAGTTTTATTGGAACCCAGCCACACCCCCTAGTTTACATACTGTGTATGGCTGCTTTCACTCTATAGTGGCAGTGTTGAGTGGCAGCATCTGAGCCTGTATTGCTCACAAAGCCAGAAACATTCCCTGCCTGGCCCTTTAAAAAGGTTTGCTGACCTCTGACCCAGAGCACAGGAGGTGTGGCATTTCTTGCAGGCATTGCACTTGGTTGTTGATTTTCCAAAAAGTCCCATTTTGGGGGCTTCCCTGCAGCTCCCAACCTTTCCACACACACACACACACACACACAGAGTAACTTTTTTATTCTAAGCTGGATTGCAGTGTAATCTTTTTGAAGACATTTTAAATGGCACCCATACTACACATGTGCAGTGACCCCCACGCACCAAACTTAACGGAAGTGACAGTATGAACAGCTGTGAGCCAGTTCGCAGGAGGTCAGACAATGACAACATCACAGTGCTGAGACGCTGCTGCTGCTAAGAGGCATCCTCATTCCAGTTGCACTAAGATGTGAACTGACAGTGGGTGAAAGACCGCACTGCGTTCCCTGCCGGGGCTGCAGGCTTGGGTGGTGAGGCTGAGACAGCGTGTGCGGCCCCGAACCAGGCTGGGTGCACACCAGCTGCTCAGTGCATGTGTCTCCAGATGTCACTGGGGTGAATTAGGTGGAGGGTGAATTTGCTGTCACCTCTGTGGGTGAGGCTTGGAGATGCCCCTCTCCTCCAGCCCCCCCACTTGGGATATAGGAGAGCAGGTGAGAAACTGCAGGCAGATTGGGAAGACGGAGGGCCAGGCTGCTGGGCAGGGAGTAAGGTGGGGATATTCAGGGAGGGGCTTCTGGGTCGTGTCCGGGGAGTGGGACATAGCTCTCGGCTGCCGTGCTTTTTTTCCCGGAGGACTGGCTAGAACGATGGTAGATGAAAGTCTCCTGCTTCAGAAAGGGGGATGTTGAGAGGGACAGAGTTCCTTCCTGGTTCTGAAGAACCCCCCAGCCCCACCCTTGTAGCAGGGCCCTGGCCCTCAGAAGGGAAGCGTGAGTGTCAGAGCGTGGGGGGCAGGCAGCTGTCACAGCTGGACCTCCAGCGCCCATCCTGGGTGGTTGGCTGCAAATTGCTTTGCTTGTCATGGCCACTTAGAAGGAGGCTTGGGGTCTTCCAGATGACCATGGCTTGGAGGGAGTGACCCAATCTCTGGGTTCCGGTCATGTTCACTGTGGACTCTGATCCTACGATCAGGCCTGAGTCCTTCTGTCTCCACAGAGAGACGACATGGAGGCTGTCCCGGGATACCTGTCCCTGCACCAGACTGCTGACGTCATGACCTTGAAGTGGACGCCCAACCAGCTGATGAACGGGTCTGTGGGAGACCTGGACTATGAGAAGAGGTAGGGCACCAGGTCCCTCCCCCTCCCTCAGCACAGGGACATTTGGGCCCTGTCCCTTGGGCCCTGACCCTACCCACTGCTTCATCTGGTTGTTGCAGCCACTTGGCCCAGCCTCCCTGTGGTGGTGGCCTCACAGGTCACTGAAGGCCTGGGGACCATCCGGAAACGGACTGGAAGAATCTTAGAGTGTGGGAGTTAGGCAGATCCTGGCCAAAAGACAACCCGGAAATATCTTAACAAAGATTTCACAAGCCCAAAATTGGCAAATATTCCGCAATCTGCTGCCAACTTTCCTATCACTCTATGCAAAAGGGAGGCAGGAAGTGTCGGTTGGTGGGCATCTGGTCCAGGGCTGTCTCTTCTGATACCCTGGATTTATGAGACCCAGCCAAGGCTTTGCTCCAAAGAAACTTGGGGCTGGGAACTCCCTGCTGCAATGCCCCGTGTCCCTGCACAATTAGGGACAGTTTTAGGAAGAACAAAGGGAAGCCACTGGGCAAAGGTGTGGCGGCCCAATTAGTTCAGCCTGAGGAGTCTTGGTAGCTGGTGGGGAGGAGAAGCCCTGGAGTCTGCTGCTCCATGTCCACATCTGGTCTCATTTTTCCTTTATATTGTCTTGCTTTCTCAAAAACGTGTGACTGTGAGAGTTTCCAACATAAAAGCAGGTAGGACTTGAGTACCTGTCACCCAACCCCAACAGCCATCCGCCCTCCCTTCCCTCCCCCCCCCCCCACATGTCATCCTACAGCAGCAGGCGGACGTCACAGGATTTCATCTAGATCTGCATCTCAACAGAGTGAGGGCTCTTTTCAAGGGGCCCAACCAGAGCTCTATTCTTGTGTTCCGTTGACCCTGCGAGGGAGGAGCGGGAGGAAGGAGGGCTGGGCAGGAAGAGCCTCGGACACAGTGCAGTTCTGAGGACGTTTGGCCAGAGTCCCCTGTCGCTCAGGAATAGGCCGACGCTGGCATCTCTGCGCACTCGGTCCTAGCTGGGAGGAAGTGTGGCCTGGCATGAAGCTGGTGGTGCGCCCAGAGGGGTGGCCTCTGAAGCCGTTGGTCAGCTCTGCTCCCCACCGCGGGGTCCCGTGAAGGAGACCTGAGCAGTGCCTTCCTGTGCTGCCACCAAGCCCAAGTTCCTGTGGCCCCACCTCCCATTGTGTTCAGAGGGGAAAAACAGTCTGTTTCAAGATAGCGGTAGGGGTATTCCAAATCGAGCTTCTGACTAAGATGGAGGCATAGGTAGACGCACTGTGCCTCCTCGCACAACCAAGATAGGGACAACAACAATATAGAAACAAAATAACAACCGGAACTGACAGAAAATTGAAGTGTATGGAAGTTGGTCACCCAAGGAGCTAAAATTAGACACATTCATCCAGACTGGTAGGAGGGGCGGAGTTGGCAGGCTGGCGCAGGTCAAGGAACAGAGAGCAGAGCAATCCGGGCGGCGCTCAAGACTGCAGTGGGCGGATCCTGGGCCCACAAGCGGCGGTGGCTGGTGGGCCCCGGCCAGGGGGTGGCGACTGGCAGACCCGTGAGGCCGCGATTGTGAAGCAAGGCACTGTGTGCAACTCAGGGTCCCAGCGCCTCGGGGCACTGATTGAAAAGGAAGGTCCCTTGGGGTGCACAGGCCCACCCACACGGGAATTGGTGCCAGAGGGGCCCAGTTGGCTTGCAGAAAGCGGCGGAGGGGTCTGGGGTCCTGTGGAGAGCGGAGCAAGCGCCATTGTTCCTTCTTGGACCCCGCCCCCACATACAACGTCACAACCCAGCAACTGGGGTGCCTGCCCTGGTGAACACCTAAGGCCCTGCCTCTCACTACAGGAGCTCGACAAGACCAAAAAAAAAAAAAAA
>CM052546.1:56544190-56647740 GCA_028533065.1 Trachops cirrhosus | reverse complement strand
GTTAGCAACAGGGGAGTGGGAGGAGGAGAGGGGGGAAAGGTACGAAGAATAAGTAGCGTAGATGTTAGACAGAAAATAGACAGGGAGGGCAAGAATAGGGGAAATGTAGAAGCTAAAGAACTTATGACACATGGACATGAACTAAAGGGGGGAATGTGGATGGGAGAGGGTGTTCAGGGTGGAGGGGAATGAAGGGGGGTAACGGAACAACTGTAATAGCATAATCAATAAAATATGTTTAAAAAAAAGATAGCGATAGGCTTTGAGCTAAAAATGGCAAACATTGAGTAAATCACAGGGACCATTAGCCAAGTGCTTTTTTAAGGCGCCAGTGCTGTGTTGAACCTTTCCAAACACATGATTCCATTGAACCCCCACAGCAACACTATGCAGGGGGTATTCTCATCATCCCCACTTTCAGGAGGAAACTGAAGCTCGGTGAAGCCTTCTAGTCACACTGCTGGGACCCGTGAAGTCAAGGCCATTGAGTGGCTATCCTAACTCCTGCCCATGGACATAGGGTGGCCTGAAGTTAGGGTCAGAATTAGCCAAGACTCAGATACCGGTGACAGAAAACCAAACTCAAGCTGACTTAAGCATTTGTGCACGTGAACTGAAAGATCTTGGGGCGGCAGCTTCAGGCAGGGCTGGATCCAGGGACTCGAATGAGGAAGACTTGGACACATTCCCTCTCTTGCCTCCACTTCCCTGGCTTGTTGATGCCACTCTCAGGCAGGCTTTTTCTTGTCCCCCTCATATCTCCAGGCTGTAGCATCCTGACCACCACTCTCCCGGCAGAAAGGAGCCTGTCTTACCAGTAATTCTAACAAATCCAATAATTGAATCTTATTGGTTCTGCTTGTGTCACGGGGCCACCCCTGAACCAATCACTGTAGCCAGAGCAGTGGAATGTGCTGATTGGTCAGGCCTCTGTCAGGTGGCTGTTCCTGGAGTTCGGGGGTGGAAGGTGTGTGAGGCGGGCCTCAGCCACGTGGACTAGGGGCAAGGGAGGAGGGGGTCATTAGAAAGTTGGGACTGAAGACGGGGACGTAGGGTCTGGGAAGATTGTGATAACACATGTTAGGGACAAGTGGGTCCTGGTGGGAAGGGTAGAGAAGCCCCTGGGTTTGGTCCTCTGGCCCCCTGGGCCCTTCCCACAATGAAGTGGGCAGACATTCTGCAGGTCCAACCCTCCCTCCCCTTTCAGCGTCTACTGGGACTACGCCATGACCATCCGCCTGGAGGAGATTGTCTATCTGCACTGCCACCAGCAAGGTAGGGACTGCTGTGGGGAGCACAGGGCTGAGGCCTTCCATCTGAACCCCTGCCTGCCTCACCCCCTCGTCCGTGCAGCCTCTGACAAGGGGCTTCTCTCTGAGCCTCAGTTTCCTCTCAGTGGGGTGACTGTGAGGACCAAGCGATGTGTATAGGGGCTCAGCGTCAAACTGGGGTGTTGGTTGCTATTACTCAGTGCTTGTGAGTGGCAAGTGTGGTTCTGAAAATTTATATACTCATTATTTAATCAACACAACAGCCCAGTGATAGGAGCCCTGTCATTCCTAGTCCACAGGGAAGGAAGCAGCATGGCACACAGACACACAGCCTGTAAGTCCCAGATCCTGGACTTGAACCCAGGTCTTTGTTACTCCAAAGTCAGTGCTCTGCAGACTGGGATTAATAACTAGAGTCCCCCTTTAAAGCTGAAAGAAGGTACATTCATAACAAGCAAAGAGTCATCCCGCTTTGGAAAACAAGGGCTCTGTGGCCCACCAAGGCATAAAACATTTAAGCGTATTTAATGAGATAGACCTGGGTTCAAATCCAGGCCCTGCCACTTACTAGCTGTGTGACTCTTGGCAAGATACATAACCTCTCTGAGCCTCAGCTTTATCGTTTGTAAAGTAAGCAATAACATGTCTTATGTTTTGAGTACTACAATAAGACGGTGCCTTTAACGCAATGTGCTTATATCCAGTAAGTGCTCCGTACAGGCGAGCGGCAGTTAACCGCTGCCCTGAGGAGGGGTAGATCTGAAAGCCTCCATACAGAATAGGTCAGGTAGATCTGTAGAGGGTGCTTGAGGGGCACAGGGTGTTTGGGGGCATTGGTAGGTGGCTGAAGGGAGGCCGCCCACACTCCTCCTGACCGTGTCCTATAACTCCCAGTCAGCAACGATGGTCGGTGGGATGAAAGGGACTCTGGGGAGGTAAAACCGCCCCTGGCCTTGGTCCAGGCCTTTCCCGGAGCCTCAGAGCAGGTCCACGTGTCTGGCTCAGCATGCCTGGGGGGTGAGTCAGCCATGAGGGCCCATCACCGTGCCTCATAGTGACTTCCTGCTGGGTCTTCTGTGTCGGGTCACGGTGGCAGTGGACAGCGGCGGGACAGTGGTGCTGGTCAGCCAGGATGGGATCCAGAGGCCACCCTTCCACTTCCCCAAGGGAGGGCACCTCCTGCAGTTCCTCTCGTGCCTGGAGAACGGGCTGCTCCCTCACGGGCAGCTGGATCCACCACTCTGGTCTCAGCGGGGGAAGGTGAGTGATCGTGGGGGCAAAGGGAAGGCGGGGTCAGGGGGGGCAGCCCTGGGCAGTGGTCGTTCTTGCCCGTCTGCCCTCACGTGGCTTTATGGGGTCATGCGTACCCCATCGAGACCCTCCGGCCGTGCCGCTGAGGGATAAGGGTGTCCCAGGGACTGTGCACTGGGACATGTTCTTTCAGGGCAAAGTATTTCCTAAACTGCGCAAGCGAAGCCCTCAGGGCTCTGCCGAGTCCACATCCTCAGACAAGGAAGACGATGAGGCCACGGATTACGTGTTCAGGATCGTCTACCCCAGCCTGCAGTCGGAGTTCGGTGAGCTGCCCCACCCCTGGACCCAGGGAGCCGCCTGCTGCTAGTCCCAGCACTACTGAGGCCTTTGCAAATAGGGGGCCAGAGGTCCGGATTCTCGGACCTACATAGGGCCTAGAATCAGGAAGTTTATATCTTGACAGCTTTGGCTTTCTCCCAGATAAGAACAATAACACTCTCTACTTAGCTGATAACAATGCTGGCCGGGGTGTGCATGGGGTAGTGGCGGTTACATGGGCTCTGGAATCCTGGTTGAACTTGGGCAAGTCACTTTAACTCTGTGCCTCAGTTTCATCATCTGTAAAATGGGGGTGTTGATAGCACCTACTTCATAGGGCCTTTGGGAGGATTAAATGAGATCAGGTGCTTGGCACAGAGAACACCCACGTTAGCTGCTGCTAAGTTATTGTACTCGAACGTGTTGTAAGGGTTCAATGAGGTACTGAGGTAATCACTGTACAGCCCATAGAATAAGGCCTTGCACACAGTAGGCACTCTGTAAATGACAGAGCAGCAGAGCAAAGCAAAGCACTTGGCACTTGCACAGGAGATGATGGTTATTAATACATCCCAACAATTTGCTGGTGACCGCCGTGAAACAGATGCCTAGTGAGTGGAGACTGTTGCTATTATGATTGTCATCGCTGTGGGCTGTCATCAGGAGTAAGTAAATTAATACTTGAAAAGTTCTTGGAAGGAGGCGGGCATTTATGAGGCACTGTATGGACGTCTGTTAAACACATCAGCATTACGTTATAGGTTCTTTCTGTTAATCTCATGTTCTTTAACTCTCTGTGGCCCCGGTGATCCCATTTGATGGGTAATGGCTCTGAGCTTCCCTCTGCTTTGGTGGCTCCGGCTGGGCAGTGAGGGGCTCTTGTGAAAGCAGATGTCCTTCCCGGCAAGGTCGAAGGAAGTGTGCCCGGCCGCTTAGTACTCCCTCCCTCATCCGCCACTGAGGTGGATCCAGGTGCGGGACAGTAGGGTCTTACGTGGCTGAGTTAGTGTGTTTTCATTCATAGCCAGTTGGGAGCAGAATCTCATGTTGCTGGGTCATTAAGAGCCAGAGTGTCCTGAAGTGTTCGTCACCATGCCCATTCCTGCCCAGGATCGCGGTCTGGAGCCACCCCAGGCTGTCCATGGCTCGCAGCCCCACCAGAGAGCTGATGCATTCGTGAGGACCCGATGGCCCTGGGGCCACCTTCCCAGAAAACTTGCTCCACGGGGGCTCATCCTCCAACAAATTACATGTAGGCTCTTGCTGGAAGCCAGGCTGGGTGCTGGATGTCCCTGATTTGGGGAAGACCAACATGAGCCTCTGTGGCCCTTCTGTGCACGCCACCCCACTGCCAGCTCCAGACTCAGGGTCTCTTTGCCTGAGGGGTTTCTCTGGCCACCTTGGTTCCTCTGCTTGTGGCTGGGGCACAGAGCAGTGCCAGGGAGTCAGTGCTCCCTGGAGCAGCCCTCAGCCAGTGCCTGGCTCCCTCCCCTCAGTGGAGAGGGGAATATGTTCTGCCTGGCTCCCAGAGGCCCCCCAGGGGATCGAGCCCCAGTTGCCCAGGGGATAGGATCTCCAGGTCTCGTCCCCTGGGTTGGAATCTCAGCTCCACCACTTACCAGCTGGGTGGTCTTGGGCATGCTGCTTAAATACTCCAGGCCTCAGTTTCCTGATCTGTAAAAAGGGTCGTACTTGCGCTCAGTAAGCTGTAGCTGTTGTTAGTGGAAAGAGAGAGCAGGGACTTCAGTCAAAAAGACCGGCCATGCCAGTTACTGCCTGGGAACCTTGGCCAAGTAAGTTGTTCATCACTCCGAGCCTCAGTTTTCTCTTCTACAAACTGGGAGAAGTGCATCCCTCGCTGGGTCATTCAGGTGATAAGGCACTCCTCTGTCCAGCATCGCCTCTGGCACAGAGGAGACACTTCACAAATATCACTGTTCTTTCTTCCTCTGATCCCACACGATACCTGGGACCTGTGAGGGGCAGGGCAGGGGAAAGGTTCAACCCCCAGGAACTGTTTCTTCTAGTCGTTCCAGCGTCTGCCCACCTCAGACCTTCCATCTCACCGATGCTTTCTGTTTTGTGTCTCAAGTTGTTGCCGGCCCCCTGGGCAGCACATCCCCTGTCTCCGTGGGCCCTGCCTGGATGGTGGTTCCAGTGGGCCAGTCCACGCTGGTGGTGGCCAGGGACAGTCAGTGGGCGCAAACCAGACGGGACACCATCCTCCCCACGCCGGGCTTGAAGCTGCAGCCCCCCAGTAATGTCTGGATCCCCCACTCCTGGGGCTGGGTGCCGGCCACTTCTGCCATGTTGTCATTTGAGCGCTGGTCCCAGGGGAGATGGAGGCGAGAGACAACCCGCTGCCCTTGTGCGGTCCCACCTGTGTCCTGCTGGAGGCAGCGTGGAGTGTCATGGCTTTGGTAGGGAAGGGATCCACTGGTGATGCCTGCAGGGGAAAGGGCTGGGGGCAGAGCGTGCTCGCCACACCTGGGCACAGCTGATCAGCGTTTCCCTGAGATGACGAAGAACCGGGGCCATTTTCTAGAACATACAGGGCTTGCTGGTCTTTCTCTGCGAGCTCGTTGGAGAGTCTGCTTGGGGGGGAGTAGTGTAACAAACCACTTTTGGTGGCTCCCAAGACCTCATTCTGGAGGCTGCTTTCTATGATGTCACCAGGTAGGGGCTGGCCCATCAACCACCAAGCTCTGATGACAAGGAGGGCTGAGTCCATTATGGCCCCGCCCCTTGGACCCCAGGGGGTGGGGAGAGGCCAGGCACTACCAGCCACCCCTGAGGACGCAGGGCACACGGGGCAAATACGCATCCTCCTGATGTGCCAGCACCGGGCTTGGCACACGGTGGCCTGCAGGCCACATTCAGCCTCAGCTGCTCAGCTGTGAGCTGAGAGTGGTTTTTACATTTTTTAATAAATGAAAAAAATCAAAAGCAGAATATATTTTGTGACAGGTGAAAATGGTATGAAACTCACATCCCAGTGCCCATAAATAAAGCTTTATTAGAACACGCCCACACTCATTTGTTTACATTTTCTTCATGGCTACATTTGCACTGTGATGGCAGAATTGAGTGGTCACGATAGTGGCTCACAAGTACAAAAACATTCTCCTCCTGGCCTTATGCAGAAACTGTTTCCTGAGCCCTGTGCTAGAGATGATTTTTTGCACCTGTCTCAATCTGCCAAGAGGCCAGCAAGTTAGCTGTAGAAATTGTCATGTGCCCGTCACTGGCGTGTTTGTTCTGCAGCATCGCAGAGCAGACGCTGCAGCTTTCCCGGAGCTGGGAGAGAAGGCGGTGAGGGAAACTGAGCGCTGTGTCCTGGGGGTGGCTGATCAGGAATCACCAGGACTTGGGAGAGCAGTTGTGCCTTGCTGGTGCTCCAATGCAGCTGCTCTGTCAGGAAGGTTTCTGAAACACAGGCTCGAGGGCTGTAGCACCAGAGCGTTTCAATTCAGTGGGTCAGGGGTGGGATACAGGCTTAGGACTCTACAACAAGCCTCCTTCATGATGGTGGGGGATCGCCAGCCTGTCTGAGACTGGGCGGTGGAGCCACTGTCCGGTTCAGGACCATGGACAGTGCAGGCGCCCGCCTCGAGGGAGGACTCCACTGGTTCCTGCCCTCTGGGCCCTGTCTCATCAGATGGGTCAGGCTCCGTCTGTCCCACCAGCAGAGACTCTCACCCAGCAAGTCTACCTGTGAGGACTGGAGACTATCCGCCTTCCCCTGAAACCCCCAGTGTGGCCCCTTCCTTCCAGTCCGCCCCCTGTGAGGGTCGCTGAGTGACAACATGGCGTGAGGCTTGGACTGCTCTGGGGATGGGGCCTGCTTCCTTGTCTCTGGTCTCTCTCTGTGTTTTCTTCCTCTGTCTCTTCACTGTCATCAGCTCTGTCCATTTGCTGGGGGCCCAAATCTTGGTGGTGGCTTTCATTGGATCAGGCGGGCTCAAGGACTTGGCTCAGACAATGATTGGGGTTGCTGTTTCCTACTGTGACATTCAGGGGCTTTTTCTATCCCTGTGCTGGCTTGGGAGTGAGCTGCGTGTTTTGGGGTGAGGTTTCTGTAACCCACAGAGGCTCACCCAGGGCCTTTCCTCTGTCTCTTCTGCCCACCCCAGTGCCCCAGGACCTGATGGACGTCTCCGTGAACAACCTGCCACCCCTATGGCAACCCAGTCCCCACAAATCCTCTTGCTCATCCTGCTCGCAGAGTGGCTCGGCTGATGGTAGCTCAACCAATGGCTGCAACCATGAGAGGTAGGAGGGGCTTGAGCTGTGAGAGGAGGAAATGGAAGGATTTACCAAAGATTTGGAGGTTCCCATTACTTGGTCTTGCACTGACTTCAGAAGCTATGGGATCATCCAAGGCTAGGTTCAGTCGTGCCCTTATTGTCCTAGCTGTTGGAGCTTCCTTACATGCATCAGTCAGGATACGCAAGGTGTGGTGCAGCAACAAGCTGTCCTGCAATCTCAGGGGCTGTTACAGCAAAGGTCGGCTTGTCATGCAAGCCATGGGTCTGTTATGGGTCAGGTGGGGACTCTTCTTTCTCCACCTTAAAGACCCCGCCACCACCTTGAATACTGCCAGTCACAGTGATGAGGGAAAGGTGGCTCAGGGGGACTCCTAACCAGCAGGTCAGCACTCCAGCCCGAATGAGGCACCTGTTATTTCCACTCACGCCTGTTCACGAGGGACCAGGAAGTGCAGTTCTCTCGTGCTCCTCAAAGGCAGAAACCAGAAATAATGCTTAATGACAGCCACACACACCTCGGTTTGCTCCTCTACCAAATGGGGACACGGATGCTTACTCTATTGGGGCCATTGTAAGGAAACTTCAAATGAAGGTTTGAAGAGGCCAACATGTGGTACCTGGCACATGGTCATGCTCACTGAGTGACACACTGTTTGATTGTATGAAGTTAAATCCCTAGGTTAGCTCCATCCTTGCACATAGAGCTTTGGGCTCTTTGGAACTGCCCAGCCCACTTATGAGAATGATCTTCTTTCCTCCTTGACCCAGCCTGCTGGGTGTCTGTCCCAATGGGTGGTCAGTCTTCAGCTGTAGGAACATCAAGGGTGGGGGCCGCATTTAAATTTCTGGAGTCTTCAAAGCCCTGGCTTTCAGTGTGTGGTCTGCGGAAACATTATCATGTGAGCAGATTCTCAGTCCCTCATCCCAGGCCTGCTGATGCAGAATCTGCATTTAACAAGATCCCAAGGTCACGTGTGTACTTTCAAGGCTGAGAAGCACCGATATAACTGGAGAGTTTCACATTTTAATGGGCATCAGAATAGCCTGGGGGAGGCAGCAAACCCTGCTGGTTCCTGGGCAGCTTCCTAGAGGCCCTGCTTGAATAGGAGAAATTCCAAGTGATTATGGGCTGGTGGTCCATGGACCACTGAAAAATGCTGTTCTAACCCTGTACCCCTTCTCACTGTATCTGCTTACACACTTCTAATGACAGGGAGCTCACCACTTTGCAGATAGCCAGGTACACTGTGGGATAGCTGTCAGTGAGATGCTCTTCTCATGTAATCCGAGCAAGCCTGAGCCTCATCAACCTGAGGGCACCAAGAGGGTGTCTTTAAAGTTTAATGCCTCCATGTGTAACTGGAAGCATTAAGTTCAGCTGTGCCTCCTTCTCAGTCTCTTGGATTTTGCTGGGTGTCCCCTGGATGTCTTGAGGATAAATATGCAGATATTTCTCTACTATGTTCTCTGCAAGAATGCACAACACTCCCTTCATCAGTCCTTGGTTTTTTTTTTTTTTCTCCAACAATGCTGGGGCCTTATCCCTCTCTCTTCTTTCTGCCAAAAAGTTCCCCAAAATTCCCATGCAAGAGGAATTTCTGAGGCATCACTGACTTTGCAGACAGCCAGACTCTGATTCCCCATCTGGCTCTGTTTGGGTCAGCCGGGTCACTTAGAAGTCAGAACTCTTTCTGAAGGTGTCGGGAACCAACTTCAAACTTGTTCAAGTAGAAAGGAAAATCTGTGACAGAAATGAGAAATCCATAGAGGTAGTGGCTTCAGGTATGGATGGGTCCAGATGCTCAAAACAAGAACCTTTCTGTTTTTTTAGCTCTTGCCTCTGTTTGCCCCTATGATGGTTTCATTCTCAGGCAGGCCCTTCTGTGCAGTAGCAAAAATGTATCCCAGCTGCCATTGCCCCATATCTTATTGGCTTAAGAACTCAATCAGGGAAAAGAGTGTCCGTTTCCCAGTTCCAACAAAAGTCCCAGGGCTGATTCTCATTGGCCTAGGTTGGATCATGTGACCACCTCTTACCCAATCACTGTGACTCAAACCTGAGTCAAGTATTGGGTAGAATCAGCCCCACCCAAATCATTGGGACAGAGTTGGGCAGTGACGCCCAAGCTGAGGGCAGAAGGGCAGTGAGGCTGTATGTAGAAACAATACCCCACAGCCCCCTTGACTGGTTCATTTTAATCTGCTCCTAGAGATAACGAGCTGTGCTGCTCCCCAGGAGAGCTGGGTTGTGTGCAGATCTGATCTGAGTGTCTCCCTTTTCCTCCACCCTCAGGGCTCCCCTGAAGCTTCTCTGTGACAATATGAAGTACCAGATCCTTTCCAGAGCCTTCTATGGATGTGCGTATTGACCTCGTTTGCCGTTGTGGTCCCCAAGGAATGTTCATTGAGTGCCTGCTGTGTGCCAGCAATATCAGGGGGAGGAGCCTGGCTCGGGAGTTTGGACCGCCGCTCCTCTATTCCCTACATGCCTGGTTTTGGTGAAGTTATGTTAACTTCTCCGAGCCTCAGTTTACTCATGTACAGATTGGGAATAAATATTATCCTTTGGTCCTAAGAGAGGGCAATGAACATTGGGGTTCCTTGGTGGCAGGGGTGTGGTTTAATCACCATTGCATTTCCAGTGCCCACCTTAGGGTGTTCTCAAGACTGAATGAGACGCGTGTATAAAGCCCTGAGCACCTAGCGTTGCCCATCATGGGTGCTCAGGAGCTGTCAGCTCCCTTTCCCTGTGGGCAGGAGCAGAAGGGAAAGGTGGCCTGGTCCTTTCCAAATGACTTAAAAACTAAATTCATAACATAAGTACTTTGATTGTTTCATTGTAACAGATGAGGAAACTAAGGTGCAGAGAGGCTAAGTGACTTGCCCAAGGTTACACAGCTACTAAGCCACAGAGCTGGGACCAAAACGCAGGCCTGCCTGCCTGCACACTCTGTTTTTTCTACTCTGCTCTATCAGTTCTTAGCAGGTGTGGGGTTGTAGGAAAGTGTTAACACATCCTGCGTTGGCCCGTGAAACAGCCACGCAGGTTATATCCCAGAGTGCCTGGAGAGGCGGGGAGAGCATGAGTTCTCCAAGATCGAGGTTTTTGCCTGCTCTGTTACTGCCCATGCCCAGTGCCTAATGCAGGGCCGGGTGCGGCGCAGACAATGGATGAGTATTTAGGGAACCCAAAGGGAAGAGTTTCTTAGAGGAAGGGGAGGGGGTGGAGAGGGGTCTCGAATGACATCATCACACGATGTGGCTCATCGCTGATGGTGGCTGAGAGCCCAGGTTCTGGAGCCAGGCAGTTTGGGTTCAAATCCCAACTCCACATTTTGTAGCAGTGTGACCTGAGCAAGTGACGAAACCAGTCTGTGCCTCAGTTTCTTCATCTATAACCCGGGGATGATAAGGACACCTGCCGTGGAGAGAATGAAATGAGTTAGGTTATGTAAGCTCTGGGGACAGCTCCCTGGCACGTAGTATGCGCTGTATAAGTGTTACCCATTGCATCACCATCATCGTCATCGTCATTGTCCTTATCATCGTGATTATCCCTGTTGTTGGTAGGGGCAAGTCCTCAGGCTCTGGAAGGCCCAGGGTCCTCTCTCAGGATGCGATGGTGGGGGAGAGCCAGAAGAAGGGGACGCAGTCTAAATGAACACAAGCTAGTACTTGCCGAGTGGCCCTGGTATGCCGGGCACTGTGCCCTGCAGGTGCCCGGGGTGGATTGGGTGAAGGTTGGCAGGCAGGTTGGCCATCTTTGAAAGCAAACTGGCATCCTCAGCGTCTCGGTCATGATTGCCAGGACCCTCCTAACCCAGCCCCACCTCCCCCATTCTCCTCCTCTTTTAGTGGACCGGAGGCATCCACGGGCACAGTGAGCCCGCAGGGTCAGCAGCCCCCCTCTTGCCTCTAGCCTATGCATTAAATGCCTTGGATTCTAGTAGAGGAGGTGGCATCACCCTGAGCGAGGTTGAGAAAGGCAATATTACTTCTCCAGGGTCACAGAGCTGTTAAGCAGTCAAGCCAGTAGGTGACTGTATCCCTCTAAGCCTAACCTTCCTTATCTGGAAAGGGGGATGGTGAGAACTGGCTGGGTCATGAGGGTTCAGTACGGTTGTGGACAGCACTTGGGGGACTCCAGGTAACAAGGCCAGAAGGGTTGGGTGGTGGACAATGACCCTGTCCCTCTCTGCCCCCACAGGGCTTGCGTACTGCAGACATCTGTCCACCGTGAGGACCCACCTGTCAGCCCTGGTCAATCACAGGATTGTGTCTGCGGACTTGCCATGTGACGCTGGGCGCGGGCTGACAGCCGGGATCTGGGAGCAGTACCTGCGGGACAGCTCAGTAAGGCTCGGCCTGGGCAGCCTGTGGCGGGACAGAGACTGCAGGGGGTGGGGGCGGCTTGTCATCTGAGGAGCAGATTCACCTGCTCGTGGGGACTTGAGGACACTCTGAAATCTTTGACTTCTGCATGCCCAAGTCGAAGGCCCCTTCTCTTCTCGAGAGTTCCAACACCCATGGCCTGCTTCCACCCATTGGGGTGAGGATCAGGGAGGATGGAAAATATACATCCTTATCTAGAAGGAGTAAAAATCAGTCACTAAGCATTTATTAAGCATCAGCTGTATGCTCAGTCCCGCACAAGGTGCTGTGAGTCCCCATAAGAAGGAATTTATAATCCAATTGAATCTACTTAAAACAGTGAGAGTAGCTAAGTTAGCGGGAGACAGCTGGGCCCGGAAAACCCCGCCACCATTAGAAACTTACTCTCCCACCTCTGTGTTAGTGCCTGAGATTCTAGTTTGGGTATTTCACACGGAGATAGATTTCCGAGATTTTCTTACTAGACTAACATATGTCTGTGAAAGGAAAATGTGTATGTTTGGAAAAAAAAGTGTCGTAGTCCAATAGTTTGGGAAATAAGATTAAACAGCTTTCTGGAAGGACTGTTTTGAACCTTGACCAAGATAACGTGCTTGCCACTCTCAGGAAATTGGGGGCGCCTGGGACGGCACATGCAACACCCCCAGATGCGTTTGGCCACAGAAGCCTTTATTAGCTCCTTCCCGTGGCTGGTGGAAGGTGGAATCCGCTGTGAAAGGTGCTGGTTTAACTGCTGCGGAGAGCAGGCGTTGGGAAGACACAGCCGTTTCCTGCACGCTGGTAAACCCGGTGGCTCAGGCAGCCGGTGCCTTTCCTCTCGGCCTGCAGAGGCCAAGCGGGCGAGCGCCTGGTGCGGGCCAGCGCCTGGTGTGGGCCGGCTTCCCCACGGTGGGGGAAGGGGCCGTTTTGTGTGTTGGTCCGGGATTGCCAGGGGACTTGGTGAGAAAAACAAACTAGTTCCCAAATCTGGACAAACAGAAGGGTGGTTTTACATTTTTGCCAAAAACAATTGCTTTTCTAAATTACATGAGGAATGCCCATTTACTGGAATGACTCAAAGAATGAAGAAAGCAAATTTTGCATAAGGAATAGACACTTTTTATGTTATATTTTTATTTTTACATTTTGGCTGTAAAGACAGATTTTATTCAGTAGTATTGTAAGGGGAGAAACAGACATCAGATTTAGAACTTAGCTCAATTCCGCATACAGTACAGACAGCTGTTGATCTGTGGCCAGTGAGCAGAGTGAGGGGCCAGTGGATGGGAAAGTACTAACAGGAGACATCAAGCATAGGGACTCTTGCTGAAGACAGGCCAGCGATGCATGAAGGAGGGGCATGACGATCCTGATCAGATATCCAGGTGGAGATTCTCACAAGCCTGACAACAGGGTCCTTGCTCCCCCTGGCCAGCAGGAGGGCTCAGAGGAGCCAGTCTGGAGTTTGGCTCTGCAGGAGAGAGTCTTTCACAGGACAATTAAAAATATGCCTCTGCTCTGCTCCTCTGGGCTGGATCTCCTGCCTCACTGAATAGGACTGGTTGGCGTAGGCCCCAACAGACCTTGTCTACGCGTATCCACCCCCAGACACAAATATGTCTATATAGACGTTATCTGTAGTCTTATTTTTTTAACGAGGTGACATACTTGTATGTTAAGTAACCAACTTCTGTGTTAAGGACGTACTTTCAGATGTCCAGGTGAAATACTGAACGTTAGAGCTCTAGCACCTCGTGGGTGGGTGCGCCGTATTTCATTCTGACTCTTCCCTAATGACAGGCGTCTGGCCCCTCCCTTTTTACAAAACCACGTCAAACAGTGCTGTAGTTGACGTCTTTATAAGCATAATCCTTTCTGTACTGGTGCTTGTATTGTGAGAGTAGATTCCTAGAAATAAAATTGATTGATGTGCATTTAACATTTAAATAGATGTGCCAGCCTGCTTCCATGCAAAGGTTCCGACGCTTCCCATCCCTCCGTCTACGAGAGTGCACGTTTCCCGAGGAGTTGGGAAGATTTATACATGTCTGGGCTCCACTCCAGCTTTGCTGAGGGAGCATTTCTGGGAGCAGAGCCGGAGAGTTTATGTTTTTTGAAAGTTCCCCAAATGCTTCTAATGATCTCTCCCATTTAGAAGGCATTGGTCTGAGGACAAATTGGTTGATGTAGTAAATTAGTCAGAAATGAGTATTTCTCATCTGATGTTGTTGCAGTCCTTTTACAACCTGTTTGGCCGTGATTTCCCTGTTCCCGGTTTCATTGCTGCATTAGGGTGGACGGAGCTGCAGTAACAAATAGTCTCTGCTCTTTCAGTTGATTGACACCACAGGGGTCTATTTCTTACTCATTGAACATTCCCGGGCGGGCATTCCTGCTGAGTGGGCACCTCTCCGCCCTCCAGAGCGGGCTGCCAGTCTTGTGGCCCCTCCATCCTCCAGGGACTGGGGGTCACCTGCCTCCAGGCAGCAGAGGGGAACTGGAGAGTGTGAGGGGAGTACACCTTCTTCCTCAAAGCCCTGGCCTGGGAACAGCTCACATCACTTCCTCTCGTGTCCCATTGGCCAGAGCCCAGTCACATGGCCACACCTAACTGCAGGGGAGGCTGGGAAATGGAGTCCAGCTATGGACTCCAGGAGAAAAGAACATGGGTTTTTGATGAAGAGTTCACAGCCTCAGCCATAAATTAGTCCTCTGATTTTTAAACAGCTTTGACAAGGCCGTCTACATAATAGGAACCAATATTCCCAGCCGGGACAAAGAGAATGGCTGTTTTTGCCCTTGTGGTTAGATACACCTAAGACTAGCATTAAGGTGTGAAATACCTTTTGGAGGTATTACTTTTACTTTTGGAGTGTGGAGTAAAGTGGTGAGAGGAAACAGGACCCCAGTGCCCTTCAGGGCAGCCTCGCAGTGGTCATTGGCACTTCACACACACAGATGGGACCTGCAGCTGGTCCTTTGGCCTCACTAACTGCATCCGCAAAGCCTTTGCCGGGAAATGAATTGTAAAGAATTAGCAGAGAAAAATCTGCTCCACGACAGAACAAACAGTTGCTAGAGTCATCCTCCCATGCTCCCCCGTTATTACGTGTATGCAGAACCAGTTGCCAGTGTGCATTGTGGATTCATTTGCTTTAAGACAATTTTCTTAGAGCTTTCGTCAGGATTAAAAACTCCAAGATGATATTCCCAAATAAGCACGGCATACAAAATCGACTGAAAATTAAGTAGAAATATAAATTCATTATACCCTGGCTTTTTTTTTTTTTAACAAAATGAGTTCACGCTACACGTGATCTACATCTTGTTTTTTCCACTTAACAACACACATCGAGCATCGTTTCGCGTGAGCACTCACAGACGCACCCCTGCCCTTTCACTCTGAGATGTCTCCCTGTTAGGGGTGTGCCGTTTTCCTGTCACTCGGCGGCTGGGGGACCCCAGGGTTTGTTCTGTTGTAATGTAGCATAGTGAACATTGGGTGCATGCGGCTGTGCTCCTTCATGGCAGGACCTCCAAGGACTAGGTCTGAGCAGCAGAGCTGCCGGGGCGCAGGGTCTGCCCCGGGCTCTCTGTCGACCACGCCCTTTGCTCTCCCCCATCCCCACCACAGAGCTACGAGGAGCAGGAGCTGCTGCGCCTCGTCTACTATGGCGGCATCCAGCCCGAGATCCGCAAGGCTGTGTGGCCCTTCCTGCTGGGCCACTACCAGTTTGGGATGACAGAGACAGAAAGGAAGGAGGTTAGTCACCCCCATGGGCAACCAAAGGAGCCAGGTACTGTGGGGGGAGTTCTGGACCCACATTGGACCAAGGTGGGGCAGAGAGATGCGGGGAGCCAGGGATCCCCAGGTCGGTGCTGTCCAATAGAAATATGGCACAAGCCACAGAAGCCATTTTTTAAAATAAACTTTTTTTTTGAGATAGTTGTAGGTCCACATGCAGTTATAAGAACTAATGCAGAGAGACGTTGTGTATATCCTGTATCCAATTTCCCCCAATAGTGACATATTGCAGAACTACCCGGTACAGCACCACAACCAGGGCGTTGACATGGACACACTCGACCCGTCTTATTCCGGCTTCCCGACTTACTCATACTCGTCCGTGTGTGTGTGTGTGTGTGTGTGCGCGCGCGTGTGTGGTTCCATACAGTTTTGTCACACATGAGGTTTGTGGGTCACCACCACAGTTACACACTGAGCATTTCTGGGGCTACAAGGGTCTTTGTGCCTCCCGCTCACCCCTGTCCCCAAGTCCCAGAAACCACTAACCTGTTCTCCATTTCTATAATTTTGTCATTTCAACAATGCTGAATAAATGGAATCACACAGTAAAGGACCTTTTTGGGTTGGCTGTTTCACCGAGCATACTTCTCCGGCGATCCATCCAAGTTGTTGTGTGGATCGACAGCTGATTCCGTCTCATGGCCGAGCAGTGTTCCGTGGGACGGGTGCCCCACGGCGTGTTCAGCTCCCCACCTGCTGGTGGGGGGGCGCTGCTTCCAGTTTTTCGGCTGTCACAGCTAAATGTGCAGTGAGCATTCGTGTGTGGGTTTTCCCGTGGGCATCCGTTGTCGCTTCTCTGGGATACGTGCTCAGGAGTGCAGTTGCCGGGTCCTGTGGTTAGTTTTATGAGAAACGGGTAAATATTTCATTTTGCACGGCCAGTTTTGTAAGAAACCGGCACACTTTTGCAGTGGCTGCACCATTTTATATTTCCGGCAGCGATGTGTGAGTTACCCACCCCTGCATCCTCGCCAGGGCGGGGTGGTGTTACTTTCTCGTGTCGGCCGTTCAGACAGGTGTGTAAATGGCGTTTCATTCTCCCAAGTGGCTAGTGACGTTGAACATCTTTTCTTTGCACGTGGTTGCCTGCCATCTCTGTATCTTTGGTGAAGTGTCAGCTAATGTCTTCTGTCCGTTTTCAGGTTGAATTGTTTGGTTTTTTGCTGTTGGATTTGAGAGTTCTTTATATACTCTAGATACGAATCCATTGTTGGGTTTGCGGTTTGCAGGTGTTTCCTCCCAGTCTGAATTTTGTCTTTTCATCTTAGCAGGGTCTTTTGCGTAGTAGATTTTAAAGTTTTTGATGAGGTTCAATTTATCGATTTTTTTTTCTTGGTAGATTGTGTTTTTGGTGTCCAGTCTTAAGAACTGTTTGCCTTAAATCCTGAAGATCTTCTATTTTTTAAAAAATGTTTATAGTTTTACTTTTTCCATTTAGGTCTGTGACCCACTTTGAGGTCATTTTTGCGTACTGTGTGTGGTTTAGGTCAAGGTTCACTTTTGCCTGTGCAGGTGCGGTTGCTCCAGCACCGTGTATGGAAAGGGCTCTTCTTCCTCCACTGACCTGCTCTGGCATCTTTGTCACAAATCAGTGGGCACGTGAGTGGGAGTCTGCTTCTGGATCTCTGCTCCGTTCCATTGACACGTACTGCACTGTATTAGTAACCTTCAGCCAACACCACACTGTAGTTTTAAATGTTTTAGTAATTGCATTTTTAAAAGTGAAAAGAAACCGATGCAATTAATAATTTTACATTTATTTTGAAATAAAAGTTCACCAGACATAGCAATAATAATACTATAGAGGTGCCCTGATTGGTCTGGCTTATGGGTTGGGCATCGTCCTGCAAACCGAGGAGTCTCCAGTTCGATTCCCAGTCAGGGCACGCGCCTGTGTTGTGGGCCAGGTCTCCGGTTGTGGGCGCTCGAGAGACATCCGATTGATGTTTCTCTCACACATTGTTTCTCTCCCTCTCTTTTTTCCTCCCTTCCCCTCTCTCTAAGGGTAAATAAATGTTTTTCAAGACTAATAATAATAATAATAATATAGAAGTCCTCTGTACCTATCACCTGGCTTTCCCCAGTGAAAACTGAACTACAGTGCATTATCAGACCAGAGCATTAATATCAACAGAATACCACTAGCTAAAATACACACTCTGTTAGTACTTTCCCCAGGTTTTGCATCTGCTCGTGTGTGTGTGGTACACATGTGTGCCTTTTCATTGAAGTGACATGAGTTTTAATAATGTACCTTATTTAACCCTGTGTTACCCATTCAGCATGTAGCAATAGATTGAAATGGGAAGGGAGGGAGGAAGGATTGAAAGAAAAGAGTAGCCATGCCGACTTTTCTGTATCCCTAGGGCCTAGCCAGTACCTGGCGCATAGTAGGTGCTCAGTTAATGTTGCTTGGACGTTGTGCCATGCATGTTGGATGGGTGTTTCCAGAGCTCCAGATCCCAGGTCAGGGACACCTGGTATTCCTGTCGGGTCGGCTCTCTCCAGGGGTCTCAGCACTTTGGGTGACCTTGTGTCTGCCCTGGCAGGCGGACGAGCAGATTCACGCCTGCTACGCACAGACCATGGCCGAATGGCTAGGCTGCGAGGCGATCGTGCGGCAGAGGGAGCGGGAGTCCCACGCAGCTGCCCTGGCCAAATGCTCATCAGGGGCCAGCCTGGATGGTCACCTGCACCGGATGATGCACCGGGACTCCACCATCAGCAACGAGGTGATGGGTGGGTCAGCTCAGGGGTTGGGGTCAGGTCGGGGGGTGGGTGCGAAGGTATGAAAGCCAGGGTCCGCTCCATCAGGCTGCGGTCAGAATGGTGAGGGCTGGTGTTCAGGACCTTGGGACAGAGTCTCACCCCTACTTTTCGGTGGAAGGTGACTATGGAGTCTGACAGTCCTGAGTTTGAACTCCAGCCCCACCATTTCCTAGCTCTGGGGACTCAGGCAAGCACCTGAACCTCTGGGCCTCAGTTTCCTCATCTGGCAAATAGCAATAATTATTTATAGGGAGGGTTTGTGCAGCTTAAAGAAGATAGTGTATATGAAGCACCTACCACAGTACTAGACTTTCATTTATTCAACAAATGCTTACTGAGTGCCTGCCATGTGCCAGGTACTGTCAGGAATGTTCTGGAATGTCGGAACACTTCAGCAACCAGCTCAGACATACCTGTTGTCACAGAGTCTCCAATTTAGTAGCTCAAAGCAGGAACTGAAAAGACAGTTAATTCTCTTCACTAGTGATGTATCAGCCACCAATTGCCACACTAATACTGTGTAACAAACAACCCGCAAAAGTCAGTGATTTCCAACAACACACATTTACTTTCACTCCTGAGTCTGAGGGTCAGCAGGGCAGTTCTGAATTCTGAAGGTCAACTAAAAGTTGACCTTCACATGCCCTGGTTGACTCGGCTCTATTCCACATCTCACCCAGCTAACCTGGGTGTGTCATCATACTGAGCACAGATCATACAGACAGACACATGAGTAGACAGGCACTTTTGAAGCCTCTGCCCTGTGGACTTTGCTAGCATCTCATTGGCTGGAGCAGGTCACGTGGCCAGGCCTAACATCAGAGTAGCCAGGAACTAGAAGTTGTAAGGGCAAAAAGCACCTACAGAAAGAGGGAGTAAAAAATCAGGCCATTCATACTAGAAGTGGCTGTGAGTCAAGCTAAAATGTTAGCCAGCAGTCTCAAGTTGAGAGCACATACAGATGGGGTTTTCTGGTTGCAGGCATGGGAGGTAGAGGCCCAGAGGCTGGTGTGGCCTCCAAGGAGGCTCTAGGGATCCAGGAGTGGAACTCCCCACCCTCTGTCATTTTACAGATAGGAACCTGAGGCCTTGAGAGGGTCCTTGCTCAAGCCAGGAATAGAGACAAAACTAGACTTCCTGACTCCCAGCCCAGCAGCCCGTCCTGAGCTCAGCGTGGGGACCCTGAGCCAGGACGACGCAGCCTCACCCACGCTCCCCCTGCCTCTTTCCTGTCAGTCCTCCCAGAGCTGCAGTTCCGGCCGCCAGAACCTCCGCCTACAGAGCGACTCCAGCAGCAGCACACAGGTGACCTCCCCGGGGCCCCGCCCCTCCCTGCCCACCTCCTCCCTCCAGCCTGGAGTAGTGGACTTGGATATCCATCGTCCATGGGTCACTTTTGGTTTATTTGTTTTAGCTTTTATACTAGCATTAAAGATTGAGGTTTTAATCACACAAGTAATGTATGAACCTATTCTCCCTGTAAAAATAATTAAAAGGCTGCAGCGAAAGCTAAATTTGCCTTTGACCATCCTTCACCCCCGCTCGCCCTCCCTAGAAATAACACTGCTGTCAGCTCGCTGTGTCTCCTTCTTTCTCTAGCTTCCGTTACTGTGAGAAGACAGTATATATAATACATAGAACGCAAAAGTGTGTTGATCCACTGCTTACATCATCTGTAAGGGTTCAGGTCAATGGTAGACTGCTGGTTACGTTTTTGGGGAGTTGAAAGTTACATGTGGATGCTCGTGTGAGTGGTTGACACCCCTAACCCTGACATTGTTCAAGGGTCGTCTGTGCTTCGAACCGCTTTTGAAAATGGATCCATAACAGTCAGCCACATGGATATGGTCTCTGTTCAGCCTGATCCTTAGGTTGTTAACTAATATTTTACTTAAATTATGTGCTCATAAGTTTGTACGATGAGGGGTATTCTCTTTCCATTTAAATTCCTTAGTAATCCCTTCACAGAGTCAACTGCAATGCTTCCTTGTTTCTTTCTGGATTGTTCTATGCATTTTCATGCATATAGGTCACTTTTTCATTCTTCACAAATGGGAGCATGTATTACCCGTTGTTCAGCCTCGCTCCTTTTTACTGACTGTGTAGTACGCCGTCACATATCTGTTCTGTATTTGAACCGATCCCCTGATGGTGAGTATTGAAGTTACTGTTGGAAGCAGCACCAGGGTCCATCCTAGTCCATCTGTCCTTGCACATCTTGTCTTTAGGTGTTTGAGTCTGTGGATGAAGTGGAGCAGGTGGAGGCAGAAGGCAGGTTGGAGGAGAAACAGCCCAAGATCCCCAATGGGAACCTGGTGAATGGCACCTGTTCCCCAGACTCCGGCCATCCTTCCTCCCACAACTTCTCCTCCGGCCTCTCGGAGCACTCGGAGCCCAGCCTCAGTACAGAAGACAGCGTCATGGACCCCCAGCGGAATGCCTCCCTGGTGCTTCGGCCTGGGGACAGCAGCATGGATGAAGGGCAGAGCAGCGAGGCCACCACATCCCGGGACGAGGCTCCCCGTGAGGAGCTGGCCGTGCAGGACAGCCTGGAGAGTGACCTCCTCGCCAATGAGAGCATGGAGGAGTTCATGTCCATCCCAGGCAGCATGGATGTGGCTCTGCCTGAAAAGGAGGGCACCCCGACGGAGGGCTGGCGGGGCGGCGAGGCGGAGAAGCACAGCCAGGCAGACAGCGAGGACAACCTCTCAGAGGAGCCCGAGATGGAGAGTCTCTTCCCCGCCTTGGCTTCCCTGGCCGTGAGCACCTCTGCCAACAGCGAGGCGTCCCCTGTGTCTTCCAGCGGCGTCACCTACTCCGTAAGTGTCTGGGGTCCTCCTCCACTCCATTTCCTACCGCTGCAATGGGGAGGGAGCATACCCCCAAACCTCAGTTATCCAGATGACCTCTGGTTCATTGTGTTTTCCCCACCACGGAGGGTTCTCCATGGAAACCCATTTGGGGGAGAAGGTGATGTAACACTTAGAGGACACAGGCTTTGCAATCAAACAGTCCTGGGTTCAAAGTGACCAGCTTAGACAGCCGCTTCATCTTTCTGAGCCTCAGTTTCCCTGTCTATCTTCCTGGGTTGTTTTCAGAGTTGCTGCGTCATATCCTCTGGGCCTAGCACACAGAGAGTGCTCAGCCAGCAGCAGGCTTGGTGGTGAGTGTGCCGACTCACACTCAGGTCCCAGCCAGAGGAGGTCAGCTGCAGGGGACGTCTGCAACACTGTGTGTCCATTTTCCTTCAAAGAACTTGCTGTTTCTGTCAAATATACACATGCCCGTAGTCGCTGGAAGAGGCAAACACTCAGGGGAGGCTGGGTGCAGACAAGCGGGAAGTCGTCTATCTGGCCCGCCCCCGGAGAGGCCTCCCAGAGGCAAGAGTAGCTACTTGTTCCGCCCAAATTATCTGGTGTCTGCCCTCGTGTCTGTAAGCATGCTCAATGCTATTTCTTGACTTTTTTTAGCTTTTCTTCAGTTTTAGACGTTACCTGTTGACACCCAGCTATGGAAGAAGAGGGTTCGGTCCTCTTCCTTCTCCACCCCCAGGTCCTCACCGCATAGGTGGGACCTCTCCCACCCCCACCATCCAGTACAGTCAAATGCTGCATGCTGTGTTACCGCCTGTGTTAGTTAATGACTGATCAGTAGTTTACGTTATTATAATAATATAATGTATACACCATTTTGTCACCTGCGTTTAGTTTTTTCTCCTGCAAAAAATTGTGATTTACTTAAATGTTTTCATTTTCTAGTCTCTGCTTCCTTTTTCTTAGTTTGCTACATATACATATAGCTGGATAATTCACCGCCCGCAACCCCATCCCCAGACTCTTTGCCAGTTGCCTAAATCTCTTCTGAAACATTCTTGAAACTTTATCTCATACATTATTTGAGGCCTAGGTGGCAGGCAGATTCCTCAAGAGAGGGTTGTGTTTAGCTTCTCCCTGGTACCCAGGGGCGTAACCAGCCCGAGGCCGTTGTAAATTAGATCCTCTGGGTGGTGGGAATTTGGGTTATGAACCCGAGTCAGTTAATACCCTGATTTGAGTCTGTTCATGATCCCGGGAGTTATCTTCTACACTTAATTGGGCCCCTATTTTCAAGATAGACCCCTGGATGTTAGTTTTTCCAGTTTTCCCCCACTGGGGGTGTGGCTCTTTGGGGTCCTGCCCTAATGTGGGGAGGTCTCTTACTAGATTCCCTACCTTGAGGATGGGTGGGACCACAACATCATCAAATCCAAGCTTACATTTTCCCTATTCGGCAGATTCCCTCAAGACAGAAGCCAGCCTTGGTGTTTTCTTGCCCTTTTGGGTTAATTTTGGGCCTTTAATGTTGCCTTTGTCTTGCCACTCCATCAGGATCGTTGGGTCAGGTTTCCGGGCCGGCACATTTCCGCAGCTGGGCGTCAGCTCAGCCCTGCCGTTCTTCCCGGCCAGTTTCCAGCAGGGAGGGGCCTCCTCCCAGCTGTGGTTGTAACTCTCAGTTTCTCCATCTATAAGGTGGGGATGCTAAGTCCATGCACCTTATAAGATCATTTTATCAAAGAAAAAAATTAAAAGAATATTCATCGTCCAAAGTGAAAGAGGTTTGCTTAGAAACAACAACAGAGACCAAATCAAACACCTGGCAGAGGCGGGTTGGGGGAGAGGGGGAGCCTCTTCAATCAGACAGCCTCTGTGAGGGGCTGGGGGTGACTGTTCTCCTCCTCCCCTCCCGCGGGCGCGCAGCCGGAGCTGCTGGACCTGTACACGGTGAACCTGCACCGCATCGAGAAGGACGTGCAGCGGTGCGACCGCAACTACTGGTACTTCACGCCCGCCAACCTGGAGAAGCTGCGCAACATCATGTGCAGGTGGCTGGAGCGGGGGCGGGGCTGGGACGGCAGGGCACCCGGTGGGGCTGGCAGAGGGAGGGCTGCGGGGAGCCCAGCCAGAACCGCAGCCTCTCGGGGCGCACCTTGCCCACCTGCGATCTTATTCCGGCCCACACTGACGACAGCATGCCAATCACAGTAATGATAACAGGAGAGGACATTTATTAAGCACTAACTGCACACCAGGTTCTATCCTGAGCCCTCTACTAACATCATCTCACTTCGTCCTCACTACAAGCCTATGAGATGAGCATTAGCCCCCTTTATAGGTCAGGAGTGGGGGCTCAGAGGGGTGCTCATCGCCCCCAGTCCCCCAGCTGGGCAGGGCCTGAGCGGGAAGTCACCCCAAGTCTCTCGGGCTCTAGAATCTGTGTTTTATTTCATTTTCAAGATCTAGGGCTACTTACTAATTTTCATTCAAAATTATCACCTTTATTTCTGAAAATAGGTAAGTAACCCATGCTTATTAAAAACCTAAGTCAGCCAAGGAAATCAGAAGTTCGTAGGTCTAAAGAGAAACTTCTTCCCATGTGCCACTCACCCAGAAGAAGTAGGTACTGCTAATATATTAGGGAATATTCCTCCAGAGCTACATATATATATATATATATATATATATATATATATATATATATATATATATATATCATAGATAATAGATGGTATACTATGTGACAGGGGTCCCCAACCTCCAGGCCATGGACCAATACCCACCAGGCCTGTTAGGACCCGGGCTGCAGAGCAGGAGGTGAACCTGAATGTAACGCACTTGAGTCATCCTGAAACTGTCCCCCACCTATGGAAATTGTCTTCCACGAAACTGGTCCCTGGTGCTAAAAAGGTTGGGGACTACTGTTATATGATATTAATATAATAGCATACATGTTTTAAAGTTTCCACCTACATGGGATTATACTACAAACTATTTTTCTACAACTTGCTTTTTACACTCAATAATACATCCTGGACTTCCTTCCATGCTAACAGCCCATCACCTGTTCCTATAAATAAAGCACCCAGGTTCCAATAAAGAACCCAGCCAG
Source organism: Trachops cirrhosus (assembly GCA_028533065.1). Lineage (NCBI taxonomy): Eukaryota > Metazoa > Chordata > Mammalia > Chiroptera > Phyllostomidae > Trachops > Trachops cirrhosus. The sequence continues at coordinate 56,623,756 of CM052546.1, read as the reverse complement.
GCCTGTTGGTTTGCATACTAATTGCTTTTGCAAAGTTGAGTAGCTGAGCCAGAGAAGATGTGATTTACCAAGCTAACAATAATTGTTATCTAGACCTCTCTGGAAAGGTTTACTAAAGCCTGCCCTAACTCATTCATAAGCACCGCCTCTTAACTAAGCAATCACTGCCTCTCAAAATTTAGTCTAGGAGATACCAATATAATGTTACATTAAAATGAAAAAGTGCTTGGGGGAAAGGAAGGATAGACTGATTTTTCCTGGTTATGGCATCAGGGAAAATCACAGAAGGCCTCAGAGAGGCGGTGACGTTCAAGATGGACTTGGGCAAAATTAGGAGAAACTGAAGAAGCCATTTGGCCTACAGGTTAGGAGCACATACCCTGGGGTGAAGTCGCTGGGTTCAAAATGTGCCTCTGTCAGTTTTTATTAGGCATATGACTCTGTGCATGTCACTTCTCTCTGTGCCTAACTCCACTGGTGAAATGGCATCCTTTTTGTATGATTGCTTTGAAAATTAAGTAATGCAGTACACGTGTAGTGGGCTGAGTAGACAGTAAGTGCTCAGTAAATGTTAGCTATTGTTAGTCAGGGACAGGTGGGAATTCCACACAGAGGGAACTGCTGGGGCCAAAGCACAGGGGCGTGAGTGCGCGAAGTGCAAAGGTGAATACCTACCTGCGTGTGGCGGAGAGGAAGATGTACGGGGAAGCGACGGGGGAGACTGTGCAGATGGATTGGGAAGAGACGGTCAATGCCTCGTATTCCCCGTTGGGGAGTGTGGGCCTTGGCCTGTCACACGCCGGGTACCGGGGAAGGTGTCTGAGCATGCAGGAGTTTAGGAAGGCCATCCTGGTGGCTGAGCATGTGATGTTTGAAGAGTGTGAGACTGGGTACGGGGATGCAGGCAGGAGGATGAGGGAGTGGTCCAGGTGAGGCACGAGGGCCCGAACCACAGAGGAGGCAGAAGGGGAGCGGGTTGGAGAGGCAGGTTGTGGGTGCCTGCACTGAGCCCCTGCATCCTGCTCGCAGCTACATCTGGCAGCACATTGAGATCGGCTATGTCCAGGGCATGTGTGACCTCCTGGCTCCACTGCTGGTCATTCTGGATGACGGTGAGTGTGTTCTCCCCGCCCGGGGGCTGGGGGTGCAGTTTCCTTCTTACTGCAGGGGAGGGTGGTTAACTTCGCTTTGTGAGTCCGAGGAAGGGGTCAGTGCGGGTGCCCAGAAGACCTGCCTGGTGAGCTCATCAAGGTCCTTGTAAAGCAAAAAGGCCTCTTGTTCCCTGATGGCCACTGCTTAATGCCAAGTGTCCAACACCCGGCCAGGCCTTTGCTAGCCACTCATTGCACGAACATGAATGAGAGCGAAGGAAAACCCAGCCCCAGGTGGCTTCCCTGGTGATTTCCACCAAACTTAAAGAAGAATGAATACCAATTTTTCCCAAACTCTTCCAAAAGAAACAGAATAGGAGGGGGTACTTCTCCGCTCGTTCCGTGAGACCAGTCCTTACACGAGGGTCCGCCGGTGCCCTGACACCAGCACCAGATGAGCACGTCGTGAGAAAACTGCAGAGCAGTATCCTTTACAAATATGAACCAGCTCAGGGCCTGAGACCATCCGCTGGGACCTCTGGTTCCCTGGGCAGGGGCGGAGCTGACGGTTTCTCCTGTGCTCTTCCCCAGAGGCCCTTGCCTTCAGCTGCTTCACGGAGCTCATGAAGAGAATGAACCAGAACTTCCCCCATGGAGGCGCCATGGACACCCATTTTGCCAACATGAGGTCACTGATCCAGGTATGATTCAGTCCTGTTCAATACAACTTGCTCCCACTCAACCCAATGGACCTCAGGTCGACTTAACAGCCACACCTAGTTTAACTCAACCCAATGGCTCAGTCCTACCTACCTCAGTTCAGTTCAGCTCAGCTCAGCCGAGTGAGCTGAGCTCAAAAACTCCATTCAACTTAACTCTGAGTTGAACTGAAAAACTCCACTGAGCTCAACCTTAACAATTCAAGTCAGCTCTACCAGATTCGTTCCCAGTGACCATTTACTCCGTCCAGGCACTGTGACCGCATAGTGAACAAGACATGACCCTGGCTCTTCAAAAGGTTGTTTGATTGCTTTGGTCCTTTTCCTCTAAGTAATGTTTGGGTATGTTTCATACACTCAGACGCACACGGCTTTATTGAGATGTAATTCACACACCACGAAATGCACCCTTTTTAAATGTTCCACTCAGTGGTTTTTAGAATATTCACAGTTGTGAAGCCATCAGCAGCACCTGAGTTCTGAACACTTTCATCGTCCCCGAAAGAAACTCCGCATGCAGTAGCATCGGCCCCTCTCCCCAGGCCCTGGCGACCACTAGTCTCTGCAATACGTGGCTTTTCACATCATGCGGCTTTCACTGCGCGTAATGGTCTCCCAGCTCGCGCACAGTGAGCGTGTGCCAGGCGTCACTCGTCCTGTTCCATCGAGTGGGCGGACCACGTTTGGTTCATCCATCCATCGCTGATGGATGTTGGGTTGTTTCCGCTGTTTGGCCGTTAGGAATAATGATGTGCAGTCATGTACGAGACTTCACGTGGACGTAGGTTTTCATTCCCCTGGGGATGTGTCTAGGAGCGCAACTGCAGACAGCAGCGTACATTCCTACCAGCAACGTAGGAGGCTCCCCGTTTCTCTACGTCCTTTCCAACACTTTGCTGTCTTGTCACTTGTATTGTAGCCGACCTAGCGGGTATGCAGTGGCATCTCATTGGAGTATTGATTTGCATTTTCCTAATGACTCATGGCATTTCGTGTTTCTCCTGTGCGTATGGGCCATTGGCACATCTGTTTGGGGGGAATGACTGTTTGGTTGAGCTAGGTCGATTCGTACTTCAAACGCTTTGCCCACTTTTTAAACTCCAACTGGTTGTTAAGGGCTGCCTGGTGTCTGGTGTGGGGACGGACCATCATTTATTCAGCTGTCCCTCTGGTCTGGACTTTGCCCAGGAGGCTGATGCCCGCCTTTGCTTCCTCCGACAGATCCTGGACTCTGAGCTCTTCGAGCTGATGCATCAGAACGGGGACTACACTCACTTCTACTTCTGCTACCGCTGGTTCCTGCTGGATTTCAAACGAGGTACAGACTTCAAACTGGGGCCTTGTTCCCAGACCCTTTGTAGCAGAACCTCAGTGGGGAAAAGATACCACCGAGCAGAAGCTCGTGGAAGAGAGCGGCACGCACGTAGTGAGTGCTGATGACCGGTTCACCTGCCTTATCCTGCGGTGACACCGCACAGCAGGGCTAGTTACAGTCCCCATTGTACAGATGAGGAGACTAAGGCCCAGAGAAGTCGAATTCAGAGTGAGGAGGAATAGCACCAGGATCTAGGCCCCCTCTGTCCACCTCCTAAGGCCAGTCCCCTCCACTCTATCCTGCTGCTTATCGGAGACCAAGAGCTCCGGAGCCCATGAAGCATTTTAGCGTGGGACCTAAAAATCACGTATAGTGCAGTGCATTGCTGTTTCGCAAACTTGGGGTGATGCTAAGGATAATGCCTAACACACATGGAGGGCCTCATTAAGTGCCAGGTACAGTGCTGGGCCATTTCTGTGCATTATCTCATTAGTCTTTTGCTATGGTCAGCATCACTGCATGAGAGATGAGGAGAGAGAGTAACTAGCTCAAGGTCACCTTGGTAGTAAGAGATGGGGCTAGGATTCACACCGAGTCTATTGGACACAGAAAGCCTTGCTCTTAACCATTGCTCCATGCTCTGTCTTCCCTAGACCCAGGGGCAGCAGCCAGCTCTGTGTGCAGGGCGAAGGGGAGGTAACCCCCATGGGTGTTAGAGGAGATGGAGGAGGGTACAGGGAGGGAGGGGGACATTGGTCAAGGGGCAGAGCAGGGACAGGTCAGCGTTAAACCTGCACATGCTCAGTTCCTCCGCTTGCAGGGTGTCAGAGCTGGAAAGTTACCACTCACTGTATTCGCTTTGCCTATTCTACAGATAGGGAAAACTGAGGCTTCTGATGGTCAAATGACAGAGTCCAGGTCTCCTGGCTCCTGGCCTGAGCTCTGTCCACCGCACCAGGACAGAAAGCACAGCTGGCCTGGGATCTTCCCCGGGGGCGGGCAGCCCCGTGAGCCCTGTGGCTGACACCCTCCCCGTGCGTGTGCTCGTTGGTGTCTCGGCAGAACTCGTCTACGATGACGTCTTCTCTGTCTGGGAGACCATCTGGGCAGCCAAACACGTCTCGTCCGCCCACTACGTCCTGTTCATCGCACTGGCTCTGGTGGAGGTCTACCGTGACATCATCTTGGAGAACAACATGGATTTCACAGACATCATCAAATTCTTCAATGGTACCCACATGACCAGCGGCTCCTCTGAGGGGTGTGGGCTCCTAGAGGCCTCGGGAGGGACGGAGATTTACTGAGATTGACACACGAGGAAGGGGGTGGGGTGGGGGGTTCTGTCCACTTCCTGTGTCTCTTCCTAAATGGATGCGTCGACGTCTTGTAATGCCGAGGATATATTTTTCTCAGGAATCTGGCAGAAGAGGTAGGGCGTTGAAATCAGGCTTGGGGCAGACCCTGGCTCTGCCACCAACCAGCTGTGCCTGTGGACAAGTCACTCGCCCTCTCCCTGAATATCTGCTTCCTCATCTATAAAATGGGGTAACAGTGTCTGTCTGCATCAGGGGGTCGGCACGTGCAGGAAAGGCGGGCAAAGGAAGGCAATTGAAGTGACAGGGGAGAGGCAGGCCCCAGAAATCAGAGAAGATGTGGGTTCTGATTCCAGCTCTGCTGCTCTGGAGTTGGGGACCTTGGGCAAGTGACTACATGTCCCTGGGATTCAGCCTCCTGGGGTATAAAAACATGCTGAGACCTCAATCACAGAGACATCAGGAGAATTAAACAGGACGGGAATAAAGCCCATCACGTGATACCTGGCCCATACTAGCGGCCCCATAGCCAGAAGCTGTTGTTACTGTTACTGTTTATAGTGGTTTTTTTTTTTTACTGAAGAAAGTTTTGGAAAAAGCAAAAGAAGAAAAAAGCCATGTGTAACCCTCCCCTGGGAACATTTTTTTAATCAAGCCTTTTATTTTAGAATAATTGTACAGAAAAGTTGCAAATATAGTCCAAAGTGTTCTTGATACCTTTCCCCCAGCTACCCCTAATGTTTGTATGTCAGCTGATGCTAGTGCACTCGTCACCACTAAGAAATTGACATGGATACATTACTAGGAACTGAACTGCAGGCCTGATCGATTTCACCTAGTTTGTATTCCATGTCCTCTTATGCTCCAGTGTCCAAGCCAGGAAACAGCATTACATGTAGTAGGTTCATTTTTAAAAAATTTTTTTTCATTCAGACTTTTCCATAGCTGTGGATATTTTTGTTATTACCGCCACAGAATCCAGTTATAGTTAAAAAACTATAGTTTTTTTCCCACTTACTCATTTTAAAACTGCCTTCTTCACAATCACTTTTTAAGACTGTGGAATATACCTCGAGCGACTGTCTAATGTACTGACCACGCCCTGTTGCTGGGCGTCTGGCTGTCTGCAGTTGGAGGGTGTGATGGAGAGCCCACAGCGATTCCTCACTGACCGCAGAGGCCCCCACCCTAGTTCAGCGCACGGCCCCTCGGGCCAAAGGTTCCCCCTAGCAAGGAGTTAGGCCCGAACCACGGAAGTATTTACATCCTAACAACTTAGCCTCCGTTTGAAAAAATAATACGTATAACTCAGATGAAGAGAGAACTTTTGTTCCATTCTTAGGTAAGTACAGTCCCCCAGTGGGGCGTGTGCGCCTGTCGGGCGTCACGCAGCTTCTCAAACCTGGAGTTGGCCGGACTCCGGCACCTCCGTTTCCCGGCCGCCGTGACTCCCACGCGGTGCTGGCCTGCATCCCAGCAACGGCTCCCTGTGCGGAGCAGTAAAGGCACCGATGGGAATGCGATGCAGTTTGTGAACTCGTGCCTGCGGTTCAGCCGACACCGACGTGGGGCATCGCCACATTTCCCGAGACATTTTCCCGAGTTCACAGTGGCACTGTGGGGGACCTCAGCACCCAGTTCCGGAGCCAGGGTCCTACCGCCTTCTTCCTCTGCTAAGCGACTTCTTCATGACATATGTCCCAGTTTAGGATTATTCTGCCTTAAAGATCTGATCGTTTTGTGAGGCTCTTGATAAAATTAATTAATTTTACTTTCTGTCCTTCCCTCCCTTCTCCCCTCCTGTCACGTCCTCCCTCCTGTACTTGTAAGCGTCTGCTGTGCCCAGCATCGCTTTCTGAAGTAGTCCCCAGTCACTGCACTTGTGGAAAGGGGATGGGAGACCTAACATTTTTAGGCACACGCTGACCCAGCATCACCCTGTGAGGTGGGCACTGTCACCATCCCCATTTCACAGGTGAGGAAACTGAGGTCCAGAGGTGCTGGCCGTCCCCAAGGTCTCGCTTCAAGAGCCCCTCCGGGGATGACACCAGACGACAGTGATGGGGAAGGCCTGGAGACCCTGCGGGTGCTGGCGGTGTGTCCAGAGGATGGACAGGGAAGGAGGCTCATGAGATGTTGCCCTCTGCTCTTTCAGAAATGGCCGAGCGACACAACACCAAGCAGGTCCTGAAGCTGGCCAGGGACCTCGTGTACAAGGTGCAGACCCTGATTGAGAACAAGTGAAGGCCGCCACCTGCCTGTCCTGCCCACTCTTCCTGCCCAGCCGCCCCGGGAGTGAGGTCCCAGGGCCTGTTCGTGAGCATGGACTTCTGTGCAGAGAGACACCGCCCCGACGTTGGCCGCCGGGCAGGTGGGGTCACGGGGTCGCCCCCCGAGTTCAGCCTTACATTTTTCTGTTTGACCAAAGATCGCCCGTGTCTGGGGTTTCTCCTTCGCGGGAGCTGGTGGACTGAAGGAACGTCTTTGTCTGCGGTCTCCTCTCTCTTCTTTCCCCCACCCTCTAAACTGCCTTGTCGGGTGGGTCTTGGGGATGGAATTGTGTGAGAAATCGGCATAGGAGATGTCCATGCGGCCACCTCTAGACGCCGAAAGGGGTCTGTGGAGACGCGGGCCGGCCTGGAGCAGGGTCTCTGTGCCTCGGCACTATCGACACTCGGGCCAGGCCCTTCCCGGGGCAGGTGGGGCCTCCTGTGCACCGCAGGATGTTGAGCAGTGTCCCCGACCTCTGCCGGCTCGAAGGCAGCAGCACCCTCCTCCCCACCCCGGGTGTGACAACCCAGAGCGTCCCCAGATACTGCCAGATGCCCTCACGTGAGACCTCCTGGCTTAGAGGAGGGGCTGCCGATGTATCTCCCAGCCCTTCTCTCCCCACCCAAGCCGCCTGTGTCCCCAGGCCCCCTCCCACTTAGAAAAAGCACACGGAGTCCCAGGCACTCTCCACGGAGGTGTGGGATTCCATCGTTGTATTCTCTCATTCTTCTCCTCCTCCGCTTTACCCCAGGAGAAGCTTCTTTTCTTCTTGTCAGGAAAGGTGTCTTTGGAATTGCAGAAGTACCTGCAAGCGTGAGACAGTGAGAGGCTCTTCTGAGCCTGGCCCGGCGCCCTGGGGCAGGGCAGAATCCTCCCCTCCCCCTCGGAAAGACCGTGCCTCTCCTTGCACACGCTGAGTCTGGTGCTCCAGGAGCTCGGAACGCGTGTGTGGTGAAAGCCATGTAGTCAGGGAGGCCAGCTCTTCCCCAAGTGCCCTTGCTCACTCAGGATGAAAGAGGAAGAGAGGTCAGCCAGGGTAGAGATGTGTGTGTTTTCCACGGCGGCCAGGTCTGGAAACGGTCCCCGCCGTGTCTTCTCACGAAGGGTCGCCGGTCCACAAACAGATCCCGAGTTAGGTAGCCCACCTGCCCACCTGTCCTTCAGGAAAGCGGCCCTGCCAATTCTGTTCTGCGAATGCTCTGGAATCGGGAGAAACGGAGTCAGGGAGGACTGCTCTTCCAGAGGGTGGCAGGTAGGGTTGTGGCGAGGTGGGGGAGACACGGAAAGCAGGTGGAGGCGTTCGCACAGGGGGTGCTGGGCCTGCAGCCCCGAGCAAGGACAGGGAAGTCCTGCCCTGGGCGCTGGCGAAGGCTCTTCCCTGCGTCGGCACCTCCAGCTGCACCCGAACCCTCACCTTCCCCCAAGCGGGCCCCCTGGGCAGGACGGACGAGGCCCAGAGGGCCCTTGCTTCTGAAGACTGTACATCTCACCCTGGTCCCCCAACTTCCCCAGATGGGAAAAAACGTTCAAAAGGCCTCTCCAGAGGAACGAGTATTTCGCCACACAGCTGCTCACTGCAGGGGGTGTTACGTTAGCAAGACCCAGGTCCTAGGTCTCCCGACTCATATTTTTGGACAGGCTAGTCCCACAGCACAGCACAAGACTTCCCCTCTGCCTTCTCTCGTGGTGTCCCAGAGAAACATCTGTGGTCGTGGTTCAGAATGACTCCTATGTATTCAGCTTGCCGTGCTCACTCAGCTCTGCATCTGTTACCTGTGTCCTCGTGTCTGAGCGTGTGGGAGCCATTCTGTCTTTGGAGCACCCTCCTTTTCTCGGTGTTGCCAGCACATCTCGTAACTGTTTACTGAAAAGTTGTGTCTGTGTGGAGAGAAAATATATATAAACGGCGTAACGTGTGAATCTGGGTCATTTTTGCTTCTGTGTTTGGGGAAGTTTTCTTAATTGGAAAGAAAGGTTTGTTTGTGAGACCCTGTCCACCCACTCCCACCTCGGCGACTCACCCCTGGGTGGGGACGGATTCGCACAGTAGCTGCCTGGTCTCTCCCCACACAGTTCAAGGCAGATGAGTCACTTCTCATCCCTTGTACCTTAGCTATTCCCAAGAAACGCCGCCTGACAAACCACCCCAAATCCAGTGACTTAGAATAGACGTTTATTTAGCTTGTGATTCTTCATGTCAACAGTGCGGGCTGTGTTCAGTGGGGGGTTCTTCTGGCCTCGGCTGGACTTCCTCATGTGTCTGGGTCAGCCGATAGCCAGCTGGGCAGCGTGGCTTCTGACACTTGGCAGGCTGCTGGCTGGGGCCATGGGGGAGGTTGGGCCAGTGTCTGTCGTCCAGCAGGCACCCCAGGCTTGTTTCCATGGCCACGATGGCAAGTCCCGAGAGAGCAAGCAGAAGGGTGCACAGCCTCTTGAGGCCCAGGCTGGGGACTGGCATTGAGTCATTTCTGCCGCGTTCTCTTGGGCAGAGCACATCTCCTGGCCGAGCTCCGACTCAGGCAACGGGGAAACAGACCCCACCACTGGACGGGAGGCTTTGAAAACTGACATTGGAAGGGGGTGCGGATCCAGGCAGGGAATCAGTGAGGCCATTTTGCACACAGTGTGTGTACCATGTACCCCAATCACCCCAGACGGGGATGATTTCCTAGTCATGGCCTCAGGGTCCCTGAGTTCCCAAAATAACCACCAGATGAGGAGGCAGTATCCACCTCCCCATTTTACAGAAGAACTCACTGAGGTCCGGAGAGGTGAGGGGCGGGCCTGAAGCCATGGGGAGCAGCAGAAGGGGGATGTGAGCCCGCGTGTGTGGCGATTCCACAGAGCTATCATGGGCTCTTTTTGCTCCTCCTGGGCAAATTTTATTTGCTCCCTTTGGGCATGATGGTGATTTTCTCCGTGTCACTGGAGAAATGGATGGCCCTGCCCTGCACCTGGGTCACATGTGGCCACCTGATCAAGGGCAGCAGGCTGGCCAGGACGGCGTTGAGGATGGCGGTCACGTAGCCCCAGCCCAGCTGGCACTGTCCACTGCGGTACGCAGAGGAAGCTCCGCAGGCCTCCTTGGCGAACGGGGAGGCCAGGCTGATGGGGAAAACCAGCAGGCCCACAACGGTGGTGGTCGCTGGGGACAGCGAGAAGGAAAACCAGCGTGTCGGTCAGGGGCTCTGGACTCACGTTCCATCCGGAGACTCACTCACTCACCTGCCTTCCTGTCCACCCCTCCCCATTCATCTGTCCATTCTCTTGTTTACTGGCTCATCTATCCTTAACAGTTTTTGTTTATTAAAGTATAGTTCACATGCAGTGTGTTAGTTTCAGGTGTACAACATAGTGATTTGACATGTATGTACCTTATGACATGATCACCACAATTCAGCTGTCACCATGCAAAGTTAATATCGTAATAACTCATCTTTCCTTTATCCACCCATCATTCAACTACCCCCGCACCTTATCCATCCATTCAACTGTATTCTAATCCACTCATTCACTCCATCCCTCTATCTGCCTTGTTCAAACATCCATCCACTTGCCCACTTAGCCACCTATCCCCCATAACCATCCATCCATGCATGCATCCCCCTCTTCATGCAGCCGTATTCCAGTCCACCCCGTTTCTTATCCGTCTGTCCACTAGTGTAGCCATCATCACGTGTCAGTTCCTCCACTCACCCACCCACTCATTGCTTCCTTCACTGGTCCACCCTTTCATGCATCAAAACCGTCCGAGGTGCTGTGGTGGGCACTGATGACACTGAGGAGATGGACCGGATACCCTTCACCTTGGGCACTCCCAGTGCAGGAGGATCAGACGCGCTCAGCCTCCCTTGCTGCTCTTTGGCCACACTGGTCTGCCTGCAGTTCCCTGCACGCACCTTGCTCTCCTGTCCCCATGCCTTTGCCCTTGATGTTCCCATTACCTGAAATGCCCTCAACATTTGCCTAATTCCCACATGTCCTCCCAGACTCAGCTCAAGTGACGCCTCCTCCTGGAAGCCTTCCTTAACATCCTCCACCCTCCCGGGATTCTTCCTTGCACCCTGTGCTTATCCTTGTTATGTGAAATCCCCACTGAGCTGTAAATGCCTGATGTACTTCATCACCCTGCGCCACTGTGCGAACCTGGGACGAGCCCTGTATCTCCATCCATTGAGTCAACAAATATTTAGTGAGTATCTGTGATGTGCAAAAAGCACTGTGGCAGGTGCTGGTGATATCAAGACAGACATATTCTCGCCCTTGTGGAGCTGGCATTCTAGTGGAGAGTGATGGACAAGAATCAGGAGAGCATATAAGAGATTCCAGGTAGTAAGTGCTGCGCAAGATTTAAAGCAAAGTAAACAGGAGAATCGAGGGAGAGGGGAGCTCACTGAGGCAGTGATGCATGGGCAGAGCCCTTAATGAAGTGGGGAAGCAAGATAGGACAGGGCCTTAGAACAGTGAATTCCAGGCAGAGGGAACAAGCTCGATGTAAATGAGCAACAGACAGCAAGCCAGGGAGGCTGGAGCACGCTGAGCCTGGCAGAGGGGGAAAGAGGTAAGGTTGGTGAGAGAAGGGGGGCTGGTTAGGTGGCGCCTCATAGGCCACATACGGAGTTCAGATTCTGCTCTGAGTGTGACAGGAAGTCAAAGAAGTGTGGATAAACCTGTCGGAGTGGCAGGATCTGATTTCAGCTTTAACAGGACCCATTCGGACAGGGCATGGGGAGTTAACTGAGAGATGCTTTGCCATCAAGGCCCGGGCTAGATCATCCAGAGATTAGGTGTGCGTCAGGGAAAAGCAGCCGTTCAGGGCAGATGCAACCCCACGGCTCAGCAGGGGGAGTGTAGGCTACATTTCAGCCTTCTAGCCCTCAGCTGGGCACCCTGGTGCAGTGCACAACCTCCCCAGCGGTGTGCTGTGGTCCAGGAAAGGATGATGCAAAGCAGATGGTAGGAGAGAAATAAAGGGGGCCAGACTATTAGGACTGGGCTTAGCTAAGGGCAGGTGAGGGTGATGTTAAAGACCTTGTTCCCTCCCTCCCCCCATTTCTGGCTTGCTGAAGGACCAGGAATAGTCTCCCATCCTTCGGTTTATCTCGGGGATTAGACCCAGGGGGCCAGACTCTGCTCACAGGTTTTTTCTCCTTTCATTCATCATTCATTCACTCCACAAAACATGTCTGGGATGCTTACATGTGACAGTGGACTTACCTGCAGCTGCCTGCACCCCCGGCATTTTTCCGCTGCCCCTCCTCAGGCACAGCTCCTTGGGGGCCAGTGCCCAGGACAGGAGGATAATTGCGTTAAAAGCCAGCAGGAGCCAGCCTCCAAGGAGAAGCGCAGCTGCGGCCTCCCAGAAAGAGAGAGGAGAGAGGGTGTTGAGTGGGGTTGAGGCAGGAGGCTGTGCCCTCTGTTCACCCACCAACTACTGAGTTCTGGAAACCCCATGAGGTCTGTGCTATTATTATTATCCCATTTTACATGTCGACAAACTGAGGCTCATAGAGGTAGAGTCATTTGCCTCAGGATGCACCACTAATTAAGTAGGAGAGCCAGGATTAAGACCAAGATCTACAACTGCCATAGCCTACCTATAGTGACTACCTGCTATATGGCGGGATCACCAGGAGAGGCACCTTTGTAATGATTAGTTTGGAAGGCTGCAAAATCTTCCTTAGAGGTATTGGAGTGGGAGTCCTGACCCCTTTCCCCACTGTCGAATTTGGTAATGTGCATCATTAACAGAGCCTTCCAACACCTTAGCTGTGGTTTTCCAACCTCGTGGTGCTTAGAGTGGGGCCAGGTAGGTGGGTGCAGGTTGTAGGCTGCACAGCTCTGAGAGATGCATTGAGATCCTCATAGATGCGTATGTTGATTATAGTAACTCCAGCAGATGGCGGTATAGTGTCCTGAAGAAGGGGCTCCTTTTCTAAATTTGTGCAAAGGTGTGCTATATGAATTGACAGCTGCTTTTACAACCATCCTGGGGGCTTGCTAAAATGCAGATAGCCAGACCCCACCCACACCTACAGAGTCAGAGGCTTAGGTTGGGGTTGGTGGTGCAGAACTGGGCTTCGTTTTGCTCTCGTGGGTTTGGTAGTGCCCCCGAGGTCCCAGCGAATTGAGGAGCTGAGGACTCACCTTCCAGGCAAAGTCAGGAATATCACCCAGGGACCCGAAGGTCCCACAGCTCTGGTTCCAGCTGTCACCCTGAGGCCAGGAGCAGTAGGTGAGGACCCCAAAGGAGAAGGTGGGGCTCTGGAACCAGGCAGGGGAGATGAGGCTAAGGGCCGAGATGCAGGTCAGGGAGAGTCCCAGAGCTGCCCACACGCTGGCCCCCATCATGGAGTGTCAGTGACCTGGGGGTCACCGAGCAAGGTCAGTGGTGGAGACTTCCTGAGCAAACAGAGAAACAGGGGCTTCCAAGGCACCCCCACCCCCTAGCCAGGGATTGGGTCCTGTGTTCACGCCCCAGGTTATCAGCCTCCCTTCGACCTCGTGATGTGACAGGAGATGCTAACAGCTGGTGTGGAGAGGGGGTTGCCCTGACAAGCTCTGGAAGCGGAAACCCCAAGCCTTGGAACCCTCCACAGCCACACGTGACCCCTCCAGCACACACATCAACCCACGCAAAGGGCTTAGGACGTAACCTAGCACTTCAAGGGCCTCTGGGGAGTAACCGCTCTAGAGTTTTCCAAATGAAGATCGCGGATGCCACGGTGCCTCGGTGGTCCTCACGGGAGATACTCGGGGCACCCGGACCCGGCCTTCAGTGCCACTCAACCATAAGAAGCCAGAATCACTTAGTTCTCACTTCTCCTTCGGTCCCTCTCTCCACGTCAAAGACAAAGCGTTGAAGCTGACAGGTCTTAAACACCTGTCAGCTATTTGGCATTTTCTCCCTTTAAAAAGACGGCAGCAGACGACAGAGTCCAGTGAGAGTCTGAGGCTGTAGTGGGGTTTTCCTTGTATTCGCCGTGGTGCTTTTGTTTTATTTTTTGGCACGATACTGGTTGTCCATTTACCATTAAAATTTATTTTAATGAAAAAGCGAGTCAATTTAAAGGTTTGCCTCTACACCATAATAGAGGAGCAGGAAGATGGTGTGCCCACGCTGTCACTGATAGCCAGAAGTGAGCCGGGAGGGTGGAGCCTACCCAAGGGCACCCAAGGTCAAAAGCAGCTGAGCTGCCAGCCCAGCCAAGGGCGCCTATGCAGACTTCCCAGGGCCAGTCCTTTTCAACTTTGGTTTCACTTTGGGACGCTAAGCCTGGCCAGCACTTTAAACATGGCAGGAACCCTGGGCTCGGAGGCTGGCCACTCACTCTACCCTTTCCCAGGTATGTGACTGCGGCAAGTTGCCCCATTCCTCTGGGCCTCAGTTTCTCCATCTGTGAAAGCAGATTAGAAACCCCAAGGGGCAGGCGGCCTCGGCCTCAGTCACTGGGCAGGGTGGTGTTGTAGGGAGAAGCAGACAGACCACACCCTCCCCTTCCCAGCGCTATGACCTTGGGGGTGTCCCCTCAGCTCTCCGGAAAATGGGGGTGGGTGGTTGTGAAGGGTAAAGGGGGTGAAATCACGTGTGGGTTGCAGGGGCAGGAGAGAGAAGCCTGGGCAGGTAGGCCAAGGTTACATGGCAGACTTTTTATCCCAGGGCTGAAAATAACCTCATGGCTGCTGTCCAGCAGGTGAGATGTGGCCCTTTGAATGAGGGAAGATGGATTTTTTTCCCCCTTCCTCCATCAAAATCAGCCTCTCCTTGGGGTTTGGCAGGATGCCAAGGGGTGTAATTCCAGCCAGGAAGCTGGGGAGCCCAGAGCCGACGATGCCCGTGGTTTTGCCTCTCTCTGGCCGCCCCAGTGGCTCTCGGGGCGTTTCTGACCTTGAAAGGAGTTTTGTTCTCCAGATAATGTGCTCAATGTCACCTGGGAAAATCACGCCGACTGTCCAGGTGCCCGGGAAGCTAAATGAGGCATTATAACCCAAAGCCACATCCGGCCAGGCCCCAATTAGCTGGGATCCAGCTCAGGGGAGCTTGCGAGGGACTGGATGTTTTCTCCTCCAGCTCAGCACGACCTGTGGATGGCGGTCAGCAGTTCTTGAGTGCTCACCAAGCCCCATGCTAAACACTTGGAGTACCTTGTTCCATATAAGCCCATGGCTGCTGGGTGGTAAGACCTGTCACCATAGTTCCCATTTGACAGACGACAAAAAGAAGCCTAATTTTGCACCCGCAAAGCGAGTGTTGGGCTAGGGACTTGTGCTCAGGGAATCGGCCTCCCGACTGGGCCCTAAGCACTGAAGGGTTAGGTTAAAAGTCGAATAGCCCGGTGGTTTCCTGCAGCTGTCTGGGCAGCCGCCCCTCCCGCGGCTGCAGCCACACACAGAGTGAATGTACTTTCAGGGCCCATTATGGCTGCTGGTTAGTAGCTTCCTCTCCGCTCCCACCTGATCTCTGCCCCGTCCTCCTTCGGACTCACCACACTGCAGGTGCGGACCCTCTCACGTGGCCTCTTCTGCTCAGGCCCCGGTGTTAGACACAAGTCTGTGACCTCGTAAGATGCCTCCCTCCCTTTGAAGGAGACACTCAGGTTGGTGAGCAAAGCCCAGGTGTGTGATAAGCTCTGCGGGTGTGTGTATTTCTTCCTAGTTCCTTAAGTCAGCAAGCTGGGCAAAGACAGAAAAGCCAGCCACAAATCACACGGGGTGAGGGTGTGGTGTTCCCTGGGCAGGAGAAGGCATGAATAGGGATTACCGAGCGGCAGTGACACCCCCGGGGTGGCCCTTCTTGCCACCATGCTCGCTGTCCACCTCTGCCTGGGAACAGATCTGCGTGTTTCTCTGGCTCCAGAGGATCTTCCCTGCAGGCTGTGGACTTCCAGATAGTGATGGGCACTGGGTCTGAAGAAAATCTATCCCAGCATCCAGCGGAGGGCGTGGCACAGAATGGGTGCTTGTTTTGTCTTTTGTTGGACATTTTGGAGGGGCGACTCCCAACTGACTCGAGGAGAAATGCATGGGGTTACAGAAGCAAACATGTTATGGTACGGCTTCAGGCACAGGTGAACAAGCAGTGTCTGAGGACCCCCCTCTCCCTCTCCCTCTCTCTGCCGTTTTCCACGGGGTTGGCTTCACTCTCCGGCATATTCCCTCTTAGAGTTGGCCTCTGGTGGCCCCAGGCTCACCTTCTGAGGCTTAGCAACCCCAGCTGGGGGAATGGGGTGGGGGGGGAGGTGCTCCTCTACACACAGTTGCAGCAAATATTGTGATGAACTCTCATTGGCCAAACTTGGATCATGTGCCCACCTGTGAGCCAATCACTGTGGCCAGGGAAATGGGATGTTCTGATTGGCCAGACTTAGGTCCTATACCTTAGGATTGGGGGATGAGAGTAGGGATATCTGGAGGTTCACAACACTGGAACTATATGGAGTGAAGGTGGAGTACGGGGTTGTTTCTAGGAGGAAAACTGAGGTGGTGTTGGCAGAGGGTGAGGGATGGGTGCTGGCAGGTGAGAACTAGAGGTGCTAGAAATGCTGGCATGACAAAAGAGCACACGCCAGTTGGTGCGGTGAGAATCAGGAGGGGCCAGTGAGCCTGGGCCAGGGCTCAAGCCCCAGCTCTGCCAGCCACACTCCCTGTGACCTTGGCGAGTGCATCTCAGCCTCTCTGGGCCTCGGTTTCACCACCTATAAAACGAGGACACCTGGAATAGATGATTTCCCCATTCATTCAGTCATTCATTATTTCCTTTCCATCAGCGTTTGTCCAGGGGCTTTGGAGTTAGGGAACTGAGTCTAACTCCCAGTTTGGAGCTTCACTGGCTGCATCAGACCCGACTGATGCCCCTTCAGAGCTGCACTCAGCTGCATCCTGTGCGGCATTGGACACTGTGCAGCCTCCGCCTGCCTTCCCCCGCAGGCGGCCTGGGCCGGTTGCTGCAGCCCCGTGGCCAGCTCAGCCTCCAGTGACATGGTCTGAGTTGTGACCCGGTCTCCCGGTTATTCAAGCCGCCCTGACCCGACTCTTGCTTGAGGAGGGTAGGAACTCTGGCGCCTCCTCTTCCAGACTCCCGTGAAGAAGCTGCCATCCCTCCTGGCTGCCCAGACGCTTGGGTATCAGAACCCAGAAGTGAGGAGCAATTGGGCCCGGCTGTGGAGAATAGCCCACAGGAGATGGGACACGTAGCAGATGAAATTCTTGTGCTTTACCTGCCATGTTTCTCAAAAAGTGGCTTCTGCAGAGACACCTCCCGGGTGTGTTTTTTTGAGATGTCGTGGCCAACTCCGTATGTTTTGAATTTGCTTTCCCTCCTTTCCTGCCTCGCAGTTCCTTTTCCTGCATTTTTGTTGGGCCCGATTACATCTCCAATAAAGCATCAGCATAGAAGTTTTGCCTCAGGCTCTGTTTTCTGGGGGAACCCAGGCTGTGTGACCCTGAGCAATTTACTTAACCTTTCTGAGCTTCAGATCTCTCATCTCTAAATGGGAGATAATAATAGAAGCATCTAGGCCCTGGCTGGTGTAGCTAAGTGAATTGCATGCAGGCCTGCAAACCGAAGGGTCCCAAGTTCCATTCCCAGTCAGGACACATGCCTGGGTTGCAAGCTGGGTCCCCAGAAGAGGGCGCATGAGAGGCAACCACACATTGATGTTTCTCTCCCTCTTTCTCTTTCCCTCTCTCTAAAATAAAATAAAATCTTCAAAAAATAATAGAAGCATCTATTAGAAGACTATTGTGGCATTTAATGAGACATCACAGGCAAATACTTGGCTCAATAAACGAGAAATTTCATTAGTATCATTGCTGCAAGCCAGATGCTAGATGGTATCACGTGACAACATTTATTCAATGTTGAATTTCATGAACATTTATTGAGTGTCAGCTCTGTTTCGGGTTCCGGGCTAGCCTTTGCTCCACCCTGCTCACAGTCTGGGAAGTGAGACAGAGGAGTAACTGGGCAGTGACACTACGGCGTCGTCGGTGCTGGAAGATTCAGGGGCTGCGGCGTGCTGGGCAGGAACGTCAGAGGAGCTGACGTTCAAGCTCAGAGCTGAAGGATATGTAGTTGTAACAGATGATGGGCCAGTGGAGGGTAAAGTGTTCTGGACCGAGGGCATGGCATGGGCAAAAGTCTGGTGTTGGGAAAAACTTCTCAAAGATTGCGTTGGCTCTCACTACCCAACGTGCACGACTGTGGCCTTCGTCAAGTTGCGTGTGGGTTCTAGAGCTGCGCTGTTCGATATGGTAACCATAGCCACACGTGGCTATTTAGATTTAAATTAATTAAAATGGAATGAAATTTAAAATGCAGTTCCTCAGTCGCATTGGCCGCATTTCAAATGCTCAGTAGTCATCTGTGGCTAATGTTACAGTGCAGACGTAAAACATCTCCATCGTCGCACAAAGCGCTTTTGGACAGAGCTGCCTGCGAGTCTGAGAACAGGCAGCCAAAACAGGAAAGGCTTCCTGGAGGAGGGGGTAGAAGACGGCAGAGAAGGGGTTCTGGGAAAGTCTCCGGGTGGCACTCACTATTCTCTATCCTCAGGAAGAGAAAAGCCAGGCCTGGGAATGGGGGTGAGGTATTGGCTCTGGAAACAATGTAGAACCTGACGCCTCTTTGGTCAGAATCTAATCTCTGGGTGTGTGCTGGTTGGGAGTCACACCTGGGAAGGAGGACGCAGGAATGTCAGGGGAATCACCCAAGGTGGTACTGAGCCAGGAAGTCCTGCCTCTTTTGGGGCTAGGAGGACTCTGGGAGTTGTGGTTTGACACCCCTCCGAGCTTGACAGGGATAGAAGCATTGACACTGGGTCTAGGCATCTTGGGGGAAGTAAAGTTGCGGGGGCTGAGCTGATCAGGGCTGGGAACTCATCCGGGTTTGGGGTTTCTGCAGGGGGAAATGGCAAGAGGAAAGCTATCTTCTCCCCTTCTATGCTTAAATTCTGAGAGAGAGAGGAGATGCCAAGGTAGACCAAGTCGGCTGCAGAGCTGAGACATGGAACACTCAGTTAAACAGAGCCCTCAGCCCACACATTTGGGTTGATCGGGATTTGCCCAGGAAAGACAGGAGTTCTCAGAAGGTTAGGGAGGAGAGGTGGCAGATGGACTCCATCAGCTGTTGGTCATTCATGCATTTAACCCGGTATCTTTGTGCGCTCAGTCTTTA
The DNA here is from genome assembly GCA_028533065.1 of Trachops cirrhosus. Classification (NCBI taxonomy): domain Eukaryota; kingdom Metazoa; phylum Chordata; class Mammalia; order Chiroptera; family Phyllostomidae; genus Trachops; species Trachops cirrhosus. The sequence continues at coordinate 56,604,872 of CM052546.1, read as the reverse complement.
GTGAGTGAGTACTGTGTGCGAAGCCCTGTGCTGGGTACTGTGAACATAGGAGCTCTACAGAGGGCAGTCGACGGTAGACAATGACTCAGCCGGCCTGTGCCCAGCTTACAGGTGGAGCTAGAGGGAGTGACTTTCAACCCAACCATTCTGTCTCCTGCCACACGGACGTCTCCCTGGGAGTGGAAGTTGTGTGTAACAGCCACCGAGTGGGGTCCCACTATTGATCACTGTGCTCAAGCCATCCAGATGATAAAGGACTATATCCTGGCATCTGACCCCATGGAGCCTCAAGCTCGCCATTCCTGGCGAGTCTCTTAGGTCACAGCAAACACAAGGTCCACGGGCCGAATCCCACCCTCCACTTTGTTTCATCTGGCCCTGCACCTTGTTTCTACCCGGCGGCAGCGCCGAGCTCCTTGCCCCTAGTTAAGGAGTAGTTACATATATACAGTCCTAAAATTACATTCAGCCCTTTGAAGGCAACCTTGAGGCCGATGTGGCCCCTGGTGAAAGTGAGTTTGACACCCCTGTCTTAGGGAGACTCAGGTTGCTCTGTAGTGAAAGGGGGCTGGTGGCTGTGACTTCAAAAGGTGGGCCATGCAGATCAATGAAACAGTGGATATGGTGTGTATCTCCTGTAACAGTTCCCTTTACACACACACACACACACGAGGTAAGAGAGCTTCCTGTCATTCTGCAGCCACACACTCTAAGGTTTCCCCCTTCTCTAACTTTATTGAACTGTAACTTAGAATAAATGCACATACGATTTTAGGTCCTTCGATAGTTATTCACGCTCCGTATGTTTCCCTAGGAACACGTGTCACAAATGTAATTAATCTTTGCAGTTATTGTTTACGATGTCTGTAAACTCCACCAGAGCCTGGTTCTTGCAGGCTGCTTCACCTCTGTGTCCCCAGCACCCAGCATACAGTAGGTGCTTAATAAAGATCTATGGAATGAAATGAGTAAAGGATGACAAAGCAGAAGTTTTCCGTTCAAGACCGACTTCCTCTGAGTCTCTCAACTTGTCCAAAAGTCTACACGCCTCGTCGCTCAGCTCTCACCTCAGCACTGTGGCAGAGACTGGCATACAACCAGCCGATGAGGAAGCATAGGGAATTCGGTGGGGCCAGGCCCCCAGCCCTGCGTGCAGTTCCCCGCTCTCCGCGAGAGGGCGCCAACGCATCACGCAGGCCTCGCTCGCTCCGGACAAGCTAGCAGGCCCAGTAGTTCAATGGGTGAGACTTTACCGAGTGCCTCCTGAGGTCCCCGGCTGCTTTAGGCTCTTGGGGGCACAGACCCGAGGGGTCTGTGTCCGTTGCGGCGGATCCTGATCGGGGTCTGGGGATCGCCCGAGGAACGCAGACGGGGACCAGGAACAACATTCCAAGTTAGGCACAGCACGTTCGGGAGGTCTGGGACCGGATGGGGGAGGGCTTCCGGGAGGAGTGTCCCAGGAGGACTCGCGACCTTTGACCCACCCGACCTCCCTTTAGCCCCCGAGCCAGGGCCAAGCGAGGGTCCCTACAGTCGCGCTCCGCCCTAGCGCCCTCCGCGCAGGCGCTGCCAGTTGCGGTTCCCATGGCAACGGGGGGGCGCTTCCCCGTCTGAGGCCCCGCCCCCAGCAGGCTAGGCTGCGCGGGACCGCAGGCGGCGAGGGCAGGTGCGGCGAGCTGCGGGCAGGTGGCGGCGCGGCGCGGGCCAGCGTTGAAGGCGGCTCCAGGGTAGGTTGCACGGCGGCCGCAGGGGGTGGGGGCCGGCCATTTGCCCCCTGTCCCGGGCTCTCGAAGGGGCTGGCAAGGCGGTGACTGGCGGTGGCCGCCAAGTTTTTGCTAGGCTGAGGCCCCGTGAGAAAAGTTGGCAAAGTTGTCCGAGGAGGAGGCGGGGATCTCCCTGGGCTCGGGGTCTGCCGGGAGGGGGGAATCCTGATTTGGGAGCAGCGAAACCTGTCTCCCGAGACTTGGGAGTGGATCCCGCGGGAAGATCCCGTGCCACCGGGTTGAAGATCCCAGGAGGGGATCGGGCCCCGGCGGCCTGGAGTCCCACTCTCTCCCAGCCTGGGGGTGACAGTGGACGGTGATTGGAGACTAGGAGCTAGTATCTCTCTCTACCGCCCCCCCCCAAACCCCCGACGCTGGTCCAAGGGGAAAAGTGGTGGTCGGGAGCTGGAGGAATCGCTGGAGATCCGGGGTACCTAGCCCGGAGCTTCTAGGATCTGGGTGTCTGTGTGGGTTGGAGGCCCCGGAGGTGGACACGCAGGGTACCGATCGAAGCGGAATCCCGGGAAAAAGGATTTTGCGGGCAGCAGGGGCGGTAGAGAGAACTGCGCGCTGGGCCCCGGGGCACCCGGGGTGTGGATGCGCCCTCCCGCTTGGCCTTCGCTCCGCTCTGCTCCACACGCCTTCCCAGAGCAGAGGCACCTTGATGGGTGTAGGGCTCAGTCTCCCCGGCTCCCAGGCGGGCTAGGTTTGTTCCCACCCTGCTATTGGCGCCGCCTGGGGCTATAGGCGGGGCGTTTGGGAAGGGAAGCAGCCCACTGACCCCCAACCCGAACCTGACCTTTCCACACCCTTCTGGTACATACTCGCCTAGGAGCTGGGGCGCCTCACCCTGAAACCCTGCTCTGAGTGCCATAGCGGAGCGTGTGACCTCCGCAAACCGCCTAGGTGGTCAGGGTTTCTTGCCACAGCCCTGAACTTTCTCTAGCTGGGAGCAGCCATTACCTTTGGAAAGGAAAGGGCTATTACCTGTTGCACAAAGAAAGAGCTTTTTCTTTGCAGCTTCTTTGTGACCTTGGGCAAAACACTTAACCTCTCTAAGCCCAGGTCTCCCCTCTGGGCAAAATGGGGTGAGGGCGGGGATCACAACCCATCCGCTTATTTGGCGGGCAGGATTAGTAGGTGTGACAGGTGCGGAACAGGCAGGGGCTCTGCAACGACTAGTGGGCCCTCATTTGTGGCCCCTCCTTTCCCTCATCCCAGCCCCTGTGTTTCTGCTGCAGCATCTGAGGGCAGGCTCCAGGGACCCTTGCCTTTTTAAACTGTAGGACTAGAGAGATGCTTAACTTCGTCTTTCTTCCAGAGGGGTTAATTGTTCTTCTGCACTCCCACCCCGTCCTTGCAGAGAGAAGCTCTGGGGTTTGGCTAATCAGTAACCAGGGCGTTTGGACAAGGCTCCTCCCTTGGCCCAACTTTCCCTTTGCTAATCCATCGAGGCTCCTGGGCAAACATGCGTTCACCCCCAGACATGCGTTCACAGCCCACCCCGGGGCTGGCATCTCAGCCCCGGGACAGTTCCGAGGGAGCTGGGCAAGCACCAGCCTTGGTCTTCGTGGTTTTAGGGGAATCCTTTTTAAAGGATTTGCCTGCTTGACAAGGGTGCAATTACCTGAGAGAAGTGCCGGGTTTCAGTATGGTGTCTGGGCACATGTTTTAGTTGGGCACGTGACCTGGCTGATTGAGTCACATGGGGGGGCACCTACTATGCGGCCGGCACTACAGAAATGGTATGACCCAGGGCAGTGGAGGATCTGTTCTCCTGCCTTTACATTCTAGCTATGGAGCAATCAGCTACAGTCCTGTGAGGCAGCTGTGCTGGCTCTTGATGTAGGGGGTGCAGCCCTCACCCCAGATTCTGAGGCTAGAGGGGCCTCATTCCCCTTTGGAGGTCCTTGGGGAGGCTGGCTTTTCTTCAGGGCCAACCTTGGCAGGTAATTGGAGCAGCCCACTGTCTGGCCCTGACATTTTTCCCCTGTCAGCATCACCTGAATACATCTCCAACCATCTGAGAAAAAGAGCCCCCGAAGAGTAGTTTAAATGTTCATTCACTCATTCATTCATGCATTCATTCAACAAGTATTTCAAGACACTAGCAATCACATCCTTAAGGGAGGGGTCTCACTTTTGTGAAAAGAGGCAATTGTCTGGATGAGGAGAGTTGTGATGGGGGGAGGGGCCAATGCCTTCTGACCTGAGGTGGGGAGAGGTCGGGAGTGGTGGTTTCTTGGAGGGCTTGCAGTGGAAAGAGGGGGTATTGTGGGCAGGAAGAGAAACGGACCTGCCTGGCTGTAGGAGGGAGCGTGGGGTGCTGACAGGGGCCAGGTCAGCCATTCTCAGGGGTTTGGACTTTGTCCCAGGGCAGCGAGGTGGGTGTTGCAGAAGTTCTGCAGGAGGGGGACGAGGTCAGATTTGTGTTTGGGAAGCTCGCCCTGCCGTTGTGGGAGGCTGGCTGGGACAGGGTTTGCAAGGAAGCTGAGAGGCCAGTGCAGAGACTGCTAGAAAAATCCAGGTGAGAGGTCATGGTGGACCGGACTTGGATAGAGACCTGGGTCAGTGTTCTGTTTAGAGAGCCACTCAGCTGAAGAGCCCTTGGAGGCCTAGCCTTTTATCTGAAGAAGGAAACCCCCCAGGGGAGGTGGCTTAATTATTTTAAGTGTCAGTATTTTATTCCACTCGGCAAACCTTCCTAAACACTCCTTGTCTGCCTGCTCAGGGAGGGGCACAAACCTCCAGATCCTAAGGGATGCCATACTTCCTGGGTGTGGGCTGGGGCACTGTGGTGTGGGAGGTCTTCGCCAGCCCGCCTTGGCAGAGAGGGGGTTTGAACTCTCTCAGTTTGCAGCTTGTGGACATTTGGAGTCAGTGAGGGCGAGTTGAGAAGCCACAAAGGGTGGTGAGGGTGAGTCTGGCAGCAGCAGGGATAAATCTGGGGAGGCTTCCAGGAGAAAGCAGGGATGGAAAGGAGGGGGAGCCAGCCAGGGAGATTTGGGGCCAAACCCTGGCTCCACCCCTTCCTGGCTGTGGTCTTGGGCATGGTACTTGTGTTGAGACTTGGTTTTTCCCATCTGTAAAATGGGCTCAGGTTAGGCTGCTCCCCTCCCTCAGAGGCCTGTTCTGTGAGCTCAGTGAAGCAGTGTGTGGAAATACCAGACCGTGTCCGTACCGGTCTGTGCTCGCTGAAGGGTGGGTATGATTACCATCAGCCTGCCTTCAGGGTGTGTTTCAGGCAGGTGGTCCCTCTCCCAGACTGTGTGTGTGGAGGGGGTGGCCAACTTGACCTGAGTCTTAAAGGAGGAGAAGGAAGAGGCAAGGAGGGGAGAAGGAACATTCCAGGCAGAAAGAACAGCAGAGGCAGAGCTCGTTTGGATAATTGCATGCTAATTGGTATACCCAGAATTCGCTTTACACGTCCCAGCCCCCCACTAAATACCCAGACAGGAGGGCTGTCGCAGGGTCGGGTTCGGGACCGAGACCAGGGCAGTGGGAAGACCCTTGTCCAGGAGGTCACGTTCCTTCCCGCACACACCCGTCCAGACTGTAGGAGCAACTTCCCTCCTGGAACCTCAGTTTCTTCTTCTGTGAAATGGGAGGGTCGGAGAGAATGTGGGTAAAGCGCTTAATGCAGCAGAGCTGCCCCTTTTCACTGAACCCTTTACAGGTGCCCGGCTCCGGCCGAAGCACTTTTTACCATCTTATTTCTTTATTTTATTTTGCCCTTTTAAAAATTCTTCATGACAAACCCAGGTGATACGTGCTTCAGGGACCGTTGATCTTGCAGCTTCTGAAACGGAGGCTTCGGGTGGCCCTCCTGCTCCCTCCCACTACGCTGCTCAAACTGCTGTCATTTGAAAGGGAGCTCGCAGACTTGGAGCTGAGAGACACATGCACATACTCTGTTTTCCTTCCGCGTGACGAGTGTTGGGTCGAGCATCTTACCCGGGCAAGTCGAAAGAGCGCCTGTCCTCAGGAATCCACGTCCCAGGACTCTGGTCCAGCAGATGGGAGGCAGGGAGGGGAAGGCAAAGTGAGAGGGTTACACGTGACCTGTGGGAAGGAGTTATCATGGCTGCCTTTGTTAATTGCTCAGTTAAACGACCTTTGAAATGTTCTATGGCCTTGTCTCCATTAAGAATATGAAATACGCCCTGGCGGGTTTGGCTCAGTGGATTGAGCACCGACCTGCGAACCCAAGGGTCACCGGTTAGATTCCCACTCAGGGCACGTGCCTGGGTTGCTGGCCAGGTCCCTGGTTGGGGGCACGTGAGAGGCAACCACACACTGATGTTTCTCTCCCTCTCTTTCTCCCTCCCTTTCTCTAAAAATAAATAAATAAAATCCTTAAAAAGAAAAGAATGTGAAATATATCCCCAAAACATGATCTTTGGGTGTTTACATGGCTGAGTAAGATGTGATACACACAGTATGTATGTATGTATGTATATTGTATTATGAAAATAACATGTACTATGTCCCTAAAGCGTGAACTGGGGATGTTTACATCACTGAGTCAGAAGAGGGCTACATGCACACTGTGAAAATAACACATAACGTACCAAACACTTCAAAGATGGCAAAATGATATTGTATTAAGTGAAAAGTGAGTTTCCTGCCCCAGCCCTTGTCACACCGTGCTAATTACCTGAATTATGTTTGCGTCTACTCTGCAGCCAGACAGAAGGAATCGAATCTTGGTTCCGCCGCTTACAGGCCGTGTGAGTTTGTGCAGGTGGCTTAACCTTCTGAGCCAGAGTCTCCTGGTCCGTGAATGGGGATAATAAGGGACTCCGCCCCGGAGGGTTGCTGTGAGCAGTAAGCGGGAAGGGACCGGAGCTCGGTCAGTGTGCAGTGCGTGCGGGTTGTTGTCATTCTTGCACCTTGGGGTGGGGTTGTTACTGTGCCCTCTTTCCCCTCTGGAACTGACACTGCAAAAGGCAGGAACCCTGTCTGTCTTCACTGCTGTTTCCACGGTCGATAGTCATGGAATAAACAAATGAATCACCTCATGTAGACTTAGTCTTTTAAGAACAATCGTAAAACAATAAATGTCGCACGTAAGTTAAAAGTAGATGTGGACACCTTGCCGTTTCAGAACGTGTGGACTTACCCCGCCCCTCGGAAAAGCTGAACGGCACTCCGAAGCGTGAAGGTGCTCCCAGCGACTGACCAGATCCCCTGTTGGCTGACCGAATGTTGGTTTTGTTTTTGTTTTTGCTGTGACGTGTAGTACTGCAAAAACTTTCCTGTTCTCATCTTTGCACACACACTGCAGTCGATCAGAGGACAGATTTCGGGATAGGGAACTGTATCCCAGTTTGGGGTAAAGCCTGTTTAGAATGTTGACCTAGCCTGCCCAGCTTCCCTCTGGAATGGCTGTACCTTGCCAACACCCACACAGGCTAGGGGATTGGGGTGGGGGGAGGAGAGAGAGAGAGAGGGAGAGAGAAACATGGATGTGAGAAACATTAATCAGTTACCTCCCATATGCATCCTGAGTCAGGATCGAACCCACAACCTTTTGCTGTATGGGACGACACTCCAGCCACCTGAGCCACCTGGCCAGGATAGAAGGCAAGTGCTTCTAGAGCAGCTGCTTCTCCCCTCTGCTGTGGCTGGGGGGCCATCTGTTCATGGGTCACTGTCAACCTGCTTCTCTTCCCAGAGCAAGCCTCTTTAGCCAGGGAGGGACAAAGGGTCTCACCCAACCACTCAGCACCCTTGAACCTGTAGCAGCTCCAGGCCAGCTAGGGAGAGTCCTGGGAGCTGTGCATTAAGGGGCATTCACACTGCTCTGAGGTGGGACACCCAGCAGGCCTCAGGGGTCCCACGGTTATGAGAATCTGGGTTAGAAGTCACGCCTTCATTCGCTCATTCAACAGCAGATTGCCCTGCGTCAGTGATGCGGTGCATCCTGTGCAGTTATGGGGACACTGGGATTCTGCTGGATGCCAGGGGTGGGTTTCTGGAGGAAGCTGGGTTGGGAGGTTGGAGAGCATTCTGGAGAGCTCTCTAGGTTGAGAGGTTGGAGTAGTGCAGGTGTGGCATTCCTGTGCAACCCTGGGCATTCGACTTCACCTCTCTGGGCATTTCCTTTTGATCTTCATAGTAGAATGAAAATAGTAAGTGGAGAGCATTCTGTCCTAGGTGCTGTGCTCATCATCGTTTCACTTGACTCTCATGTCCCCGTTTTACAGACAAGCAAACTGAGGCTCAGGGAGGGAGTTGCATGCCCAGGGCGGAGACTGGGAAGGGGGCATGTGGATCCTTTCGGCCCGACTGTTGCCCCTGTACCCTAGACCTCTCCCTGGTGGTGAAGCAGGGCAGAGCTGGACTACCCTAGTATCCTGTCCCATCTGTACTGCATCATTGCTGTGTGACTTTGGGCAAGTGACTTTGCCTCTCTGAGCCTCAGTCCTCACCTGCAGAAAGAAGATGCTAAGATTTTTCCCTGTGGGATCATTATGGGGTTAGGTGAGTTAACAGCGTGTGAGGGTCCCTGAGCCCATCCCCGTAAAAAGATCAGCTTAGTGTTTAAAAAACAAAACTGTGTAAGTTACACCAATGATTGCTTTATAAATCACAATGTAAGTCTTTCTTGTTTGCAGTACCAGCAGAAATAGTGGCAGTAATTAAAAATAATAATAATTTGCACCAATAGGCTGTTTCTTGTGTGCTAGTTGCCCTGATGTATGGGTTAGTTCATTTGCTCAAATCCTTTATCAGATCCCTTCTTCATCCTAGAAAGACAGGTGCTGGTGTTGTTTCTACCTTACAAATGAGGAAACTGAGGCCCCGAAAGGTCAAAGCCATTGATCACCCAACTTATCAGCTGATGGCAGGCAGGGGCCCCGGGGTCCTGGGACGTGAGTCCTGCCTGCAGGAGACGCAGCTGTATTTTCAAAGGCTCCACGTCAGGGCTGAGCCTCCCAGGCGACTCTGTTGATATTTCTTTTCTTTTTTGTTTTGCTTCCTCAGTGACAAAAGCCCTTTCTGGGGACCGTCCTGTTTACCCATGGCATGGTGCGATGAGGCTCTGTCGGGGGTGGGGGGAAGGAAACTCGGGTGTGCGGGGCCGCCCAGCTGCAGGGGAGGCCAGCGGTGCACTGGGTACGCCGAGGTCACTCTGAACACACACAGCACCGCCTGCCCGGACATGAAGCCTGGGCCTCGGTGGGCACTGTGCCCACTGAGCCCTGCCCAGTGCCCTGGGCTGGGCCGGGGAGTGACTTGGTTGGGGAACTCCCAGAGCCCTTTGGCCTAGGAAGCTGGCCAAGCCTGTGTCTCCCTTTCATGTCAGGTCCTAGCACTGGAAACCTCTTGCTCTGATTGTAGACCTGACCCCTGCCTGCTGGGGACTGTGCTGGACACGTGAAGGGGCCTGGGTCACGGGGAGAGAAAGCAGAGAGTATTAGAGCGGTTCTGGACCAGAAGCCCCGACGGCTGAGTGCTGGAACCGGTTTCTCTGCCGTGTGCCCCTGGGCAAGCCCCTTCCCGTCTCTGCGCCCTTCGCATGGGGGCGGGGGGGCGGGGTTGGGCGGGGAGTGGGTCCCAGAGCCTCTGTTCCTGCTACCTACCCCTTCTGGGAAGAGTCCAAACCAGCCGTTTAAAAGGTAGGGCCCAGAAAACGACTGTTCTCCAAGAGCCTACTGTGTGCTGAGCCCCCTGCTAGGGAGGTACTATGTGTACATCTTCTCATGAATCTTCAGAATCTCTCAGACAGCTGGTTTTACTAACCCCCTTTCCAGACAAGCAAACTGAGGCTCAGAGACAGAAAGTCCCCCTCACATCACTCAGCTTGAGGGGAGAAGTGGCGGCGGCTGGAATTGAACTCGGGTCTGCCTCCTGCTGACCTAGACCTCCCGATAATAACTCACGCAGTCAGTTCCCTTCTCCCCAACTTGCCCAGAAATACTCTCCCCCGTCAGAACTTCCAGCACAGGGTATCCTTTCCTCTCTTGGGTTTGCCAATCATTTTCATTTTTGTTATTTATTAAGCACCTACTGTGTACCGGGACCTGAGCCTGGCTCTGGTTGTGTGTCAGGACTGCCTGGGACACAGCTCATGCCCTCACAGAGAGAGACGGGGGGTCACAGAGCACTGTGCCCAGGGCGGTGATGCAGGGGATACTGGGGTGGGGACCATGGTCTCCTGGTCCCGCCTTCTGCCACCTGGAAGCAGACCTGCTTCCCTTGATGCACCCAGGACTTGGGTGAGACTGGGAAGCTTGGGCAGCTGGCAGACACCTTCTTCCTGGGCAGGGAGCCGTGCCTGGTTACTGTCGGGCGGGATCCCAGAGAGGAAGCGATCCTGCTTCCGAGGGTGGCCTTTAGTTCTTTCGTTCATTAAAAGGAAGAGGGGACGGTTGGAGGCGTCCAAAAGCTTTGGAGGAATTTCTGGAATGCCCAGCATGCTGACTGACCCAGCAGAGCAAGTGTGAGCCATCCGCCCTGGCTTTCGGTTGGGGTCAGCTGGGTGTCCTCAGGGGCTCTCTGGGTGTCACCGGTTCCTGTTCTGGGTCCAGAGTCACCTCCAGGAAGGTGGTTTTCCTGTGGACCGCAGCAGCTGCCAGCCACTGAAGTCTGGGTTTGGAGCGGGCAGCCCGGGGAGCGAGGTCTGCCTCTGCTTTCTTACCAGCCGTGGGACTGGCTTCCCCTCCGCCTCGGGGTTTACGCCTGAGGACTGGGGGTACCGGTGCCTGCCTTTCGGCCTGGCCAAGCTCATGTGGATGAACGCTGGGGTGCGTGGCATGGCGATGTGGGATAAAGCTTCCACTGTGCGCATTGGGTGCGCTCGGCGTGCCCTTCTGCTGTACACGGCTGTCACTTCCACACCAGGCACACGGTGGCTCCTTCCCTTTTCCTAATTAATAATTCTATTCTCTTTTTATCTTTATTGCGATACATTCACGTGACAATACATTTCCATTGTTGAGCATTTAGAAATATAGGTAAACAAAAAGGAGGAGATAGGAGTCTTATGATCCTGTGTTGAATAACCAGTGCTAATATTTTGGAATGTGACTTTTATACCTGTCAATCACAGCATGCATAGGACTGAGAGATGCCAGCCCCGCCTCTTGGGGTGCATCCTCAGGTGGCTTGGAATCATGTCCTGGCTCTGTAACTTCCTAGCTGTGTGACCTTGGGCAGGTGGCCCTGAGGACACCTAGCTGACTCCCTCTCTGAGCCTCACCTTCTCCTCTGTTCAGTGAGATCACCGAGTTGTGGGTCGAATGAGTTAAAATCAGTGAAGTGTTTGGAGAGGTGCCTGGCACACAGCAGATGCTGAATTCTTACCAGCGTTTTATACGCGTGCGTAATTTTTCTTGGTTTGAGCGATGAGCCAGCCCCTTTCTGGGAACGCTGTAACTGACAACTGGGAGCGCTGGATGTGAGGGCGGGTGCCGGACCACCTTCTCGGGGCAGGGCCCAGAGGTGCCGCTCTTATTTCAGAGGTGGGGGCTGCTCAGAACAGGGCCTGGTCAGGTAGTTGGGCCCACACCCAGCACTCTGGGCGCTCAAGTCCTGATCTTTATCGCTCACGGATGCTTCCTGTCCCCGCTGAGGCCTGGGTGTTCTCCAAGTTAGAGCCGCTGGAGGTCCCAGCGGGCTGGAGGTGGCCCCTGTAAGATGAGCTCATCAGGCACCCTTCCTCCTCCTCCCTTGGCTGCAGCAGCGGCTTCAGGGGGCTCAGCCACACCTGGGAAGAGTGTGGGGGTCAGCTGGCCACCACTAGGAAGGTCTGTAAACTAGGAAGGTCAACTAGGAAGTCACCAGGACTGCAGTGGGGACCTGGAGGTGACAGACAGAGGAAGGGGTTCACGGAGCCTGGTTTTCAGAAGTGAGTCTGGGGTGGGTGGGTGATGCTGCCCTTTACTAGCTCCGTGACCGTGGGTCAGTTATAAACCTCATCCATCCTCTGTTTCCTTGAAACAGGGCTAATAAGAGTAGGTTTCATCTTACAAGGTTGATGTGCCACAACTCGTAAAGGCTCCTAGTACAACCAGATCCATAATCAGTGCCTCCTCCCCACTCCTCCTCCCCTCCCCCATTCCCTCCCCCTCCCCCATTCCCTCCCCCCTCCCTCCACTACTCATTTATAACAATAACACTGACTGAGCAGACCCTATGCTAACTACTTGCTATGGATCATCTTGTTGAATCCTCGTAATACATTATACTTGCTATTAATAATACTAATGCCTTGACGTCTGATTCTGCATTGCTTGTGTGCTTAACTGTCACTTCACGCTTGAGTGTGTGATGGAACGTCCAGCACACAGTAGGTGATCACGGAAAGGCAGCTACAGTGGTCACTAGGCTTATTTTTGCTGGTGCTACACAGGGCTGTGAGGACAAGACGCAGCCCCTCACCACCCATGTCCATAATTGGGAGCATCTGCCCTGTGAGTCTTCTCCTGGGGCCAACCTTGAAAACCTTTGCTCGTCCACGACACCGATGCCATGCCAGATCACACCCCATGAGGGTGCCTCAGCCCCATTCATCTGTTTCAGCTGCTCTGAAGGTTGGCGGCTGAATCTCGGGTCACCCCTGGGGTCCTCCAGGCTGAGTGTTGTACCGCAACTTGGTACAGCCCAGATGTCTCTCCCAGATTTGGGGAGAGCGATCTGGCTGATGTTGTGGGGTGAGGGATCTGAGGTCCGGAGAGGTGAGGCCGCTGGCTCACGGCCGTGGAGGAGGTGGGCTCGACTCCACCCAGAGGCTGCGCTCCGAGGCTCCGGTCCATCAGTTTGCTGATTCCCAGACCCCAGTCGCTCTGGCGTCAGCTTGGATATTTTTCATATTCATATACCACCTGGATCGTTCTTCAGTTAACCTTTTTCTTGATCTTGACTCACTTTTTTAAAAAAAACAGTTTTATTGAGATAGAATTTGCATATCATACAATTTATCTATTTAAAGTGTACAATTCAGTTCACGATGAAAACTGAAACTACTGTATGTCACAGGAATTCTGCTTCTGGGTATTTAGCCAAAGAAAATGAAAACAATAAAAAAGGTATCTGCACCCCTGTGTTCATTGCGTTGCTATTTATAACAGCCAGGATACAAACGCAACCTCAGTGCCCCTCAGTGGATGAAGAGGTAGTGGTATGCATATATAATGGAATATTACTCAGCCATAAAAAAGAATGAACTCTTGCCATTTGCAACAGCAAAATGGACCTAGAAGCTATGATGCTAAATTGTAATAAGCCAGAGAAAGACAAATACCATGTGGTCTCACTTATATGTAGAATTTCAAAAAAGCTCATAGATACACAGAATAGACAGGTGGTTGGAAGAGGTGGGGGGGTACAAACATTTAGTTATAAAATAAATGTCTTCAGATGTAGCGTACAGCATGGTGATGGCAGTGAATGATACTTTATTGCATATTTGGAAGTTGCTAAGACAGGAAATCTTAAAAATTCTCACTGTGAGGAAAAAATTTTTTGGAATTGTACATGGTGACTAGCGTTAACTAGAATTATTCAGGCGGTCATTTCCCAGTGTTTATAAATACCGAATCACGACGTTTACACCTGAAACTAATGTTGTGTACCATGTCGATTGCACTTGAATAAAAAATTTGGACACTTGTAAAAGTGTGCAAAAAAAAATGTGTTAGTAAAAAGGTGTACATTTTTAGAGAAGTGTACAATTCCGCAGTTTTCAGAGTGCTCACAGAAGTCTGCAGCCTTCGCGGTGACCGATGTGGGGACGTTTTTACGGCCACAGTGTTCTCTGGCTGTCAGCACTGGGCCCCCATTCCCTCTGTTATGCCGGGCCTCGGCACACACCAGCCCACTTCCGCTCTCTCTGGATGGTTCTCGGCATTTTATGTGAATGGAATCGTGCACAGTATGGCCTTTTGTGAAGGCCTTCTTTCACCTCGCATCACATTTTCAAGGTTCATTCGCGTCCTACGGTGTATCAGGGCTTCGTTCTTTTTCGCGGCTGAATAGTATTCCATTGTGCGGATACACCCCATATGGCTCATTTCTTAAACCTTAAAAAACATCAGACGGTCAGCAGGCTAGTTTGATCCAATACACATGGACGTGCATCTATTACAATACAGCCCATTTATCAGTGGGTCTCGGTGGGACACACACACCCTGCGCTCTGGCGCACTGGGAACCTTACCTGGTCAACTAGCGGGCCACCCACAGGGGAACTGCTTTGCCGGGCTGCGGTTACACTGGGTGTGTGGGCAACAAGATGTTTCGCGTTCTGTCCTGGGAATGAGAAACGCATTCTTCTGCTAGGATGGAACAGAGATTTCAGTCCCTCCTCGATTCAGCTCCCGCTGCCTCTTCTGAGCAGTAACCTTGGGGTTGCACTCTGCTTTGACCAGCCTTTATTGCCCTTGTGCTGGGTGCCCGCCCATCCGCCCGCTGGACTGCGGCATGTGGAAGTGCCCTCTCTGTAGGTCACCAGTGGTGGGACTCTGTACTTTCACCTGGCACCATCTCCGGATGACCCCACCAAGTAGGCAGCACTGATCCCTTTTTCTGGATGAGGAAACGGAGCCTCAGAGGGGGCAATGAATCAGGAAATGCAGGCAGGGCAGGGACAGCTGGTATCCAAAGTCCTGCTCTTTTCATCAGGCCTCTGGTGTTCCTTGGCACTTGGCGTTGACGTTGCTGACTCACCAGCAGAGGTTGGGAGCTCCGGCTTATTTGTTCAGCAGAAGGGATGGTCTCACTGCAGCATCCATTCCCCTGGACTCAGAGTGGGCTCGCTGCACGGCCTGCTCCGTGGGAAGTGGCTGTATGGTGTGGCAGCTGCCCGAGGCCTGAGCGAGCTCACTGATCCCTGGTCTCCAGGGCCCCTGACAGCCTGGCCTCCCTCTCCGCCTCCTGCGCCAGCGACTCGGGGCTCTTGGCCCTGCTGCAGCTGGGGACACTGAGCCAGGTGCATGCCCCTGGGGAGGATGGCTTCACATTGGGCAGCTCCCTGTCTGTGGAGCGGGGCGGCAGATTCCCCAGGGGCGGGCATTGGATCCCGGCCCTCACAAGGCTGTCTGGATTTCTGTGCCTTTCCTTTGGAAGCTTTCCTTTCAGGGGAGGGAACAAAAGGCTTGGAGAGGATGAGTGTTTCGTTCAAGGTCACACAGCCAGCTGGGAGCTGAGCCTGAGTGGGACAAGATGTTAGAAGGATCCCTGCTTTCTAATTCGTCTGTTTTCCCACCTGACATGCTCTCTGCCCCCCCTTCTCTGCCCCCGCCTTGTTGGAGGGACTGTCTTTGCTGCACCCACCCCCCCAAGCAGATGTTAGCTGGCTTGGTGGTGCAGGTGCTCTGGGTGGAGCTCAAATACCCTCTGGCCACCCACCAGGCACTCCCATGGGTGACACAGTGCCCACAGGGCAGGTTGTGACGTGAAGATGCACCAGCACCCAGCACCCAGCACCTCAGTGGGTGGAGGAACAGGTTTGGGCCCTTTTTCCGCTCATTCCCGAATGCTGGAGGCCACCCCCTGCCTGGCCCGTGAGCCACCTGCCTCTGGTTGGGCCCGAGTCTGCCAGGCTTTGCAGGAGAAATGCCACCTCCGCCTCCCCTCCCTGGGTGGACAGAGCCTAATGGGGACCCTGCCAGTCAGAGGTGGAATCCAGGCAGCTGGGTCCAAGCCTTATTTTTTAAAAAAAATATTTATTTTTAAATTGTGGTGAAACATACATGCTATACATTTATCATCTGAACTATCTGTAAGTGTAAAAGCGGCATTAAGTACATTCATATTGTTGGGCTGTCATTGCCACCATCCACCTCCAGTCATTCTTCGCACGACTGGAACTCGGCCCCCATTAGCCTCTAACTCCCCATTTCCCCTCCCCCAACCCCGGGCAGCCACCATTTTACTTCCTGTCTCTGTGCGTTTGGCTACTGTACCTGCCTCATGTCAGGGACTCATACAGTCTTTGTCTTTCTGTGAGTGGCTTATTTCCTTTTTTTTTATAATATATATATTTTAAGATTTCATTTATTTATTTTTAGAAAGAGGGGAAGAGGGGGAGAAAGAGAGAGAGACATCAATTGGTTGCCACGCTCCCAATTGGGGACCTGGCCAGGCATGTGCCCTGACTGGGAATTGAACCAGTGACCTTCCGGTTGCCAGGCTACTGCTCAATCCATTGAGCTACGCCAGCCAGGGCATGGTTTATATCAGAACTTTCTTGCTCTTTAAGGCTGAGTAATGTTCCATGGTGTGGAGAGAGCAGTTTGTTTACCATTTGTCTGTGGAGGGACGTGGGTAGCTCTCCTGTTGTGGCTGTTGAGGGTAATCCTGCTGTGAACAGGGATGCGCAGAGAGCTCTGATTTCACTTCTTGTATAGACCCCAGAGTGGCTGGATGAGATCATTCTCGTTTTAATTCTTTCGGGAGCCACCAGACTTGCCTGCAGCAGCCACGCCACTTCACACCCCCGCCGGCAGGGCGCAAGGGCTCCAGTTTCTCCACGTCGCCGCCGACACTTGTTATTTTCTGTGTTTTTGACACCAGCCACCCTACTAGGTGTGGCTGGAGCGTAATTTTTATGGGAGATTTTTTAAAATTTTTTTATTTACTGATTTGAGAGAGACTGATTTGTTGGCTCCACATATTGATGCATTCATGGGCTGCTTCTTGTGTATGCTGTGACCAGGATTGAACCCACAACCCTGGCATATCAGGATGATGCTCTAACCAACTGAGCTACCTGGCCAAAGCTCATTTTTATGGGACACTCGTAGGATCTGTATTTGTTGGGCCTTGGTTCCTGTTAGAACATCTGTTGCATGACGCTGTGTTTTCTGGAACTATTTCAGCCTCCAACCCCTGACTGAATGTTCTCAGGACAGGCCCCAGGGCCCCGCAGAGGGCTGGCCTGCTTCTCACTGGCCCAGGGCATGCAGGGCCTGGCATGAGTCTTTTTTGGAAAACACTTAAGGCCTGGATCTCATTCTTCCAGTATGTTCTCCGGATACCACAGACCCAGTTCC
This sequence comes from Trachops cirrhosus, assembly GCA_028533065.1. Taxonomy (NCBI): domain Eukaryota; kingdom Metazoa; phylum Chordata; class Mammalia; order Chiroptera; family Phyllostomidae; genus Trachops; species Trachops cirrhosus. Next base: position 56,588,107 of record CM052546.1, on the reverse strand, counting down.
CCAGTCACTGGGATGTGCCTGGGACTGGCTGCTCAGAAGAACCCCCCTGGGGGGGTTAAGAAAATACAGGTGCCAGGACCACCGTCTGGGGGCTTAGAGTCACTGGGCCTGGGGTGGGGGCCCAAGCATCAGTATTAAAAAAGAAATCTCCCCAGATGATTCTGAAGGGTGCCTGGGCCAAGAGGCCCAGCCACAGAACACATTACTCAGTCCTGGCTAAAGCTGAGGAAGTTATTACAGAACTACCAAGGGTGTGTGTCTGCCTCTTAGCTGGAGCGAGTAGGTGAGCGAATGAATGAATGAATGAATGAATGAAGGCAGAGTCCCCAAGCTCTGTCATCCACACATCATCTTTCTGATTTTTGCCAGATCTATATTCTCCTGTGTTATTACCTAATATTTTAATACAAGTCTATGTATCATTACTATAAATGGGAAAAGCCAGCACTCCTGGCCATAGTAGAAATTTACTTCAAAAATACAAGCCAAGGAAATCAAACAGTGTCTCAGGTTCCCGCCAAGTCAGTGCTGCCAGCCCTGCAGGCTTTGCTCCCACTTTGTTGGAAAGGGGTGATCAGCAAGCCTTTCGGAAGTGTGACGGACAGGCTAGCGCCAGGCGGTGACTTTCTCCTGCCTGGGGCTCCCTGTCTCCCATGAGTCAGTGCTGTTTAACGTCCAGCCCCTGGACTGTGCCTCCATAAATGCTTGGTAAATGCTGAGTCGGCAATGAGGGTGTGTGAGGGAGGAACGGGGGTGGGGTGAGAGAGGGAGGGGGCCCCACTGCGCGACATGGCCACAACGGCCCTGCCGGTGCCGGGATAACCCGAGTCCAGGGCATCTCTTGCTCACAGTGGCCCCAGAGCCTCACAGGAGTAAAGAGGCTTTATCTCTGGGTTCATTGTGCTGAGACAGGTCTCTGCCAAGGTCAGGCTCTTGGTCTGGTGGAGAGCCCAAAGGGCACGGGCCTGGCAGCTGGGGGTCAGGAGGGAGAAAGAGGCTCGCCTGCAGGGACCAAAGCCTGCAGGTGGGTGTCAGCATCTGGCCCCCAGGTCACTTGTATGGAAGCCAGTGGTCTGCAGGCTGGTGCCTGCCTCTTCCTGGTGTGTGGCCTTGGATGAGTCTCTCAACCTCTCTGAGCTTCCCTTGGTGTGTCTATCAAGTTGATTCATTTGGAAGATCCTGTTGGCACCTGCTGTGCACTGGTTGCTGCGGGGAGCCCAGGGCAGGGACCCCTTCTCTCTGGGAGTTTGTGCCTGGAGGGGACGAGGACACTGCAGTGGCCCAGGAGGAGCAGGAGGCTTTGGAGAAGGTCTGGAGGACGGACTTCAGCTGGTGCTGGGCTTTTCGGAGTGGACTCTAACAGGTAACCAGGACCTGTATGGCTCAGAACAGTGGAAATGTGTTCTCTCTAGAGGCTCCAAGTCCAAAATCAAGGCCTCAGCAGGGCCCCACTCCCTTGAAGGCTGTAGGGGAGAACCCGTCCTTTCTTTCTTCCAGCTTCTGGCAATCTGTGGTGCTCCGGTGGCTTGAATCTGCTTTTCTCCTTTTCTTAAAAGGACATCAGACATTGGATTAGGGCCCACCCTAATTAGTCCAGTGTGACTGCACTGAGACCTAATTAATTACATCTGCAAAGACCATTCCAAGAGTCCAGGTGGACATGACTTTTAGGGGGCCGTTATTCAATCCTCTACACTGAGGGAGGGCCGTTAGAGCTGAGACCTAAAGAATGTGGGGGGGTGAGGGAGGGGCGAGGAAAGGGGGAGGAGGGCTGTTGCAGCAGAGGCTAGTGTGACAGCAGCAGAATACACAAGGGAGCCTGAGGCGCAGCTGTGGAAGGGGGTGGGTTTGATTCTGAGTGCCTCCCGGGGGTTTAAGCAGGGGCATGGTGTGATCGGAGTCCCTTTTGGGAAAAGGCCATTCTAGAATAAACAGGGAAGGGGCATGGCAGTGACTGACAGTGCAGGTGCTTTCGGGCTCAGCCCCGAGCACATGTACCTCCCTGGAGGGTTTCCATCTTCAGAGCTCTGGCAGGTGGGGAGCGCAGTACCAATATTCCCTGAGGACCTGGGGGCCCAGAGAGGTTCAGCAGCTTCCCCAGGGGCACAGAGCTAAGAGGGAGAGCACTCAGGGCCCTTGCCACTGGCTTCTGTCTCTCGAACCCTTGAAGTGCCTGGAGGGGAAGGTCCATGAACCTTTAAGGTCCATCTTCAAAGGTTGCCGAGCAGGGAGCATTGATTTTACCTCTGCCCGTGCTGTGGGGCTTGCCAGTCAAGGAAAGGTCAGCTATGGGACAGGCACGAGGTAGCTTCAGCAACTTCGTGAGTGTGGCCTTAACTGCCTTACATGGGAGCTTCTGGGGTCCTGCCTCTCGGGAACCGAGCTGCGGAGGAGAAAGAGCAGGCAAAGGGCAGTGAACACGGACTTCTTCACCCAGGAGCACTTGGAGGGTGGTGATAACAATCTCGGGCTGAGACCCAGAGGCAACGGCAGGAGAATCACGCCTGCGTTAGAACCTTTGAGCCGAGCTGCTGTTTCTGGGACTTTTGGGAGGTGTGTGCACCTGGAAAAGAACTCTCTTCTTGGGAAATAAAAATACCTGTCTGTGCAGACGCGACACATGGCAAAGCGTGAGCATATCCATTTTCCCCCCACTGGGAATGAAGACATAAATTAGGTGCCGTCTCCCAGGTACGGAGGACGCTATTATCCTGCGAAGACCAGCTTATTTGCTGAGTCGGAAATTCCCAAGGTAGTGCAAGGTCCTTAGGTCCTGCTCCGTCTCTTGTTCCCTTAGTTCCCTCTTTGTGTCCGTGCTGTGAGACAAGGGGAAGGAATGAGAGGGAAGGGGAGAGGGAAGAATTTTTCTGAAATACTGCCATTCCGTGGAGGATTTTCTGCATTTTGAGAGAGCTGTTGGTGCCCCTTCAGGAGAAAGCTGAGCCAGGAGCTGCCGACAGCCTCCCTCGCCCTGGCTGCTGGGCTGGACACTCCTTACCTCCCCACCCAGCGAGGTGGAGAGATGCCGTGTGTGTGTGTGTGTGTGTGTGTGTGTGTGTGTGTGTATGTGTGTGTGTTTGTGGGGAGGTGCGTGGAGGAGAGGAGTTAAATTTGGTCCCGGATCTGAGGGCTGGTTTCCTTCCTCTGGAATGAATCACGTCCTCTCTTTAGAGTTCTGGGCTCACAAAGTGAATGTCAAGGCCAGGTTGGTGCTGCTGGAGAGGCGCCTGCCCAGGGGATGGCAGACCCTCTGTGGGGGACCCTGGAGGAGTCTTAGGGATGCCACCTATGGCTTCCCGTTGAGGTTCATTCATTCACGCATCCATTCATTCATCCATCCACCGCAAGCCTAGGTGATGCCCAGCCCCCTGCTGGGTGCGGGTCCTTCTTCTGTTCGTCATCTCCCTCCTCTGCTGTCTGAGCACCTGCCTTGGCCGGGCTCACCCATGGAAGCGACAGCCGAGGCCCTGCACCCTAGGGCAGGGGCAGCCATAAAGGGCCTGACAGTAACTAGTTTTGGATTTTGTGACCACGTCACACCTGCTGACCTCCTTTCACAGCACGAGCGGCCGGCAACAGCAGCTAACCGAGCAGGTACAGCTGTGTCCCCATCCAGTTTTATTTATGGGCACTGAAATGTGATTTTCGTGTGGTCATGAAATATTATTCTCTCGATTCCCTCCACGATGATTTAAAAAATCCAGAAGCTGTCCTTGGATCACAGGCCATATAAAAATCAGTGATGGGCCAGTTGTGACTCGTGGCCCAGAGTTTGTCAGCCTCTGTGCCAGACAGATAAAAAAGCAAGTAAACCAATAAGGTAGATAGATCATTTCCATCGTGAAAAGGGTCGTGCAGAGAATATAAAAGTGGCTGGCAGTGAGATGGGGGCGCTGCTGGGCGTTCAGAGAAGCCCCGTCGAAGAAATGGCGTCTAAGAGCACTGAATCGGGAAGAGGCAGCACCCCTCTTCCCTGGGCGGTAGAACAGGCTGACACAGGTCCTGAGGCTGACACAGGTCCTGAGGGAGCAGGTCTCTGTGGTGGGGGTGGGGCGAGCAGCAGGTTCAAGAAAAGAAGGGTTTGTGTGGCTGAAGCCTAGTGAGTGAGGTGGAGAGAGATGGGTAGTGAGGTCCAGAGATGAGAACACAGTTATTTTATTTTTTAGGTGTTGATTTTGAGAGAGAGAGGGAGGGAGAGAGAGACATTGATTTGTTCCACTCACTGATGCATTCATTGGCTGAGTCTTGTATGTGCCCTGAGCAGGGATCGAACCTGGAACCTGGGTGTGTCAGGGTGATGCTCTAACCAACCGAACTACCAGATCAGGGCCGGTATACAAGTCATTTTAGACGTTTATGATGACTTCCCCCTCTGAGCCTCAGTTTCCCCTTCTATAAAAACAAGGATGATACTAGTACCTTCTTCCATTAGTGGGAGGAGACAACACAGAGGTGACTGAGGCAGCAGCTGACACATGATGCGGGCGGTGACGATAGATGATGTGTGAGATCGTGGTGATATCCTTCTCCCGAGTCCCAGACCTCCCCGCCTTCTGCATGGACCCTGCCCCCTGCAGGGGTGTGGGCTCTGGAGCTACCCGGAGGCAGTGTTTTGAGTGCAGGTAGCCTCCAGCGGTCCCAGGAAAGACTGCCCTGGGAGGGGCACAGTGGGACCAGGGAGGGAAGGAGGCCACCACTGGGTGTGTTTGTAACCAGGCTGCCTCTGCGGGCCACGGGCTCAGCCCCACGGGGGCCTCCGGGATGGCGTAGAACTCACATCCCCGAGAGGTGGGAGCGCGGGTATTCGGAAACTGTTGGAGTGCGCAGGGTGGCGGCGGGCACGGACAGTGTCTGCTGCACTGGGGTTGTGTGTCCTCTGCCAGACCTAGCTCAGGGGTCTCCGCTGCCAGAAGCCTTCCCCACGAGCCTCCCACAGCCCCTACCCGAGTGCTTTAGGGCCTCCTGCTGTAGCTCCTCCCAAGTCTGGGTGGGAGCCCGTCTTGTTCAGGTCTGTATCCGCAGGGCTTGGTGTGTAGTGTCAGTGCTGGGGCAACACCCGGTGACGATGAGTGAGGGGCAGTCGGGGGGACCCGGCCCTGGAGCGTAGACGGTCCTGGGGGTTGGCGGGCGAGTGACAGGTGTCCACAGCCCGGGGTGAGTGCTGGGAGGCCGTGTACAGGGGGCTGTGCACTGGAGCCCCTCCAGCTCCCAGACCCGTGCTTCTCACCCCAGGGCGATCTCCCTGCGAGGAGGTCTCAAAACACGTCCATGTCTGGCCTCCACCTGCGGGAGTTCTCGGTCAGTCCAGCACGGCATCATCCGGCGTGGAATGGGGAAGACCTCTGTGTTAGTTTCCTGGGGCTGATGTGACGCACTGTCCCAAACCCGGTGCCTAAAACAGCGGCGGTGCGTTCTCTTCAGGTCTGGAGGCCAGAGTCGGAAACCAGTGTCACTGAGCAGAGACCGGGCCTGCAGAGGCTCCGTGGGGAGAATCTGTTTCCTTGGCTTTTCCAGCTTGTGGAGGCTGCACATACTGTGAGGCCCCTTCCTCCACCTTGAATGCCTTGCATCTTCAAGTGTCTCTCTGCTGAGGTTGTCACCTTGCCTTTTTTCTTCTGCAGTCCCTTTGCCTCCCTTTTACAAGGACACATGTGATTGCCTTTAGGGCCCACCCACCCGGATGGATCATCTGGGATGGCCCCTGTGTCTCCAGATCCTTGACGTGAGCACGTCTGCAGAGACCCCTTTGCCGTGGATGGTAGCAGGGCTTGCGCGCCCAGGAATGAGGAACGGGGTATTTTTTGGAGGCGCTATTCATTGTCATGTTCTGGGTCCTGGGAACACATCTCCTGAGCCTCAGCCAGCTCAGGTACTCCTACAGGTGGTCTCATAGCCTTCTGCAAGGGTGGGCTTCTTTTTCCTGCTTTACAAGTGGGGAAACTGAGGCATGGGGAGGGAGAGTGGTTTTCTGAAGCCAAGCCCGGATTTGAGCCTCACAGCCTCTGAACCCGGAGTCACGGTTGTCTTCGCTCCACACCCTCCAGGGACAGAGGGATGTGCTGCAGCCAGAGGCAGGTGTCCCAAGCTGTCCCTGCCCTGCCGAGAGCTCCAGCTGCAGGTCACAGGACTGTGGAGGCTCCTGCCCAGCCCCAGTCCCGGAACTGGGTGCACACCTGTTATTTTTAGGGTGTCTCTGTTCTGACCCCCCTTCAGTGGGAAGGATTCCCATTTCTGCTTCATATGATCCTTTGGGAAGAAAGTCACTATTTATATTATTTCTTCAAAAAATAGGCTTCAGGGTGATTTAACTCACTTGAGAAGGGCCCTTGGGGCTCACACCGGAAGACAGGGAGGGAAAGGGGAGCCTTCCCTGCACCAGGTCCTGCACTGGGGCCTCCCTGTCCATCTGGGCTCAGCATCATCATACCCGTTTTACAGGCAAAGAAAGCTGAGGCTGGGGAGGAGCATTGACCTGTCCGAGGTCATGTGACTAGTACGTGGTGAAGCCTGGATTGGAACCCAGGTCTCTGGCTCTCTGCGCTTTGCACTGGTGTTGAATTAGCAGGCCAACCAGCTCGCTCACCGCTTCTGCGTGGTGGGCATTTTGAATTGATCTTTTTGGGATTCCCTTCGGTTCTGATTTCCCCTGGCTTTGTGTGGCAGTGGTGATGGGGTGGGTGGTTCATACTCTTTCCTTCCCCCTTATACTTAGTCCTTCAGCCAGTCCTGTCACCTGTGTCTGAAGCCACATTGTCTCTCCTGTCCATCCCCACGGCCACCTGACAGGCCTGGGTCATCCCTGTCTCTCACGTGGGAGGCAGCAAGGGGCTCCTGCCCTCCAGCGTGTTTACTCTCACTGGGTGCGCAGGGTGAGATTCCAGACGGGTCACAGCCTTGCTAAAGCCCTCCGGTGACTTCCATTCTGGGACGCTGTTTCTCAGCTCAGACGTCACCTCCTGAGAACGTCCTCCCCACCCTCCCGGCTGGACTGGCAGTCACACGCACCCTGGCTTATCGCCTTCGCACACCTGCCGGCTCAGACACGCTTTCGTCCCCTCGTTTCCCGAAAGCTCTGCCTTCCAGAGCGGCGACCCCGTCCGTTTGCTTTGTGGCTGCGTCTCCAGCGCTCCAAGCAGAGCCTGGTGCATGTAGATGCTAAATTAACGCATATTTGTCCAGTGAAGGCCCTGGTGAGGAGGTCCAGGTTCAAGTGTGGACCTTGCCACCGCTTCCTGGACGTCCCTGGGCAGCTCAGGGCCTCTCTCCTGGGGCTCAGTCCTCTCGCGGGTGTAAGGAGAGAGTTTGGGCTGTGTGGTCTTTAAGATGGAAGATTCTGGGTTTCCAGGCCCCAGGAATCCAGGGCTGGTCAGGGCTCTAGGGGGACGCCCTGGCTCAGAGCAGGAGTGTGGGAGGAGGGCTGACCCTGAGCCACCGGAAAGGGAGGGTCCCTGGGTGGGGAGGAAACTGTTTGGGACTAGTTCCCGAGCCCTAGAGCAAGGGCTCCAGAGCCCCCTCCCCACGGCCCCCCGAGAAAACACTTGCTGTTGTCTTAGCTGTAGTGTTGGTACCAGGAGGGTGGGTGGGGTGAACATCCCCCCACCCGGGACCTCTGCCAAATGCGCTTTTGTTTATTTGAGATTTGGACAGAAAAAAAGACTGTCTTCTTAAAAATACAGCTCCAGAAAACTCATTAGGGTGTGGGGATCTGGACAGAAGAAGGCAGGGAGCTTTTCTCGGTCTTTGTTAAATACAAAAAAAAAAGAAAAACTAGATCAAACATTATAAATGCCCGACTACAGGAGGAAGACATACCATCCCGAAGCCCGCACCCCTTGGAGGTGCTGCGAAATACTGGGGCCGGGGGTAGAGTAGGGGCTTGTATTTTGGGGGAGGCATTTGTTTTTCATGCAGATGGATTAGGCTGATCACATTTTTTTGCGGGGTGGGGAGAGCAAAACCCCAGATGTATACAGCTTTGCAGTTTCCTTTTTTACTCAGCATCGCACCATTAACGGTTTCTCCCGTCAACCAGGTTTGTAGACTTCGTTTGGCACAAGTGCGTAAGATCGCCAGAGTAGAGTGCTGCGGTCTGTTTAGCCAGTCCCGGTCACTGGACACTGAGATTGTTTCACGTTTCCGGGCTCATCTCTGCAGCCTCTCGCCCTGGTGTCCTCTGCCCCCGGACACCAGCTGTGTGCTTCCGGTTCCCCATGGCCTGCCCGCCCCAGGACCTTTGCACAGGCTGTTCCGCTGCCTCCCTCCCCATTGTACCTTCTCGACGTGCCCCCTTGACTCTCGCAGTTTGGTTGGAAACCTTCCTCAGGCTCCTCTGTGACTTCTGCCGCGTCTCTCCTTAGTCTAGACTGTGAGCTCCCCGAGGACAGGGGTGTCACCTAGCTGCCATTCACTGCTGGGACCCAGGGCCTATTTTCAGGTGTCTGGAAGGTGTCGGGGGCTGTTAAGTTTAATGCCTCATAGATGTTCATTCTTGTGTTTGGAACATGGGACCTCAGTTTCCCGTGTCCTAACTGGTTTGAGTGAGGAGTGCATACGTTATGTGATGGGGTGGGAATTAAGTTTTTATGTTAGCCCTCAAAGCCTGAGGAGAAGACACAAATGGCACCCAGGGACACAGGGCGTTGCACCCAGTTCCTCCACTGGCACATGGCACACACACGGACCCACACCGTGATGGCAGGTACCCTGTGATGCACGGATGCCTTTGCCACCTCACGTGATGCTGAGAAGGCTGCTCTTCATTGAACAGTTACTACACGCCAGGCCCTGTGCTTGTGCTGTTCGTGCACTCCCTCATTTAGTCCCCACGGCCAGCCCCTGAGGGACGCTGCTGCTACCCCATTCTACAGATGAAACTGAGGCTCAGAAAGAATCCCACGGGCTCTAAGTGGCTAAGGCAGGACAGAAACCCCAGCAGGATGGTTCCAGAGTCTGATCTCTTAACTATCGTCCTGCCCCAGTGCGCACACACATGCCTGTGTGCACACACACAAGCACTCGGACTCACCGCTGCACACTGCTGACACACTCCCACTCTGCCCACGTCCTCCTGCCCACTCCCTGTCCCTCACAGTAACCTGGCCGGCCCCTCCCTCCCTCCCTGCCCCCATTCACAACCACCAGCCTGCCTGATGAGGTGGTGGTGGGGAGTCCGGAAAGACTTCCTGGAGGAAGAGGCATCTGATCAGGGCACCATTGCTGCATTAACACACACACAGGTACTGGCATCACTCTGGAAAAAGAAAAGGTGATTGGCAGTTCCCAGCAGGCTTCTTCCCCACCCTGGGGTGGGATTCGTGCAGATCCTGGCTCTCCCCACCACCCTCCCACCCGCTAAAGCAGACTGAGATCTCCTGGGTGAGTGGAGACCGCCAGCCCCTCGGCGCCACTCCCTGCCTTCCCAGGCAGAGCCGCCTCGTGAACGTTTACGCCATTCACCGTTGCGCCTGAGCTTGTCCCCAGGCGCCCCACGCCCCAAACCAGCACCTCCAAATATACACACACACCTTGTACCCACCCAGCCACCTGGGAGCCTGTTCCCTGGACCCGAGCATATGTGGGCAAACCCACACGCACGCCAGCAGCAGCCCTACATTGCGGTATTGGAAATGGGCTGTAGAATATTCCACCTCTGACCCAGTCCCAGCGTGAACAGGCCACCTCTAGGTGTCAACAGGCATGACACAGCAGGTGCCAGCCTGTGCCCTGGCCTTGCCCTTCCTCGAGAGGTAGAGTCACGTGGCCCTATGGTCCCCAGCCGGGTGGGCAGCTTCACGTGTGCTGGCCTCAGCTCTAGTGGTTGCCTGGATGCCGGGTCTTTCCTCCTCATCAGTGGGAAGGGCCTGGTGTTGGTGGGTGTGCCAGGCACTGTGCCAGGCCCTTTTCATCCAGCTGGAGACACTGAGGCTCAGGACACGCAGTTGAAGTCACCAGCTAGGGCCACAGCCGTCCCCCAGCGCCGCCTTGTGGGCTCCACCACGTGGCCTTGTAGCAGGACTGGCCGGGCAGCACCTGTCACTCAGGCCTGACCCGGGGACCACCTTTGTGTAGTTTCAGGACTGTCCCCTCTCTTCGCTCCTGCCAGTCCAGCAGAGTGGGTCAGCCTTTTGGCCTCTGGAATTTGACAAGCTGAATGACCTGGGATAAGGCAGTTAATCTCCTTAAGCCTCAGTTTCCTCCTTTCTCAAGTGGGAAAAATAACAAATACCTGTCGAGACAGGGTCCTGGTGAAGAATCAAGGCGATCACCTCCGCCCAGAGTTTATTCCAGAGCTGGCGATGGAGCCGGAGGCTCTGTGTTTGGGGTTATTTCCACCCATGTGGGAGGTCAGGACCTGGGTTTGCCCTGGCCCCTCATCCGCTCTCGTCTCCGCCTGTCCCCAGAGGGCATGGCCACATCACATCAGCATTTTTGGACGTGGGTCTGGTGGAACTCTCCCTGTCCTCTGCGGAGCGGGCAGGACGTGATTCATGCCTGGGCTGGTGGACACCACCCTTGGCACTACTGGCCGTGCCCACAGCTAATCTCCCAAGAGGCAGTCTCCCAGGCTTAGGGGTGTTGCCTGTAGGGGTGAGGGTAGGGGCCGGGGCTTGGACCCTGCCAGAGCTGAGTTGTCCCTGAAGAGCTGGATTCTTTTTTTTTTTTAGTCCTCACTTGAGGATATGTTTATTGATTTGAGAGAGAGAAACACTGATGTGAGAGAGAAATATTGATCAGTTGCCTCCCATATCATCCCGATCGGGGATGAACCCACAACTCAGTATATGTCCTGACCAGAGATCAAACTGGCAACCTTTTGGTGCACAGGGTGACCCTCCAACCGACTGAGCCACCTGGCCAGGGTAAGAGCTGGGTTCTTAAGGGTGCTGTGCTTGAGTCTGTGCCAGGGGACAAAAGTCTTCATCTGCAGGGTCCATGTTGTAGCTCTAGGCTCTGGGCCTTAGTGCGGGACAGGGACCCAGACTGAGGGAACACACCTACTGCGTGCTTGTGAAGTCTTGTGTTTGTGATCGCTGACCCTGCCACGCCCCGTGCTGGCCCTGTCTGACTCACAGCTGTGTCCTGGCTCCGTGTCCAGTGCCTGGTGCACAGCAGGAGACCAGTAAACATGGACTCAAGAATGGTGCCAAGCGCTTTTACACGGACCATACGCCACTTTCACAAGTGGAAAGGACTATTAACCCCCTGGACAGGTGAGAAAACGGAGGCTAAGCAAGGTGAGAAACTTGCCTAAGCTCATAAAGGCAGAAGGCGAATTTGAGTCTGAGTGTGAGGAACCAATCGCTCCCCAAGGCTCTCTTCCGACTCTGACGCCCACTTGCCAGGTGCTGGTCTCAAAGCACCTCCCTCTGTCTCTCCGTGTGCCTGCCTCGAAGCCAGCAATTCTCACCTGGACACGCAGGACGGAGGATGCCAACATGTGAGACGCCCTCCCCTGGGACGTGGGGACTCAGTGAGGCTCCTGGCAGGCGGGCGGTAACTCCACCCTCTCCCACTCAGAAAAGCAGATCAGAATGCATGGGCGACAGGGAGAGGAAGGCGGTTCTGGGAGAACCCCAGATGCACTCTCACAGGTGGCCTCGGAGCCTTGTACGGTCTGGTCCGTGCCCTCTCTCCAGGCCGGGCCCCTGCCGCTTCCCTGTGCTCCCCTCCCGCCAGGCTGGCAGCAGTTTCCATTCCGTCAGTCCCCAGAGCTCTTTTCTTTTCTTTCTTAACCCTAGAGCTCATGGCATTTCCTTGGCTGGCTCCCTCTGATCCTTTAGGTCATTCAGCTGGAACGTCACCTCCTCTAGGAAGCCTTCTTTGATCACCCAATCCTTGGCGCCCAACTGTGATTCACATCACAGACCAGTTCCCTTCACCTGTCTTGTCACATGCTGCCATCTTTGTTCTGGCCTGTCGCCTTATCCATTCCCTGTCTTTTCTACTCCCTGACTCTAAACTATATGTAAACAGAGACCCCAACTTTTGAGGCTCTCAGGAGCTCCCCATCACTACACACAGGGGACTGATATGTAGTGAGTCAATGAATCTTTTCATTCATATGTGGTGAGTCAATGAATAAACTGCAACTTTAAAAAATGGAGCCAGCACAAGTGTTGGGACCTCACCAGACTCGGTGGTCAGTGTGTGCAGACCCATTTCACAGTGGGGCGTGTCTCTTCATTGTGTCGGGACACCCGAGGGGAGAATGGTGAGCAAGTCCCCCTCTTCTGAGCCAGTGATTCTAGGAACAAGGGTGTCCTGGGTTGGGCTCCCCGAGAAGTAGAGCCTGAGTCAATGGTGCCAGGGCAAGTGGTTTATGTGGGTGGCGGTGCACCGTTAGGGGTGCTGATGGGCAGGTGTCCTCTGGGGGCCTGGGGGTGGGGCAGTGGAACACGCTTCTCAGTTGTTCCCCCAGCAGGAGGAAGGTGCCCACCTGTGCCAGCAGGGTTTGGGCGGGGCTCCGCCAGCATCTGCCTCACCCGGGCAGGCTCTGCCCCTGGTGGCTCACAGCGGGTGAGTGCTGCTGCCTCCCGCAGGCAGAGGGCGACTGTGGCTCAGCTGGACCAGAGCTCAGGGGCTGGGACCAGGGAGAGGTCACCTGTGCCTGCCTTGCCCTGAGATCTGGGGCTGCCTGCACACATTTAATTGTTACTTTGGGCATAAAAGGATCTCTTAAGTCCAGAGAGGTCGTTTTCTTGGGTTCATTTTCTGAGGAGAAATTTTATAATAAGCAGAGGTCCTGTATACTGAGTGCCTGCTGTATACACTTTTCAGGCCTCTCGAGTTCCTTGTGTTCTTTGGGACGCCAGGCATAGCCTGTCCCTCCTCCTGTTCATTCTTTTTTCCTGCACACGTGCAGAAGCTGAGCAGCAGTCTAATTCCATGGGTTCCCGCCCCATCCCTGCCTCTCTGTGATTAATGATAGTATTGATGAGGACAGGAGTCGGTGCACGTGGCGCCCGCAGGCATTGTGCTAAGCACCTCCTATACGTAATCTTTAGTCCTCACAAAAGCTCGTGACTATATACCCTCAAAGATGAAGCTAAGGCTCAGAGAGGTGCACTCACCTGCCTAAGGTCACATAGCTGGTAGAGGTCTAGGTGAGACTGGACGCCGGAAGTCCATGCTCTGCACGGTCATACAGAGGGACACAGACAGGGCAAGGGACCAGCGGCTCCTGGCCGCCAGCCCTGCATGTTGTCCCCCAGACATGGTGCCTGCTGAGCTCTTAATACCTGGTGATTATGCTGGCAAAATTAGGGCCTGGGAGAACCGAGAGCAGGCAGTGTTTATGCGGGGTTAGGAGATTGTATAGTGTTTTCTGTAACCTGGCCGGGTAAGTTGTAAATTGCCTGCAGGGGAGGGGTTTGCAATGACCAATGACTCAAGGAGAACTGACCGGCCAGCCCCGCCCCCCCCCCGCTCTGGTGGTATTTCTGAGTGCGGATGATGGGGCAGGATGTTTCTGTGGGGCCCTCTCTGCATTCACGCGCGGCACACACACTCGCAGAAGAAAAGAGAAGGTGACTGGCCATTTCCTGTAGGCCTTTCCCATCCAAGGGTGGAATTCCTACAAATCCGGCCTCCCTTCTAGTATAAGCAAACGGATAGCTCCCCGTAGGTGGAGCCAGGAGAGAGGGGGTGGGGCGGGGTTGGCCAGAGGCCCTGGGGGCAAGCAGATCCTGCCTGGCTCTGTGAGGGGTGTGGCCTTGTTTCATAAGCACCTCGAGGCCAGTCTCAGGCCAATCTCATAGGCTTAACTTACATATAGGAAAGCACACCAACCTTAAGTGAAACATCCATGTTTGCATATGTACAGAGCATGTAAACACCCCCCATATCAGGACACAGAACATTCCCAGGCCCCCAGAAGGCTTCCTTGTACGTCTCCTAGTCGGCTATCCCCAAACTGACCTAGTCTACCTTCTGTCCCATAGACAGCCTTGCCTGTTTCCCCAGCTTCGTGTAAGAGAAATTTCACAGGACGCGCCCTTTGGGGTCCTCCTAGTTTCGCTCACGTAGTGTCTGGGATGCTTAGCCACGCTTGCGCGTGCCGCAGGAGTTTGATTTTTTCACCGCTGTCTTATACTCCATCACAGGAATGCACCACGACGTGCCCGGCCGACTGCGGATGCGCAGGTCGGGGCTCCGGGTTTCGGCCGTTCTACGTGCACTAAGCGGTGGCGAACGTCCGCACACGTGCGTGCTGCCGACCCACGCCCTCGCGCCTGCTGGCCACAGGCTCAGGAACTGCTGGGTGAGGGGTTAGAGGTGTAGGTCCGCCCTAGAAGTTTCTGCCAAGCGGCCTTCTGAAGGGTTTGCGCCCACTGAGAACCGGTTCCGCACTGGCTCACGTCCACGTCTCTCACTTTGGCCACTGCGGCCGACGTGGGGTCGGATCTCGGCGCGTGTTTTCCTGATGACCAGCGAAGGTGAGCGTCTTGTGCGTGGATTGAGCATTTGGAGATTTGTTTCTGTGTATGCGCAAAGTGCCTGTTCAAGTCTTTTGGTCTTAAAAAACAAGCAAATAAAAAACAGCAAGATGGTCTTTTTCTTATTGGTTTGGGTTCTTATATATTTTGTACAGAGCCCTTGGTGACCTCTGTGTGTGTGTGATCGCATGTACATGTGTGTGCGCATATAAAACATACTGTTTTATAGAGTGTTACAAATTACATCTGTAAATATAATACCCATGTGTCCCACCTGTTACATAATTTGTATATAATATTTTATCCCAGTCCCTGTCTTGCCTTTTCATTCTCTTAATGCTGTCTTCTGATGAACAGAAGTTTTGCTTGATTTTATTTAAAGTCAGTTTATCCCATGTTCTCTTCCAGAAGCTTCGCTGCTTTACCTCACCAAAAGGTCTTTGTGTAGGGGATGAAGTGTTCGGACTGGCCTTTCCGAAAGGTCACACCTGCTCCAGCGTCGGGGAGGCCAGGAGGGAGGCGGTGCGGTCCTCCTGGCCAAAGTGGGCTGGTCTGGCTCTGGGGAGAGAGGCTGACCCCAGAGCCGTTGCAGAGAAGTGGGGGGCATGGAGAGAGATGGGAGAGGCAGATTGAATAGGATGGGATGCGGGTCACGGTCTCTCAGCATCCTTAGGGCACTTTCTGTCTTAAAAAATGCTAACCCGTGAGTCCTTGGACTGGACTGACTGGCCAGGCCGGTTTGGCCTTTCTGCCGAAGCGGGCAGGTGTGAGCTGCTGCTGGTTTTCAGAGGATGCCTGGTGTGCGGTCTTGTTGGCAGCTGATGCTGGAGCCCTGTGGCTGGGAGAGCCCGAGCTTTTGGAACCCATGGGCAAAAACGTTCTTGATTTCATAGATAAGTATGTGCTGCATCTGTGTATACAAATAAGTACATGCTGTAAATATATAATAGTAAGCATTATGGTACATGAATTATATAACGTATATAATACATATAAATGTGCAAGTATTTACTAACACCTGTAAGTACATATAACGCACATAGTATATGTATATACGTCTTATATAAAAAACTCCATCATGAATCAGGGACCCCAAGTTCTGGTCGTAATTCCGACTGGCTTGCATTCCGCCCCGCCCCCCACCCGCCGCCTCTGCCCTGGAAACGTTCTTCTCTCTGACACAGGTGTGCCTGGGATCTCCCCTTTCCCAGTGTCTAGCCCTGAAACCCAGGCAGGGTCGTCTCCTTTCTGGGGTCAGCACTTGTCATGGAGGTGCTGTGGTTTAATGATCCAGGAAGAAAACCACTGGGAGATTTCCCCCAACACCTAGGGAATGCTTGGAGATCTGGCTGTCAGTGTGAGCCGAGGGAGGGGGGCTGCTCCTGGTCCCCATTGGTGACCACCAGGCAGGGGCAGGGATGCTGAGCTCCAAGATGCAATTCAGTCGGGCTCCCCCAGGAGCATGGGTGGTTCTTTGGGGGTGGTGTGACCCCAGGAAACACCGCTGGGCAGTGTGGAGGTGAGACGTGGAAGGCAAGGCGCTGGTGGTATGGTAACAGGTAAGATGACAGTGCCGATCGCCCACCTCAGAGAGGGAGGGCGCTGGGGTAATGCTGTGCGGGTCCCTCAGCTGGTGTTTGGCGGAGGGCTGCCCTGTGGGCACTGACCTGCCATGTGGGGGCCGGGAGTCACAGGCCTCCTCAGCAAGCAGCTTTGGGCATGGAGGACTGAGTGCCGGGGGCGGGCGGGGGGAGGCCCGGGCCCCCACCGAGGCGCCTGCAGCGCCCTCCTGGAAAAAGACCTGGACACACTGACATTTGCGTTCTGAGCAGAAATTCAGTCTGTTCCACTTTGTGCTTCCACTTAGCATTTTAAAAGCTTTTCTTTATTACAAACACATCCATGTTATCAGAAGGCAGCCCAGCAGAGGAGTTGAGAGGGTGGGCTTTTGATTTCAGGGTCTCTGAGCCCGTTTCCTCATCAGAGATGGGAGTAAAATACTCCCTGCCCTCAGAGGCTGCAGGGAGAAAGGTTTTCCTGCGAAGTGTTTCACATGAGGCGTTCGATAAGTAGAAGCTACTTTGTTGCAATAAAAAAGAAAATATTTTGTTGTTATTATTATAAAAAAGTTTTAAATTATAACTAAGCTGAAAGATTAAAATCACCTATAGTCTCATCTTCCTATTCTAAGAGTTAACTTCTCTGGACATTTCCTATATATTCTTCTGATACTTTCCCTAAGTATCCATATATTCATACACACACACACACACACACACACACATCCACATCATCTATATAAAATGAGAAATGGGATCTTATTGGTCCATATTGCACCTAAATGCTTTAAATTGTAACTCTTATTTATGTGGCTAGGTAATACATTCACAAGATTCAGAATGGAAAGTTACTAAAGTGCAGACAATGAGAAATCTCCCTTTCATCTCTGTCCCCCACCCACCCATTTCCGCACCTAGCCCAGAAGGAATTTAAAACTTATTTTTAACTGTATTTTCCCCCTGAAACTCTTTAACTGCTGTTAACTAAAAGTGTAAAAATTTGATTGTACTCTCTATGTATCACTCCATGAATCCCAAGAGAATTCCTTATCAGTGGCGAAGGTCACCTCGGAGATTGAACCCTGGTGCCCTCCTGTCCATGTTGCAGACTCCTGGCCCTGTAGGCAGAGATTTGTCCATGCCCTGTGTTCTAGCTGATAATGGCCGTGGACTTGGGGGCCGAGGGGCAAGTGCTGACCACCGGACAGGTGGCAGCCTTCCGCCTGAACCACAAGTGCTCTGCGCCCTTAATGAGGGGCTTCATTTCTGGGACTCCATCCGCGGAGCCTTTCATTACCCAGAGCCTCTCCGCTACCCACCTGTGTTTAAGGCAGGGGCACAGAGAGGTCAGAATAAACTGTTCTCCGTGATGCTACAGGTCATGACTCCTTGCAACGGGTGAGTAATCTGTGGTTCTGTTAAATCAAGTTGGGCCAGCCAGCCCTGTGGCTGATGCGCCCTGTGTTGAGAAAGCTGAGAATGAGGTTGGGAGATCTGGGGATTGAGTGCCACTTGCCCCTTCCGGCCCCTGCGACTCTGTCTCTCTGAGCCTCAGTTTATACATCTGTGTGTCGGGATGGTACCGTGTTGTCTGGTAGAACTTTCTGCCCTGTCTAGTAAGTTACCCCGCCTCACAAGCCTGTTGATTCCTTAAAATGGGGCTAGTAGGACTGAGGCCCTGAATTTAAGTTGTTATTTAATTTTAGTTAATTGACACTTAAGTTTTGGTAACTACATGGAGAATGCAGGGCCAGTATGTATGTTTGAGGATTTGATGCTGTGAAAGGCCTAACAAGAGGGAATGGGTGATGTAGGTCTTTGGTGGCCTTGTGGGGACCGACCCAAAGAATTCCATCGAGGCCTGAACTTTGAGGTTAGTCAGGCAGCCATTCAGCACCATGCTGCCTCCTCCAGGAAGCCCTCCCCTTCCTTCCTCCCCAGCCAGGTTGAGCTCTGTATGATTTTCCTATTGTTGCTGTAACAAATCACCACAGTTTAGTGTTTCGACGACACAGGTTTCTTCCATTATAGTTCTGGAGGTCAGAAGTCTGATGTGGGTGCCAGGGGTGCGTTCCTTCTGGGAGTGCTAGGGGAGAACCCACTTCCCGGCCCTTCCCAGCTTCTGGAGGCTGCTGCATCCCTGGGCTGTGGCCCACAGCACTCAGGTCTCTGCAGCCTCATCTTGTTTTCTCTCTCTGACCCTCTTGTAAGCACCCTTTTGATGACATTGGGCCCTGAGGATAATCCAGGATAATCTTCCCTTAGAGCCTTCCCTCACTCACACCTGTAAAGGCCTTTTGCTGGTAGGGTAACAGAGTCATGGGTTTTGGGGGTGAGAACGTGGGACTCCTTGGGGGGCGTTATTCTGTCTACAACAAGCTGTTTCTCCTGGGGGTCTCAGTGTCTCCTCTGCTGTGGTTACTGTCTATGGCCACATCTGCTTCCCCAGACTGTGCTCTAGTGACAAGCAGGCTCTGCCCCCAAGCTTGCCTGGAAACCTGCTCAGAGCCGGGCTGGGCTGCCCCTGTACCAGGTGGTGGGGGTGAATGACGAGATGGCAAAGCCCCCGTACTCTGGGGACAGCGTGAGCGGAATCCTGGGTCAGCTAACTGACTAGGCGATTGGCCTCATCTTTGCCTTTTGAAACCTCAGTTTACCTGCCTCTAAAATGGGGTAATAATGTTACCAACTCCAGGAGGTCATTTAACAGATTAAAATAAAATTTTAATTTCTTGAAAAGAAATTAATCTCAATATGTTAAATTAAATTGATTTAATTTAATTCATTAAATGTAGAGCCCTCGGCACAGTGCCTACCCCATGGGCAGCAACTAATAACACAGCAACTGTTGACGCTGTCAGGATTAATAGGGCGGGAAGGAGTGGGTGGCTGCCTGAGTTCAAGTCCTGGCTGTACCCCTTGGGCAAATTACTGAATCTCCTCAGACCTTATCTCCATCCATCAAGTGGGTCTAATCCCACCTCAGAGGGTGGATAAAACAAGGAAATCCATTTAATGTGCTGTTTGGCACAAAATCAGTGCTCAATTAGTGATTTGATGATGGTAATTATTAATGCCAGGCTTTCCCAGCATCCAGCACTTAATAGTTTGGAAGACAAAGCAATTGAATAAACTTGGAACAGCTAGCTGGGGTCTCTTTCTGGTGGAGAGGCCAGGAGTACACCTTCAGAGGAGGCCCAGGGTCTGTGCCAGGAGCGGGCCTGTCTGTTGTGCCCTAAGGCTGGCGACGCCAGGCCCCGACAGGTTTACGGGGTGCTGGAGGCTGGTCCAGGAGGAACTGGTTTCTGAAGGGCATGGGAGGCACAGTTACTCTCCTGGGAAAACCAGGAAAGGACGTGTCAGCACCACTGTGGGTTCATTGCCACCGACAGTGTGCAAATGGGAATGCTGGTGGGGGTGGGGCGGGTGCGGTGCATTGGCCGGGGATGGACCAGGGACTGTTTGCATCCCTGGGGCGTGGGTTCAGTCTCCACCACTTGCTAGGTTTTTCTGGTACCCTGGTTGGGGGATGCCGTTTGGTGTTTACATTCCTTCGCACTGCCCACCCCCGACTTTTATCAAGGGTTGTGTAGATAGCAGGCTGGTGGTGGATCTCAGGAAGCCTCGTGAACAGTGCCCACTTAGCTAGTTGTCCTTCCTTTCCCTCTCCCTAGCTGTGAAATGGGTTCACTTTGAGTGTAGGTGAGGGTGGGCTCCCCTGAATCACTGTCTCTCCCAAATTCCTTCATCAGAGAGCTAGTCCTTTAGGTCTTAAAGAATTTGGATCCTCTCCTTGCCCCCCGCCCAGAAATATTCTGCCAACCTGCAGATCCCTCCGTTAGACTTCGTGTGCTTTTTGTTTCTCCAGTCATTTGTTCATCATGGATTTGCAGAAAGCTCCAGTGTGCCAAGTCTACTGATAGGTGTTTTACATACACCATCTCCTTTAATCCTGAGTCTTTTGAGTCAGGTGTCATTGGACCTAACTTATGCATGAAAAAAACGAGCTTTCAGAGGTAAAGTGGTTGTCAGAGACCCTGTGTTCACTGCATTTACTTAGAAATTTGCCCATTTGTCCAATTTGACTGAACTCTCTGTGTTCGGTAGGAATGCTTTTGCCTTTATATAACTGAAAACTATCTAAAAATGGCTTAAATAGTACATTATTATTTATTTTTACATAACAACAACAAAAAATTCAGAGGATAGTGGTTCGGAGTTAGTGCAGTGACTCAGCTATGTCATCAAATATCTTTTCCATGCCACTACCCTTAAAATAGCCCTTGTTACCTCATGGTCCCAAAATGGTTGCCTTGGCTCCAGGCATCACATCTTTGTTCTAGGTAGGAAGAAGGAGAGGGAGCACTACAAGCTGTGTCTGCCAGTTTTACCAGCTAGCAAAAGCCTCCCTAGAAGTCTTCTAGCCATTTCTCTTTATGTCTCTTCCGTCAGCACTGGATCACATCGTCCTTGCTCGCTGCAAAGGAGGCTAAGGAAGCTTGTCTCTGGCTTGTTAGCTTTAAGAAGGGGAGCTGCTGTAGAACCTGCATCTGCAGTTTTTGATTCCACTTTACTGGTGATTTCCAAAACCCTGTCCCATTATTTTATTTTTAAACTTTTCACTTTTTCAACAGATAAAATTTTAAAACAATCTTTATGAAAATCTGTATTGTAAGTAGAAAGCCAGTGTCACTTGCCTTAAATACAAAATCACAGTAACATTAAATGCAATGAAAATAAAACTGTGTTTTAAAATCTGCTGCAGTGGATGGTCTGAGCTTGGGATTGTTTGCTCTTTCCCAAGTCCGGGGAGGAGCGGGTAATGGGGATGTGGGGGGTAGTGTGGTCCCGAGCCGAGACCAACTCCGGGACTTCACCAGAAGGCTCCACAGGAATCAGGCAGGAAGGAGCTTTCACAGAAGGTCATTCACAGATGCGTAATGCTGCACCTGGGCATCACAGCATCCTTAGTGCTCCCTAAAACCATCTCATGTGCCACAGGGGTTCCCTCCCGCTGCTGGGGAACCCAGCACTGTCCTGTTCTCCTTCCGTGTGCCAGGCATTGAGAGGTTCTAGAAAGGGGGACCCTGAACGAAGGGGTCTATGCCCTGGCTTGGCTGGGGAGGGGAGCTGTAAACCTTGCAATCGGGAGAACCTCATGCTTATCTCTGGTACAAGGCATTAGAATCAGGTCAATTGCCAAGGAAGGTTGGAATTCACTTTGGCCAGGAAATCAGGATAGGCTTCCTGGAAGAGGGGTCCCTTAAAAGTGTTCTGAAAGGCTGGCTGGGCTTTGGGCAAATGGACATTGTGCTATGGGTAAAAGGGCTTTTGAGCGAAAGAGACACTCAAGTCATGGGACCCATTCAGGAACCTGGGAGTGTAGGCAGGGCCTGCAGTATAGATAGACCAGGTTCCTTACTTTGGGGGGCCTTGACCTTGCCCAGAGCAATGGGTGGCGGCGGCTGTTTGTGTTAAAGCCAGGGAGTGTCGTGATCAGACCTTCCCAGAGTTAGAGCTTTTTCGCATAATGCAGCTCTTAGGCCAAAATAAGCGCATTCCTTCAGAAATCTTTTTGTACTTGGAGGGAATGATTTTTTTTTCTTCCTGAAACTCAATAGGCACTCCACAGCCTCCCTAAAGAGGGAGCGTGTGTGATCCCGTTTTTCTGAGTCCAGCATTGTGCTGTGAGGGGTGCTGAGCTGAGCTTTGAAAAGGTTGAGTTTCCTCTGCTGTGAACCTGAGTTCCGGGGCCGGGTCTTCCTTCCTGCCCTCGGGTCCAGGCCAGACCGGACACGGCCTCTGGGCTCCATCCTCTCTCTGTGAGCTGTTCTCATTGTCCTGGCAAACCTTACAGTTAACTGGCAATGACTGTCATAAACCAGAGCCAGTGAGGTTCCCAGAGAGGGCGCGGCCAGCCAGGGGCCCGTTTATGGCTCCTCACACATCTTTATTGGGTCTGCCTCCCGGGAAAGGCTGGGAACCCTGACCTCTGAATCTCTGAATTAAGTAAACAAGGGGTGTGTTTCCCTGAGGTGTGAAGGGTCCTTTCTGCCTCTATCCAGAGCTCTAAAAAAGGTCTACTCCCTTGTCACCAGGCAGCCCACTTCTCAGCAAAATTTTTCCCGGGAAAGTAATTGCATGTGGGTGATCACTAGATGAGTCGAACGGTCCATGATTGGATGCAACCTAAGCACCTGGGGATGGTTTATCCAATGAGGGGCTCTCCTGTAACGGAGTGTACAAAAGCTTTAGAAACGGCCTTGCGGTTGTGCAGCTGTGGATGGGAAAGGCAGTCATGACATATATTAAAATCAAACAACATAAACAAGCAAGCGCCTAAATAGCATGCATGGTCTGATTCATTTTTCCTTTGTCCGAAAAGTTCCCATTTACATTGGAAATGCACACGTTGATGTACATCAGAATGCTAGAGTTGGGGTTATGAAAAACGTTTTCGCTCAGCTGTCTTTTTACATTCTCTGTAGTTACCATGTGGAACACCTGAATAGGTCTGGTGGCGGGGTGGGGCACAGCCAGAAGACTGTAAGAGCTTCGGATGTTTTCAAGAGGGGACCGCCACCTCCCTGGCCGAGTCCCATTTCTCAGGGGACTGAGTTTTCCACAGTCTAGGACAGGTGTCCCCAGACTCGTGCTGTAACAGGCAGGATAGAAAGTTATTTACAGCTTTCTGGGCTAAACGGCTTCTGTGCTAGCTTGGTACCTCAACTTGGTACCTCGGAGGAAGCCGTGGATCAGATATGTAAATAAATGGGCTGTGCTGCAATAAAACTTTATTTACAAAAACAGGCAATGAGCCCTATGTGGCCTGGGAACTACCGTTTGCCCATCCCTGGTCTAGGTAAAAACCAACCAAAAAAATGCAGCTTGATTAATGGTTTCAGTGAGTGCTTTAGCCAGACCAGAAATAGCACCAATAGCAGGAAGGAACAGGCCCAGGAAGATTGAAAAGGCGGATGTTTAAGTAGAGGTGCAAAGATAAGTTGTAACATTCTTCCTCTGGACCTGCAGTTGCAGTGGACCAGGGTATGGGGTGCAGTGATTTGGACGAGACTTGGGAGTGTCTAAAACGCACGTTAGTACATTAAAGGCTCTGAAGAGTCTTGCAGGAAAGACACGAGTTTACCACTGTTGGACCCAGAGTTCCCCAAACCCATTTAATGAACCACAGAACTCTTTTGTGGGTATAAATTATGTCCTTACACAGAAGCCAAGACTGTGCTAATTAAGGCAGTTCTTAGAGAAATCGGGCACACTCAGTAGGACACTTAGCCCTCACTCTTCTGTCAACGGGGGCGTAAGAATTTTATGCAGTCCCCCATAATCCTTTACTGAGCACCAGTTGTTTAGAAGGAGTCGTGGGGGACCGGGAGGTTTGGACCACATGTCTCAGAATCCAGAAAGCGGGGCTCCGTGGGATGAGCCACATGCGGAGAGAGGTGGCTGACACAGACCCGGCGAGTCTGGCCAGGTCCGAATCGCAGGATCTCTAAGATCACAGGGAATTCAGCAACCCCTCGTTCAACCTCTTCTTTCACTAACCAGCAGGGAGGCCGAGGCCTGAGCAAGGGGAGGGGCTCACGGAGGCTCCCACTGCAGGTTCGGGAAGGAACTGAGACAAAACTAGGGTGAGAGACACCCTGTGTGAATCCATCTTTATTAAATACCCAGAGGGGCAAATCCACAGAGGCAGAAGCAGATTAGTGGTTACCGGAGGCTGGGGAAGGGGGTGGGGCATGAGGAGGGCTGCCTCCCGGGTACCAGGTTTCTTCCGGGGTGATAACTGTTTTGGAGCTAGGTGGTGGTGACGTTTGCACAATACTGTGGCTTTACTAAAGGCCACGGCGTTGTGTGCTTTGAAATGGTTGGAAAGACGGATTTTATGTTATGTGATTTCTACCACAATTCAAAAAAAAAGAGGATGGTGAAATAATTTGTTGTCCAAATGTGGACACTTTGGACAGTGAGAGTGGCCTGTCGCAGGTGAACAAGGATGTGTGGTCACCTTGACTCAAACCGTGTGGCTGTGGCGCTCGGACCAGGCTCTGTGCTCTCAGTGGGACTCTGACTCGGGCGAAAAGAGCATGACTTGTAGTGCCTCTTGTACTTTTCACCAAGACAGCCCTACCTGGGCCCAGGGCGGGCGGCCGAGCGCACGGGCTCACGCTGTATTTCTCCCGCACCGCACCGTTGGGCCTTTGTAGATGTGTTTCTGCTACTGGCACCAACCTCCTCCTTCGCATGGCTGACTCCTGCCAGTGTTAGTTGATATGTCACCTCCTCCAGGAGGGCATCCCTGACCATTCCTTCTTTGGGTTTTTTTAGTCCTGCTTTCCGCCCCCACCTGGGCACCACCCCCTCCCTATTTTATGGTGTTTAATTTCCTCCGCCCCCACTAGATTGCATCACCCATTGTATCAGGAGCGGGGTCTCCTTTGCTTCCTGCTGCATTCCCAGTTGGGGTGGGAGACCTAGCCCAGTGTGGACCATCAGGGCTTTTCATGGAGATTTGCCCGTGAGCTGAGTCACGTGGTGATTAGAGTTCAAGCATTAGCCTTCCTTTACATTTGATTTTTACTTTCTTACTTTTTTCATGGTAAAATATACAGAGCATAGCCCAGGCCAGGTAGCTCGGTTGGTTACTGTATCGTCCCAATACGCCAAGGTTGTGGGTTCCATCCCCAGTCAGGGCACATGTGAGAATCAACCAATGAATGCATAAATGAGCGGAACAACAAATCAATGTCCCTCCCTCTCCCTCTCCCCCCGCCTTTTTCCTCTCTCAAAAAAAGTCAATAAACAAAACAAACTTTAAATATACACAGCATAAAATGTATCATCTTCACTGTTTTTGGGCGCATAATTCAGTGGCATTAAGTTCATTTACATTTTCACTCAACCATCAGCACTACCCCCTCCAGAACTTTCCATCATTCCCGACTGAAACTCCATCCCCACTCACACTGAGCCCACCCCCCTGCTGGCCACCACCATTCTACTTTCTGTGTCTGAACGTGGCACACGTCTGAACGTGACCCCAGGTCCTTCGTGTGAGTGGAATCAGACCGCGTTTGTCTTTCTGCGTCTGACTTCTTGCAGTTAGCATGCTGTCTTCGGGTTCATCCACGAGGCACGGGTCAGACTTCCCCTTTACGGCTGGATGATACTCCGAGGGGTGGGTGGGCAGACCGCATTTGCTCACCCGTCCATCCGTCCGTAGGCGTTTGTGTTGCTCCTGCCTGTTGGCCGTGGTGACTGATGTAGCTTTGAACACGGTGCACGGGTCTCTTTGAGTCCCTGCTTGCGGTTCTTTGGTGCTGTACCTACGAGTGGGGTTGCTGCATCATGTGGTGATTCTGTGTTTAATTTTTTGAGGAACCACCGTGCTGTTTTCCACAGTGGCTGCACCATTTACCATATTTTTTGGACCATAAGATGCACCTAGCTTTTAGAGGAGGAAAATAGGGGAAAAAATTTTGAAGCAAAAAATGTGGTAAAATATTTATTAACATAAATAACATAATATTTCACCAATGTAAATGTAAACATAACAGCATCATTAACAACCATTATTCCTCCCAAATTTGGGGATGGGGGGTGCGTCTTATAGCCCAAAAATACGGTATATCCCCACCGTGGGACCCAAGGGTTCTAACTTCTCCACGTCTGTGCCAACACTTGTGTTCTGTGTTTTGTTTTTTTGTTTTATAGTAGCCTAATGGGAGTGAAGTTTCCTTTGCCTGTGAACGTCATAGAAGCAGGTGTTGTAGTTACTCCCTGTGAAGTTTGGAAGAAATCTGACAAGGAGGGAAGGGGGAAGAAACAGCAGTAACTCCCACCTCCCATGGTCAGGGTCAGGGTCAGGTCGCTGCATGCCTCCAGCTTCAGTTTCCTCATCTGTAAGATGGGGTCATAATAGGACCCTCTACGTGGGATTGTTAAGTGGGTAATCTTTATAAATCACTTGTTGGCAAAGAGCTTAGTAAATAATAGTTATTTTGATTCTTAGCTTTCGAAAGTTCTGAGAAGGGGCAGGAGAGAGCCGTAGAAGCTCTTTATTTTGAATTGATGGGGAGAGCACAGTGCAGAGGGAAACCTCTGGTGGATGGGGGGCTGAAAAAGGAATGTATTTGCACAAACACCGTTAATGGAAATAAAATAAAAAGGAATTTAAAAATTTACCAGCCCTTCCACCCAGGTCCCTGACACTTTTTTTTTTTCATTTGTCTCTTGCTCTTCCAGACCTTGACCACAAACAGTCTTAGCTATTGTCACAGCCTTGACTAGGAGCGATGTCCACCCTCGCCCAACGGGATTATCCGAAGTGCTTTCCAGGATCGCACAGATCTCCCTCCTGCCCCTCCCCTTCTAGGCTGCAGGATAAGCCCCTTACACAGGAAAGCTGAGACACTGTCACCTTTTGCACAGGGTGTTGATCATGGCTAAGTTTTTGCTCCCACAGCCATGGCGACCATCTTTTCTGATCCCAAAGTTGGGATGTGTGTGGGGTGACGGGAATTTGAGTGGCTCGTGATGGTCTGGGTGGACCGGGAGCCGGAGGTCTGTCTGTCTGTCCGCCAACGTTGCAACGTCTGTGACATTTCAGGAGCCCTGGGTTTTTACAGATAAGGGTTAGCACCCCAAGCCCCGGCTGTGTCATTCTGCACTTGGGCCGATAACACCGCTGTGGGTATCTTTGGGTACGTGGCTTTCTCTGCCTTTAGATGCCTCTGTGGGATAAGGTTTTAGAAGTGGGATTCAAAAAGCGATGTGTTTTTTGGGGAGGGGGTGGGGGTCCGCTGGAGAAAAGCAACTGATTGGTAGTCGGAGTGTTAGAGCCTAGTTCGACTTTCACTGGCACGGGACCTGGCTCGTGTTCTGAACTTAGTTTTTCTCATCTGCGGCGAGGTAATAATTTGAAAAGCACAAGGTTGTTGAGAGTATTAAATGGGAGAAGGCAGAAGGAGCACAGAGTCACTTGGTATGATGCCTGACTCCTGATGGAGTTTCAAAAAAATGTTAGTGGAAAGTGAACGTTGCCAAATTGCTTCTACAACTTACATTGGCCCTGGGAGCAGGTGAGCGTTTCAGTTTCTCCACACCCACGCCTGCATTGGATACTGTTATTTTCTTCTCTCGGGCATGCTCTCTCTTCAGGTATTTTTTTGGGCACTGGCTTTGTGTCCAGTATGGTGGTCAGATCCTGGGAATGCAACTATGAACTGGACCCAGGTGCCTCCTGGCCAGGAGCTCCCAGGTCTAGTGGAGGAAACAGAGGTGGTTACCAGGTGCGCGATCAGTGCTGGGCTAGAGAGAAGCACTGGGAGTAAGGTACCAGGGCACCCAGGAGGAACCTGAACCCATGTGGGACATCAGGGAGGACTTCCTGGAGGAGGTGGCAGTTTGGAGCTGAGAACTGAGGGATGGCTAGAGATCAGCCAGGAGTAGCAAATGGCAGTGTAGAGGCTTGAAGATGAAGGAAAGCACAGCACGTCTTGTAATCTCTCTGGGGTTCATTGTAAGCATATGAGAGACAGACAGACGGATGGGGAGGTTTCGATCATTAGACTGGAGCTGGTGGGGTGGAAAGGAGCCAGACCCTGCCGGGCCTCAGGGAAGGCGTTTGATCTGTATCCAGAAGTTGGCGGGGAGACTGCATGGAGGGCAGTGAGGTGATGGTGTTCACCTATCAGAGAATCACTCTGGCCGCTGCTAGGAGAATAGATTGGAGGAGGCTCAGCAGAGACTGAGATGTCAGCGAGGAGGCAGGTCTTAAGTGTCCCTTCTCAGGGAAGTTTTCCCTGGCTATTCCTTCATTGTCCCTCATCGAACGTTCTGGGTGCTTATTCATCCAGACATTCGTCTTGCTTGTTTACGGTCATTGTCTGTTACCCGCTTCTTGACCGTCAGCTCCACGGGAACAGACCTTGTCCCCAGCACCTCGCCCAGAACCTGGCACCTAGTGGGTGCTCAATAATTGCACTTTGAGATGAATGAATGAATGAGCTAAGGATGCAGCCGTGGGGACGGAGGAGAGAGGATGCCTGCATTCCAGCGACATGAGACACTTTCCATCTGGGGCCTGTGGGTGGACCAGCCACACACATTTTCTGCAGCCCGGCTCTTCTGGGAGGACACGGGCACACACGTGGCCCTCTGCCCAGTGCGCCACACAGATTTTCAGACTTGGGAGCCCAGGTCACATTCCGGAAGACGCTGGAAGGTGTCAGGACTGGCTCTCGCCCCTCAGCAGATGGTGGCATTCCCAGGAAACGGCGCCCAGAGATGGCTGAGTGAGCGGCTGGTGAGCTCCCAGATTGGATTGAAGGGTGTGAGCAGGAAGAATTGGCAACAGCTGTTAGAACGAATCAACGCCTCTGAATCGGAGCGAAAAGCTGCCACACTGTTCGGTTCTGAATGGAAGCCTTCTCTGGCGCTGTGCGGTTCTCTCGGATTTCCCGGGAGACCCTGGGCTCCACGCCGCACCCCCGGCACCCAGCCCGGAGCCTGGTGTGTGGAAGCAAGTTCCAAAGGATGGACCTATGAGTGCTAAAGAATGGTGCCCAATTTCAGCAACTGTTGGTCTTGGTGACTCAGTTCCCAGGAAAAATGGGACTTTTTCTCTGCATGAAATTGCAGGAAATGGAATTTTAAATTTTGCAAATCAATTCAGCAAAATCAAGCCTGTGGAGCTGGCAGGCTTAGCAAAAAGCAGAGACCTACCCATTGCCATCCGCTGCTCGAGGTACTCAAGGTTGGACCGACACACCTGTGTCCTGGGCTCCTACAGCCTCCCGATGTCCCAGGGCAGCCTCATTAGGCTGCCCTTGTGTCCCCCAGGGCGACGTCCATGATGACTAGAAGGAGGTGGCTCACACTTGGTGTCCCAGCTTTCTCCAGGGAGCTCTTATTTACCTGGCTTTAGCCATAGCACTAATAATTTTAAAAAGAGCAAGCAAGGACCTGTCGGGGTAGCTCAGTTGGTTAGAGCATTGTCCCGATACACCAAAATTATGGGTTTAATCCCCAGTCAGGGCACACCCAAGAATCAAGTTTGTGAGTGCATGTGAGAGACAGACAGACAGGCATTCCATTGAATCCCTCAATAAATAGAATGACAAATCGATGTCTATCTCTCTCTCCCCCCTCCCTACCCCCTTCCTCTCTCTCTCTCTAAAATCAATCAACAAAAATTTAAAAAGAGCAAGTGAGGCCCACTCCAGGAATGCGTAGCGTGTTGCTGCTGTGTGGGCTTTCAAAATGTTTTGGAAGAGACTACCATCTCTTAAATTAAGCAGAACATATGTGATGCGTTGAAAGTGGGGTCTAAAGCATCTCCTTCAGTAAGTGTCTTTGTATTTTATAATGGGGCTCAGCGAAAACCTGAGAATCCTGGGTTTCTCTAGGTTCGGGAACGCCTTCAAAATATTATTTAGCCATTCACTCTGGCGGTGTAAAAACTTTTCCCCCTTCGTTCATTGCCTTATTAATTCATTCATGGATTCGTTCGTGCAACCATATTTACATACCAGGCATTTTAAATGGAAACCCGAGAGGAAGCCCGAAATTGCCGAGCAGATTACAGATAACAGAGACACCTCTCTGGCTGTGAGGGGTGCGGGCCAAGAGGCTGTGTACGCTGTCCTTTCCCTTGCCACACCCTGCGGTGTGGCTGCTGGGATGGCTTTGGCAAGCCCAGAGTGGGGTGACGTTTGGGTGCCCCCGACCCTGGGTCGGCAGCGGTCACTTGTGGCAACTCCCTTCCCAGGAAAGCCACCAGAGAAGCAGTCATTCCACATCTGGGCAGATGAGCTGGGGTGCCAGTGTGGGGTTAATATGGTCACTGCAGGCGTCTGACAGTGGCCCGTCCGAGACACTGGGGCTCCTCCCGGTGGCCCAGCGAGACCGGCGGGGTCTCCTGCTGCGGCCAAGCGTCCAGCAGGACTCTGTACAGCCCTCTGGTCCTGTCGTCCTGTAGCACTCGACCCATGGCCACCCCGAGGCGTGCCAGAACCAGAGAAACTCATCTGATGTCCCAGAGTGTTGCATGTGACGGGACTCCTGACATCTGTACTTATGCAGCATCTTAGAAGGATGGGGAGCGGGGCCAGGAGAATATTTCTTCATTCATTTATGCGTTCACTCAGTAATTAAGTAGGTGGTGCTATTATAGACCAGGCCACTGTGCTGACTACTGGGACTCGGGGGGCTCTCTGGGGGGTTAGCGTGGAGTGGGAAAGACTGGTGTGAAGCATAATGCACTATTAAATGTAGCCGTATCTGTGGGGCTCTGTGGACAGGTAAGAGGGAAACTGTATTAGGCTGGAGGGGGGCAGTGGTCTGAGCTGTGACCTCGGGGGCAGACCTGTGTCTGACCAAGAGAGGCATCTCAGAGGGCAGGCACGTGTGTGCAAAGGCCCTGGGGAGGCATCCGGGAGCCTCCCAGAGATGCAATGTATAAGCACTGCTGAGCAGGGGAGCCAGCTCCCAAATCAGCCAGCGCGAGTGCTCCGGAGGCACCTCCTCTGAGCGAAGCAAGCCTTCTGGGACCACCACTCCCAGTTCTAGGCAGTGAACCCTCCCAGCCCTGTGCCCCCACATACCCCCTCGTGAGCCATGGTGTTTACTGTCCAATGTTATGATTGTTTGCATGTGTGTGCTTCTCACGTAAGAGGGGAGTTCCCCAAATGCAGGGGACATTTCTTGTTCGTCTCTGTGCACACAGTAGGTGCTCAGTAAACATGAAGCAGAGGTATGGGGGAGAGTTTTATGGAGCCCCTGCTGTGGGCCCGCACTCTCTGTGCACCTGTGTCTGAGCCCACGATGCTGGAAAGCTGAAAGGAGCGTGAGTCGGCCAGGCTGCAGGAGATGCCAGCGCCTTGGCACCGTCTGCGAGCACATCGCCGGGATGCGGGACTGAGGCTGTCATCCTGTGTCTCCCCAGACCTGCCGAAACGAGCTTTCCTCCCCCGCCGGCTTCTGCCATGGGAGTGTGGGGACAGCCCCGTTTGCGATGAGATGTGACACCGTTGGCTTCCTCTGGCAGTCACACCTCCCCAGCCAGGGCCTGCCAGCTCGGGTAAGTGGGGGGAGTGTTCTGGGGGTGGGGGGCGCCTGTGCATTCTGCCAGGGAGTTTTCTCTCTGTCCTTGGAGCCCTGTTATTGTCCTGCGTGTCATGTTCGGGCCATATATGTGTCCCTGAGCAGGGTCTCCACAGGTCATGGGGGCTGGCTCTGAAGGAGAACGGTCCGGATTTGCGGCAGGGCCTTCCGTGTCAGAGTGAGTCGAGTTCCCCCTTCCTCAGAGTCCCCGCTTCTCCATACCCGCCCCTCTCCTCGGCTTCTGACATGTCTAGACAGTGTTCTCGGGTTTGAGGAGAAGGAATCTGTTAGCACCACCGAGCGTGTAAGGAAGAGAAAATATCAAAATCTGTCTGCCTTCCTTTCCCGCAGGCTGCTGCGTGAGTCAGAGCCGGGGGCAGCGGTGCGGGGCCCCAGGGAGGGAAGCGGGGGGCTTGCACTGAGCCGAAACACCTTCTACTGCTAGCCCACCTGGAGGGGGCAGGCAGGGGGCAGTTTTTTGGGGAAGCGGAACAGTGGTGTGATGGTAGGGACCTGGGGGTGGGGTAGGAATGGGCAGGAATCAAGAATAGTGACTTGTCTGGTACTTTTTAAGACCAGAAAAGGCATAAAACACAATTTCAGAAAAGGCAGAGCGGAAGGGGTTGAAGACTTGAGGTCCAGTTTCAGCCACGTGATGTGGGCACATGGGACGCCCTCTCTGAGCCCTCTCCCTTCGTCTCTGTGATGGAGCTACCGGTACTACCCGCCTCGGGGGCTTGTCGGGGGTTAATGCGACAGGAGGGCCCCTGACTCGAGAGAGCAGGTCATACCGAGCTGGGTGGACAAGGGACTATGCCCGGGCTGCAGAATGAGGTCTGACCATCACCGTGCCCCTCCCTCGTGGGGCTGGGAGGATGGCACGGCGTACAAGACACAGGACACCCTTGGCCAGCCTGGAGGCCTCATTGCTGGTATGCCCTCACCATTAGCCATCACTCTCACTGAGACGGCGAAGGCAGCCAGCATGCAATGGGCGTTCCCCAGAAAAGAACCCAAAGGCAAATAACAACGTAGGTGAGTGAAAAATCAAGATGACTTTTTTTTTAAAGGCATCTGGAAGGGCCAGGGAGGGAAGGATAGGTCTGGTCAGTGGCTGAGGCTTGGGTTCAGTGCCATTCACCTACTCTGTGACCTCAGGAACTCTGGCTTCAGGTGACTGTGTGAGCTGGGACGGTCACTTACCCCCTGTGTGCTGGCACGCAGCCCAGGGTGGGGACGAGGATCAGCTGGGGCGCCGGAGGCAGGCTCTGCGGTGGGAAAGGAGCTGGGTGCCGGGAGTGAGGGGACCCAAGGGTACTGTCACTGGGGCTCGTGCTGGAGCGTGCAGTGTGGGCGTGGAGTCTGGCTGGGTCCAAAGCCTGACTTTGCTGCTTTTCTGAGTGACTTCAGACCAGTCACTTGGCCTCTCTGAGCCGATTTCCTTATCTGTACAGCAGAGACAGTCATTTTTTACCCCAAGAGCCGGCCTTGAGATTAGCTGAGTTGGGCAAGTCCTAGAGAATGTTGGCGCCTTTCCCCCACCCTTTGATCTGGAAGGAACTTCAAAAGCAGCCACTCAGTCCACTCCCCTTGCCCCCAGTCCAGAGAGGTGGAGAGGCTGGCCCAGGCTTGCCTGGTGAGGTCAGCAGGGAGCTGTTGTCCAGAACTCGGAGGTCCGGTCTGCCTCGACCCAGACACGGGATGAATGTTAAGTGGACTCTGTTTGTTTTGTTTTGTGTCAGCAGCGGCTTCTGCCTTTCGGATGTTTTGTGTCCCCATGGATCCACAACCATAGCCATGGCGACACGGGTGGAGGTCGGCTCCATAACGACCCTGACAGGAGTGCCAGGCCTCGCTGAGATCGCCAAGGAGGAGACCCTGACTCGGACCTACTTCCGCCAGGCCAGGGACGCCCCTGGGCCCCCCTCGGCGCCTCTCTCGGAAGGAAAAAGCCCCCTGCGGAGTCCCGCACGCTTACTCCCCCTGCCCAGACTCGCCCCCAAGCCCTTCTTCAAGGAGAAGGCCCCCGACCCAAAGACCCCCATCGCATCCTTGCAGCCCGGCCCGGCCAGGCCGGCTCCTTCCAGCGGGTCCCCCCAGGACGAGGCGGCAAAGGCCCCGGGCGAGGGGATGCCCAGCCTGGCGGGGCAGGAGGCAGGGAGCGGGGCGGGCCTGCGGAGGAGCTCGTCCCAGTTCCACAAGGCTGCCTCCCTGAGGCCCATCCCTGGCTCCGAGATCCTCTTCGAAACCACCAAAGCCGGCCCCGTGCTGGGCAAGCTGGCCAGGGAAGGGGCGCAGGAGGTCAGCGCAGGTGGGTCTCAGGCGCCCCCCTCGGGCTCGCGGCCCGAGGTGGCCGCCAAGCCTGCCCTGCCCACCCGAAAGCCTGGGGGGACCCTCCCCCGCCCAGCCTCCCTATGCCAGGACACAATGCCGGCCGCCACTCGGGAGGAGGCAGGCCCAGAGGAGCCTCCCGCCAAGGCCGGCGGTGTGGAGGACACAGGCAGCCCTGCTGTGGAGCCCAGGCCTCCTCGCCCGAAGAGGAGGCCGGTGTCAGCCATTTTTGTGGATACCATTCAGCCCCAGAAACCAGGCCCAGGCGGAGCGGCCGCAGTGGGGAAAACGCCCCCCACGCCCCCTGAGAAGACGTGGGTGCGGAGGCCCAGGCCCCTGTCCGTGGACCTCACGTCCCGGTTTGAGAGCAGAGAGGCCTTGCTGAAGAAGGTGGCTGAGGAGGCCACGGTGGGCCCCACCGGCCAGCAGCAGGGGCTGGAGCGGTCCAACCCAGAGCCCAAAGAGGAGGGCGCGTGTTTGCGCAAAGCAGAGGCCCCTCTTCGTGACCCTGATGCAGACTTCCTGGAGGTGGCCAAGAAGCTCCGAGAACGGAAGGACAAGGTGCTTTCTAAGCAGGCAGGCTCAGCCAGGGTCAGCTCCACCGAGGACCGGAGGCTTGGGGAGGAGAGAGCCACACTGGATGGGGAGCCAGAGAGGGCTCTGGAGTCCCCTTCGCCCAGGCCGGGGAAAGGCCAAGAAATGGCTGAGGTCAAGAGCAGAGCGTCCGATGGGGAAATCCAGACCAGGGGAGAGTGGGTCTCCAGGGGCAGCGTCAAGAAGCGCCTCAGCCTCTTTGGGGAGGAGAGCGCCGTGGCCATGGCACTGGGGCCTGAGCCCCCACTGGCCACCCCTGAGTCCCCGTCGGCTGCTCCAGAGCTGCAGAAAGCAGGGGTGAGTGTCCAGGAGCGGATCAAAGGCTGGGCCACCGAGAGCTCCGAGGCCAAGCCGGAGGTCAGAAGGAAGGCATTCCAGGCACGGCCACTGTCAGCAGACTTGACCAAACTGTAAGTAGGACTGTCCCACGGGGTTCACCCTGTGCCCAAGCTGCCTCAAACTGCCCACTGTAGGCCCCCCAGGACAAGGAACTGCTGGACACCCTACACCTCCTCTCCTGGTTTACCCACAGCCTTAAGAGGAAGTGGTGTTAGCCGCCACCCCTCAGAGGAGGTGTGTGCCAGCAGCGGGGCTGGGAGCCCAGTTTTCTTGTCCTTTCTCATCTTTGCATTTGGGAGAGATTGTGCCCATTTCACAGACTGGGATGGGAAAGGCGTAGTACTGTGAGGAAGGCGGGAGCCCGACATATTCCAGCTGAGCCTGTCTCCATAGCTAAGCTGTCCTTTCCTAAAGTCTGCGGACACTTATTACCATATTTTGCCATGTATAACACACCCATTTTTGCCCACATTTTTGAGGGAAAAGTAAGGATGTGCATTATACACGGGTAGCCCTAAAACGTGGGTGCACATTATGCATGGGAGTGCATTCTGTGTGACAAAATTCGGTATATGGCCTGGGGCGACCTCCATGAGTGGCCTTTAGAATAAGACTAGATGGGTCGAGATAGCTTGGGCAGGTCACCTCCCCTGCTGAGCCTCTTCATCACCTAATCCTAAAACCTTCCTTAAGGGCAGAGACTCAGACAGAATGCTGGTGGTCACTCTGCCCATGGGAAGCTCTCATTGTATTGTAGCTCTAAGTGATATCATTAATCCTGGTCTGGAATAATGATTTTCCAAGCTTGACCAGCCTCTGACATCTCTTGTTCTTTTGTTTTCCCACAAGTGGCTGCTTGATTACAACAGGGAGATGCCCCTGGGCGTGTCCGATGGCTCCGTAATGACATGCATACCACTGACATACTTTGTCAGGGATGGAGCTTCCAGGGGGCAGGACCTCTGGGCAGGCTGCCCTGCCTGGCCTGGGAACTAGGGCAGCCAGCTGGGCCAGAATTAGATCATTGGCTCTCAGCATTTAGAATCACCTGGAAAAAAATCGAGAGAGTCCAATTCAGTCTGTTTGGGGAGAGGGGCTCCTGTCTTCTTTGTTGTTAAAAACTTCCCAGGTGTTGATTCTCCTGTGCTGGCCTGAGAATACCTGAGTTCAGGTAATAGCATGGGGCACCCAGGGCAGGGACCCCACACATCTTCTCTCATTGCAGGGCCTTGGGTTATTCCCATCGGACAGATGGGTAAACTGAGGCTCCAAGTGTGAGTCGAGTTTCAGGGGTTCGATTTCTCTCTCTTTTTCCTTCTCTGCAGCCCCCAACCCTGAACAAATCTTTAGGTATCCACTCCAGGGAACTTTTCAGAGATGGAAAAGTTCTAGCTCAGAACTCCGCCTTCTTCCTCATCCCCTTCACAAGTGGGAAAACAGGCCTAGAGAGGGATAATGACTTGGCCAAAGTCACCCGGAGAGGCAGAGGCAGGCCTGTGCCCCCACACATTCCAGGACGGCCCACTGCCCCCGAGTGAGTCCCGTGGCTGGTCTGCCGTGGGGCTGCCATGGTGACTGTGGGTTGCCAACCACAACCATTAATTACCTCTCCTGGGGCATCTGCAGTCTTCCCTAAACGCCCTCATGTAGCTATTAGGGCTTTGAGTAGCCTCTTCTCCGCCCTACAAAAGGTAATAGGGAGGTGTTAATTGACCCCGTTTTATAGATCAAGAGACACAGGCTCAGGCACGGTCACCAGCCCGGCCCAAGCTCCCGCAGTGGGAAGTTGGTAGAGCCGGCACTGGCACCTAGGTCTCTTCCCCAAGCCAGGGGCTCCCACCTCCTGATGATGCTGTGTTTAAGGTAGGCCGTCCCTGCCAGGCCCTTCTCTGTTGGTTTGGCGCCCAGAAAGGAAAGGTCTGTTCTCAAAGCCCCTTGGGCACTGTCGCTCTGATGGTCTCCGTGCTGATTTCACCCCCCGGGTCCCAGAGCTAGTTCTGGGGTATGGGGTGGAGGGAGTCACAGCTGCCGGCCCATTCGAGTAATTTGGATCTCTGCCAGGTTTTCAAGTTCAGCTTCAAGCAATGAAGTCAAGTATGAGAGGTGTGCGGAGCTGAGTGACGAGCTTGCTAAGGAACCGAGAAAGAAGGTAAGGAGCCATTGTGTTTGGCTGTGGGTACTTACGCTCACTGGAAGAGCTTTTATGATCTATGAGGCCCGGGAAGAATCAGAAGCCCCTCGAAAACAATAGAACAGCTCTTCCTTTATGCCGGGACTTTGCAAGTCCCTTCCAGCATGATAGGTCTGGTTCCCTGTTCCTCGGTGTTTTTGCATTTTGCAAATGCAATTGCTGAGTATTTATTTTTTTTCCGTGCAAAGAGGAAAAGGGACATGGCTTTCCTGTGTAAGAATGGCTTCTTTATTAAGAATTTAATAGGGGTTAAAACATGTTAATATGCCCTGGCCAGGTAGCTCAGTTGGTTAGAGCATCGTCCCAATACGCCAAGTTTGTGGGTTTCAATCCTCAGTCAGGGCACATACAAGAATCAACCAGTGAATTCGTAAATAAGTGGAACAGCAAATCAATGTTTCTCTCTCCCCACCGCCACCCTCTCACTCTCTAAAACCAATAAATAAAAAATTTTAAAAATGTTAGTGGAAACCCCCTCAATTTCCCTAATTGTGGTCCCTGTTCCCTTTTCATCCCTGACTCACCTATCAGCAGAAGGAAGGACATTACCAGCAATTAAATTGCTCAAAAAATATCTTTATTTGGTTTCTTTCATAAGTAAACGCTCATAAATAACTCCAAGTGTAACTGGTCTGTGGTTCGTGCTTTCTACAGAGTTGCGACTTTTTAGAAAACAGCTTCATTGAGGTGTAATTGACATACGGTAAACTGCACGCCTTCCAGGGGTTCAAGCCGGTGAGTCTGACATCCGTGCGGGCACACCTGTAAAACTGCCATCGCAATCAAGATAACGAACCTTTCCAGACCCGGGTGTTTCCTCCTCGTAATCCCCCCCTTCTCCTCCTCCCAGCCACCGCTGCTCTGCTTTCTGTCACCATAGATTAGTTTGTGTTTTTCAGGTTTTTCCATAAATGGAACCAGTGCTGTTTTTTTGGTCTTCCTTCTTTCACTCAGAATAATTATTTTGAGATTCATTACATTGTAGCATGAATTAATCGTGCATTCTTCTTGCCCTGGCTGGTGTGGCTTGGTGGATTGAGCGCCAGCCTGCAAATCGAAAGGTTGCCGGTTCATTTCCCAGTCACGGCACAGGCCTGGGTTGCAGGCCAGGTCCCCAGTTGGGGGCGTGCAAGAGGCAACCAATCGATGTTTCTCTCCCTCCCTCTCTCCCTCCCTTACCCACTCTCTGGAAATAAATAAATAAAATATTTTAAAAAATAATTCATTCTTCATTGCTGAGCAGTACTCCGATTTATGGTTTGGCCACAGTTTCTCCATTCGCACTTCGATGGACCTTCGGGTGTTTCCAGTCTGGGGTCCGTTGCAGTTCAGTGGCGTTGAGTGTATTGCCAGTGTGGTGCGATCAGCCCTCCCTGCTAGCTAGTTCCAGAATTTTCCAGCACCCCAAGTGGAAACCTCTTACCCAGTCACTTCCCACCCTGCAGCTCTGGCCCCTGGTAACCAGGCATCGACTGCCCCCCCTACATGCTGGTCTGTTCCGGGTGTTCCAGAGAAACGGCATCGCACGCCGTTGTGTGTGGCTTCCTTCCCGCCACACAGTGCTCTCGGGGCTCGTTCGCGCTGTGATGTGTGTGGGGCCTCTGCTCCTTTCCTGGCTGAACGACGCCCCACTGCGCGCACAGAGCACGTTTTGTTCATTCGTTCTTCGGCTGGTGGTGTTTGGGTTGCTTCCGCCTTTCGGCTGTAGTGACTTACGCTGCTGTGCCCTTTGTCGCACAGTTTTTGTCTGAACGCCTGCTTTTAGTTCTTCGGGGTGTATATCCAAGAATGGAATTGGTGTCCTGTGGTTAATTCTTTGTTTAACTTGTCGACGTAGACGCATTTCCAACAGAAAAAAATTAAAAAATTACTAAGGAATACATGCATACTACAACAATCACACAGAACCAAAGTGTGTCCGATTAAAGATAATTTTTTCGTCCTCATTCCTTTATGCTACTCACCGTTTGAGTTTTGTCTTTTCTGCCCTGTGCAGCTGCCTGTGTGTATGAGCTACGCAGGCAGTTTTTGAATGTACGATCTTATAAACGTGCTGTCCTGCAGCCCCGCTCTCCTCCCCTCGGCACGTCTGCCTGCTCTTAGCTGTCACGGGCAGGACCCGCCCCGTTCTGAGGATCCAGGTGTCCGAGCGGTGTCCCCCGTTGGGCTGTGTGAACACTCACTGCACCGCTGCCCTTCAGGGGGCGCTGATGTTGCCTGTGTTCGCTCACTGCCACCACCGGTGCTGTCACGGTGCTGTCACACTCTCGCCCACGTAGACTTGTGCTCATGCGCGAAGAAGGCATCCTGAGAGAAGGTTGGCCGGATTGAAGGAAATGAGAACTTAAAACTCATGGTAGACGTACTGACTTGTCCGAAAGTCGTGCCCGTTTACGTTCTCGCCAGCCACCCCCGAGTGCCCGTTTCCCCACAGCCCTGCCCACTCTAGACGGGTTCCATCTTTAATGATGTTCTCACCACCCAAGGATATGTT
Organism: Trachops cirrhosus; assembly: GCA_028533065.1. NCBI lineage: Eukaryota > Metazoa > Chordata > Mammalia > Chiroptera > Phyllostomidae > Trachops > Trachops cirrhosus. The sequence continues at coordinate 56,549,041 of CM052546.1, read as the reverse complement.
TGTATTGGATTTAGAAAGAGAAGAAGCGGGGGGGAGAGACACACATCAGTTAGTTTTCTACCCACTGATGCATTCATTGGTTGATTCTTGTGTGAGTCCTGAGTGGGGATTGACCCTACAACCCTGGTGTATCTGAGGACGATGCTCTAACCAACTGAGCTACCCAGCCAGAGTCACTGTTGGGATTTGCTTTTAAAAGCAGCCATTTCGGTCACCATACCTCTTTCTTCCCATTTCATATTCTTTAACCTAAGTTGGATTGTTTCTCCTTTTTCCTTTTTTTCAGTCAAAGGAAGGGCCTGATTTGGACGGAGCCCCTGCTCCCAGAAGCCCCTGGCAGCTGGGGATGCTCCGGGAGAAGTCCAGGCAGACACCGAGGAGAGACAGTTGTCCCCCGGCCCCTGGCAGCTGCTGCGGGGCGAGCTCGGTGGGGGCGCTGAGCTCCTCCGACGGCACTCCAGAAGATGAGCGGAGCTTCCAGACCGTGAGGGCCACGGTGTTTGAGCATCACGTGGAGAGACACACTGTTGCGGACCAGTCGGGACGCTGTCCCTCAGCCACACCCCCTAGCGCTGTGACCCATGTCCCTGAGCCCAGACCCAGGCCTGAGAGAAGCTCGTGGCTGGGGAAGGACCCTCCAGAAAAGACAGTCCTCCAGAAAGAGAACTCCAGGCGGTTTGGAAATCCTGACACAGAAAAATTGGGATGGACTCCTCTCTCGAATGGTGACCCCAAACAGTATCACACGCCTCTCCCCGAAAAGTGCCCCCCGGGCGAGAAACGTAGCAACAACCCCTTCCTCCCGTGCTCGGAAAACCCTCCCAGATCATGGAGGGTTGAGCCCAAGTATGACATTGTGCACGCAGTGGGGGAGCGCGTGCACAGTGAGGCTGTCCCCACTGTGCCTGAGGAGAAGGCTGTGACACTCCGGAGCAGCAGGGCCCGGCCCTCGCTGAAGGGGGGGCAGCTGTCCCCTGAGGGCGCCCCTGCCCACCCAGAATGCAGGCTGGATAGTCAGGTGGGGTCCGTCCAAAGGGCCAGTTTGATTTGGGAAGCCCGAGGGACGCAGGAGGTCAGCGGGCTCCACCCTGACTCCCGAGAGCCAAAGGACACGTTCAGGGGCCTGTCGCCCAAGTGGAAAGGCGGGGCGGCCGGGAACTGGCACAAAGCCGCAGTGGTGGTCAGTGACGAGGCAGGCTCGGACGTGAGTCCCAGCGTCGCCAGCGAGCGCGCGGCCAGGCCCTGCGGCACTGAGGCCGCCTGTGCGAGGGCCGTGCAGGCCGCCGTCAGGGAGACCTGGCACCAGGGGCCTGAAGGGGCCGGGAGCAAGCCAGGAGGCTGTGTTTCAGCAGGAGAGAGGGGTCCGCTCTGGGGCTGCCCTCCGGACCCTCCTTTCAGGGCCAAGGAGGAGCCATCCGACTGCCAAGCACGGCCACCTCTCGAGGGGCCGGCGCGGAAAGGGCCCCTCACTGCGGCTGCCGGTGAGGGCGGACTGAGGCCAGCCCAGGCCCGGGAGCCTGAAGCCAGGATGCGGAGGGTGAGCCCCTCGGACCAGAGATTTGAGAGGTGGAGGCGGCGGACTTTACCCCACGATGTGAAGTTTGATGAGTTCAGCTTCCTGGCCCCAGAACACTCTTCAAAGGTGGAGCAGAGAGGCGCAGGTTATCCGAGCTCCCCCGCAGGTGCCTTAAGGAAACCTCAACCACCCCATAACAGGGTGGAGGCCCAGGACGGGAACCCAGGAGTTTCACGGGACCCGGCTCCTCCCACATCAAAGACAGGGTCATCTGTGGAACCCAAGGTGACATTTTTTGCAGTGACATACCAGATTCCTGATACTCAGAAAACAAAAAGCATTGTTAAGTCAGGGCCTGAACACTTGACAGAACATTCTAGAAAAATAGTTCCACCTCCATCTCCTCATCCTTTAGCTTCTACCTTGGTTTCTCTCAACGCTGAAGAGCCACTGGAGACCGTGGGCAGTAAAAACTGGGCTCAGAGCAGAGAGCGCGACAGTGCAAGCACTTCAAGAACTCGAAAGCCAGCAGACGTTTCACCGCCTCCTGGGGACAGGACTATGGGTCTTTCCACTGAAAGGATGATAGACACCGACACTGTCTGTGTTCATCGGCGGCGACCAGAGGACAGCACTGGTTTTCAGAATGATTGGAGGGACAGTGGGAACAAGACACCCCCCAGTAGTGCTCCCCAGACGACCCCAGCTTCCAAAAGTCGCCTGAAAGCTGGCGACCTCCTGGTCAGAAGGAAGACCGGGGTGGTCAGCGAGACATTCCCAGGCAAAGTCAAAGACGGCTACAGATCCAGCGTTCTTGACATTGACGCCCTGATGGCCGAGTACAAGAAGCAGGAGGCTCAGGAGCAGGTGGCGGGCCCGCCCGCGGAGCCCAGCGGCTGGTCTCCGGAGCGGCCGGGCCAGCAAGGCGGGGCGGAACGGAGGAGGAGGAGCCTGAAGGAAGGGCCGGAAGCCGAGGGTCCCCGGAAACGAGCCAGCTTTGCTGAGACAAACCACAGTTCTAGTCCCGACTCTGGCAAGCAGCTGGCAGGGACCCCGGGGGCAGCCACGAACCCCAAACTCAGCTCTCCTCTGTGGGCTCTGCCGCACTCAGCTCCCCCTGGAAAACACCCAGGGGCCTCCTCTGGCCCTGGGGCTCCCAGGGAGACCTCAGGGGTCTCTGAGGATGAAACGAAGACCTTTGCTAGTAAACGCCCCGGTGCAAAGTGTCAGAATTACCCGGCCGCCCGGGAGGACCCCGCTGCTGGAGCCAGTGTGTTGCCCAGATCCTCCCCCGCGGACCAGAAGAAAGGGGCCCCGAGGCAATCCAGTTGGAGGGGAGAGGAGGGCCGTGCGACCCAGTGGGGTGACCACCCACTGCACCGTGGCAGGTCGCCGCTGGATGTCAAGAGGGCCTATTCAGAGAAGGGCCCCCCTGCCAGAATCCGAGAGGGCCTGTCCATCATGCAGGAAGCCAGAGAGAGGAGGCGGGAGCACAAGGCGCAGCGCAGCCTCCCTGGGGAGAGCTCGGAGGCCAGGGAGGCCCCCGCGGGGCCCTGTCGGCGGGACCCCGGGGCTCAAGATGGTCACAGGGTGAGTACGAAGGCGGTTCCCGTGTTGTCAATGCTGGTTAAACACGCAGGCCACTGGTATCAACCTCAGAGCCCAGATGGGCCAGGCGGGTGTGTCAATGAGTAGAGTTAGGCTGGGAGTGAGACGCTAGGGAGTGGTGAGGATTGGGGCAGATGGAGAGCTCGGGCCCTATCTCAAGGGGCAGCTGCTGCTGAGTTCCTGCTGGTTCTGACCAGTGAGAATGGGGGGCCTGAGAGGGCAAGTCCAATTTATTAAGAGAATCTGAAAAAAAAAAAGATTTTTGTTTGTAATTTCCTATTGTGAAATGAGGACAGCTTATTAGAAATGCTGTTAAGTTGAAAAGAAATGTGTTTGCTGGCTCCATGTAGCCGCTAGTTGAAACCTCTGGCCTAGAATGATAATAGGTATCATTTATTGAGCATGCTGTATTCCAGTGTGTTGGTATCACGTTCATTATAGTATCCCAGTATTCAACGTCCTGCTTGACATTTTGTGAACTTTCAAGAAATGGTGGTTGAATGTGTGAATGAGCCATCTTATGGAGCCTCCTGGCCGTCCCTCTGTGTGGTTTTAGGAGGTGAACCCCAGAGGATCTGGTGGAGGGGTGGCGCAGTGAGGCAGGGAAGGGAAGGCAGGTGATGAAGGTACCACTCTGGACACCCGACCTTCATTCTTGCTGGAGACCCCTAGGGAGCAGCATTGATTGATCACTTCAGACAGGGATGCTGTGGAAGTGAAACAGTCGGATTACACCAGTAGAGGTCAGGAGATGAGGGTTCGCCCAAGGTTAGGGGTGGGTGAGTGGTGGGGTCTGGCTTTGAACCCACATCTCTTCCAGTTACCACATTCAGACGCGTGTCTGTGTAAAGCAGTGACTTGGCCTCCCTGCGCCTCAGTTTCCCCACCGGAGTTAACAGGGATCCCTGCCCCAAAGCACCATTCCTAGGCTGAAATAAAGCACCCAGCATGCACCAGGCACCCAGTGGGCATGTGCTCAGGGATGCCCCTGGCTTCTGCACTTCTGCTTCTCGAGAGGGGGCTCACCCGTCCCCACCTCCAGGCTGGTGGTGGGAACGCCGGCAGAGGGAAGAGACGGTGGAAATGTGACACTGAAGCTGCGTGCCAGCCGCCCCAGGGGCCCTGCTGGCCGTGGGGGAGCGCAGTGCTGGGGGGGGCCCGGCCTGGCCCTGGACGCCCGCCCGGGTGTGCGGCCCGGCGGTGCTGCCGCCAAGGCATCCGTTTCCTCACAAAGGACTCGGGGGCCTTGGGCCGGCCCCTCTTCTCTCCTGCTCAGAGACGTTTTGTTCTTCAAGAAATAAAAATCAATACAGAGAAGGCATAAATGCAAAATAGCGGCTGTGGAAAACTGAAACCTTACAAGAGTGTATAAAATAGTGTCCCCCGGGACCCCTCCCCTTGTCCAGCCCCCGGGGCAGCCGCCGTGACAGTTTTGATGTCCTTTGGGGCTCACATTCACTGCAGAGCTGCTTCTCAGTCATACGTGTTTTGTTATCATTGTTATATTTCCCTTATTGTAAAAGGTAGTGAGTGCTTGTGTACAGTTTAGAGTGTTGTAGAAACGTATGGTTTAGAAAGCAAACCTCCGGACTTCCGGCCAAGATGGAGGCATAGGTAGACGCACTGTGCCTCCTCGCACAACCAAGATAGGGACAACAAAGATATAGAAACAAAATAACAACCAGAACTGACAGAAAATTGAAGTTTATGGAAGTCGAACAACCAAG